>OZ020182.1:49249488-50499488 GCA_963971135.1 Stenus bimaculatus
AAGTAAAATAGTGCAATTTTTAGAAAATCTCAATTTTTTTTAATGTTCCACTTAGATTTTTTCAGCAAATTTAGATTTATGTTTTGCAGAATTCTCCAATTTATTCAAATCGAGCGTAAAATTAATTCTAGCTTACTTGGTTATTTTTTTATAATTTTTTAAAAACCATCTTACAGCCTCAACAAGTAAAATTGTGCCATTTTTACAAAATCGCAGCTTTTTCAATGTTCCCCTTAGAAATTTTCAACAAACACGGATTAATTTTTTTGCAGAATTCTCTAATTTATTCAAATCAACCGAAAAAAGAATTCTAGCTCACCTGGTTATTTATTTATAAATTTATAATTTATAAATCTAATTTTTTAATGTTTCCCTTAGAATTTTTCAATAAACTCAGTATCATTTTTTGCTGAATTCTTTAATTTATTCAACTCAACCGCAAAAATAATTCTAGCTCACTTGGTTATTTTTTTAAATCACAACTACAAAAAGTAAAATAATGCAATTTTTATAAAATCTAATTTCTTAATGTTCTTCTTGGAATTTTCTGACAAACTCAGGTTTATTTTTTGCAAAATTTTCTAATTTATTCAAATCAACCATAAAATTAATTATACCTAACTTGGTTATTTTTTATAATTTTTTTTAAAACATTTCACAGTTGCAACAAATAAAATAGTGCAATTTTTAGAAAATCTCTCATTTTAAATGTTTTCCTTGGATTTTTCAACAAATTCGGGTTAACTATTTGCAGAATTCTCTAATTTATTCAAATCAACCGTAAAATAAATTGATTATTTTTTTTATAAATTTTTGAAAATCATTTTACAACTTCAACAAGTAAAATAGTGCAATTTTTACAAAATCTCAATTTTTTAATGTACCCCTTGGAATTTTTCAACAAACTCGGATTTATTTTTTGCAGAACTCTCTAATTCATTTAAATCGAGCTTAAAATTAATTCTAGCTTACTTGGCTCTTTTTTTATATTTTTTTAAAAAACATTTTACAGCTTCAAGAAGTATATTGTGTAATTTTTACAAAATCTCATTTTTTTTTATAGTTTACCTAAGAAGTTTTTAACAAACTCAGATTAATTTTATGCAGAATTTTCTAATTTATTCAAATCAACCGGAAAATAAATTCTAGCTCAACTGGTTATTTTTTTATAAATTTCTAAATATCATCATCATCATCAACAAGTTAAATAGTTCGATTTTTAGAAAATCTCATTTTTCTTAATGTTTCCCTTACAATTTTTCAATTAACTCGGTTTCATTTTTTGCAGAATTTCTTAATTCATTGAAATCAACCGCAAAATTAATTCTAGCTCACTTGGTTATTTTTTAGAAATTTTTGAAAATTATCTTACAACTTCAACATGTAAAATTGTGCAATTTTGTAATTTGAATGAAGCACTAAAATAATTCTAGATTACTTGGCTATTTTTTTATAATTTTTTAAGAAACATTTTACAGCTTCAACAAGTAAATTGTGTAATTTTTACAAAATGTCAATTTTTTTATAGCTCCCCTTAGAAGTTTTTAGAAAACTCAGAATTCTCTCATTTATCCAAATCAACCGGAAAATAAATTCAAACTCAACTGTTTATTTTTTTATAAATTTCTAAAAATCATCTTGTAGCTTCAACAAGTTAAATAGTGCAATTTTTAGAAAATCTCTCAGTTTGTTAATGTTCCCCATAGTATTTTTCGATAAACTTGGTTTTATTTTTTGCAGAATTCTTTAAAAATAATTCGAGCTAACTTGGTTATTTTTTTTTTATAAATTTTTATAAATCACTTTACACCCAAAAAAAGTAAAACACTGCAAGTTTTACAATATCTCATTTTTTTAATGTTCTTGGAATTTTTCGACAAACTCATTTTTAATTTTTTGCAAAATTCTCTAATTTATTCAAATCGACCACAAAATTAATTACAACTCACTTGGTTATTTTTTTATAATTTTTTTAAAAAACATTTCAAAGCTGCAACAAGTAAAATAGTGCAATTTTTAAAAAATCTCACATTTTTAATGTTTCCCTTGGATTTTTTCAACAAATTCGGGTTGACATTTTGCAGAATTCTCGAATTTATTCATATCAACCGGAAAATAAATCGATTATTTTTTTTATAAATTTTTAAAAATTATTTTACAACTTCAACAAGTAAAATAGTCAAATTTTTAACAAAATCTCAGTTTTTTAATGTCCCCCTTGGAATTTTTCAACAAACTCGGATTTATTTTTTGCAGAATTCTCTAATTCATTTAAATCGAGCACAAAATTAATTCTAGCTTTCTTGGCTCTTTTTTTATATTTTTTTAAAAAACATTTTACGGCTTCAAGAAGTATATTGTGTAATTTTTACAAAATCTTATTTTTTTTATAGTTCCCCTAAGAAGTTTTTAACAAACTCAGATTAATTTTATGCAGAATTTCCTAATTTCAACCGAAAAATAAATTCTAGCTCAACTGGTTATAGCTCACTTGGTTATTTTTTTATAAAATCTAACAACTTCAACAAGTAAAATAGTGCAATTTTGTAAAATTCTAATTTTTTAATTATTTTCTTGGAATTTTTCAACTCGGATTTATTTCTGATGGAACAGGGATGGATTTATATACGGTCTAATAGGACTGTAGCCTAGAACCCCCTGTCTTTTTGGGGCCCGCAAAAAGCTAAATTACAACTATTTTTTTAAATTAAAAATTAAGAATTAATATTTCGGGATGTAACCCGGGACCCCGAATAGCAATTTTTACCCAAGGCCCCCAAATGCTAAATCCGCCCCTGCTCAAATTTAAAATAATAAACCGTAACCTCAAAAAAAGAATAATTTAAAATTTTACAAAATTTCTTATATGTTCTGAAACCCAATTAAGTCTAGCTCAAGATTTGATAGAATAAAAATATCTCCTATATTTGGGCCCCTTTTGGCTTTCATCCAAATAAACCAAAAATCCAAAAATCATAAAAGAAGAAAAATATTATTCTTACAAACATTTGTACACTCAATCCAGAGAAAAGAAAACTATCAAATATAATACAGGGTGTCCCAAAAATTGTAGCGGCTCGAGGGGGACATATAATTGAGCCATGGGTTTTTAATTTTTATGGGATTTTATGGGGGTTTTATGGGGATTTTTTTTTCAAATGGGAACCTATACATTTTATTATTGATTCCCAATCCATGAAAAATAATAAGCAACTTTTGGTTGAAAATATTTTTTAGTCAATTTTTCATGATATTCTCCAAAATAAACAGACATTTTGAGATTTCGATTCAGGTTTTCTAGAAAACTAATTTTTTTAAGAAAAATCCCCACAGGCAAAAAGTGTTTAAATTAATGTAAAGATTTCGAAAAACCAGTAAAAAGTTTTTAAAATTTATTTCATTTTTTTTTCAATTTCTTTTTTCAATTTATTTTAAAAAAAATTATTTTTTTACGAAAATGTAAAATTATTTTTTTAATATCAAAATTAAAGATAAGGTCAAAGATCATTATAAAGATCACTTTTTGCCTCTTGCGATTTTTCTTTAAAAGCTTTAGTTATCTAGTAAAACTGAACCGAAAATCTCAAAATTGATGATTATTTTGGTGAATATTTCGAAAAATTGAAATTTTCTAAAAAAATTGTTCAACCAAAAGTTGCTTATTATTGTTTAAAGATTACATCTACAATAAAAATTATGGGTTCCCATTAAAAAAAAAAATGTTTTTCCATAAAAACACCATAAAATCCCATAAAAATTAAAAACCCATTGTTCTGTTAAATGTCCCCCTCGAAACGCTATAATTTTTGTCAAAAACATTTTTAAGGAAAACGCTTAGTTTCCAAGATATTCAGCTGGATTAATTAAATTGGGACACCCTGTATAAGTAAACTTTATTTTGACTATAAATTATTTGAAATTACCGAGGTATCAAGAAAGTTACACTAATTCACCAAAAACATGCGTTTGGAAAATTTTTATCCTACAGTTTTTTTTATTTAATTAAACTGTTATAGACTTCATTTTATGGCCAAACGTTTTTTTCTATCCAACCAATGTAGTAGGAAACTCTGGTATAAACTCCAGGAATTCTGGCATTTCCACAAGCTCTTCCAAATGAAGTAACTCCTATTTGACTATACATACAGTACACTGTATGGTGATTAACTTGGAGAGGACCACCAGAATCACCCTATAAGAAAAAAAATTAGTAATAAAGCCAACCAGGTGATGAAGGTACAAAATACTAACAGAACAAGTATCATTTTTCCCTGTTTTAGACCCAGCACATAACTGAAAACGATTATGAATTCCATGTTCCAACTTTCGAGAGTTTTGATATTTTTGCGTACATTCCTCATGACTAAATAAATCCAAACTGGCTTTTTGTAAATGAGCGCTAGGTTTCCCAAAAAAATTAGTGTATCCCCATCCTGAAGCTACTGCTTTCGCTTTATTAAAATTATGATATATATTCAAGCAAATAGGACGAACGAATTCAGTAAAGATTGCAGGTTTTGATAGCTTTAAAAGTCCAATATCGTGGTATCTGGATGGCGGTTTGTAGGAAGGGTATGGTATTACTTTTTCAATGGTAATTATTTGAACCCCAGCTTCGTCTGATTGGGCGCTTGTATCCAAATCACCCAATTTAACATATTTTGCTGCACCCCTAAAAATATTTTTATCGAAATTTTATACTCATAGAATTTTAGCACTTACAAATCATCAGTTGCTAAACAATGCCCTGCTGTTAAAATAAAATTTTCACTAATTAAAGAGCCATCACAACGAAACTCTATAGAACCACTTTCATTCTTATAACCAATACGAGCCTAAAATCAAATGAAATTGATAACAAATCAAATTAATAATTGTCTTATTAGCATGGGTAATATATACAGCATCCAAAATGTAATTTTGGTTGCTTTAATTTAAATGAATGGTGTTACCATATGTGGAAATTCTCTAGGTTTAGCATCTTCTTCATCAACAATCAAGGAGGTTGCTGTTATTCCACATGTATCGACTTTTCTATAATTTTCTTCGTCACCCATTAATGTCATGGACAATTTGAATGCATAAACAGCTTTTGCATACTCTTTACATTCTAAAAAATATACCTTTTGTCAATCTAATTGATTTAATTTAAGTCAGGCTTTATTACTTTGAATACTTTTATCTCCTACTGTTAATATAGGTGGTTTTGTTGTAGTTGCTTGAGTGGTAGTGGTTGGTCTAGTAGTTGCTCTTGTAGTAGTAGTAGTTGCTGTAGTGGTTGTAGTTGTGCTTTGGTACCCTTTGGTGGGCAACATACTATTGGAGTAGTCTCATCAAACCCGCAAATTTGTGGTCTAATTTGGTTTATTATTAGATCGTCCATGGCTGACGAGCAACTGTCCATTAACAGACAAGTTCCTGGCGTATCATTGTTTTTGTGGTGACAAGCATCGCCTATAAATTGATATTCGGCATTTTTATAAAACGCAAAGTGATTTTTCGCTACGACTACACCGAACAATGTTATTCTATCCCGAAGCAAATTTCGATTTCAACCCCAAAACTGTCCGAAATTCACCCCAAATCACACCAAATTTGAGTATGTTATAGGGGACAAAATTCTAAAACCAAAAATTTTGTCCCGACCCATTCTATCGGTTAAGAGAGCGAAGTTATAACCCCTTTTGTGTTTTTACCCCGAAATCGGACGTTATTTGCGCGGAACATCAAAAAACGGTGTTATTTTCAACCGATTTAAAAAATTTAAGTTGCAATATAAAGTGGGATGTTGGTTTTAATAAACGTATGAATTTAAACTCTTTTGGAGCACATTAACACTTTGAAAAAAAATCTCGAAAACGGTCGTTTTGCTTCGTCGGTAGTGTCAACTTTAAAATAACGCAGTGCCCCTAATATTCTTAATTCTTGCATCCCGAAAAGTAAAAAGAAACATTTTTTTTTTTCAAATTTTAATTTCAAAATACGTTTCGATTAAAAATGATCTTACCAACATTTTTTTGTGCAACAGAAACTCCAATTAAACACAAAATATAAAAAATGATGAGTTGATTTTTAAGTTTTTGAGTAGCCATAGTTACTTCTATAGAAATTTGATGTTGATTTCAAGTATAGCAAACACATTATATAAAATAATAACACTTAAAAAGCGTAGATACTAAAGTCACAAAGATTATAAATATTGGTTAAACCCCAAGGATATAAACAAGTTATTTAAGGCTTGTGCCAGTTTAAACGATAAATCGGATATATCAGATGAATTTGAGTAAGGTCATCTATTTTTCTCCAATTGATGATGAACTTTAAAGTGATAATACATATATGTCATATTAGGTATATGCAAATATATTTATGTTACTTGATCGACAGTTTTAAAATATAAATACAATTTTAGGAAAAAAAAATTATTTATTCTTTTGGCAGTTTTACATAATTTGAAATTCTTTTTTACTTTAATTTAAAAAAAAAAGGAAAAAAATATCAAATATTTACTTACAAAATCAAGTTGGCATAAAATAACAAAATCTTTATTCTTTTGTTTTTTTATGCCAACCTGATTTTGTAAATAAAAATTTTATATTTTTTCATTATTTTTTTAATTAAAGTAAAAGAACAATGTGTGTTACCTCATTTAAATTGTATTTTTTTTTTCTCTGTCCAATGGTATAAAAATCAAATATCGCGCCCATAAGAAAATCAAAAGTTGGTTTAAAACAAATGAAATTTTCTTCTTAAGGCCAATCGATAGAGAATGTCAAATTATGTAAAATTGCCAAATTGCAATCGAAAAAGTTAAGCGATAACAAAAATATGGAAGGAAAACAAAAATGCGAAATTTCAGATTTTTCATGATATTTCAGGACTTGAGCAAGATATCTTGGATTTGTAAATAGATTCTAAAGGAGTTTGAAAAGGGGCAACTTTTTTCTAATTTAAGCAACTTTGTAACTCTTTAGGTTCAATTTTCAAAGCATACTGAGACTTAGAAAACCAAAATTGATAATTGCAAAATTCGATTTTATTTTTGTTATAAAACGGCAAAAACTACTATTGAAATATAACAACATTATAAAAAAAGCAAAATAGAGAAAGACACAAATAAATAATAGGCAAATATAAAAAAAAATCCTCAACAAAATTCATTAAGAGCACTATTTTGTCTATTTTTCACCGTTTCTCAGTTTGGATATTAATATCTCCAAAACCTTTGATAAGCGACCATACAAATATTATATCAATAGAAAGCTTGTAAAAAATGCCATCGATTGATGTTAAAATATACAGGGTGTTCCATTTGAAAATTTCGAATAATTGTTCAATTTGCGTTTCATAAGACACCCTGATAAAAAATATCACAAACTTAAATTTGACATGATAGTTGTAGACTAGACAATGTTGAAAAATTTTTGACAAAATTTCAAGCCAAAATGTTCATCTGTTTTAGAGCAGTGATTTTTCAAAAATTGATCTTTTTTTGGCTTAAATGGCAAATATCAGCAAAACGAGTGATGATAGACCCATAAAAGTTTATACAAAGTATAATTTTTTTTGATAAGGAATCCAAAAATTTTATAATATACTGGGTGTTCCATTTAAAAAAATATAACTTTGGCTCAGTAGGCCATGATGGGACACCCTGTATATATCGAAAATATTTTTAAATTGTGGGGCATACATGTATCTATATGTTGGTGAAAACCGCAAGTCGATATGTTTTATAGCAAAGAAGCTATAGACCGTGGGCATATGACTGGATCACCCTGTATAGTTATAAGATATAATAATGCATATTAAACACAATTTTTGGCACTGACAAGTACCGAATATCCTCCATTTATAGCGCCCTCTACAGGGTGTCCCATTTGACGTTGGACTGTATGGGTATCTTTGTTATTATTGGAGATAGAAAGTCGGTTAAATGGACAAAGTAGGAGAGATTTTTTTAAATATTAATAATTCATTTATAAAAAGTTTGAATATCGCATCGTTCCAACGCTATCTTGAAAAAACAAGAAAATGCGATTTTTAAAAATGGCTATAACTTCTTTATTTTCTGTGGTACCAAAAAGTTTTTTGACATAATACAGACAATTTTTTGTGTACAATGCAGTAAAACAAATGAATATTTTTTTTCGCTAACGGATTGACCGGAAATGAACCAAACTTATTTTTTTCTTATGGCAGCCATATTGGATTTACACATATTCGGAATCAGTATTTTTTTCTGAGTAATTTGGTATACCATATGTCATATTTAAAAAAAAATAAAATTATTTGATTTTACAAACTAACATTGGACTTTAAGAGATGTAAATTGTCAATAACATAAATGTAACTATTTTAAAACTTTAAATGTAAAATATATCTTAACACATATGTATTGATAGTCTACATCTATTCAAGGCCATTTTTGGTTAGTATAATAAAATTATTTCTATTTTTCTTAACATATTACATATGGTATATCAAATTACTCTGAAAAATACACTAATTCCGAATATGTGTAAATCCAATATGGCAGCCATAAGAAAAAAATAAGTTTGGTTCATTTCCGGTCAATCCGTTGGCGAAAAAAAAACATTCATTTCTATTACTGCATTGTACACAAAAAATTGTCACTATTTAGTCAAAAAATTTTTTTAGTACCACAGAAAATAACGAAGTTATAGCAATATTTTGAAAATCGCATTTTATCGTTTTTTCAAGATAGCGTTGGAACGATGCGATATTCAAATTTTTTGTAAACGAATTATTAATATTCGAAAAACTCTCTACTACTTTGTACATTTAAGCGACTTTCTATCTCCAATAATAACAAAGATACCCATACAGTCTAACGTCAAATTGGACACCCTGTATACGTAATTAAAATTCCCAACAGATTTAAACGAAATTATCAATTTTTAGGTTAAATCACAATTTATTCTAAAATAAAAAGGTTAAAAATGTCTAGAAATATGATCAAAGCTCAAATTACAGTTCCAACATTAATTTGAATAACTTTTACAAATTTTCTTAAATTACATTTTAGTAATAATATAATAATACATATAACTTAATTAGCTCAATAGCCACAGAGGCCAGTTACAGAGTTAGCATATACAATAATAGTAAGTACAATAAATTAGACAACAAATTATACGAAAAGCAAGTGCTGAAATATTATATTACACAACGAGCTAGAAAGTGACGAATATCATACGAGCACAAAATTCACTTTCTTGCGAGTTGCGTACGTTATTTTTCCGACGACCACGAAGAATTTGCGACCATATTTTGTAGTAACATAACCTTTTATGACATCAGTTAACATTGAAGTCACTCGAATATTTTTAGTTAAATGTACCTAATTGTAGGTGGCGTTGTTATGATCGAAACGAATAACAATTTTTCCTATTTTTTTTTTAAATTTACACAAAAGTTAATTATACAGGGTGATGATAAAGTTTGGAACATAATTCATAATTGCTGTATTTAATTGTTTTGAGAAAATCGCTCGGACAGGTCAATTTTAGTTTTTGAAATGCCATCTCTTGGTATAAAAAAATATTAATGACGTCACTGGTGCTTTAGCAATGACGTCATCAGCGATTTTTTTAAATGAAAGCCCCCACTTTTTTTTACTCATTTTTTATAGAAATTCATGTCACTTAAACAATGATATAAAAAACAAATTTTAGAATAAAAAATCTTTTTAATTCAAAAAAGGAAATTTTTATTTTAACAAAAAAGGTTTTATAAAAAAATTAAAATGAATTTGAAGTTATCAATAATAACAAAAGAAAGAAATTAATTTTAAGTTTACATTAAAAAAATTTTAAACGAAAATTTGTTAACAAATGCAATAATTTTTTTGTATCATCGTTTAAGTGACATAATGTCTATCAAAACGAGTGAAAAAAGTGGGAGTTTCCATTTTAAAAAATTGATGATGACATCATTGCTAAATCACCAGTGACGTCATTTATATTTTTATTATACCAAGAGATGGGATTTTAAAAACTAAAATTGACCTGTCCTATTTTCTCAAAAAAATTAAATACGGCAGTTATGAATTATGTTCCAAACTTTATCATCACGCTGTATAATGATTTTAATAATAAAACAAGTGATATCAGCGAGGTTAAATATAAATTTTTGTTTGATCTGTCCTTATTTTGCAAGTTCAAAAAAATCCGTGAGATGGCTTTCGGAATTCCTTTCTATCGAAAATTACAAGAAGTTTCTCAGAGTTACAAAACAGAAACCCAAAGTCACTAGTGTAGCAATTAGAGATTTTCTAAACCACTAATATGAATGACATATACGATTTTCTCATATGGTCGTTATGGTCGTCGGAAAAAAATGTCAGGACTAGTATTAGAAATAAATTAGATTTAATAAACATAAAGTTGCTCGCACTCAGTTTTGAAACGCTGAGCAGACATAATTGATTTTAAACCTTTTTTTTTAAATAAAATCGACATTTTTGTGTCCTTAAAATCGAAATTTTTGCATAACTTTTTTAATTACCTTCGGATTTTAATATTCCTTTTTTATTTTGTACCCAAAAGTTTTTATTTTCTTGCGATGTAACCGAAAAAAAATAAAATTTGATTTTTTAATATATTTTTTTTTTATAATTTTGACGTTTTTAGTTTAATATTCCCATGCAAATTATACATATAATGAAAATTAGCAACCTATTTTTGGTAAAAACATTTCTACTTAATTAAAAATATTTAACAATTTTGATGTGTTGAACAACAATTTCTATTATTCCTTATTAATGAAGCTATTCAAAAGAGTATAAATCGAAAATGAAAGCTGCAGTGTCTACGAAAAAAAAACATTAACATTTTTTTTTAAACGAAACTAACTTAATAGTTACTGTAATAAAGTTTTTGTAACTCAATACAAATAGTCCTCCCACATTAAGAACTACTGGCTTTTGAGCCCTATTAATCAACAAAACTAAGCTTTTAGTAAAATCCTTGTTTAGTCGCAAATGCCACTCAGAAAAATAAGCTGCATCCGCCAATTTATTACTCTAAAAACAAATTATTAGTTCAAATTTTAAAATTTAAAAAACTAACCTGGCAAATCAAATCGTTACCTATGCTGCAATAATAGAAAAACTGCAAGAGATGTACAAATAAAAATGAAAGCATAGTTCCAAAAATTTCAGGATTTGCCACCTAAAAAAATTATTATAATTTCTGTTATTAATTAATAAAATAATTACCAAAGCTACACATGGCATGCAAATCGCTGTGGTGCTAACAGCAAATTGTAGCATAAAAATCACCATAAAAATATCGTTAAACAACTCGCAATCACTAAAAATTTAAATTATACCAACTAATTTATAAATATTAAACGAATTGTTTCAATGACCGCCGGCGGTATTATGTTTGCAATCCAAAAATACACCGGCGGTATTATATTATCACTACAATCAAAAAACCGCCGGAAAACCAAAAATAATGGGCATGCGCGGTGATATGGACATTCCTATAGTACCGCCGCGCCTGCTAAAAATACTTGATCTTTCGGTGGTGTTTCTGATAATAATACCGCCGTCCGGCGGATTTTTTGGTTTGAAAACATAATACCTCCGGTGGTCATTTATCGTCAGTAATAATTAAATTACCTTAAAACTAATGTGTGGTGGTCAATAAAATCTTTAATTTTGTCCATTTCGTCATTTTTATAACAAATTTTTTCAATCACATTCTGCATAATTATAAACTGCGACGAATAAATCATAGCCATAGCAAAAATCAAATTATCAACCCCAACGAGTATTGGAATGTTGAATCCTGATTGTGTGAAGTGCCAAACGTAGAGCAGTTCGTAACGTGGTGTAATTGTGAAATTAAAAGGGTAGGTGTGGGAAAAAGGGAGTTCCCTTATGTTTTTGATTATTGGGGTTGAAAGATATAGGTATGCAGAGATTGAACCTGCTATGAAGAATGTTGCACCAGTGGTGATTGCGTACAAGCTTCGATATCTAATTGATTTTTGTTGATATTTTGAGGCGAGACTTGAAGGCCAAAAGTCCAGCCAAATGTGTCTTAGAAGTTTGTTCAAAGGTTGCTTGTAGTATAATACTACAGAAACCTTGATTATTGTCTAAAAATATAATAATACATTTAAAATAATTAAAATAAAGAAACTCATTTTTTTAATATTAATATTAGTTATGTTTCTTATAATCAAAAAAATCCAATGGAAACTAATTTTGATTTTCAAAGGAAATTTTTAGGGATAAAATAAACTAAGGGCATCTCGATTCTAAAAATCGCCAATAGTACTGAAAAAATCAAGATGGTAAAGTCAAAATTCAAAACGTACTTGATTTGATTTAAAAATGACAATAAGAAAGATAAGAAATTATATAGGGTGTATCACTTTTTTTCCAACACAAATTTATTTTACATAGTAAATGTCAATGTGAACAAGAATTTCCTATGACATGTTTTTTGTTGACTCCATAAAAAGTTACAGCAATTTTAAAATTGCAAAATTTTTATAGGACACCCTGTATAAATTTCATTTTATTTTGCATTTTTTTTAAATCAAATGTGCTTTGTCTTTATCTTTAAGCCAATCAGATTGATTGATTTTATCGATGGAAATTTAAAATGGTCTAATCGAGGTTCACTTAGTTTAAGAATGACCAATAATGTACAAAAAACAATTTGGCAAAGACAAAATCCGAGACATAATTGATTAACCCTAAAAAAATGATAATAAGAAAGAAAATTATACAGGGAGGCCCACAAAAATCATTAAAATTTAACAAATTTTAAAATTGCCTTAACTTTTTAAGGAGTCGAAATAACATTCATTTACTATCTAAAAAAATTGCTGTAAAAAAGTGAGACTTGTGTAGTGCGTTTACAAAAATCATGAAAATTTTGAAATTTTAAAATAGCTCAAACTTCTTAGAGTCGAAATAATGTATTAGTTCATGGGATTTTTTTTGTACAGAATGACATTTTAGTGTCTAAAAGATTTGCAGGAGTGGAACACCTTGTATAAACCTAACGTAGTTAATTTTTTTGAGCGTTAAAAAACAAAAAAAAAACGTTTTTGTGTGTAATTTTAACTTCTTTATTAAAAACCATATTAAATGTTACTACACGAAATTTTTAGTAAACAAAATGAAGTTTAATTCAAAGTAAATATTTTGGTTTAATTTGATGTAAAAATTGGTGATTAAATGGCCAATTTTACAATACACTATTATTGAAAAAAATTAGAAATTTGGCTTTTACTCCCAATTAAACCTGCTATTTATAGTAACATAAAAAAATAATATTAAAATTTGACATTTAATTTACATGCAATACACGATACAATATCATAGTATATTGGGTTGCCTAAAATGCATTTCTACTCCGCCTTTCTAATCCTTCTCAATGCAAAAATACCCGAGATTGTAACCGATTTACTTCGGGAATGCACGAATATGACCATAGAGTCAAGAAACATAAAAATGATCTGTTAAAGTTTGTCAAGCGTCACATAAGACTGTACTTTAATTACGTTTGAAGAAAATAGTATATTGTTTTATTAGGAATAAAAGAAGTACTTTTTGTAGCGAGCCCTGCATGCGGATACATGCGAGCCATAAAAAGTTCTTTTACTCCAAATAATACATGCTATTTTTTCTTGAAACGTCGAAATTTTTAAAATTTTTAAATTTGAAATTTAATTTACGTACAACACACAATACAATGTTGGTGTATATTGGGTTGCCTAACATGCATTTCTACTCCGCATTTCTAATCCTTGTGAATGCAAAGTTTAGCCGATTGTAACCGATTTACTACGGAGATGCACGAATATGACCATAGAGTCAAGGAACATAAAAATGACTTGTTAAAACCTGTCAAGCGTCACATAAAACTGTATTTTAATGATGTTTGAAGAAAAACATAATTTTAAGTCTTTTTCTACATTCAAAAACTTTTTAAAGTCAAATTCAGTACCAAATCATTATCAATCCTGTATTTCTAAAATTCTAATTTTATGGTTTTTTATCAGAAAAGTTGTTTTTTGAACCGAAATTGTCCGAAATTCCTAGAAATCACAACGAATTTTGACTCAAATGTAGGCCTTTTGATTTTAATCGTTTTGAAAAAAAAAATCATTTTTGTCAAAATTAAGTTATTTTCTATAAAAGCTATTTTTAATAGTTTTTTTTTTGTAGTAAAATGGAGTTTTTTTGCTAATATTTCTAGTTTTTATGGTTTATTTCAAAAAAACGGTTCATTTTGATTTTAGTCATTTTGAAAAAAATATTTTTTTAGAAAAAATTTAAAATTTTTATTTACTTTAAAAAACTATTTTGTAGAAAATTTCAATGTTTTTTAGTCAAACTTTATTTTAAATCTATTGTAAGTGGATAATTTGCAATCAAGAAGTTATTTTTGGAACCGAAATTATTAGTCATCAAATATTAATTTGACTTCAATGTAAATATTTTGAATTTATTGGCTTTTAAACGGTTTTTTGGGTGTAATTTTAAGGTTTTTCAATAAATGCTATTTTGGGTGATTTTTCTGTAATCAAGAAGGTTATTTTTAACCTAAATTTAGACAATATTTTTAATAATCAAAATTTATTTCGATTCAAATGTGTTTTTTTTTTCATTTTGATCACATTAAAAAATATTTTTTGGGTAAAATTTTAAGGTTTTATTTTTTATAAAACCTATTTTTCAATGAAAATAGTGTTTTTTGAACCGAAATTCGTAGTAATTAAATCGTACATCAATTAAAATGTGGGTATTTTGATTTTAATCGCTTTTATCTACGATTGTGCAAAAAGTAGGCCATTTATGAGCAGTTGTCAGTGCATAAAGTCATGCTTTCTTGCACGAGTGCACAAAAGCGTTGCTTAGTGCCAAAAAGCATGACTTTTTGTGTACTGACAACTGATCATAAATGACAAATTTAGAAATGTAAATATCTGTCATTAATTTCATGTTTTTATGAAATTTTATTATTTTTAATCGATCTGATCGGGTGCAAATATCCACTTTTTGCAGTTTTTGCATAAATAACTATTTGGGTACTATTTTAACGTTTTTAACTTTTATTATTATTTCAATAAAAGCTACTTTAAGTCATTCTTTTATAATCAAAAATGAATTTTTTGAACCAAAATGTACAAAACCATCTAAAAAAAATTTCTACAAACGGGTAAAAAATGACACTTTTGACACTCATGACAAACGTTAAAAACATCATTTTTTTTACAAGTGCAGAAAGTAACACCGGTGTTTTTTCATGTAGTAAAGTAATTTACTTTCTACACTAGTGCAGAAAGTACATAACAAAACCATTGGTTACTATGTAAACAACTACTAATATTTTCATACATTAATATTATTCGTTTCTACAAAAAATATTGTATGATGTGCGTATTAAAAATGCAATATGGCACTTGTATGAATTGTAGAACTTGCTCCGCTTCGCTTTGCTCGTTCCACAAACTTTCATACGCGTGCCATAAACATGCATTTTTAACACTTACATCATAAATAACTATTAACTTCAACCTTTTTTAGTAAAATTTGATTTTTTTCAATAAAAGCTATTTAAAGTGGATTTTCAGCAACCAAAAAGGTGTTTCAAGTTTCAACCGAAATTAATCTAATGTTAGTAATTTAAACGTATTTCGACTCAAATATAAATATTTTAGTTTTATCCTTTGTAAAAAATGTCATTTGCATCAAATTTTATTATTTTTAAATAAAAGCTATTTCTTGTAATCAAAAAATTATTTTTTGAACCGAAATTTGCTAGATTCTTAGAAATTAAAGCAAATTTTGTCCCAAATTTATACATGATTTGGTTTTAACTGTTGAAAAATTGATATTTGGTCATAATTTTTACATTTCTTGTAATTTTTAATTATTTTAACTCGATTTGGTGCAATCAAAAAATTGTTTTTTGAGCCAAAATTTGTAATTAAAATTCCCAATAGTTACACTAGACTAAAACCTTGGATAAACATTGAAAATATTAATATTTGATGATACCTTGACCCTTCAATAATTAAAATTAATAATGATTTTGGAAAATATCTTGTAACTGAATTTTAGGAAAGACCTCTCCCTCTATCGGCGAATTTGTGAAACTGTCAAGTTAGTATAAAAGAGGTTAATTTGGTAGTTAAAATTCTCAATAATGGTCGCAAATATCAGACTTTTGAAAAAAAAATTTCAACAAAACTAGCAAAAATGCATTTAAAAAAATAAACCAAATTTTTATTAAATTTTGTGTGTAAAAAAATTGGTACAAACTTCAATGGTAACGATGGCAGTGGTAGATCCAGAAGTGGCTTTACTTAAATCCGTGATATTGACAATGACATAAGATGCGTTAAAAAGGCCTAAAAAAAAGAGGTTGATCAAGATAATTATTGCCAAAAACGTGAAGATTTTTTTGTTATTCCCAGGCCAAATACAAAGCGATTCAAGAAATACTTTTGTAAATAAAATACATTTTTTAGCTTCGTCTTTAACACAATCTCGATGAAATTCTAAAAAAGAAATAAAAATAACCCAAAATATTTTTATATTTTGTTAAATTATGAGGTACCTACCTTTTGATAATTCAATAAAATCGTCATCATTATTTTCTTTATTAGTTTTCATTGTAGTTGTTTATTTGTTAATAAATTTGATATCAATAACTAGTTTGGTATTTATTTAAGGTCGAATAAAATTTTGGTGTATAATTTGTTAAACAAATTAAACACATGTTAGCGTTACTGTTTATAAAACAAACTTTATATTTTTAATAATTAATTTTGATAAAAAACTTGTTTGAAAAATTCGCATTGAAAACTGTAATTACTTTAATAATCAATAATTTATTGAAAAATTAAATGAAACACAGGCCAACCAAAAAAAATGTTTGTAAAAACTTTTTAAACTAATTTACTTAAATCTTATGTATTTTTGGGTGTTGAAACTGTATTCGATATCAGTTTTTTTTTATCACCCACAATTCTCTCAGAATATGACATCAATTATATATTTCAAAAAATATTAAAAAATTTGATAAAAAAAATTAAAAAATTAGTTTGTTATTAGATTACAATTTTCACTTACAAAAATATTAGATTTCTAAAATTACTAAATATTAGATGCGCCCAAACATAAAATACTTTGTGAGGAACCCAACATTTGTCTTGATTACCGATTTCTTCACCAAAATATGCAAAGTATAATTTTTTAACAAAGTCATTATTCTTCATTTGATGTTTTTTAATTATAAACTTACCACATATACAGGATGTCTCACTTTTTTCCAGCAAATTTTTTTAGATAGTAAATGTCATTCTGAACAAAAAATTTCCTATGAACTATTATGTTTTTTCGACTCTTTAAAAAGTTACAGCAATTTTAAAATTGATAAATTTTCATGATTTTTGTGGAACACCCTGTATAATATTTTTTCTTATCATATTTTCTTTATTTAAATCATTTATTATTTAGATTTTTTCTTTGCCAAATTGAGGTTTTTGAAAATTATTGGCTTTTTTTAAAATAAGTAAACGACGAGGTTAAATTTCGCTCGGTAAAATTTAGTATCTTAAAGATATACAAAATCCAAAGCATACTTGATTTAAATAAAAAATTAATTAAATGAAATTTATGAAATTTAAAAATTGCTGTAACTTTTTAAGGAATCGAAAAAAACATAATAGTTCATAGGAAAATTTTTGTTCAGAATGACATTTAGTATCTAAAAAAATTTTTTGCTGGAAAAAAAGTGATACACCCTGTATAGCAAAAAACGTTAGGAGAATTTTTACAACCACGTTTATCCATATTAAACTGTGAATAAAAAGCACATAGATTAAACACTGTAATGTGAAGTTATATTAACTGGAAGAAAACAAACAACTGTGTAATTTATCAGAACAACTAACCTGATCACATTTGATTTTATTGCCAACCAAAAGCTTATAAAACACTAGAATATATTGCCAACTTAAAAATATTTAAACGGTTAATAGTATATTATTCAACGAGCGAGTAATGATAGCCATTACTCACGCAGGCCGAATAGGCGACACGAGCCGGTAAGCGAGTGTCGTAACAAACCTGAGTTACGTTGACAGTAGATTCAAAGGTTACGGGTTCGAACCCAGATGATTAACAACTTTATTTCATAAGTTGTTTGAATTTTGTATCAGAGATCCATGGGTAGCCCATGGAATTCTATTACCGGTAACCAAAACTCACGGGTGTGAGTAATAGCTATCATTGCTTGTCTACAAACGCGTTCATAAAGTACCCATCATACAATAGTCATAGAAAAAATATTTGTTATACATTGTGGTTAATAATATTTATTTTTATCTAATATTAAAATGTGAGAAATTGGTGGGTGATACGACTTTTTTGTTATTTTTTCGGAATTAGGACACCAAATTAGATAGAAAATAGCTAAAGTTATTGAAAAAGCTTTTCATCGTTGGCCTGTGTTGTTGAACATACAAATATGCACTACTTTGTCCATTTAACCGACTTTCTATCTCCAATAATAACAAAGATACCCATGGAGTCCAACGTCAAATGGGACACCCTGTATACCTACAGCTGAATATCTTGAAAACGAAGCGATTTCCTCAAAAATGTTTCAGACAAAAATTGTAGCGGCTCGAGGGGGACGTTTAATAGTGCCATGAGTTTTTAATTGTTATGGGGTTTTATGGGGGTTTTATGGAAAAACATTTTTTTTATCAAATGGGAATCCCCATTTTTTATTGTAGATTCGTAATCTATGGAAAATAATAAGAAAGTGTTGAATGAAACTTTTTTTTCTAAAATTTCAATTTTTCGCTATATTCACCAAAATGAACACATATTTTGGGATTTTCGATACAGTTTTACTAGAAAACTAAAGCTTTATAAGAAAAATCGTAAGAGACAAAAAGTGCTTAAATTAAGGCAAGGATTAATAAAAATTATTATTTTATTTTATTAAAAAAAAAATAAATTTAAAAAAAAGTTTATTTTATTTTTATTATTTTTTAAGAAAAATATTATTTTTTTTTTTTATTTATAAAATTTAAAATAAAGTCAAAGGTTGGAAACAATAGGTGTCAAAACGGTTTTTCAATTTTATTTGCAATTTAATATGTTAAATAATATTTTTCAATTAAGGAAGAAGGCTTCTAAAAATAAAGGAATTTCATTTTCAGCCTACTTTGTGTTTCGCACATAATTGTTATATTGTGACAGATTAGTTTTTTATAGAAGCTCATTGTTATTGAAGCCACTGTGATTATTTAAAATCAGTCTCTCATAAAATGGCTGATTATTCACCTAGAGAAATCGTGAATATTATAAAAGTTTTGGGCGAATGCCATGATAACTATCTTTATGCTGAGAGGTTTCCACAATTGCGTCATCCAAATCATACAAATATTAGGAGGCTCGTGAAAAGAGCGGAAAACGGTTCTCTTAGAAGAAAACGTAGTAAAACTGGTCCTAAGATGCTCCCCTCATTGATAGCATTAGCTTCCGTAACTGAAGATCCACATACATCTACAAGAAAAATTCAGCGTCTTCATGGACTTCCAAAATCTTCTGCCAACAGAATTTTAAAACACCATAAATCACACCCATATCATGTTCATTTAACCCAACAAATTAAAGAAGATGACTACATCCGCCGACTTAATTTTTGCATATGGGCTACGAATCAATTTAGAAGAGATCCCCTTTTTTTAATCGCGTACTTTTTACTGATGAAGCAAAATTTGACAACATGGGTGGAGTAAATCTTCATAATGCTCATTATTATTCTGAAAATAATCCACATTGGCAAAGAGATCATAGATTACAGTGGCGTTGGTCTATAAACGTTTGGGCTGGAATAGTGGATGGGTATCTTGTGGGACCATTTTTTTATGAAGAAAATCTTAAGCAACATGTTTATTTGAATATAATTCAAAACGAAATGCCTACTCTTTTAGAAGATGTACCTCTAGATTTAAGACAGCGACGGAGCTAGACCCCACACTGCCAGAATTGTTAAAACATTTTTACATAACCAATTCCCTAATATGTGGATTGGAATTGGTAGTGAAGTACACGAATGGCCAGCAAGATCTCCGGATCTTACAAAAATGGATTATTTTTTATGGGGTTACATAAAAGATAAGGTTTATGAACGACCAACTACAACTAGAGAGGATATTATGATACGAATCACGGACGCTTTTCGAAGTATCACTTCTGAAATGTTGAGAAATGTATCATTGGCTTTTCGCACACGAGTAAACATGTGTATTGAAAAAATGGAGGAATATTCGAACATCTTATTTAGACCAGTTCTCGTAATTTAAGAACAGATCCAAATATCTTTAAGTGTATTAATTAATTACCTTTGACTTTATTTAAAATTTTATAAGTAAAAAAAAATAATATTTTTCTTAAAAAATAATAAAATTAAAATAAACTTTTTTAAAATTTATTTTTTTTAATAAAGTAAAATAATATTTTTTATTAATCCTTGCCTTAATTTAAACACTTTTTGACTCTTGCGAGTTTTCTTATAGACCTTTAGTTTTTTTAGTAAAACTGTATTGAAAATCCCAAAATTTGTGTTTATTTTGGTGAATATAGCGAAAAATTTAAATTTTAGAAAAAAAAGTTTCAACCAAAACTTTCTTATTATTTTCCATAGATTACGAATCTATAATAAAAAATGGGGGTTCCCATTTGAAAAAAAAATGTTTTCCCATAAAACCCCATAACAATTAAAAACCCATGGCACTATTAAATGTCCCCCTCGAGTCGCTACAATTTTTATCTGAAACATTTTTAAGGAAATCGCTTCGTTTTCAATATATTCAGCTGGATTAATTAAAATGGGACACCTTGTATAAATACATAAATAGTATAAAGCAAAAGTTTATATAGTTACGCTAAAAAATATTTAAATACAGGGTCCGCCAAAAGTCCTGGAAGAGCACTGTATTTTTTGATTGCGTCAATTATTTTTTCAAAATCTTGCATACTTGTACAGTATCATAAAAACTACATTCTGAGATGGTTTAGAACTTCCCCATCTTTTGGGGGGGGGGGGTCACGTGGGGAGAACTACCCCCTTTTTTAAATTGCAACCCCTATCGAGTTTTAACTTATTTTAAAGAGAATGAAAAAAGAAACACATTCCCGCAAACCAGATGCCATTATGTTGATTTGTTAAAAAGTTATTAAGGATTAAACTTATCAAAACAGTGTGGAAGAAAATCTAGCTACCATTGATATTTAGCGAAGAAAAATTATTGAATATTATGCAAAAAAGCTTTTCCACGATAGTGGAGGTGCTATCTGGGATGTTTCATAATTTGTGTTCCAGTGTTAGAACCAAAGGGACGAAAATAAAAATTTAATAAGCCAAGTAGCTCAGGACAGTCAATCAAACCGTGTATGAGTTTAAACAGAAAATACAAATCGAACTGAGTTCGTCTGACACTTAGCAATACTAAATTCAAAGAGGATCGTATTTCCGAATAAACCAGATCTACTTTTAATATACCTCATCTATAGGCAGCAATCCTTAAAAATTTATTCTGTACCCGTTCGATTGTATATTTCAAATACTCGTAATTAGGAGTCCATATATGTAAAGTTGCTCTCAGCTAGAAGTAGGACAAAGAACACGCGATCGTGATTACTTTTGTCCTACTTCCAGCTGGGAACAACTGTACTAGAAGCATATTCTAATCTAGATCTCACGAAAGAGCAGTATAGAATCTAAGAAACTAAGATAAAGATTGAAGAAGTTTCTTCGTAACTTTATAGGCAAATTTCCAGATGGAACTCTAACTTCCAGCATTGATTCTAATTGCATTCCCAAAAAATGATCCCATAGCTAATCTGCAACCTAATAAAAATATTTATGTGATAGAAAACATAGCCATTTTACCTAATTCCTCTACAATAATAAATTGCAAGCAAAATGATGAAGAGCTGGGTTGTGATAGTGCTAATTAAAATTGCAAGTAAAATTTTACCCAGGAAATTAATGAAAAGCTGGGTTATTATAATGAAAATCCAAAGAAAATTTTACTAGAGAAATTAATGAAAAACTGGGTTGTGTTAATGGTAACGAAAATACTGAAGAAAAATTTACAAAGGATAATAATGAATAGCTGGATTGTGATAATGATAATAAAATAACCAAAGGGTCAGTAAATGATGTCAAAGAAATGATACCATCACCATTTAAAAGTGCTTTGTTCTGCCAAAGGGGTCTCCAAATAATTCGAAGATTAGGAAACCGAAATTTAAAATACCAGCAGTATTAGTAACATCAAAGGAATGGCAGAGAGAATGGAGAAAAAAATAACAAACGAAATGAAACTTAAAGAAGAAAGAAGAAGAAAACGAGAAGACAAGGCTGCAGTAAAGAAGAATAAAAAACAAGTTAAAAAGAAAGAAGAAGAGACAAGTTAAGAAGAAAGAAGAAAAAGGAAGAGAAGACGGCACCAAAGATAGATAAATAAGAAAGTTAATAAGAAAGAAGAAGAATAGACAAGTGATGAAGGACAACAGACTAATTTTTTAGATCGCGAGAACATAAAAGAAAATTCGATTGATTTCTAAATCAATCAGACTTCACTCATTCGTTGTTGTAGAATACGAACATAATTTATATCCAGCACAAATTAAACAAATCAATAATATCAAGAATAACTGAAAATGGCCTTCAGTTCCAGATAAAATCTGCAATTTTAGAAGTTATAGGTGAACCAATTCAAATGAATAAGAGTTTATTTTTATGACAATTTTATGGTATCAAATACTAGGACATTAAATAATTAATCAAAAAATTATTAAAATAAAAAATCTAGCTTCAAATTAAAATAAAACTATTATTAAAGCAATTTAGTCTACTTACCAAATAAAAATAATGAAATCACTTCATAAATTAATCAAAATTCCGTAGCCTTAAAATAATGAAAAAAACGATACAGTTTTCATAACGCTCAAGGGTAGTTGATTACAATTTTTTTCATTTTATAATCAAACTTTTGATGAACTTTGTTTGCTTTTGGAAAATACCCTGCTATTTTCAACGCTCCAAAAAACAGCTGTATGGAAAATTGTTGTCCTAAAGTTTTTTATTTAACGAAGCAATTAAAAAATATGATATGGACTTTTTATTTTATGGCCAAACGTTTTCTTCTATCCATTCAATGTAGTAGTTGTTGGAAAGTCTGGTATAAACTCCAGGAATTCCAGCATTTCCACAAGCTTTCCCAAATGAAGTAACTCCTATTTGAGTATACATACAGTACAATGAATGGTGACTAACTTGGAGAGGACCACCAGAATCACCCTACAAGAAAAAAATTAAATTAGCAATAAAGCCAACCAGGTAATGAAGGTACAAAATACTAACAGAACACGTATCGTTTTTCCCTGTTTTAGACCCCGCACATAACTGAATACGCTTACGAATTCCTTGTTCCAATTTTCGAGAGGTTTGATATTTTTGGGTGCACTCCTCATCAGAAAATAAATCCAAACTGACTTTTTGTAAATGAGCGCTAGGTTTCCCAAAAAAATTAGTGTATCCCCATCCTGAGGCTACTGCTTTCGCTTTATTAAAATTATGATATATATTCAAGCAAATAGGACGAACGAATTCAGTAAAGATTGCTGGTTTTGATAGCTTTAAAAGTCCAATATCGTGGTATCTGGATGGCGGTTTGTAATAAGGGTATGGTATTATTTTTTCAATGGTAATTATTTGAACCCCACCTTCGTCTGATTGGGTGCTTGTATCCAAATCACCCAATTTAACGTATTTTGCTGCACCCCTAAAAAAATTTTAATCGTAATTTGATACTCATAGAATTTTTGCACTTACAAATCATTAGTTGCTAAACAATGCCCTGCTGTTAAAACAAAATTTTCACTAATTAAAGAGCCACCACAACGAAACTCTAAAGAACCACTTTCATTCTTATAACCAATATGAGCCTAAAATCAAATGAGATTGATAACAGTAACGATAATATTTACAGCATCCAAAATGTTGGTTGCTTTAATTTAAATGAATGTGGTGTTACCATATGTGGAAATTCTCTAGGTTTAGCATCTTCTCCATCAACAATCAAGGATGTTGCTGTAATTCCACATGAATCGACTTTTCTGTAATTTTGTTCGCCACCCATTAATGTCATGGACGGTTTAAGTACATAAACAGATTCTGCATACTTTATGCATTCTAAAAAATATACTCTTTTACAATCTAATTAATTTAATTTATGTAAGGTTTTATTACGTTCAATACTTTTCTCTCCTACTTTTAATATAGGTGGTTTTGTTGTAGTTGCTTGAGTGGTAGTGGTTGGTCTAGTAGTTGCTCTTGTAGTAGTAGTAGTTGCTGTAGTGGTTGTAGTTGTGGTTTTGCTGCCCTTTGGTGGGCAACATACTATTGGAGTAGTATCTTCAAATCCGCAAATTTGTGGTTTAATTTGGTTCATTATTAGATCATCCATAGCTGAAGAGCAACTGTCCATTAAGAAACAAGTTCCTGAGGTATCACTGTTTTTGTGGTGACAAGCATCGCCTACAAATTGATATTCGACATTTTTGTAAAACGGAAAGTGATTTTTCGCTACGAGTACACCGAAAAATATTATTCTACCCGGAAGTAAATTTCGATTTCAACCCCAAAACTGTCCGAAATTCACCCTAAATCACACCAAATTTGAGTAAGTTATAGGGGACAAAATTCTGAAACCAAAAATTTTGTCCCGACCCAACCTATCGGTTAAGAGAGCGAAGTTATAACCCCTTTTGTGTTTTTACCCCGAAATTGGACGTTTTTTGTGCGGAACATCAAAAAACGGTTTTATTTTCAACCGATTTTAAAAATTTATGTTGCGATATAAAGTGGGATGTTGGTTTTAACAACCGTGCGAATTTAAGCTCGTTTGGAGCACGTTAACACTTTCAAAAAAAATCTCGAAAACGGTCCATTTTTGCTTCGTCGGTGGGGTCAACTTTAAAATAACACAGTGCCCCTAATTCTTACATCCCGAAAAGTGAATAGAAACATTTTTATTTTCCAAATTTTAATTTCGATTAAAAATGATCTTACCAACATTTTTTTGTGCAACAGAAACTCCAATTAAACACAAAATATAAAAAATGAGGAGTTGATTTTTAAGTTTTTGAGTAACCATAGTTATTTAGTAACTTCTCTAGAAATTTCAAGTGTAGCAAACGCATTATCTAAAATAATAACACTAAAAAAGCGTTGATGCTAAAGTCACAAAGATTATAAATAATGGTTAAACCCCAAGGATAATTAAGTTATTTGGGACTTGTGCTAGTTAAACGATAAATCGGATATATCAGATGAATTTGAGAAGGTCATCTATTTTTCTCCAATTGATGATGAACTTTAAAGTGATAATATATTTCATATTATATCCAAATATATTTATGCAATTGTTGTCTACTTGATCAACAGTTTTACGTTTTAAGATATATGTAAATACAATTTTAGGAAAATAAAACAAAGGATACTTATTTTATACATATTTATTGTCTACAATTATTACTAATAATACAAAAAAATCTAATAAAAAGGTTACACTAAACTATATTAACTTGATCACAATTAACTCTAGCAGTGGGGTATCCAGAATTTTCGTTTGGGAGGTGCATTTTGTCAATAAAATAACTAATACTTCTTCCACCTTATAGTTTAATACTGGGTGGCCCAACGAAAATGAAAAGGACGAATTTTCAATTAGTTAACAGAGAATTTTGAAAAACGCTCAAGAAGATCAAGTCAATAATTTTACAATGCTATACACAAAAAAGTACAAATTAATGTTTGGCCATTTGCTATCGAAAATTTATCAACCTTAAAATTTAATTCATTTTTCATATAACATTTTTTGTGTTTCATGTATGTTCAATTGTAGTTTTGAAAATATAGATTTTTAGAATTTTTCTAAAAGTACGCTCATATAAATAAAAATATTTGAAATAAAAATATTGTACAGGGTGTCTCAGACCACCCGTCCAGCCCTTTTATTTTGAGATCGCCTTGTCGTACATGGCTGAAATAAAAAAATTATTACCAAAGCAAATCCGAAGAATGTATTGGTGCACTTATTTTTTTCCGGAATAATCCGGAAGTGCCCGGAACCGGAAGTAACTTTCGATTTTTAAATGGCAACTTAGGTCGAGTATGGTATCGTTTGAAAGGTCTTTTAAAAATAAACAACTTTTATGAAAATATTTTTTTAATATCTTTCATAATTAAGAAATTAAACGAAAAACAAAAGCAAACAAGTGAAAAATGGTTTCTTAAATTATGGAAAAATTAAAACACTACCATCATCCTCAATGGGTAAGGGTAGAGGCAATTAGGATTTTTTAAATGGAAACATGTATTTTTTGCTTCACTTGTTAAAAATAATCAACTTTTTTAGGTTATGTATTTGCCTTAATTCAAAAAATAAAGAAAGTTGATTATTTTTAACGAATAAAGCGATAAACGCAAAAAAGAGTTTCAATTTAAAAAAATCTCTCTCTTGCCCATTTGCGGATGATGGTAACGATTTAATTTTTCCATAATTCAAGAGACCAATGGTCACTTTGTTTGCATATTTTTTTTTCGTTTAATTTGTTAATTATGCAAGATATTAAAAAAATATTTTTATAAAAGTTGTTTCTTTTTAAAAGACCTTTCAAACGATACCATACTCGACCTATGTTGCCATTTAAAAATCGAAAGTTACTTCCGGTTTCGGGTACTTCCGGATTGTTCCGGAAACAAATAAGTGCACCTATGGATTCTTCAGGTTTGCTTTAGTAATATTTTTTTTTATTTCAGCCTTATACGACAAGGCGTTCTAAAAATAAAAGAGGTGGACGGGTGGTTTGAGACACCCTGTATATCAAAAATGAAATCAATTTTAAGGTGAATAATATAGATTTTTTTGTTAAATTTTTGATGGCAAAAATCAAATTTTAGTGGTATTTCTGTAATTTATCATTCAGTGAACTTGTTAAAATAGAAATACATTTAACAGTAACCAATGTCATTTGTCATTGGTGCGGTTACAATATTTGAACCATGGTAAGACAAGATCTGTAGAAAAGAACAAATAAACTATAAAGAAAGGTTTTTACAGCTTTAACTTATGTAACCATTATAAAATAAAGGGACGATAAAAGCAGATATTTCCCTGTAGAAAAATTTAAGGATTGAAAATACATTACAAGGATACAAAAATATATTTCAGTTATCAAATAAACTTAACCAACGCTTTTAAAAGAACGCAGGTGAATATGCAAACTGAAATATTTAGAAAAATAACTTACTTGTATTGAAGCAGTTTTGGAAGTGTATTCAATACTCTAAGCGAGATAAACATTTAGTTTCTGGTCTATTACCAAAACACTAAATATGCATTAAAAAATATGATATGGACTTTTTATTTTATGGCCAAACGATTTTTTCTATCCACTTAATGTAGAAGGAAACTCTGGTATAAACTCCAGGAGTTCTGGCATTTCCACAAGCTTTTCCAAATGAAGTAACTCCTATTTGACTATACATACAGTACACTGTACGATGACTAACTTGGAGAGGACCACCAGAATCACCCTACAAGAAAAAAATGAAATTAGCAATAAAGCCAACCAGGAGATGAAGGTACAAAATACGAACAGAACACGTGTCGTTTCTCCCTATATTAGACCCAGCACATAATTGAATACGATTAATAACTCCTTTTTTCAACTTTCGAGATTTTTGATGTTTTGGCTTGCACTCTTCATGAGTAAATACATCCAAACTGACTTTTTGTAAATGAGCGCTAGGTGTATTCCTTCCCCAATTAGTGTCTCCCCATCCTGTAGCTACTGCATTCGTTTTATTAAAATGTTCATCTGTATTTAAGCAAATAGGACGAACGAATGCAGTAAATTTTGCTGGTTTTGATAGCTTTAAAAGTCCAATATCGTGGTATCGAGATGGCGGTTTGTAATAAGGGTATGGTATTATTTTTTCAATTGTAAATATTTGAACTTCAGCTTCTTCCGATTCGGTGCTTGTATCCAAATCACCCAATTTAACGTATTTTGCTTCACCCCTAAAAATATTTTAATCGAAATTTGATACTCATAGGATTTTTGCACTTACAAATTATTAGTTACTAAACAATGCCCTGCTGTTAAAACAAAATTTTCACTAATTAATGATCCACCACATTGAAACACTTTAAACCCATTATCATCTTCATAACCAATATGAGCCTACAATCAAATGAGATTGATAACAAATCGGTAATTTTTACAGCATCAAAAATGTAATTTTGGTTGCTTTAATTTAAATGAATGTTGTTACCATATGTGGAAATTCTCTAGGTTTAGCATCTTCTCCATCAACAATCAAGGAGGTTGCTATTATTCCACATGTATCATTTTTGCTATAAGTTTGTTCTCCACCCATTAATGTCATGGACGGTTTGAGTACATAAACAGCTTTTGCATACTCTTTGCATTCTAAAAAAATATACTTTTTTTTCAATCTAATTAATTTAATTTAAGTCAGGTTTTATTACGTTCAATACTTTTATCTCCTACTTTTAATATACGTGGTTTTGTTGTAGTTGCTTGAGTGGTAGTGGTTGGTTCAGTAGTTGCTCTTGTAGTAGTAGTAGTTGGTGTAGTGGTTGTAGTTGTGGTTGTGCTTTTAGTGCCCTTTGGTGGGCAACATACTATTGGAGTAGTATCTTCATATCCGCAAATTTGTGGTCTAATTTGGTTCATTATTAGATCGTCCATAGCTGAAGAGCAACTGTCCATTAAGCGACAAATTCCTGGCGTATCACTGTTTTCGTGGTGACAAGCATCGTCTACAAATTTAATGGTTAAAATGATTTTTCGCGACGACTATTCCGAAAAATGTTATTCTACCCGGAAGCAAATGCCCATTTCAACCCTCAAAGCTGTCCGAAATTCACCCCAAATCGCACCAAATTTTATTATGTTATAGGGGACAAAATTCTGAAAACAAAAATTTTGTCCCGACCCGACCTATCGGTTAAGAGAACCAAGTTATAACCCCTTTTAAGTTTTTACTCCGAAATTGCACTTTTTTGCGTGGAACATCAAAAACGGTGTTATTTTCAACCGATTTTAAAAATTTAAGTTGCAATATAAAGTGGGTTGTTGGTTTTAACAACCGTACGAATTTAAACTCTTTTGGAGTACGTTAACACTTTGAAAAGAAATCTCGAAAACGGTCGATTTGCTTCGTCGGTAGTGTCAACTTTAAAATAACGCAGTGCCCCTAATATTCCTAATTCTTGCATCCCGAAAAGTGAAAAGACACATTTTTATTTTCCAAATTTAAAAGTACGTTTTGATTAAAAATGATCTTACCAACATCTTTTTGTGCAACAGAAACTCCAATAAAACACAAAATATAAAAAATTAGGAGATAATTTTTAAGTGTTTGAGTAACCATAGTTATTTAGTCACTTCTCTAGAAACTCGGTGTCGATTTCAATCATAGGAGACACGTTATGTAAAATAATAACACAAGAAAAACAGTTGATATTAAAGTCACACAGATTATAAATAATGGTCAAACCCCAAGGATGCATAAACAAGTTATTTAGGACTTGTGCTAGTTTAACCGACAAATCGGATATATCAGATGAATTTAAGCAAGGTCATCATTTTTCTCTAATTAATGATGAACTTTAAAATGATAATACATGTATTGGGGGTCAATAAAAATCAAGTACACTTAGGTAACTAAGGAGAATTATTATTATGGTTATTTAATTAAGTGTCAGTTGTATTTGTTATTTTATTGTAATAAATAGAATCATTTAATATTTGATTGCTACAATTTGGTGACCCCGACGTGATCATGGCAGAACCGCACGTAGATGAAAAAATTGGTGCTATTTCGGTTAAATTGCCCACCTATTGGTCCACAGATGTGTTACTTTGGTTGTCTCAAGTTGATTCAACCTTCACCGTCCAAAGGATAACTAACCAACAACTCAAATATCACCATCTGGTTTCGGCAATAGCTCCTGAAGCGGCTATTTTAGTCAAGGATATAATTTTGAATCCTCCTGTCAACAATCCCTATGACGTTCTTAAAGAGGCATTGATTTCCCGCACGTCCATAAATGAAAAAGCGAAACTTCATCGGCTCATGTCAGCAGAAGAACTTGGTGATCGTCAACCTACCGAATTATTGCGGGCTATGAAGAATTTACTCGGTGACAAAGTTATGGACGAAACTATTTTAAAAGAACTCTTTCTTCAACGACTTCCTGTCCATGTTCAACGCATTTTAGCTGCATCTCCTGACACACCCTTAGAAGGTTTAGCAAAACTCGCAGATAATATTATGACCGTTTCAAACACATCTTGTAATGTTGTTTCTGGTATCAAATCAACTCCAAGTACTACACTAGATGATATCAAAGCTTTACTTATAAATTTGACATCGTCACGTTCGAGGAATGTTTCTCCCACTTCAAGGAATAGTTCTTCACAAGCCTGGTCACGTTCCAGTTCTCCTTCTACAAATAGTACATCGAATTTGATTCATCGAAACTCCAGAACTTCCAGATCTTCTTCTCAAAGTCGGTTACGAGATGGTATTTGCTGGTTTCATAAGAAGTTTGGTGACAAGGCTCATCGATGCATTTCTCCGTGTAGATTTTCGGAAAACTAAGTTGTCGGCGGAAAATTGTGACATCTTTCGCTGACTGTCAATTTTCAAAAAGTCACACTTTCCATATTACTGATTCGAAATCAAATTTGAAGTTTTTGGTCGACACCGGTGCTGATAGGAGCATTATTGGAAGTCGTTTCGTTAATACCTTTCAACCTGCATCGTGCACTACTGATCTACGCGCTATCAATGGCACATCTCTCAAAGTTTTAGGTGAGCGTTCCTTTACAATTTATTTAGACCAACATAAGCCTTTTAAATGGACTTTTTTAATAACAAACGTATCATGTTCAATTATTGGTGCTGATTTTCTCCATCATTATAATCTATTAGTTGATTTGCGTAACAAACGTTTACTACTTAATGAAAAGTCACATGTGGCACATTTTACTGAATCTGATCCAAATATTGAAAAAATCCTTAAATGTTTTCCATCCGTAATTGTTCCTTCAACTAATTCAGTTCCGGTTAAACATAATATTACTCATCACATTCAGACTACTGGCCCTCCAGTCTTTTCTAAATGTAGAAGACTTGCTCCTGATCGTTTATCAGCTGCCAAAGCTGAATTTGATGATTTACTTTTACAAGGTGTTATTCGTCGATCAAATAGTAACTGGTCATCTCCTCTTCATATGGTCTCTAAGAAAGATTCTTCTTGGAGACCTTGTGGAGATTATCGGGCTTTAAACTTTATAACACAACCTGATCGTTATCCATTACCACATTTGCATGATTTTAATTCAAAAGTAGCTGGTGCTAAATTTTTTTCTAAATTGGATTTAAAAAAAGCTTATCACCAAATTCCTATTGAGAAAAATTCTATATCCAAAACAGCAATCACAACTCCTTTTGGTTTATTTGAATACCTTAAGATGCCCTTTGGTTTAAGAAATGCTGCTCAAACCTTCCAAAGGTTCATGAGTGAAGTGTTGTTTAATATAGATTTTTGTTTTTCATATCTGGATGATATTTTGATTTTTAGTTCCTCTTTAAAAACACATTATGAGCATATTAAAATAATTTTCGAACGTTTATCTAAATACGGAATTTTAATTAACTTAGAAAAATGCCAATTTGCCAAAACAGAAATTGAATTTCTTGGTCATAAAGTGGATTTTAGAGGTATATTTCCATTAAAAACCAAGGTTGAAGCGATAACACAATTTCCTCAACCTACGTCTCAAAGCGAACTTCGTTTATTTCTTGGAATGATTAATTTTTATAACAGATTTATTCCTCATTGCGCTCAATTACTTCGACCCTTAAATGCTTTAATTAATCATTCTGTAAGTAAAAGTCATCCTGTAGAATTCAATTCTTCGCATATCCGATCTTTTAATTCTATCAAAGAGGCATTTGCTAAGGTTACTTTATTAACTCATCCAATAGCTAATACAAATATCAGTTTGTTAGTTGATGCTTCTGATGTGGCTATGGGAGCCTGTTTACAACAAGAGGTTGATAAAAAATTTCAACCAATAGCATTTTTCTCCAAAAAGTTTAGTAATACTGAAACAAAGTATAGCACTTTTGGACGAGAACTTTTGGCTATTTATTGTGCAATTAAACATTTTCGTTTTTTCTTAGAAGGTCGTGATTTCACGATTTTTACTGATCACAAACCAATTATCTTTGCAATTAAAAATTGTTCAGGTTCTCATAATCCGCGCGAGAATAGACATCTTGATTTCATTACTCAATTTACTTCAAATATTAATCATATTAAAGGTAATGCCAATGTTGTTGCGGATGCTTTATCAAGAATTGAGTTTAAGAATGACGATTCTACTATATCTTCTTTAATAAATGTTGTAGATTTTAGTACAATAGCTGAAGAGCAGTTTTTAGATAAAGAGTTACAATTTTTTATTAAAAGTAAATCCAATTCGTTAAAGCTAATTGCTGAAACATTGCCGAATTCTAAACACTGTTTGTGGTGTGATATTTCTTCAGGCATTAAACGTCCTCTTATACCTGTTAAACTACGTAAAAAAGTTTTCGATTCTTTACATTCTTTGACGCATCCAGGCATTAAAGCATCACGTGATTTAATTAGAAAATCTTTCGTTTGGCCTAAAATGAATACGGACATTAAAACTTATGTAAACAATTGTTCCTCTTGTCAGTCTAACAAAGTATTCAGACATACTAAAACTCCAGTTTCTACATTTCCAATTCCAAGTGGTCGTTTTACAAATGTTCATATTGATTTAGTAAAATTACCATCTTGCGAAGGAAATTCTTATATGCTTACCTGTATTGACAGATTTACTCGTTGGCCGGAAGTTTTTCCTTTAAAAGATACTTCTGCAGTTTCTATTGTCAAAGCGTTCACTTCTGGTTGGGTTTCTCGTTTTGGAATTCCTTTAACTGTGACTTCTGATAGGGGGGCACAATTTTTGTCTACTTTATATCGACAATTTGTTGAATTGTTTGGTATCAAGTCTATTAGAACAACAGCTTATCATCCTTCCTCAAATGGTTTAATAGAACGTTTTCACCGTCAATTAAAAGTAGCTCTAACCACTTATAAGGATGCTAAACATTGGGTTACTATTTTACCTCTTGTGTTACTTAGTTTACGGAACACCTTGAAACAAGATTTAAATTGTACTTCAGCTGAATTAGTTTATGGAACAACTTTAAGACTTCCTGGTCAATATTTTGACAACTCAATTTCAGATGTGCCTCACACTCCTAATAATGATTACATAATCAATTTAAGAGAATTTTTCAAACATTGTAAATACAAACCTCCTCGTGTTGGTTGCAGGAAGTCATATACACCAGATGCTTTACACACATGTTCACATGTCTACATTCGAGATGACAAAATTAAAGGAACATTACAATCACCTTATGTTGGTCCTTATAAAGTGTTGGAACGTTTTCCAAAATTTTTTAAAGTTTTATTTTCTGATGGACGAGAAGATCATGTATCATTGGACAGGATCAAGCCAGCTCTAGTGGAACATGTTCTGTCTTTTACGGCCGTTAAACGTGTTTCTTTTAATTGAAATTTTAATAATTGTATATTTTGTTAAATTGTTATTTAGAACTTCATCTATTAATTTTGTTTGATTTTTAAAATAATTGTATCATTTTATATTATTATTTACACTCCTTTTATCAAGTTATGTACTTATTTTTATTTTCCCTATCGTTGTACTTCGCTCTCTGGGGGGGAGTATTATTGGGGGTCAATAAAAATCAAGTACACTTAGGTAACTAAGGAGAATTATTATTATGGTTATTTAATTAAGTGTCAGTTGTATTTGTTATTTTATTGTAATAAATAGAATCATTTAATATTTGATTGCTACACATGTATATATTTCATATTATATGCAAATATATTTATGCAATTATTCTCTATTTTCCTTGACAGTTTTAAGAATTAACAATAAAATCAGATTAAATAAAGGATACTTATTTTATACATTTTTATTGTTTACAATTATTCCTAAATAATACAATAAAAAATCATACAAAAATCTAAAAAATTGATTTATAAGTACCCATACATAATAAGGTTTTTATTTATTACACTCCTTCTAGCTTTACAAATGACCACCAGAGGTCGTATCTGATCTCCGAAATCGCGTATAGGTTAGGTTAGGTTAGGCGAATATTTAATCAAAACTTTAGAGAAATAAATAAAATCTTCAAAAAAACCAAACTGCTTTTTTTCAATCCAATCAATTGCTTACACTCTGGTTTTCGTGTAAACAGTAGGAATAGGATGCTCAAAATCTTTTTCGTAGGAATAAACTCGTATTTGACTAGACATACAATACAAGTCTTCGTGGTAAATTTGGATATCACCACAGGGATCATCACCCATATTGGAAACTTCACTACACTTAAGATTTGTTCTTATTTATTAAATATTTACTACCTCAAATTTACTGGCGAATTTACGCGAGATGATAGGACACATGAAATTTGAAGTAACATTTTCTATTATAGTAATGTGAACAAACTTAATTACTCCTAGAGAACATTATAAAGGATTGAAGAGCTATCGATGGAATCAATCGGAATATCTATCCTGTAGCAGACTGACTAGGTATGGTGTTTTATTGGGCCGAAGACCAACTATAATATCGATAATAATATTTCTAAAGAGTGTTCACGAGAGTCATTAAAGAATAGAAGGAAGCGCACAAAATATTATTTTTTTTTATTGTGGAGTATCGTTGACATTTCTTAAGTTATGGAGTTGACGAAACACATAAAACCTCTGATTGGTGAAGTAGATTGGCCAATTTGGAAAAGGAAAATGCGAGATCTGTTGGATTATCACTGTTGGAAGATAAACTAATTATCAAGTAGTTTTATGTAGTTATGAAAAACAAATAAGTATTGTCTAGTATTGTCATCAGTTAGTAGTGATTGCTGAATAAATAGTTAAAAATTCATATTATAACAGGTTATGGGCCCAGGACAAATTATATATTAAAAGTTCTTAATATATACAGAAGATTTTATAATTAAAGATTATAAAATGTCTCAGGGTGTACCTATGATTGATAAATTGAGAGGAAGAGTAAATTTTAACAGTTGGAAGTTTGCTATGAAAACTTATTTGGAACATGAAGATTTATGGAATTGTATAAATGGTGAAGACAAAGATGAAAAGAAAAATGTGAAAGCAAGAGCAAAAATTATATTGTCTGTGGAAACAGTATATTATGTGCATATTGAAGAAACCAAAACAGCAAAAGATGCTTGGGATAATTTGGTAAAGGCTTTTGAAGATTCTGGCCTTACTCGTAAAATTAGTCTCCTAAAGACATTATTGTCAACAAAATTAGAAAATTCAAATATTGACGAGTATGTCAATATAATAATTTCTACGGCACATAAATTAAATGGAGTTGGTTTAAAAGTAAATGAGGAATGGATAGGTTGTATATTATTAGCTGGTCTTCCTGATGAATATAAGCCAATGATAATGGGTCTCGAAAATTGTGGAATGAATATTACAGGAGATTTAATTAAAACGAAATTATTACAAGAAATCAAAAATGAAAAATGTGGCAAGAAAGCAGATAATGAAGCTGTATTTTATGGAAAAACATATAACAAAAACAATTTTAAAAATTATGGAAAGAATAAAGATTCTAGATGTTTTAATTGTAATGATTTGGTCATAAATCATTTAATTGTCCAAAACCTAAAAAATTTAAAACTAATCAAAATCAGAATTATCAACATTCTAATTTTAAAAGATTTTGTACATCAGCTATTGAAAATACTAATAAAAATAATAATTGTTATAAGTGGTTTATTGACTCCGGTGCTTCAACTCATATGACAATGAACAAGGAATGGTTAGTGAATTTCCATGCAATAACTAATAATGAAATAATCGTTGCAAACAATGAAAGATTATCAATTTCTGGTCAGGGTGATGTTTATATTTGTATTAATGGTAAAAATGGGCTTGAGACTATTAAAGTGAAAAATGTCATGTATGTAAGAAATATTTCAACAAACTTACTTTGTGTAAGTGAAATGGTGAAAAATGGGTGTAAGGTAATTTTTGAAAAAGATAGCTGCAGAATTATGAAGGAAAATGAAGTTTTAGCATTAGCTGTTCTAAAAGATGACATGTTTTGTTTGAATTATGTCAGAATTCAAAATAATTTGATGTTTAATAATAAAAATGTTTATGAAATTTGGCATAGAAGAATGGGTCATATGAATATAAATAATTTGCAATTATTGCAAAAGTGTGGTTATCTGAAGAACATTGATTTTAAAGATCATGCAGATTTTTGTGAAACTCGTCTTAAAGGAAAGCAAACTCGCTTACCATTTGTTAAATCAAGTTCGAAAACAACTGAAATTTTGGAAATGGTGCATTCAGACTTGTGTGGACCAATGGAAAACGAGTCATTAGGAGGTTCCAAATATATGTTTACATTGACAGATGATTTTTCCAGAAAAACATTTGTATATTATTTGGAAAGTAAGTCACAAGTTAGAAGTTCTTTTCAAGATTTTAAAAACTTTATTGAAAGAAGCACTAATAAGAAAATTAAAATCTTAAGATCTGACAATGGAAAAGAATATGTAAATAGAAATTTTAAATTATATTTAGCAAAAGAAGGAATTTGTCATCAAACTACAATTCAGTATACTCCTCAGCAAAATGGATTAGCGGAAAGAATGAATAGAACCATTATTGAAAAAGCACGTTGTATGTTATTAGATGCAGGTTTAGAAAAGAAGTTTTGGGCAGAAGCTGTAAATACTGCTGTTTATATAAATAATAGATCCCCTGCAAAAGGAATAAATAATCAAATTCCAGAAGAAGTGTGGAGTAAGAAAAGGGTGAATTTGAATTATTTAAAAATTTTTGGATGTCAAGCTATGAGTCACATACCAAAACAGAAAAGGCAGTAATTTGATTCGAAATCTGAATCATGTATATTTATGGGTTATTATTGTGAAAACAGTAAAGGGTACAGATTATTTAACATGAAAACTCAAAAAATTATTAAAAGCAGAGATGTTGTTTTCAATGAAAACATTTTACTTAAAAATAATGTAAAAGATGGCAAAGAGATTTCAGAACAAATTCGATTTATTGACAGTTGTGATAATCAAAATGATGTAGATATTTCAAAACAAATAGAAAATAATATTGAAAACAATGTTGGAAATGACCAAGTAATTGAAGAAAATGAAGATGAAAATTATTGTAAGAATTTTCAAGAAAATGCAGTAATTGATGATAAAAGTGATTTAAATGGAAATGCAGAAATAATTACTTCAAAACGAATTTCAAAAATGCCAAGCAAGATAAATGATTATTTGATATATTCTGCAGTTGAAAATAAAGTAAATGATCCATTAACTGTAGAAAAAGCTGAATTGGCTATAACCAATAAAGTTGGCAGTGACATTGACATTTATTGTGACAATCGAAGTGCAATTGAGTTGACGAAATCCAATTCATATCATAGTAGGACGAAGCATATTGATGTTAAACACCATTTTATTAAAGATGCTGTAAATGAAAACTTAATTAATATCAAACCAATATCAACGAAAAAAATGGTAGCAGATAGTTTAACCAAAAGTGTGACATTTCTAAAACATGAATTATGTAGAAGAAATTTTGGACTAGTTCAAATAAATTAGTTTAAGGGGGAATGTTGGAAGATAAACTAATTATCAAGTAGTTTTATGTAGTTATGATAAACAAATAAGTATTGTCTAGTATTGTCATCAGTTAGTAGTGATTGAATAAATAGTTAAAAACGTTTGCTTCTTCAATTCATATTATAACAATCACGAAGGTGCTCTAGATGTCATTGAGCGAAGGTTAGTAAAACCTGAGCCCTTGGTAAATGATGCTAAGGAAGAACAAATTAGGCAGTATAAGAAGGCAAGTGATTTGTTTCGAAAGGCAAACAGTTACGCAAAATCAATGATTTCAAGTTCAGTGACAGATGACGTTTATCAAAAGATCATGGATAAACAAACAGCTTATGAGGCTTGGGAGGCTTTAAAATTGAATTTTGAGGCGTCATCCAAAGACCAATTGTTCAAAATATGTACTGACTTTTTTGTGTTCAATTGGATTCATGGAGAGGATGTTTCAACTCACGTTGCAAAATTGAAAAGTTTGTGGTTTGAGCTTAATAATGGAATTAAAGCCAAAAATGAAAGTGCTTTGCCAGACTTACTTTTAGTGTGTAAAATTCTGCAAATTTTACCAGGTGACTGCAAGAATTTCAAGTCCAGTTGGATGTTTTTGTCGAAAAATGAAGATAAAACATTTGAAGAATTAATTACTCAATTGTGTATGTATGAGAGAAATTTCAGAAAGATCACAGATGGAGGTACTGGGGACGCATTGTTAGTAAAAAGTGAAAAACCAAAGTTTTGAATCGAGGCTTACATAGGTCTAAACAAAATGACAGTTGTAATTATTGTAAAAAGAAAGGACATTGGGTAGTTACATGTAGAAAGTTGATTGCTGACGGACGATCGCAAAAGAAGGTTCCTCAGAGCAATGCTGTAGATACAAATGTAGCCTTGTGTTCAGTAGATGAAGATATTCTTCAAGTGGAAACATTATCATCAGGATGGTGGATTGATAAAGGAGCTACAAAACACGTGACAAATTGTTCAGACTTATTTGTAGAGTTCCAAGAATTCCAAAGTCCTTGCGTCATTAACGCCGCTGGAGAAGAGGTTCTTCCGGCTATTGGGAAAGGAACCATAGAAATTTTGTCATTTACTGAGGATAAAACACTGAAAATAACTTTAACTGATGTTTGGTTTGTTCCAAAAATTTCGAAAAACTTATTTTCTGGTTTAGTTGCCCAGGATAAGAATATACACAGTAGAGTTCATTCAACAGCGACAAAGTGTTGGCTGAAAGTAAATGGAAAAACAGGGAGTCAAAACAAGGGCGGAACTTTATACAAAGCAGAAAGCAGCTATCGAACCAATTACTCCTAAGAAAGTAGATAGTGTTAGCATTACTGAAGCAAAAAATTCGACATTACAATTGTATCATGAGAGATGGGGTCATCAGGACAAACAACACGTAAGACAGATGCTCAAGAGAGAGTCGGGTATCAACGTGAAGCTGGTAAGAGAAATATGCGAGCCATGCATTTTTGGTAAGGCGCATCGATTACCTTTTGGTACTAGAGTAAAGGCTACTAAACCTGGAGAACTTTTTTCTACTGATGTAGTTGGTCCATTTTGTAAATCTTTTAGTAAAAAGCGTTTTTTGGTTGTATTTAAAGATAGTTATACCAAATTTCGCTATGGTTTTGTAATTAAAAACAAATCTGATGTTAAAGTTGTGTTAAAAGAGTTTTTAGCACATGCAAGAACAGTAGGACACAAGATTAAAGAATTACTCAGTGATAATGGAGGAGAATTTGACTGTCAAGAGGTAAAATGCATTCTTGCAGAGACTGGAATCACGCAGAGACTGACAGCACCATACACACCGGAACAAAATGGTGGCAGTGAGCGTGAAAATCGTACAATTGTTGAGATGGCAAGAACTTTTAAGTACTCGAATTGCGATGTTGAATTTCCAGCTGCAATAGTGACAGCTGCAATTTACATTCTTAACAGAACAGGAAAATCATCAGAAGAAGGAGCCAGTCGTTATGAACTATGGATAGGAAAGAAACCTAGAATAAAACATTTGCGTATCATTGGATCTTCTTGCTATGTTCATATACCAGCTGAGAAGAGAAAAAAGATGATAAGGGTGCAGAAATTTCCACACCAGGGAAAGATGATAGTACAATAAAATTTCCCTACAGACAAGCTGTTGGAGCTTTAATGTATTTAATGCTTGGAACAAGACCAGACTTGGCATACAGTGTGGGATTTATATCCAGATCGCTTGAAAATCCAACTATGGAGGATGTTATACGTGTTAAGAGAGTTTTTATATATATAGCAGGGACTTTGGACCTGGGAATAGTTTATCGAAATAATGTAGATGTAGGTATCTTGGAAGTTTATAGTGATGCAGATTTCGGCGGGTGTATACTGACAAGTCGCTCAACCTCTGGAGTGATTGTGGAATATTCAGGAGGAGCAATTTCCTGGTTAAGTCAGCGACAAGCAGTCTCAACAACAGAAGCGGAAATAATTTCAGCCAATGAGGGAGCAAAAGATGCAATTTGGTTACACAGACTTTTTAGAGGAATCATAAAACTTAAGAATGTTCCTGTAATTCAGGTTGACAACTCAGCAGCGGTAAGACTGGCTCCAAATCCAGAATTTCATCGCAGGACCAAGCATATTTCGATTAAACATTTTTTCATACGAGAAAAAGTAGCACAAGGAAAACTTGGAGTTCAACAAATTTCTACGGAACATCAACTAGCAGATATCATGACAAAACCATTGGCGAGAACACGTTTAAATATTTTATGTGTGAAGATGGGGCTTATGTGAAAAGGGAAAGAAAGAGTATAGACGATGAATGGAAATTTAACTATGATTACAAAGGGAAAGTGTTGAAGTAATTGTTTAATGCAAGTTAAATGTTTTATATTTTCAATGATGTGTTGATATAATTATTATTATTTTATAATAATCATGAATGTTAAAAAAAATAGTTAAATTGTGTGCTTGACAAGTTAATCATATATTAGAAGTATATGTACCAGCAATTGTATCTACTAGAAGCACAAGAGTTTTAAATACAATAAGCAAAACCACCTCCACCACGTTAATCTATAGGAAAAGTGCTTTCTTTAGAGTGGTCAAACTTTTTTATGGGATAATCGAATCAGAAAATATAATTGATTGTTATTATTCGAAATTTCTTGAAATTCGCAGTTTATCGCTAATTAAATCCTAACGAACAAGCGAAATGACATATACACCTGGATTCATAATTTAGGGCGCGTTCCAGTAATGAACACTAAAGCCCACGACGACCGCAAAGTCGTTCTACATAAGACCGCGATTTTTTCTTTCGTGCATCGATGGCGACCGCAAGAAGCTCACAACGACCGTATTTATTCGTGGATTTATGTGGTTGTTTGTTGAATGGTGACCTTTTGAGCTAGTGGAACGGGAAAATTTTGCGGTCGTGGTCGTGCATTACTGGAACGCGCCCTTAATTATCTATCTTTCGGTATAATTAACTTTTTATACAACGTGTGCATCAGGGGTAGGTACTTGATTACAAATTTTTGCATTTTTATAATCAAACTTTTGATGCACTTTGTTTGGAAAATTGTTATCCTAAAGTTTTTTATTTAACGCAATAATTAAAAAATATGATATCGACTTTTTATTTTATGGCCAAACGTTTTTTTCTATCCACTTAATGTAGTAGGAAACTCTGGTGTAAACTCCAGGAATTCTGGCATTTCCACAAGCTTTTCCAAATGAAGTAACTCCTATTTGACTATACATACAGTACACTGTACGATGACTAACTTGGAGAGGACCACCAGAATCACCCTACAAGAAAAAAATGAAATTAGCAATAAAGCCAACCAGGTGATGAAGGTACAAAATACGAACAGAACACGTGTCGTTTCTTCCTATTTTAGACCCAGCACATAATTGAATACTATCAAGGACTCCTCTTTTCAATTTTCGAGATGTTTGATGTTTTTGCTTGCACTCCTCATGAGTAAATACATCCAAATTGACTTTTTGTAAATGAGCGCTAGGTGTATTCCTTCCCCAATAAGTGTCTCCCCATCCTGTAGCTACTGCATTCGTTTTATTAAAATGTTCATTTGTATTTAAGCAAATAGGACGAACGAATGCAGTAAATTTTGCTGGTTTTGATAGCTTTAAAAGTCCAATATCGTGGTATCGAGATGGCGGATTGTAATAAGGGTATGGTATTATTTTTTCAATTGTAAATATTTGAACTTCAGCTTCGTCCGATTCGGTGCTTGTATCCAAATCACCCAATTTAACGTATTTTGCTTCACCCCTAAAAATATTTTAATCGAAATTTGATACTCATAGAATTTTTGCACTTACAGATTATTAGTTGATAAACAATGCCCTGCTGTTAAAACAAAATTTTCACTAATTAATGATCCACCACATTGAAACACTTTAAAACCATTATCATCTTCATAACCAATATGAGCCTACAATCAAATGAGATTGATAACAAATCAAATTTATAATTGTCTTATTAGCATCGATAATTTTTACAGAATCAAAAATGTAATTTTGGTTCCTTTAATTTAAATGAATGGTGTTACCATATGTGGAAATTCTTTAGGTTTAGCATTTTCTCCATCAACAATCAAGGAGGTTGCTATTATTCCACATGTATCGACTTTTCTATAATTTTGATCGCCACCCATTAATGTCATGGACGGTTTGAATACATAAACAGCTTTTGCATACTCTTTGCATTCTAAAAAAATATACCTTTTTTCAATCTAATTAATTTGATTTAAGTCAGGTTTTATTACGTTGAATACTTTTATCTCCTACTTTAAATATACGTCGTTTTTTTGTAGTTGCTAGAGTGGTAGTTTTTGGTCTAGTAGTTGCTCTTCTAGTAGTAGTAGTTGGTGGAGTGGTTGTAGTTGTGGTTTTGCTTCCCTTTGGTGGGCAACATACTATTGGAGTAGTATCTTCAAACCCGCAAATTTGTGGTCTAATTTGGTTCTTTATTAGATCGTCCATAGCTGAAGAGCAACTGTCCATTAAGAGACAAGTTCCTGGCGTATCATTGCTTTTGTGGTGACAAGCATCGCCTACAAATTGATATTCGACATTTTTATAAAACGAAAAGTGATTTTTCGCTACGTCTACTCCGAAAAATGTTATTCTATCCCGAAGAAAATTTCGATTTCACCCACAAAACTCTCCGAAATTCACCCCAAATCGCACCAAATTTTAGTATGTTGTAGGGGACAAAATTCTGAAAACAAAAATTTTGTCCCGACACGACCTATCGGTTAAGAGAGCGAAGTTATAACCCGTTTTGTGTTTTTACCCCAAAATCGGACTTTTGTGAGCGGAGCCTCAAAAGCGGTGTTTTTTTTTTCAAACTATTTTAAAAGTTTAAGTTGCGAAATAAAGTGTGATGTTGGTTTTAACAACCGTATGACGTATGAATTTAAACTTTTTTGGAGCACGATAACACTTTGAAAAAAATCTCGAAAACGGTCGATTTTTGCTTCGTCGATGGCGTCAACTTTGAAATAACACAGTGCCTCATCTAGTATTCTTAATTCTTACATCCCGAAAAGGCATTACTTCCAAATTTTAATTTGAAAATGCGTTTCGTTTAAAAATGATCTTACCAACATATTTTTGTGCAACAGAAACTCCAATAAAACACAAAATATAAAAAATTTGGAGTTGATTTTTAAGTTTTTCAGTAACCATAGTTATTTAGTAACTTCTCTAGAAACTTGGTGTTGATTTCAATTATAGGAGACACATTATGTAAAATAATAACACAAAAAAACGTTGATACTAAAGTCCCAAAGATTATAAATAATGGTTAAACCCCAAGGATATAAACAAGTTATATTTGACCAAGGTCATCATTTTTTCCAATTGAGGATGAACTTTAAAGTGATAATATATGTATGTAAATAGTTCATATTATATGCAAATATATTTATGTAATTATACTTGCTCAACAGTTTTAAGATGTAAATACAATTTTAGGGAAAAACAGAACAATAAAATGAAATAAACGATACTTATTTTGTATATATGAATTTACTGTCTATAATCATTCCTAAATAATACAAAAATATCAAATAAAAATCAATTTAAAAACAAGGATTAAACTGTGCAATATTCATAGACAATATTAAGTTGATCACAGGAGTAAACTCAGAAATTTTCTTAACATCAATCTTCACCCATTCTTTTCCAGCGAAAATAAACGAACCATTCAAGGATTTCAAAAAAATTAAAACATTCTTGGACGTAATTACAAATTCTTGCATTTTTATAATCAAACTTCAAAATACACCCTGCTATTTTAAAAGCACGAAAAGCAGGCTTGGGAAAGTTTTTATCCTAAAGTTTTTTTTTAACTAAGTAATTAAAAAATATGATATGGGATTAATTTTATGGCCAAACGTTTTTTTCTATCCAACCAATGTAGTAGGAAACTCTGGTATAAACTCCAGGAATTCTGGTATTTCCACAAGCTTTTCCAAATGAGGCAACACCTATTTGACTTTGCATACAATATAATTTATGGTGCTGAACTTGGAGAGGATCACCTGGTTCACCCTATAAGAAAAGAACAAAATTAGCAATAAATCAATCTACCAACAAGGCGATGAAGGTACAAAAATACTAACAAAACACGTGTCAACTATCCCATTTTTAAACCCAGCACATAACTGAGTAAGATTACGAATTCCATATTTCAACTTTCGAGAGGGTTGATATTTTTTCGTGCACTCCTTATGAGTAAATAGATCCAAATGGAATTTTTCTAAATGTGTGCTAGGTATATTCCAATAAGTGTCACCCCATCCTGAAGCTACTCCTGTCCTTTCATTAAAATTTTCATATTGTATATTCAAGCAAATAGGACGAACAAATTCAGTAAAGATTGCTGGTTTTGATAGCTTTAAAAGTCCAATATCGTGATATAAGGATGGCGGTCTGTAATGAGGGTATGGTATTATTTCTTCAATGGGAATTATTTGAACCCCAGCGTCGTCCAATTCGGTGCTTGAATCCAAATCACCCAACTTAACGTATTTTGCTTCACCACTAAAAATATTTTAATTCAATTTGGAACCACTTTCATCTATATAACCAATACGAGCCTAAAATCAAATGAGATTGATAAGAAATCAAATTTATAATTGTCTTATTAATTTTTACACCATCAAAATATAATTTTGGTTGCAGTAATTTAAATGAATGGTGTTACCATATGTGGAAATTCTCTAGGTTTCGCAGATTTTCCATCTAGAATGAAGGAGGATACTTTATACCAACATTTATCGACTTTTACACCAATTAATGTCATGGACGGTTCGAGTGCATAAACAGCTTCTGCATACTCTTCGCATTCTAAAAAAATATATTTTTTACAATCTTAGTAATATAATTTAAGTCAGGCTTTATTACTTTCAATACTTTTATCTCCTATTCTTAATATGGGTGGTTTTATTGTAGTTGCTTGGTTGGTAGTGGTTGGTATAGTAGTTCCTCTTGTAGTAGTAATAGTAGTTGGTGCAGTGGTTGTAGTGCCGTTTGGTGGGCAACATACTATTGGAGTAGTATCTTCAAACCAGCAAAATTTGTGGCCTAATTTGGTTCATTATTAAATCATCCATAGCTAAAGAGCAACTGTCCATTGAGAGGCAAGTTCCGGGTGTATCACTATTTTTGTGGTGACAAGCATCGCCTACAAATTCAATGGTTAATACATTATTGATATTCGACATTTTACTAAAACGGAAAGTGATTTTTCGCTACGACCAGTCCGAAAAACGTTATTCTACCCCGAAGCAAATTTCAATTTCACCTCCAAAACTCTCCGAAATTTACCCCAAATCGCACCAAATTTTAGTATGTTGTAAGGGACAAAATTCTGAAAACAAAAATTTTGTCCCGACCCGACCTATCGGTTAAGAGATCCCAGTTATAACCCCTTTTGTGTTTTTACCCCGAAATCGGGCTTTTTTGCGCGGAACCTCAAACACGGTGGTTTTTGTCAAGCGATTTTAAAAATTGAAGTTGCAATATAAAGTGGGATGTTAGTTTCAATAATCGTACGAATTTAAACTTTCTTGGAGCACGTTAACACATTGAAAAAAAATCTCGAAATCGGTCGATATTTGCTTCTTCGAGGATGTCAATTTATAATAACGCAGTGCTCCTATTATTTTTAATTCTTACATCCCGAAAAGTGAAAAGACACATTTTTATTTTCCAATTTTAATTTGAAAATACGTTTCGATTAAAAATGATCTTACCAACAGATTTTTCTGCAACAGAAACTCCAATAAAACACAAAATAAAAAAAATGAGGAGTTGATTTTTAAGTTTTTGAGTAGTCATAGTTATTTAATCACTTCTCTAGAAACTTGATGCCGATTTCAATTATAGCAGACACATTATGTAAAATAATAACACAAAAAAACGTTGATACTAAAGTCACAAAGATTATAAATTATAGAAACCCCAAGGATATACACAAGTAATTTAAGGCTTGTGCCCATTTAAACGATAAATCGGATGAATTTTAGCAAGGTCATCATTTTTTTCTAATTGATCCTGAACTTTAAAGTGATAATACATGTAAATAGTTCAAATTATACAGGGTGAGTTTAAAGTAACGCATAAAATTCATAACTTTTTTATTAATTTAAATTTTCAAAAATGCTAAAAGAAGTGTCGAATTGTTTTTAAAAAACTTTATTTTAAAGTTAAAAAAAATATATTATCCAATGGCATGACGTCACAATGACGTCATCAATTTTTTTTTAAATGGGTTGATATGGTTTTGATACCATCAAAAATACCTTATTTAAAGAACTTTTTAACAGTACCAAAAAAGTTATACTTGCGCCATCTAGTTGTAATAAAAAAAATTATTAAATATCTCCTTAAATGACCATTTAAAGTAACGCATAAAATTCATAACTTCCTTATTACTTGAAATTTTCAAAAACGCTAAAAGAGGTGTCGAATTGTTTTTAAAAAACTTTATTTTAAAGTTAAAAAAATATATAATCCAATGGCATGACGTCACAATGACGTCATTATTTTTTTTTAAATGGGTTGATATGGTTTTTATACCATCAAAAAATACCTTATTTAAAGAAATTTTTAACAGTACCAAAAAAGTTATACTTGCGCCATCTAGTTGTAATAAAAAAAATTATTAAATATCTCCTTAAATGACCATTTAAAGTAAAGCATAAAATTCATAACTTTTTTATTATTTTGAATTTTCAAAATCGCTAAAAGAGGTGTCGAATTGTTTTTATAAAACTTTATTTTAAAGTTAAAAAAAATATATAATCCAATGGCATGACGTCACAATGACGTCATCAATTTTTTTTTTAAATGGGTTGATATGGTTTTTATACCATCAAAAATACCTTATTTAAAGAACTTTTTAACAGTACCAAAAAAGTTATACTTGCGATATCTAGTTGTAATAAAAAAATTATTAAATATCTCCTTAAATGACCATTTAAAGTAACGCATAAAATTCATAACTTCTTTATTATTTCAAATTTTCAAAAACGCTAAAAGAGGTGTCGAATTGTTTTTATAAAACTTTATTTTAAAGTTAAAAAAAATATATTATCCAATGGCATGACGTCACAATGACGTCATCAATTTTTTTAAATGGGTTGATACGGTTTTTATACCATCAAAAATACCTTATTTAGAGTGTTTTACAACAGTACCAAAAAGTTAATACATTTTTTAACGCTTTTAAAAATTCCAGAGAATAAAGTAGTTATGAATTTTATAATTTTATGCATTACTTTAAATGGTTATTCGAGATGATATTTAATAAAAAATATTATTACAACTAACTGAAGCAAGTATACACTTTTGGTACTGTTAAAAAGCACACTTAATAAACTATTTTTTGATGCTATAAAAACCATATCATCCCATTTAAAAAAATATGATGACGTCATTGTGACGTCATGCCAACGGATAATAATTTTTTTTTAACTTTAAAATAAAGTTTTCTTAAAACAATTCGACACCCCTTTTAGCGTTTTTGAAAATTTAAAATAATATAGAAGTTATGAATTTTATGCGTTACTTTAAACTCACCCTGTATACAAATATACAGAGTGAGTTTAATGTAAAGAATAAAAATCGTAACTACGATATCTTTTGGAATTTTTAAATACCGTAAAAGACGTGTCGCATTGTTTTTGAAAACCTTTATTTTGAACCCAACAAAATTTTTTTCTCAGTTGATATGACATCACTATAACGTCATATTTTTTTTAAACGGTTTGATATGGTTTTTATACCATAAAATAATACCTTATTTTTAGACTGTTTTACAACGGTACCAAAAAGATTATATCAGCGCCATCTCCCGGTTTTTAAAAAAATTAATAAATTTCCCCTTAAACATTAGTATGTATAAAGTAAGGCATAAAAATCATAACTACGTTATCTTTTGGAATATTAACTGAGAAAGAAATATTGTGGGGTTCAAAATAAAGTTTTTCAAAAACAATGCGACACGTCTTTTACGGTTTTTAAAAATTCCAAAAGATAACGTAGTTATGATTTTTATGCCTTACTTTAAACTGATGTTTAAGCGGAAATTTAATAACTTTTTTAAAAAACGGAAGATGGTATAATCTTTTTGGTACCGTTGTAAAACAGTCTTAATAAAAGGGATTTTTTTTATGGTATAAAAACCATATCAATCCATTTAAAAAAAATTATGACGTGATGGTGACGTCATGTCAACTGAGAAATAAATATTGTTGGGTTCAAAATAAAGGTTTTCAAAAAAATGCGACAGGTCTTTTACGGTTTTTAAAAATTCCAAAAGATAAAACGTAGTTATGATTTTTATTCCTTACTTTAAACTCACCCTGTATTTATGTAATTATTGTCTATTACTTGATCAGTAGTTTTAAGATGTAAATACAATTTTAGGAAAAACAGAACAATGAAATAAAATAAAGGATACTTATTTTATACATATTTATTGTCTATAATTATTCCTAAATAATACAAAAAATTCATAAAAAAATCAATTTAAAAACTGTGCAATCTTAATTTGATCACAATTAACTCTAGCATCGTCTCTATCAACAGGAATTTTAAATAATTTCCCTTGTGGCATGCAGGCACAAATTTTGTACTGCATAATAATAGCTAGATTGAGTTTCGGCGTAAACTCAGGAATTTTCTTAACATCAATTTTTACCCCTTCTTTTCCAACGAAAATAATCGGACCATTCGAGGATTCCAAAAAAATAAGAACAATTTTATACGTCAAAATTTTTTTTATTAAAACACTTCATAAATTAATCAAAATTCGCCTTAAAATAATGAAAAAAAAACGGTACATTTCTGATAACGCGGTATCAAGGGTAGGTACGTAATTACAAATTCTTGCATTTTTATAATCAAACTTTTGGCGAACTTTGTTTGCTTTTAGAAAATACCCTGCTATTTTCAACGCACGAAAAACAGGCTTGGGAAAGTTGTTATCCTAATGTTTTTTATTTAGGTAAGTAATTAAAAAATATGATATGGGATTCATTTTATGGCCAAACGTTTTTTTCTATAAAACCAATGTAGGAGGAAACTCTGGTATAAACTTCAGGACTTCTGGCATTTCCGCAAGGTTTTCCAAATGAGGCAACACCTATTTGACTATACATACAATATAATTTATGGTGATGAACTTGGAGAGGACCACCTGACTCACCCTATAAGAAAAGAACAAAATTAGCCATAAATCAATCAACCAAAAAGGTGATGAAGGTACAAAAATACTAACAAAACACTCGTCATCTCTCCCATTTTTAAACCCAGCACATAACTGAGTAAAATTATAAATTCCATGTTTCAACTTTCGAGATTTTTGATATTTTTGCTTGCACTCCTCATGAGTAAATACATCCAAACCGACTTTTTGTAAATGAGCGTTAGGTGTATTCCTTCCCCAATTAGTGTCTCCCCATCCTGTAGCTACTGCATTCGTTTTATCAAAATGTTCATATATATTTAAGCAAATAGGACGAACGAATTCAGTAAAGATTGCTGGTTTTGATAGTTTTAAAAGTCCAATATCGTGGTATAGGGATGGCGGTCTATAATAAGGGTATGGTATTCTTTTTTCAATAGTAATTATTTGAACCCCAGCTTCGTCCAAATCGGAGCATGTATCCAAATCACCCAATTTAACGTATTTTGCTTCACCCCTAAAAATATTTTAATCGAAATTTGATACCCATAGAATTTTTGCACTTACAAATTTCTAGTTGCTAAACAATGCCCTGCTGTTAAAACAAAATTTTCACTAATTAATGAGCCACTACATTGAAACACTTTAAAACCATTTTCATCTTCATAACCAATATGAGCCTAAAATCAAATGAGATTGATAACAAATCAAATTTATAATTGTCTGTCATGTTTATGGTGTTCATGTCCTTAATGTTTAATCAATGGAAGATCTTGGGGCGAGGATAAATAATTATATGGCAAGTAATATTTTATATCAATCGTTGTTAAGTTCGACCTTTAAAATAATTTCAATTAATGTGGAAGGATTCTCATGTGTTAAAGGAGATATTTTATCAGATTTATGCAAAGACATTAATTGTCACATTCTTTGTATACAAGAAACATATAGAGATCCTAATAGGAATAGACCAATAATTCAAGGTATGAAACTTATTAGTGAACGACCACATAACCAATATGGAAGTTCTCTTTATATTAAAGAGAACTTAATATATCAATACTGTAATACTCAAGATGATAATAACATTGAAATTCTTACTGTTGAACTGGACAATATCATTATTTCTTCTGTTTATAAACCACCGAATGTTCCTTTTAACTTACTATATTTACAAATGTACAAAAATCTAGAATTGTTATTGGTGATTTTAATAGTCATAATTCTACATGGGGTTATAAAGCTACTAATGAAGATGGTGTAGCGAAAGCTATTTTTTAAATATTATTATGATCTAGTTTGTTTTATAGAATTGATTGTCAGATTGATTAATAAAAACTGTGAAAACTTAAACTGCAATTTTACTATCGTTTTATACTTTATAATTTGATGGTAAAATTGGTGGAAATTCTTTCCAAGGCCACGAGACAAAATATCTATTATTGTGAAAAACTATATGATCACATAAATAAAATGGACCGTGAAGAAAAACACATTACAAATGTACTGGGAATCCAATGGAATGTCGAAAATGACTCTTTAAAGGTCAAATCGAAGTTTTTAAATAAAAATATTGAATTTGAAAATGTTACTAAAAGAATAGTATTGAAATATGTTTCTTCAATATTTGATCCAATGGGATATTTTTTACCAACTACATTAAATGGCAAACTTTTTATTTAACGGCATTGGGAATTAAAATATGAATGGGATGAAATATTAGGAGAAGAATTGGAAATACTTAGGTACCTTGGTAAATTTGATAATACTCGTCTTGAGTTACATTGTTTTACTGATGCTTCTAAACATGCATACGCAGTGGTTTTGTATATCAGGCTTATAAACAAAGAAGAACATGTTTGTAAATCTAGTTTATTGTTTGGAAGACAAGAATTTCACCTAATGATGTAACTATATCAAGATTGGAACTATTAGGTGTACTTATTGGTTCAAGATGTACATTTATTGAAAATGCCAATCTTTATGAAGTATTTATGGACAGATTCTAAATGTGTATTACATTGGATATATTCTAAAAAACCACTACAACTTTTTGTAGAAAGAAGAATTAAAGAAATAAAGGAATCCAATAAAATAAATTTTAATTTTATTCCTGGTGAAATAAATCTAGCGGATATTGCAACAAGACCTAATTTATTAACGATATATGAATTGACGATGATTTGGTAAATTGTTTAATAAAAAAAAAAAAAAAAAAAAAAACAGGAAAGGATGATTCATATTACCAACTTTAACAAAAATTGTTTATTGCGACATGTTTCGCCCTATTAAGGCATCTTCAGGCAACTAAAAATTACAAAATACATAATTACCAATCACAAACAAGATCAAGACTTATCAATTTAAGGAATTAATCGGTCACTTAGTGACCTTTCAATATAACTAACTTCTTTTTACTTATATTCTATACAAATCAAACTATAACAGTATGTATTCTCTACTTACTTAACAACAATTCATATCGAAATGTTTGGTCAGCCGATTAATCAACATTGAAGAAGAAGTGTACTCTTCGAGTTTGTTCTATTAATTTCTGAACTGCATCGACTTGGTATTAAGTATTAATTACATTAACATAATTATTATCCACAATTTCCAGTGTTTGACTGCAAAGGTTTATTAATTAGTTGAGTTCAGTAATAGTTGACAATGTGTCTTACCGGTGGAACTTATGATATTCAATAGAAGTAGAGTTAAAATTGTAAAATATTATCACAGACTAGTCAAACAATCAAATTTGAAAAATTTAAAACCTATTAATATTTTATTAAAACATGGGTGATAATTTTGGACTAGGATTATCACAGTTAATTTATCACATTTGTTTGAGGCTGCTTAACCTAACAAGCCATATTTGATCACAGAGTTCTACTCTAGACGAGGTGTGCGGTTAATTCCTTAAATTGATAAGTCTTGATCTTGTTTGTGATTGGTAATTATGTATTTTGTAATTTTTAGTTGCCTGAAGATGCCTTAATAGGGCGAAACATGTCGCAATAAACAATTTTTGTTAAAGTTGGTAATATGAATCATCCTTTCCTGTTTTTTTATTACCTAATTTATTATTTAATAAAGAAGACTATGACATTTGGTGGAATGGTCCAGAATGGTTAAACGATGTAGACTCTAATTGGCCATTGTGGGAATTACCAGATCATGAATGCAACGAAGAAAATGTGAAAGAAGAAATTGTTTTAAATATATCAAACATAAGTTTAGTATCTCCGTTTGATATTGATGAAGAAAAATTTTCAAATGTTTGGAAACTTTTTAGGATAACAGCTTATTGTTTCAAATTTATATGTATTTTGAAGTATAAAAAGGTTAATATGGAACTTTCTACATCTGATCTTTAACATTCAAAGTTAACATGGATTAAATATTTACAGAAAAAATATTTTCAAGATACAATTGATGATATTTTAAATAATAAAACTAATGTTCTACAAAAACAATTTGGTTTGTGGCTTGATGTAAATCAGATTTTAAGATGTGGAGGAAGATTTCAATTGGCACAACTTACACAAGATGAAAAACATCCTATTTTATTACCAAGAAAGGCATATGTCACAGAATTATTTGTTATACACACTCATAAGAAAATATTTCATTCAGGTGTTTCACATACTTTAGCAGAAATAAGAAAAGAATTTTGGATTCCAAAGGGTCGTTCGTTGATATTTCGAATTATTAAAAGGTGTGTTATACAGGGTGTCCAAAAAATGGCGTATAAGCTCTCCACTACGATGTTGAGGACCATTCTGGGATCTCCAGAAAAATAGTTAAAAAAATCCCCGTGACCAATTGACCGAGATATGGAGGGTCAAAGTTGGGAATTCAAATTCTTTATTTTTATGAATTTTGAAAAACCGCCAATTGTCCTGTAAAGTTTGGGTTCTCTTTAGTCTTTTAGTAATACATTTAATTTAAATTGACTTTTAAGAACTTCACAATTTATTTTTTTAAATTGAAAATTATGACAAGTTGTTATGACAGGTAATTTTCAATTTATAAAAATAAATGGTTAACTTATTAATAGGCGATTTAAATTAAATTTATTACTAAGCGACTAAAGAGAAGCCAAACTTTACAGGACAACTGACGGTTTTTCAAAATTCACAAAAATAAAGAAGTTAAATTCCAAACTTTGACCCTCCATATCTCGGTCAATTGATCACGAGGATTTTTTTAACAATTTTTTCTGGGGATCCCTGAAGGATCCCCAACAACGTACTGGAGAGCTTATCCGCCATTTTTTGGACACCCTGTATGTAACAAGTTTAATGGAGTTGTGGAAAGTTTATCTTCTGAAGATTTTATAATGGCTATCACGAAGAAGAAAACCTGAAAAAATTACTGCGGACAATGGATCCCAATTTAAGTTGACAAAGAAAGTATTGGATAAAATTGAAGAAATTTCATTTAATGATAAAGAAGTAAAGGAATATCTGACTAATAATAATATCGAATGGAAGTTTATTCCTGGATTATCACCTTGGATGTGGGGATTATATGAAAGATTGATAAGAATTATAAAATCTTCCTTCATAAAAACACTTGGAAAGATTAGTTTAACTCTAACACAATTACAAAAATTTACATCAGAAGTTGAAAGTGTTGTAAATTCTAGACCACTTGTTTACGTAGGAAGTGATACAATTGAAGAAATTTTAACACCTGCTCATTTTTAAATATTAAGGGCAACTACGTAATCTCTATAGATGACAATTTAGATTGGGATTAGTTTCAAATAAATGAAACCAATTCAGCAGAAAATTTATTAATGCTATGGAAAAAAGGACAAAATTATTTAAATCAATTTCGGAATATATGGAAAAGCAATATCTTTTGTCTTTAAGAGAACGTTATCAAATGGAACATAAGCAAAGCCCAGTTCTTGCTCAGAATGAACCAAAAGTAGGAGATATTGTACAAATTCATGAAAATTTACCTAGACAGAGATGGAAAGTTGGTAAAATTGTTGAGATAAATGAAAGTGAAGACTTCAAAATTAGATCAGTTAAAGTACTATGCAATAAAAGGATAATAGTACGACCAATTAAATTATTACATCCTATTGACTGTAATAGTAACAAGAATTATAATGAAAAAACGGAAGTAAATTATGAAATTGATAAGGATGAAACTGGGAGTCCTAAAATAGTTGCTATTAAAAATGATAAAGAAGAGGAATTTATGGACACTGATACAAATAAACATAAGTCTCAAAGACAAGCTGCAAAAGAAGCAAGAATACAGTTTCAAAAAATGTTATAATATTTTATTTATTGTTTCTGTGGAGTGTAGCGAAAAAACTGTGAAAACTTAAACTGCAATTGTACTTTCGTTTTAGATGGTCATAATGTTGAAATTTGGGCAGAAGATAATTATTTGAGTCTTATTCAAGATTCAAGCCAACCTTCATCATTTATTAGTGGTAGATGGCAAAATGGTCATAACCCTGATCTAAAATTTGTTACTAATTGTTTAAAGGGTATCTGACGTAAGAAAGTTCTTCATCATTTTCCTAATTCTCAGCATAAACCAATTATGTTAGAAATAACATCACATGTTAATCCTCAAATTATACCTTTTAGACGTAGATTTAATTTTAAAAAGGCAAATTGGTCGGCATTTTCGGTTGATCTAGATAACGAATTACAAAGAATTCAACCTAATATTGAAAATTACGATCGGTTTATTGAAATAGTAAGAAATGTTTCTAGAAAACACATACCTAGTGTAATGAGTTGTACTTTTTAAATATTTTATTAACAGGAAAATAATTATAAATACAACTTTATATCATGTTGTAACTTTAATTAATGATTGTTGCTAAGACCAACAAACGTGTCATGTAACAAAACAAGCATACGAGTCGAAATTAATAATATAATCTTTGAACCGAAGAGGAGGTTTTCGCTGTCGAAATAATTTACAAAATGTTCTCGTTTCTTGAAGACCATTTTTAGTGTTATTATTACTGTGTTCTATGTTCTGATCTTTATTGTTAATATTTATTTCTTTGGTAATATCTTTTGCTTCGTCATCCAACATATCTTCCAAATCAGAAAGGTTATTTCTATCCTTTAGAAATACTCGATTTCTGCTTACAATATTTCCATTTTCTTTCTTAACTAAATAAGAACGAAGGGTTTTGTGTTTTTCAACAATTTTTCCTTCTTGTAACCAAACACTATCTCCATTATTCAATTCTTTCAGTGATATAGACCCTATATCATAATAAAATTTTTGGTTATCTGCATTAGTTTTTAATTGTTTAATAATTTGTTTTGTATTTTTTGTAGAAGGCTCTACGTAATCTGCAGTAGAAGGTATTTTGTCTCTTAAAGATCTTCCCAATAATAGTTGTGCTGGTGAAAATCCAATTGATTGTACTGGACTAGTCCTGTATTGAAGAAGTGCTGAACTAATATCAGTATTTTTTCTTAAAATTTGTTTTGCAATAGATACAGCCTTTTCAGAAAGTCCATTCGACTTTGGGTATAATGAACTTGAAGTAACTACTTCTATATCAAATTTTCTTGCAAATTGTATAAATTCATAACTATCATATGGCATATTATCAGCAACTATTACTTCCGGTATGCCTTGGTGTGAAAATATTTCCATTAAGTGAAAAATTACTCCTTTTGCTGTTTTTTCAGATAATTTGTATAATTCTAACAATTTTGAAAATGAATCTATTACTACAATATAATCACAATTTCCCCAAGTAAGTATATCTGATGAAACTCTCTGCCAAGGTCTTTCAGAAATTTTATGAGGTAATAATGGCTCCTTTTGATTTGATCTTTGATACCTATTGCACAACTCACATTCAAAAATTAATTTTTCAATTCACGTGCCATACCAGGCCAATACAATGATTTCCTAGCTCTACCTTTACATTTTTCAATTCCCCAATGTCCTTCATGAATTAAATTTAAAATTTTGCTACGTAAAACTTTTGGAATAACCAATTTATCACCAAATAATAATCCATATATATTTTTTAATTCATGTCTTATTGCTTCATACGTTCTTAATTCTTCCTCTAATTTTTCCATGATTTTGTAAATCCATTTTTACACATTTCCATTAAAGATTTAATTGATTCATCATCTCTTGATGCATTTTGTAATTCAATTTTCTTTTCGGGTGATTTTACTGGTCTTGTCATAACATTATGAATTATTTAGTATCTTCTTTATCTTCTTCATTTATAATGTCATGTATTTGATATCGGGAAAGATAATGGGTTTTTAAGCATGTCTTTTCTGGGTAAATATACTACTGACAAATTATATTTAAATATTTTCTGTCTTATTCTCTGTAATCGACTGGGAATTTTAGTCAAATCTTTTTTAAAGATTGCTTCCAATGGTTTATGATCACTATGAATTATAACAGCTCTTCCATAAATATAAAAATGAAACTTTTCTGCTGCAAACAAAATTGCTAACATTTCCTTTTCAATCTGAGAATAAGTTTTTTCACAATCTGTTAAACATCTAGAAGCAAATGCAATAGGTTTACCATTTTGAAGAAGACAAGAACCTAATCCTTTACTGGAAGCATCAGTTTGAATATTAATAGCAATATTTTTATCAAAAAATGCTAAAACTGGTGGATTTGTAATTATTGTAATTAAATTTGCAAACTCTTTAGAATGCTGATCATTCCAATGCCAAACTGTATTTCCTTTGGTTAATTCTCGAAGAGCTGCAGTTAACTCAGAAGCTCTTGGAATAAATTTACTTAGATATTTGATAATACCAAGAAATTTAAGAAGTTCCTGTTTATTGCTGGGATAATCTATGTTTTTAATCACTTCTAAATATTTTGAATCCAATTCCATGCCATTCTTAGATATAAGCATTCCAATATACTGCACTTGTTTACATTTATATTGAAATTTATCTTTATTAAACCTTACTCCACAATCTTCAGCACGTTTGAATATAGCCTCTAATCTTTCATCGTGTTCCTCTTCTGTTTTACCAGAAATAATGATATCGTCAAAATACACTGTTACTCCTAATAAATCCCCAAATATTTCTTGTGTCTTCTTCTGAAAAACTTCTGGTGCTGAAGAAAGACCAAACGGAAGTCGTTCAAATTTATATTTACCAAATGGTGTATTAAAGGCGCATAGTTCAGTACTAGGATCATCTAATTTAATTTGCCAAAATCCATTTTTCATATCAATAACAGAAAACCACTCCATACCATTTAATCCACTCAATAGCTCTTCAGGCGTAGGAATAAGATGATGTTCTCTCTTTATGGCCTTATTTAAATCTTTAGGGTCTAGGCAAAGTCTTAAATCTCCATTTTTCTTCTTAACTATTACTAATGGGTTTACCCAAGAAGTAGGTTTGTCATATTTTGATATGATTTTAAAACTTTCTAAAGTATCTAATGTTTTCTTAAGTTGTAAGGTAATTGACTCTGGAATTCTTCGAGGTGGATGTATTGTTGGAACCACTTCTGGATCAAGTACAATATGATGGGTTCCAGGTATCATACCAAGACCTTCAAATAAATGATTATATTTTAAAATTAATTTATCTTGATTCATTTTATTTATGGACAAAATATTTGCTCGAGAAATTAATCCAAGCATTTCACAATATCGGAATAGCATCAACATCAGCAACCACAAAATTTATAGTAGCTTTGCGATTGTTTTTCAATGTGCACAACAATTTCACAAAACCAATAGCTGGAGATTTAAATTCTTTATTTCCATATGAACGTAAACTTATCTTACATGGTTGTAAATCCACTTTATGTTCAAATTGTTTTAAAACATAAAGAGGCATTACATTCACATCAGAACCAAAATCCAATTTAAAATAAATTTTCTTTCCAAATATTATCAAAATTTCACTCCATTCATGTCCATTTTTAATATTACCATTAATATTATAAATATAAAGGTCATCCAATCCTTCTACTGCATTGCTTTTAGTTTCTTGTTCACTTTCATCTTCTGATGTTAAAATATTGTGGGGCTCTTCAATTTCAATCTAATTTATACGTGATTTTTTTAGGCATCCTTTTACAAAATGATTTTTCATTTTACATAAAACACAAGTTTTTCCAAATGCAGGACATGTTTATAAAAACATTTTTTACATAAATATTCTGACTTATTACTTGTTAATATAGTATCCACTGATGAATTTCCATTATTTTCTATTTCTTTTCCTTCTCTTCTACTTGCTTCAACTGATCTACATTAATCTATTGTCTTTTCAAGATTTAAGTTATTTCTTAATAAGTTTTCACGCATTTTACTACATGTTATCCCAAATATAATCTGATCTCTAATGATTCCTTCTTCTAATTGTTCATAATCACAATTTTTTGCCCTTAATTTTAATTCTGTCAAATATTGATCAAATGTTTGTCTTTCTTTTTGACGTATGCTTAAAAATTTAAATCTTTGCATTGCTTTATTCTTTCTGGGAGAACAATATCCATCAAAGGCATTAATTACATCATCAAATTTGGATGTATCTTCATTTGAATTTAATGAATTGAATACTCTTCTACCTTCTTTTCCAATTATGTTCAAAGATAATGCTAGCTAAATTTTCATTAAAAATTAATTTCTCGGGCCTATCAATTGATTCTGACATGTTATTAAATATTTCAAATCAATAGAACTTTATGTTCCTTAATTAGGGAGTTCTTGGGTTTAGTCTATCTGACACCATGTAACGAGTTGTACTTTTTAAATATTTTATTAACAGGACAAATTATAAATACAACTTTATATGACCTAGAGGTTGTAGAACGTCATTTATACCAGGTCTTCAAAATGATCATAAGATTTTATTAAATAATTATATAAAAAGTTATAATACAGACCCTTTTTCACAAACCACTATGGATCTTGGCAAACTTATTGTTACACAACTTAATGAGAAACGTCAACAAGTATGGAAAGAGATTCTCGAAAATATAAATATAAAATATTCAAGTAGACAAGCCTGGAATACTATTAAGAAACTTTGTAGTGATTCCAAACAATCTGAATTGAATTGTTCTATTTCTGCTAATCAAGTAGCTCATCAACTAATATTAAATGGAAAATCAGTGAGATTAAAAAAGAATTTTATTCGAAGAAATAAGAATTTAGAATCTACATTTTTAAGTCGTCCATTTTAAATAAATGAGTTAGATTCGGCCATTAAATCTCTTAAATTAGGTAAAGCTGCTGGTCTTGATGATCTTGAAAATGAACAGATAAAAAGATTTGGTATTAAAACTAAACAATGATTGTTGGATTTTTTTAATAATTGTATTTTTGAAGAGAATATACCAAAGATATGGAGAAAAACCAAAATAATTGCTATTTCAAATCACTTGATAATGCCAAAAATTTTAGACCTATCTCACTTTTATGTTGTTTATACAAATTATTTGAAAGAATGCTATTAAGTAGGCTCTCTCCAAATATTGACGATCAACTTATACCTCAACAAGTTGGTTTTCGTCCTGGTAAATCAAGTACAGCCCAAATCCTTAACATTATCCAACATATTGAAGATGGTTTTGAGAATAATTTAATAACAGGTGCTGTTTTTGTTGACCTCTCTTCGGCATATGATACAATTAATCATCGTATTTTCTTGTCCAAAATTTATCAATTAACAAAAGATTTTAAGCTAATTCAAATCATTTGTAATCTATTAGAAAATAGACGGTTTAAAGTAGAATTAGGTGGTAAACAAAGTAGATGGAGAATTCAGAAGAATGGTCTTCCACGGGGAAGTGTTCTCACCCCTATTTTATTCAACATTTATACAAACGATCAACCTATTTTTCCAAACACTAATAGTTTCATCTTTGCTGACGATCTAAGTATAATTACAAAAAATAAGAATTTACTTACTATTCAAAATACTTTATCTTCTGGGCTTATAAATCTATCTAATTATGTCAATAATATAATTGTCCATGGTATATGTATTTCTTTTATATAAATCAAATCAATTTCTTTTCAATTATAGTCTTTATTTGAAATACAATTTTTTTATTAAAAATAGCTAATGCATTTTCGATCCTTAGATCATCATCAGGCTTGAAAAATATTTAAAAAAATTCATATAAAAATGAATTATGTAAAAAATTGTAAATAAATAATTATTTAAGGATCGAAAATGCATTAGCTATTTTTAATAAAAAAATTGTATTTCAAATAAAGACTATAATTGAAAAGAAATTGATTTGATCTATCTAATTATTATGAAAAAAAAACAGTCTTCGTCCAAATCCATCTAAAACAATATCAAATCTCTTCCATTTAAATAATAAAATGGCAAATCTTAAATTAAATATTTCTTGGAATGGTGAAAATGTTGAATTTTGCCAAACCCCTGCATATTTAGGAGTTACCCTGAATCGGACATTATCATATAAACAACATATAAAAAATTTAAAGACTAAAGTTTCAACGAGAATTAACCTTTCACAAAATACCATATACAAAACGGGGTGCAAATGCTCATACATTAAGATGTTCTGCTCTAGCTTTAGTGTTCTCCAAAGCCGAATATGCTGCTCCAGTATGGGAACGTTTAAATCATGCCAAATATCTAGATCCATTTCTTAATCAGACACGTATAACTGGTTGTCTTTGTTATAATATGAATTGAAGAAGCAAACGTTTTTAACTATTTATTCAATCACTACTAACTGATGACAATACTAGACAATACTTATTTGTTTATCTTAACTACATAAAACTACTAGATAATTAGTTTATCTTCCAACATTCCCCCTTAAACTAATTTATTTGAACTAGTCCAAAATTTCTTCTACATAATTCATGTTTTAGAAATGTCACACTTTTGGTTAAACTATCTGCTACCATTTCCTTCGTTGATATTGGTTTGATATTAATTAACTTTTCATTTACAGCATCTTTAATAAAATGGTGTTTAACATCAATATGCTTCGTCCTACTATGATATGAATTGGATTTCGTCAACTCAATTGCACTTCGATTGTCACAATAAATGTCAATGTCACTGCCAACTTTATTGGTTATAGCCAATTCAGCTTTTTCTACAGTTAATGGATCATTTACTTTATTTTCAACTGCAGAATATATCAAATAATCATTTATCTTGCTTGGCATTTTTGAAATTCGTTTTGAAGTAATTATTTCTGCATTTCCATTTAAATCACTTTTATCATCAATTACTGCATTTTCTTGAAAATTGTTACAATAATTTTCATCTTCATTTTCTTCAATTACTTGCTCATTTCCAGCATTGTTTTCAATATTATTTTCTATTTCTTTTGAAATATCTACATCATTTTGATTATCAAAACTGTCAATAAATTGAATTTGTTCTGAAATCTCTTTGCCATCTTTTACATTATTTTTAAATAAAATGTTTTCATTGAAAACAACATCTCTGCTTTTAATAATTTTTTGAGTTTTCATGTTAAATAATCTGTACCCTTTACTGTTTTCACAATAACCCATAAATATACATGATTCAGATTTCGAATCCAATTTCTGCCTTTTCTGTTTTGGTTTGTGACTCATAGCTTGACATCCAAAAATTTTTAAATAATTCAAATTCACCCTTTTCTTACTCCACACTTCTTCTGGAATTTGATTATTTATTCCTTTTGCAGGGGATCTATTAATTATATAAACAGCAGTATTTACAGCTTCTGCCCAAAACTTCTTTTCTAAACCTGCATCTAATATCATACAACGTGCTTTTTCAATAATGGTTCTATTCATTCTTTCCGCTAATCCATTTTGCTGAGGAGTGTGAGGAGTATACTGAATTGTAGTTTGATGACAAATTCCTTCTTTTGCTAAATATAATTTAAAATCTCTATTTTCATATTCTTTTCCATTGTCAGATCTTAAGATTTTAATTTTTTTATTAGTGCTTCTTTCAATAAAATTCTTAAAATCTTGAAAAGAACTTCTAACTTGTGACTTACTTTCCAAAAAATATACAAATGTTTTTCTGGAAAAATCATCTATCAATGTAAACATATATTTGGAACCTCCTAATGACTCGTTTTCCATTGGTCCACACAAGTCTGAATGCACCAGTTCCAAAATTTCAGTTGTTTGCGATTTTGATTTAACAAATGGTAAGCGAGTTTGCTTTCCTTTAAGACAAGTTTCACAAAAATCTGCTTGATCTTTAAAATCAATGTTCTTCAGATAACCACACTTTTGCAATAATTGTAAATTATTTATATTCATATGACCCATTCTTCTATGCCAAATTTCATAAACATTTTTATTATTAAACATCAAATTATTTTGAATTCTGACATAATTCAAACAAAACATGTCATCTTTTAGAACAGCTAATGCTAAAACTTCATTTTCCTTCATAATTCTGCAGCTATCTTTTTCAAAAATTACCTTACACCCATTTTTCACCATTTCACTTACACAAAGTAAGTTTGTTGAAATGTTTGGTACATACATGACATTTTTCACTTTAATAGTCTCAAGCCCATTTTTACCATTAATACAAATATAAACATCACCCTGACCAGCAATTGATAATCTTTCATTGTTTGCAACGATTATTTCATTATTAGTTATTGAATGGAAATTCACTAACCATTCCTTGTTCATTGTCATATGAGTTGAAGCACCGGAGTCAATAAACCACTTATAACAATTATTATTTTTATTAGTATTTTCAATAGCTGATGTACAAAATCTTTTAAAATTAGAATGTTGATAATTCTGATTTTGCTTAGTTTTAAATTTTTTAGGTTTTGGACAATTAAATGATTTATGACCAAATCATTACAATTAAAACATCTAGAATCTTTATTCTTTCCATAATTTTTAAAATTGTTTTTGTTATATGTTTTTCCATAAAATACAGCTTCATTATCAGCTTTCTTGCCACATTTTTCATTTTTGATTTCTTGTAATAATTTCGTTTTAATTAAATCTCCTGTAATATTCATTCCACAATTTTCGAGACCCATTATCATTGGCTTATATTCATCAGGAAGACCAGCTAATAATATACAACCTATCCATTCCTCATTTACTTTTAAACCAACTCCATTTAATTTATGTGCCGTAGAAATTATTATATTGACATACTCTTCAATATTTGAATTTTCTAATTTTCTGGACAATAATGTCTTTAGGAGACTAATTTTACGAGTAAGGCCAGAATCTTCAAAAGCCTTTACCAAATTATCCCAAGCTTCTTTTGCTGTTTTGGTTTCTTCAATATGCACATAATTTACTGTTTCCACAGACAATATAATTTTTGCTCTTGCTTTCACATTTTTTTTTTCTTTTTTGTCTTCACCAGTTATAGCAAACTTCCAACTGTTAAAATTTACTCTTCCTCTCAATTTATCAATCATTGGTACACCCTGAGACATTTTATAATCTTTAATTATAAAATCTTCTGTATATATTAAGAACTTTTAATATATAATTTGTCCTGGGTCTATAACCTGTTATAATATGAATTGAAGAAGTAAACGTTTTTAACTATTTATTCAATCACTACTAACTGATGACAATACTAGACAATAGTTATTTGTTTATCATAACTACATAAAACTACTTGATAATTAGTTTATCTTCCAACAGTCTTAAACCCACTCCTATTGGTTTCCTCAATATTTTAAGTGGAATTTCTCCCTCGAATATTAGGCGTTCTGTTACAAGTATGAGGGAAAGGAAGAAACAACTCACTGATTATAGACATCCTTTATATGGTATTATTCCAACAAGATCTAGACTAAAATCAAGGAAAAGTTTTCTTTTATCTGTTAAACCTTTGGAAAATTCAATATTAGATACAAGAAAATTATTGTGGTGTAATTCTCTATCTGATTTAGATAAGGAGCTCAAAAATTTCCTCCAGGCTTTGATTTAAAATGGGTAACTTGGATATCTCTAAATAGATCACGATATAAAACAGGTAGATGTAAAACGAATTTGGTGAAATGGGGCTTTAAAGTTGACGATGAACTTTGTTTATGAGGAAATTTACAAACTATGAATCATTTACTAAAATGTGATAAACTTAATCAACCTTGTTCATATTTGGATTTTGCACAAAAGCCTCACCTGCTGCAATTAAATGAGCTAATTTTTGGTCATCTACTTTATAATATTATGTGTTTGTATTATTTTATATATTATTAGTATGGACACGAAATAAATAAATAAGCATAGGTAATTTTTACAGCATCCAAAACACAGGGTGTTTTTAAAATGGTGGTCAGGGCTTCGTGTGCTTATACTACAAGTAAAAAAAAGTCAAAAACTCCATATAAACATTTGTCCAAAACTCAACTGTTGCCGAGATACGGGGTGTTGAAATTTATTTTTATTTTATTTTCTCTGGATCGGCTAAATGTAAAATAATAAAATTTTAGGGGTGAGTACTTCTCCTGGATGGCACACGATGCCGTGACCACCATTTAAGAAACACCCTGTATAATTTTGGTTGCTTTAATTTATATGAATGTTGTTACCATATGTGGAAATTCCCTAGGTATCGCCTTCATTTCACATAGAATCGTGGTGGTTACTTTAGAATAACATTTATCGACTTTTCTAAATTGTTGTTCGCCACCGTTTAATGTCATGGACGGTGTGAGTACATAAACAGCTTTTGCGTACTCTTTGCATTCTAAAAAAATATACCTTTTTTCAATCTAATTAATTTAATTTAAGTCAGGTTTTATTACGTTCAATACTTTTATCTCCTACTTTTAATATAGGTGGTTTTGTTGTAGTTGCTTGAGTGGTAGTGGTTGGTCTAGTAGTTGCTCTTGTAGTAGTAGTAGTTGCTGTAGTGGTTGTAGTTGTGGTTTTGCTGCCCTTTGGTGGGCAACATACTATTGGAGTAGTATCTTCAAACCAGCAAATTTGTGGCCTAATTTGGTTCATTATTAAATCATCCATAGCTGAAGAGCAAGTGTCCATTGAGAGGCAAGTTCCGGGTGTATCACTATTTTTGTGGTGACAAGCATCGCCTACAAATTCAATGGTTAATACATTATTGATATTCGACATTTTACTAAAACGGAAAGTGATTTTTCGCTACGACCAGTCCGAAAAACGTTATTCTACCCCGAAGCAAATTTCGATTTCACCTCCAAAACTCTCCGAAATTTGCCCCAAATCGCACCAAATTTTAGTATGTTGTAGGGGACAAAATTCTGAAAACAAAAATTTTGTCCCGACCCGACCTATCGGTTAAGAAAACCCAGTTATAACCCCTTTTGTGTTTTTACCCCGAAATCGGACTTTTTTGCGCGGAACCTCAAACGGTGGTTTTTTTCAAGCGATTTTAATAATTTAAGTTGCAATATAAAGTGGGATGTTAGTTCTAATAATCGTATGAATTTAAATTTTCTTGGAGCACGTTAACACATTGAAAGAAAAAATCTGGAAATCGGTCGATTTTTGTTTCTTCGATGATGTCAATTTATAATAACGCAGTGCTCCTATTATTTTTAATTCTTACATCCCGAAAAGTGAAAAGGCACATTTCTATTTTCCAATTTTTAATTTCAAAATACGTTTCGATTAAAAATAATCTTACCAACAGATTTTTGTGCAACAGAAACTCCAATAAAACACAAAATAAAAAAAATGAGGAGTTGATTTTTAAGTTTTTGAGTAGCCATAGTTATTTAATCACTTCTCTAGAAACTTGATGCCTATTTCAATTATAGCAGACACATTATGTAAAATAATAACACAAAAAACGTTGATACTAAAGTCACAAAGATTATAAATTATAGAAACCCCAAGGATATAAACAAAAGTTATTTAAGGCTTGTGCCCGTTTATACGATAAATCGGATGAATTTGAGCAAGGTCATCATTTTTTCCAATTGATCCTGAACTTTAAAGTGATAATACATGTAAATAGTTCAAATTATATGCAAATATACAGGGTGAGTTTAAAGTAAGGAATAAAAATCATGACTACGATATCTTTTGGAATTTTTAAAAACCGTAAAAGACGTGTCGCATTGTTTTTGAAAACCTTTATTTTGAACCCAACAAAATTTTTTTCTCAGTGATATGACGTCACTATGACGTCATAATTTTTTTAAACGGTTTGATATGGTTTTTATACCATAAAATAATACCTTATTAAGACTGTTTTACAACGGTACCAAAAAGATTATACCAGCGCTATCTCCCGGTTTTTTAAAAAATTAATAAATTTCCCCTTAAACATTAGTATAAAATATGGCATAAAAATCATAACTACGTTATCTTTTGGAATATTAACTGAGAAAGAAATATTGTGGGGTTCAAAATAAAGTTTTTCAAAAACAATGCGACACGTCTTTTACGGTTTTTAAAAATTCCAAAAGATAACGTAGTTATGATTTTTATGCCTTACTTTAAACTGATGTTTAAGCGGAAATTTAATAACTTTTTTAAAAAACGGAAGATGGTATAATCTTTTTGGTACCGTTGTAAAACAGTCTTAATAAAAGGGATTTTTTTATGGTATAAAAACCATATCAATCGATTTAAAAAAAATTATGACGTGATAGTGGCGTCATGTCAACTGAGAAATAAATATTGTTGGGTTCAAAATAAAGGTTTTCAAAAAAATGCGACAGGTCTTTTACGGTTTTTAAAAATTCCAAAAGATAAAACGTAGTTATGATTTTTATTCCTTACTTTAAACTCACCCTGTATTTATGTAATTATTGTCTATTACTTGATCAGTAGTTTTAAGATGTAAATACAATTTTAGGAAAAACAGAACAATGAAATAAAATAAAGGATACTTATTTTATACATATTTATTGTCTATAATTATTCCTAAATAATACAAAAAAATCATAAAAAAATCAATTTAAAAACTGTGCAATCTTAATTTGATCACAATTAACTCTAGCATCGTCTCTATCAACAGGAATTTTAAATAATTTCCCTTGTGACATGCAGACACAAATTTTGTACTGCATAATAATAGCTTGATTGAGTTTCGGCGTAAACTCAGGAATTTTCTTAACATCAATCTTTACCCCTTCTTTTCCAACGAAAATAATCGAACCATTCGAGGATTTCAAAAAAATAAGAACATTTTTATAAGTCAAAATTTTTTTTATTAAAACACTTCATAAACTAATCAAAACTCGCCTTAAAATAATGAAAAAAAAACGGTACATTTCTGATAACGCGGTATCAAGGGTAGGTACATACGTAATTACAAATTCTGCATTTTTATAATCAAACTTTTGGCGAACTTTATTTGCTTTTAGAAAATACCCTGCTATTTTCAACGCACGAAACACAGGCTTGGGAAAGTTTTTATCCTAATGTTTTTTATTTAACTAAGTAATTAAAAAATATGATATGGGATTCATTTTATGGCCAAACGTTTTTTTTTTATAAAACCAATATTAGCCTTGCTTACATCACACTTCATAAAACCAATGTAGGAGGAAATTCTGGTATAAACTTCAGGACTTCTGGCATTTCCACAAGGTTTTCCAAATAGTATTATTATTCTGTGCTATTCATAGTATTGACCTTCAATGTCCAAGCCTCTACACCGTAAAGTAGCACCGAATGGATGTAGCATTTCACGAAGCGGTATCTAAGGTTCAGATTTAGGCTTCCCTCGCATAACATTTTTCTCATTTTGAAGAAGGTATTTCTAGCTATTTCTATTAGTGTTCTTACTTCTACGTCCGGGTCTAGGTCTTCAGTTATCCATCATCCAAGGTATTTAAATTTAGTTACCTGTTCTATTTGGTTGTTATGTATATGCAGGTTGGCTTGCACGTTTGGACTTCTGCTGATCACAATGACTTTAGTTTTGGTCGTGTTTATTTTTAGTCCATGGTTCATTAAGCGTCGTAGACCTTCAGGGCTGTCTGAAAATATTACCCTGTCGTCTGCATATCTTAGGTTGTTCAGTAATTCCATTCTGCAAATTCTCTAACGCTTTTAGGAATATTTGTTCTGAGTATATGTTAAATAGCAGAGGTGACAGGACACAGCCCTGGTGTACTTCTCGTTTAATAGGGATGTCGCTAGTCATATCATCTTCGATTCTTACTGCTGCTGATTGATGTTCGTACAAGTTCTTTATGAAAGCGATGTCTTTTTGGTCAAGACTTTTGGTCATCAGTATGTTAATTAGCTGGTCGTGCTTTAGGCAGTCAAATGCTTTCGCATAATCGATAATATCCTATATTCACCAAAATGAACACAAATTTTGGGATTTTCGATACAGTTTTACTAGAAAACTAAAGCTTTATAAGAAAAAACGTAAGAGACAAAAAGTGCTTAAATTAAGGCAAGGATTAATAAAAATTATTATTTTATTTTAAAAAAAAAAAAAAAATTTTAAAAAAAGTTTATTTTATTTTTATTATTTTTTAAGAAAAATATAAGTTTTTTTACTTATAAAATTTAAAATAAAGTCAAAGGTTGGAAACAATAGGTGTCAAAACGGTTTTTCAATTTTATTTGCAATTTAATATGTTAAATAATATTTTTCAATTAAGGAAAGAAGGCTTCTAAAAATAAAGGAATTTCATTTTCAGCCTACTTTGTGTTTCGCACATAATTGTTATATTGTGACAGATTAGTTATTTGTAGAAGCTCATTGTTATTGAAGCCACTGTGATTATTTAAAATCAGTCTCTCATAAAGTGGCTGATTATTCACCTAGAGAAATCGTGAATATTATAAAAGTTTTGTGCGAATGCCATGATAATTATCGGCCCGCAGCACGTCGTTATGTTGAGAGGTTTCCACAATTGCGTCATCCAAATCATACAAATATTAGGAGGCTCGTGAAAAGACCGGAAAACGGTTCTCTTAGAAGAAAACGTAGTAAAACTGGTCCTAAGATGCTCCCCTCAATGATAGCATTAGCTTCCGTAAATGAAGATCCACATACATCTACAAGAAAAATTCAGCGTCTTCATGGACTTCCTAAATCTTCTGCCAACATAATTTTAAAACACCATAAATCACACCCATATCTAGTTCATTTAACCCAACAAATTAAAGAAGATAACTACATCCACCGACTTAATTATTGCACATGGGCTACGAATGAAGTTAGAAGAGATCCCTTTTTTTTAATCGCGTACTTTTTACTGATGAAGCAAAATTTGACAACATGGGTGGAGTAAATCTTCATAATGCTCATTATTATTCTGAAAATAATCCACATTGGCAAAGAGCTCATAGATTACAGTGGCGTTGGTCTATAAACGTTTGGGATGGAATAGTGGATGAGTATCTTGTGGGACCATTTTTTTTTGAAGAAAATCTTAACTAACATGTTTATTTGAATATAATTCAAAACGAAATGCCTACTCTTTTAGAAGATGTACCTCTAGATTTAAGACAGCGAATGTGGTTTCAACAGGACGGAGCTAGACCCCACACTGCCAGAATTGTTAAAACATTTTTACATAACCAATTCCCTAATATGTGGATTGGAATTGGTAGTGAAGTACATGAATGGCCAGCAAGATCTCCGGATCTTACAAAAATGGATTATTTTTTATGGGGTTACATAAAAGGTTTATGAACGACCAACTATAACTAGAGAGGATATTATGATACGAATTACGGACGCTTTTCCAAGTATCACTCCTGAAATGTTGAGAAATGTATCATTGGGTTTTCGCACACGAGTAAACATGTGTGTTGAACAAAATGGAGGAATATTCGAACATCTTATTTAGACCAGCTCTCGTAATTTAAGAACAGATCCAAATATCTTTAAGTGTATTAATTAATTACCTTTGACTTTATTTTAAATTTTATAAGTAAAAAAAATAATATTTTTTTTAAAAAATAATAAAAATAAAATAAACTTTTTTTTTTTAAATTAAAATAATATTTTCTATTAATCCTTGCCTTAATTTAAGCACTTTTTGTCTCCTACGATTTTTCTTATAGAGCTTTAGTTTTCTAGTAAAACTGTATCGAAAATCCCAAAATTTGTGTTCATTTTGGTGAATATAGCGAAAAATCGAAATTTTAGAAAAAAAAGTTTCATTCAAAACTTTTTTATTATTTTCCATAGATTACGAATCTACAATAAAAAATGGGGGTTCCCATTTGAAAAAAAATGTTTTTCCATAAAACCCCATAACAATTAAAAACCCATGGCACTATTAGTCAGGACCGTCGTGGAGGTGGTAGTGTCATATGGTACAGGGAGGACTTAGTGGTGGAAAGGATAACTTAAGATAATTTATGTGTAGAAGATATATTTAAAGTGCGCTCTTCTCTGGTACGTTAACAATAAAAAACACTTATGAGCATCTTCCTAGACACCCGCGATAAATTTTCCGTTGGAGATAATAACAAGGAATAGAAAATCCATCGCACTTTTCTGGAGCTTCTTTGCAAATTTTGACCAAATAACTGATAATTAATGCGAATCCCTAGAGGACGCACGAGTTTGGGAGGAAAAATTGTGAAAAATCATGAATCGAGCATTAGTTCTGCAGTCATAACTCAAGTTTCCCTCGTTAGATTTTCAATTTTTTTTCATCTTGCCAGAGAGTTACCTTCTGCAACCTAGCACAAAATTAATTAGAGGGGTCCAAAGTTAAGGTACTTTTAGATCATTATATTTTTTTACATCCTCCAATTTTTATTCCTTCTGGCAGGAATTAAAGAAATTACTTCTAAATCATCTACAAAAAAAATTATACAAAAATGTTGACCGTGCTAGCTTTTATGACTGCAGAACTATACCACAATAAATGTAGCAAATCCCAAAGACATTGCTAATATTTTTCTTCGCCATTTTGATTCGGCTACTAAAGAAGCTATAAAAAATATTCAAAAAACATCATGTAAAATTACGATTAAAAGATCTTTAAATAGTATGGGACTCTTTGAATTCACGGAAAGCGAGATATAAAAGTTGTGGTACTGGCGGTATTCCAGCTACTATATTAAAAGAGTTTAAAAATGAACTACTAGGTCCAATAACTTTTCTGGTAAACCAGTCATTTAACTCTAGCATATTTCCTAAGGAAATGAAAATATCTATTGTAACTCCAGTCTTCAAAAAAGGTAGCTGTACTACTATTTCCAACTATCGACCAATATCAATCTCACCCTCTTTGTCAAAAATTTTTGAATATTGCTTGTTGAACTTCGATAAGAATAATGTTGTAACAGAATCTCAGCATGGTTTTATTAACCTTAAGTCATCATCTACTGCAGTTCTGCAATTTTATAATAAGGTTTTAGACTTAATTAATGAAAAACAACTTCCTGTTGGTATTTTTTGCGACTTAAGTCGTGCATGCGATTGTGTGCCACATGAGCGTCTTCTTGAAAAACTGGAATTATATGGTATCCGAGGAAATGTCTTAAATTGGTTTGGTACATATTTATCTAACAGAAGTCAATATATTAGAATTGTATACAAAACATCGGGTTCTCATGAGGTACACAAATCGAAGTTATTACCTGTTAGTCTTTGTGTACCACAGGGGTCAGTAATAGGCAAAAGTTACAAGTTTCCATTTAAAATTCATAATTGCCTCTACCCTTACCCATATTAAGGATGATGGTAGTGTTTTAATTTTTCCATAATTTAAGAAACCATTTGTCATTTGTTTGCTTATGTTTTTCGTTTAATTTGTTAATTATGCAAGATATTAAAAAAATATTTTAATAAAAGTTGTTTCTTTTTAAAAGACCATTCAAACGATACCATACTCGACCTATGTTGCCATTTAAAAATCAAAAGTTACTTCCGGTTCCGGGCACTTCCGGTTTGTTCCGGAAAATAATAAGTGCACCAATGGATTCTTTGGGTTCACTTTGGTAATTAAAATTTTTATTCTACCTATGTGCGACAAACTGTTTTCGAGATAAAGGGCTGTTTCGGGTGGTCTGACTCACCCTGTATACAGGGTGTCCCTGAAAGGTCTGTACAAAACGATACCACGTACTCCAGAGACCAAAATAAGACGATTTAACCAAACTTATCTCTATCCAAAAGTGCTTCGTTAAGGTGCTTAGTATGTGGCTATGTAATGGAAACAAGTATTTCAAGACAATTTGTTTTTACCTTTTCACGTTATGTGCTCAAAAATAGGTCATCGACGTGCAAAATTTCTTATAACTTTTTAAAGGCCGAATAAAAATTCATATAACATTACTTGTAGCTAAACAGTGTAATTATAAACTTTTTTGTCGCTTTCTAATAAAGGTATTTTTGATTTTGTGGAACTTCCGGTTATACCGGAAGTGGGTGGCAACTTTCTTATTTTAAATGGAACACCCAGTATATTTTTGCATTTTCGTGTTCTCCATAAAAATACCATTAAATTGAAGTAGCATAGTGTGGTCTACGATTAATACTTTAGGAATTACCCCCATTTGAAAATCGTATTTTTATGCAACTTCATTTACACCGGAAGTTACACCCAACTGCCTCAACTTCGTTATTTTAAATGAAATATTTTGCAATTAAGTTTATAATATTAAATTTAAACAAAATTATGTTTAACCGTAAGTTCGTTAATTTTCCAACTTCCGGTGTAAATGAAGTTGCATAAAAATTGCGATTTTCAAATAGGCGTAACTCCGAAAGTATTAATCGTAAATCACACTATGCTAGGTCAATTTAATGGTATTTTTATGGAAAATACGAAAATGCAAAAATATACTGGGTGTTCCATTTAAAATAAGAAAGTTGCCATCCACTTCCGGTATAACCGGAAGTTCCACAAAATCAAAAATACCGTTATTAGAAAGTTCGCAATTAGATTCCTCAGTAGACAAATTTTCAGAATCAAAAATATAACCGTTCCAAAGTTAGCAGGGGGGGATTTACTTTATGTCCGCACTGTATAGTGTTATGTAATTGTAATCATTGTAATTTTATATGAGGATTTCAATAAATTTATTATTTATTATTATTATTATATTTATGCAATTATTATCTATTTTCCTCAACAGTTTTAAGAAGTAAATACAATTTTAGGAAAAACAGAACAATAAATAATAATTTTATACATATTTATTGTCTACAATTATTCCTAAATAATACAAAAAAAAACATGTAAAAATCAATTTAAATACAAGGATTAAACTGTGCAATATTAATTTGATCACAATTAACTCTAGTATCGTCTCTATCAACAGGAATTTTAAATAATTTTCCTTGTGGCATGCAGACGCAAATTTTGTACTGCATAATAATGGCTTGATTGAGTTTCGGAGTAAACTCAGGAATTTTCTTAACATCAATCTTCACCCCTTCTTTTCCGGCGAAAATAATGGAACCATTAGAGGATGTCAAAAAAATATCCTGATCAGCTCCTAGCAAGATTTCGCTACTCTCCATTAAAGTCCCTTCAGAGCCTTTTACATTAATTTTCTTCGCCTCCAGCTCCAATTTTTTACCAATAGGGCTTGAAATGCGTCTAGTATGAGCCACTTTAGTTTTCAAATTAACCATTTCGTTTGCTATATTAAAATCTGGATTAATTGTTGAAAAAACAGTTTCTTTCCCATCTTTAACTTCAAACGAATTAACATTTCGTACTGTAGTATTCTTTTTGGTCATAACAAATTTGGTAACGGCTCTTCCATTTTTTGGCGCTAATTTAATGACAACACTTCCGTTGTAGCCGGAAATATCAACAGGGTAATCATAAAACCCTTCGATTCTCCCATCACGTTTATAAACATCATTCAAATCGCTGTTTCCAAACAATTTTATGGCCGATTGTTCCGAAATTAGCTCCAAACTCTGCATACCTTGACCCAATCGTAAGACACCCAATATCGTCATGGTAAGAATCAAATTTCCTATAGCTAACACGAAGAGTAAACCCACGAGCGTCCAGAACGCAAATGTTTTTCTTCCTCGTAACCCAGTTTTCTGCAAATTCTGCTCGTGAACAGGAACATAACCGGAGTTAAAATTATTGTTATGGTGTTTCGAAATTGAACGCTTTATCAACGATTTATCACGCATTGGCAGCGAATTCATCCCTTCAGATAAAATTTCTGAAGTAGGCGATGATGAATCCCGCAATTCACTCATTTATTTAGTTTATCACGGAAAATGCCACTTGAAAGGTATAAATAGGAGATTCAATATTAGGAAAGTTGCGCGCGTCGCGACGCATGGCGACGCCTGACACCCAAATTTTTAACAACAAATAAATTAATTAAAAATACTAGATTAATATACACCAAAAAAATATGGTAATTATTATAAAATATTTAAAATAAATTAAAAATATTTAAAACCACATTTATGCAACCAAATAATCAGTAATTTAAGTTGCCTGATTATAAATTAGGGAAGGGGTAATAAATAACGCGTGAGTGGTTCACACCTCAAATGACTGGTTAAAAAGAGTCGCTTTCGTTTTATTTTTCCTTACCGTTCCGAATGACTTAATTTATTGCGATTTCGAGTATTACTATTTAAAATACTGTAATAATTGCAATAAATCAATATTTAAAGCAAATTAATAATAAAATAGTGTGAAGTTGTTAATGATGTATTGATTTTTACCCCCTCCACAATATAAACCCGGCGTCATACGCCATCTTATAACCATTTAATTTTTAGTAAATAATCGTGTCTGTTGTAATTGTTTGAAGATCATAATTAATAGAAGAAAAATAATGGCTCGAGGTGGTATGCGTGGACGTGGAATGGGTAGAGGTGTAGGTAGAGGCCCATACAAGCCTAAAATATTTTTACCACGCCATCCTTTTGATTTAACTTTGGCCGAAACTGCCTTTCCTCGTGTAAAACCCGCTGCTGATGAAACCGATTTTACTTCAGCGCTACTCAAGAGAAATGCTGATCTTTCACCTACTCCAGCCGAACAAACTGCTATCCTCAATTTGGTTACGAAGATTCAAACCGTTCTCGATAACTTGGTTGTGGCTCCAGGAAATTTCGATGCTTGTGTAAGTAATGTAATAACAATAATCTAAACTTATACTCACAATAAAATTTTTGTAGCAATTAGAAGAAGTGAGGCAAGTGGGTTCGTTTAAAAAAGGCACGATGGTGACAGGTCATAACGTGGCTGACATAGTAGTTATATTAAAAACATTACCGACCAAAGAAGCTGTGGAAGCTTTAGGCAATAAAGTAAAGGAAGATCTAAAGAATTTAATGAAAAGCGAGGTGATTACTAAAGGAGAATCGTTGAATCACAGTATTAACGATCGTGGGATTGAAATTTCGAATAGCTTCGCTGCAGTTCGTGTAATGGTAACAACCGTTCATCACAATATAAGAAAATTGGATCCCGAAATTCATCTTGACCCTAAAATCATGTTAAGCCATTTAGCTGCTATAAGACACAGCCGTTGGTTCGAAGAAAATGCACACCACTCATCAATTAAGGTTTTAATACGTTTATTAAGGGATTTAAGAACCCGTTTCGATGGTTTTGAACCTTTAACACCATGGATGTTGGATTTACTTGCACATTTCGCTATTATGAATAATCCCAGCCGTCAAGCGCTCCCGATTAATCAAGCTTTTAAACGCGTTTTTCAATTATTGAGTGCTGGTTTATTCCTACCTGGCTCTGCAGGTATTACCGATCCTTGCGAAGGTGGTAATTTACGTATTCACACCGCCATGACTTTAGAACAACAAGACGTTTGTTGCTTAACAGCACAAACACTTTTAAGAGTATTATCGCATGGCGGGTACAAACAAATTCTTGGTTTGGAAGGTAGCACTCTCAACGCGAAGGAGTTATCGATTTGGGATGAAATCGTTGTAAGTCCTTTGGATAAGGCTTATGAAAAACCACCAGAGAAGAAAGAGGGTGAGGAAGGTGAAGACGAGGATATGGAAGCTGAAGCTGATGAAAGTATGGAAACAGCTGAAGCTTAATTTATTTAATTTAAAATAACGTAAATTTTTGTCAATTTGTATTTATAATTATCATGGTATTTGCTTAATTTTATAAAATAATGTAATTGTTTCTCTACAAATAAAATTTAGAATATATTACTGTTTTTTTTTAGTTTTAGAAACCTTTATTGGCATACCAATCTCTATATTACAAACCAGAATAAAATATAATATATTACAATACAAAAACATAACTACAAAAAATGTTGATAGATTTTAGAGAAAAAGAAGAGAGATGGGAAAAAGAAAAGAAAGACATGCATCAAAAAATTAAGGTGCTGGAAGGCAAAATGGAGCAAGAAGAAAAAAGTAGAGAAGAAACAACATAGTAATATATGGACTGAATGGAAAAGGTACTGAAGAGGAAGTAGAAGATTTTTTTAGAGAAAAGTTGAAAATAGAGGTAGCAGTAGAAGAATGTTTCAAATTAAAAAAGAACAACCCTGGTGAAACTAAAGGGGTGGGAAGGAAAACAAAAAGTAATGAGGAAAAAGAAAATCCTAAAAGGAGAGAGAATATACAGTGCGGACATAAAGTAAATCCCCCCCCCCCCCGCTGCTAACTTTTGAACGGTTATGTTTTTGATTCTGAAAATTTATATACGAAGGAATCCAATTTCAAACTTTTTAGTACAGGTATTTTTGATTTTGTGGAACTTCCGGTTATACCGGAAGTGGATGGCAACTTTCTTATTTTAAATGGAACACCTAGTACATTTTTGCATTTTCGTATTCTCCATAAAAATACCATTAAATTGACCTAGCATAGTGTGGTCTACGATTAATACTTTCGGAATTAGGCCCATTCGAAAAATCGCATTTTTATGCAACTTCATTTACACCGGAAGTGGCAAATTAACGAACTTAAGGTTAAACGTAATTTTGTTTAAATTTAATGTTATTAACTTAATTGCAAAAGAAAATCATTCAAAATAAGGAAGTTGGGGCAGTTGGCTCCAACTTCCGGTGTAAATGAAGTTGCATAAAAATGTGATTTTCAAATGGGCGTAATTCCGAAAGTATTAATAGTAGAGCACACTACGCTAGGTCAATTTAATGGTATTTTTATGGAGAACACGAAAATGCAAAAATATACTGGGTGTTCCATTTAAAATAAGAAAGTTGCCATCCACTTCCGGTATAACCGGAAGTTCCACAAAATCAAAAATCCTCAGTAGACAAATTTTGAGAATCAAAATATAACCATTTAAAAGTTAGCAGGGAGGGGGGGGGGGTATTTACTTTATGTCCGCACTGTATACCTAACCTAACTTTTGAACTGTTATGTTTTCGATTCTTAAAATTTGTCCACTAAAGTATTTAATTGCGAACTTTCTAATAAAGGTATTTTTGATTTTGTGGAACTTCCAGTTATACCGGAAGTGGATGGCAACTTTCTTATTTTAAATGGAACACCCAGTATATTTTTGCATTTTCGTGTTCTCCATAAAAATACCATTAAATTGACCTGGCGTAATGTGCTCTACTATTAATACATTCGGAATTATGCCCATTTGAAAATCACATTTTTATGCAACTTCATTTACACCGGAAGTTGGAGCAAACTGCCCCAACTTCCTTATTTTAAATGATTTTCTTTTGCACTTAAGTTAATAACATTAAATTTAAACAAAATTATTTTCCACTTCCGGTGTAAATGAAGTTGCATAAAAATGCGATTTTTCGAATGGGCGTAATTCCGAAAGTATTAATCGTAGAGCACACTATGCTAGGTCAATTTAATGGTATTTTTATGGAGAACACGAAAGTGCAAAAATGTACTAGGTGTTCCGTTTAAAATAAGAAAGTTGCCATCCACTTCCGGTATAACCGGAAGTTCCACAAAATCAAAAATAGCTTTGTTAGAAAGTTCGCGATTTGAGTCCTCCGTAGACAAATTTTCAGAATCAAAAACATAACCGTTCAAAAGTTAGCACGAGGGGGATTTACTTTATGTCCACACTGTATATAGAAAATGACCTAACTAGAAAAGAAAGGGAAGTTCAAGAACAGATAAGTAAATGTGTTAGAGAAATGATTGAAAGGGGGATTAAAAGTAAAGAAGGATACAAAAAAGCTAAAATAGGAGAAAATTGGTGGTTTTGGGAAGAGGCAAGCGAGCGCCTAGTAAAAGAAATTTTTTATTAACCGGAAGTTACACAAAATCAAAAATACCGTTATTAGAAAGTTCGCAATTAGATTCCTCAGCCGACAAATTTTTAGAATCAAAAATATTACCATTTAAAAGTTTGCAGTGGGAGGATTTACTTTATGTCCGCACTGTATATTATATTTTATTCTGGTTTGTAATGTAGAGATTGGTATGTGAATAAAATAAAAAATATATTACTGACGCTTTTTATAAATTTAATCACCAGTGGCGAGACAAAATGTACAAATTTTTAAAAATACGTAGTTGAAATTTTGGGTGGCTCTGTATATTATTGCAACCAAATAAATTGTATGAATTTTGCCTACACTAAAAATAGTGCTGCCATCTATAAGATGGGAGTGGATATTGCAGTCCTAGCGGAAATTTAATGAACTAATTTGCCGCCATTGGGTTTATTTAAAATAAAACAAATTAGCTCCTTTTTAAATAATTTAATGCATTCTAATTAGTTGCGGTTATTGTTATTTTGTTTTATTGCAGCTACTAGGAAATATTGTGTTATAAAATGAGTAATTTACACTTTTGTTTAAAGCGACGCCATTGAGTAACTCTAGCGGGGATTAATGGAACTAACGGGTTAATCCGGTGACTGGATTTGTCATACGTTTATACGTTGTGCTGTGCGGTGTGTGTTGTGTGCAGGGTGTGTTAGCCCGTAAAACATAAAGCAAAGTGCGCCTACTTATGCCCTGGAATATCACAAGCGCCCTTATCAGTAACTGTTGATCAAAAAGTAAGTCCTACACGAAGGTAGCCGGTGGTGGGTGCGAGCCTACACTTGTAGATTAACACGCCATTTTAAAAAAATTAAACCCGGCATAACAAGTGTGTGCAGTCTGCATGAGTCTTGGGTCACGTCCTTTGCATGGTGGCCTTAAAAAAGAAATTAATTAACATAATTTTTTAGGAACATCCCAGTCGCGTCCCAACTAACTCTAACCAATAAATTCACGTGATTCTTTTAAAATATTTTGTTTTTTTAAACACATTTAGATCAATTACATTTAATTCAATTTGTATATTGAGTGAATGTAATTTAATTACGCAAAACATTTTCTTTATTCGTCCTTTTTAGTCATAGGTGTTAATTAGATACGGTCTTAAGTTAGGAATTTAGAAGATGTGCAAACTATGAAAATTAATGACGTCAGCCTTATTTAAATAAATAAATGAGCATATTTGAAATTTGAATAATCCAAACCGCCTATTTTATGTATTATACTTTAATAAAACATTTTTTGTTTTAATTTAAATATCATTATTTTTAAAATCCACAAATTTTAATTATTAAAAATTATTTTTTAGGTTAATTAAATTTTTAAGAAAATTAGGGTTGGTCACCCTGACTGTCACTACATTTTTAAATTATATAGGGTTGGTCAATCTGACTGTCACTTCTTTTTTTTTAATTTTAACTAAAAATTCTAAAGCTAAAAATATGTGCAAGAACAAAATATTGTTTAAACAAATTAAAATCACTGTTGAAATTAAAAATATGTAACATTCAGCTTTCTTCAAATTTCAATTTTTTAAAAATTTGTGGTACTACTCAGTTGACAGGTGACAGGTTGACATATTTATTCTTACATTTTTTTTTAATTACAAATATTTCATGTGTATTTTTTATGAAATATGCTCGAATAAATCGTTCTTCGCTCGTTTTTGTTTTCTAATGGATCTAAAAAGTGATTTGCTTGAGGAAATTTTTCTTGACGTTAAAGGAACACGCCTACCAATCTATACTTGCAAGGGACAGAATGCCAACCTAATTTTTATGGTTTAAATTTTTTTCATATACAGGATGTCCCATTTAACGTTGGACTGTATGGATATCTTTGTTATTATTGGAAATAGAAAGTCGGTTAAATGGACAAAGTAGTAGAGATTTTTTCGAATATTAATAATTCATTTGCAAAAAATTTGAATATCGCATCGTTCCAACGCTATCTTGGAAAAAACAAGAAAAGCGATTTTCAAAATATGGCTATAACTTTTTTATTTTCTGTGGTACCAAAAAAGTTTTTTGACATAATACAGACAATTTTTTGTGTACAATGCAGTAAAACAAATGAATATTTTTTTTCGCTAACGAATTGACCGGAAATGAACCAAACTTATTTTTTTCTTATGGCAGCCATATTGGATTTACACATATTCGGAATCAGTAAAAAACAAATATTATCTTCTGAGCAAAATTATCAAAAATATTTGATTTTTTGTAATTTTGTATGAAAGTTTGGGGAATATAAATAAAATTTTTGTATGAAAATTTGGCGAATATAAATAAAATTTTTGTAACGAATTGTCGATAGAAAGTTGGCAAAACCCAAAGAAGTACATACTCTCATAACGCACGATTTCTACTAATTTTAATTAAATGAAAAAGCCTTTCTTCGTATTCAAAACTAATTAGAATTCCAACGGGATGTTTGGCGCAAGTTTTGCATACCGAGTTGTTCATTTTGATTTTGTTAACCCAACTCTAAACCCAATTAATTCACTACAACCACTAACTTTTATTGCATTTTTATTGTTTACAAACTGCTTATAACTTGAATAAATTTTATGTAAATTGCAATTGTAATCCATGCATTTTCCATCCCAGTAATTGGGATAATTTTATACATGAGATTCTTTTTTGTTATTTAAATTATCAGAAAGATCTCTTAAAATCAGTATTTTTAAATTCCATACAAATACAGGGTGTCCCCAATGCGGAACTGATAGGATGACGTCAGAAGTAGGTTAGTTGCCAATTTAAAGACCGGGCTGAAGTTACATTAAAATGCATTCGTTTTTACATTCATATTTTTTTTATTAGAAAAAAAATGTAAGGGCTCAATTTTTTTATATTTTGTTACACGTACAGTCCTAAGTAAAATTACGTAAAAAGTTTTTTTTTAATCAGACCAGGAGTCAAAAAATTTAAAAAAGAATGAAAATAATCAGTCACTTTTTCACATTTAATTTTTTTAATCGATAACAAAAAAATGTAAGGGCTCAATTTTTTTATATTTTGTTACAGATACAATCCTTAGTAAAACTGCATAAAAAGTTTTTTCAAAATCAGACCATGAGTCAAGAAATTTAAAACAGAATGAAAATAATCGGTCACTTTTTCACATTTAATTTTTTTAATCGAAATCAAAAAATGAAAGGGGTCAATTTTTTTTATATTTTGTTACAGATACAGTCTTTAGTAAAAATGCATAAAAAAATTTTTCTAAATCAGTCAAAGAATTTAAAAAAAAAATTAAAAAAATTGTGACTTTCAGATTTTATTTTTTTTATCGAAATTTTTTGACTCCCGGTCTGATTTGAAAAAACTTTTTATGTCGTTTTACGAAGGACTATATGTGTAACAAAATATAAAAAAATTGAGCCCTTACATTTTTTGTTTTTGATTAAAAAAATTAAATGTGAAAAAGTGACTGATTATATTCATTCTTTTTTAAATTTTTTGACTCTCGGTCTGATTAAAAAAAAACTTTTTATGCAGTTTAACTAATGATTGTATCTGTAACAAAATATAAAAAAATTGAGCCCTTACATTTTTTTTAATATTCGATAAAAAAATAGTCTGAAAAAGTGACTATTTTTTTTTCAATTTCTTGACTCCTGGTCTGATTTTGAAAAAACTTTTTATGCAGTTTTACTAAAGACTGTATCTATAACAAAATATAAAAAAATTGAGCCCTTACATTTTTTTGTTTTCGATTAAAAAAATTAAATGTGAAAAAGTGACTGATTATATTCATTCTTTTTTAAATTTTTTGACTCTCGGTCTGATTAAAAAAAAACTTTTTATGCAGTTTAACTAATGATTGTATCTGTAACAAAATATAAAAAAATTGAGCCCTTACATTTTTTTTAATATTCGATAAAAAAATAGTCTGAAAAAGTGACTATTTTTTTTTCAATTTCTTGACTCCTGGTCTGATTTTGAAAAAAACTTTTTATGCAGTTTTACTAAAGACTGTATCTATAACAAAATATAAAAAAATTGAGCCCTTACATTTTTTTGTTTTCGATTAAAAAAATTAAATGTGAAAAAGTGACTGATTATATTCATTCTTTTTTAAATTTTTTGACTCTCGGTCTGATTAAAAAAAAACTTTTTATGCAGTTTAACTAATGATTGTATCTGTAACAAAATATAAAAAAATTGAGCCCTTACATTTTTTTTAATATTCGATAAAAAAATAGTCTGAAAAAGTGACTATTTTTTTTTCAATTTCTTGACTCCTGGTCTGATTTTGAAAAAACTTTTTATGCAGTTTTACTAAAGACTGTATCTATAACAAAATATAAAAAAATTGAGCCCTTACATTTTTTTGTTTTCGATTAAAAAAATTAAATGTGAAAAAGTGACTGATTATATTCATTCTTTTTTAAATTTTTTGACTCTCGGTCTGATTAAAAAAAAACTTTTTATGCAGTTTAACTAATGATTGTATCTGTAACAAAATATAAAAAAATTGAGCCCTTACATTTTTTTTAATATTCGATAAAAAAATAGTCTGAAAAAGTGACTATTTTTTATGCAGTTTTACTAAAGACTGTATCTATAACAAAATATAAAAAAATTGAGCCCTTACATTTTTTTGTTTTCGATAAAAAAAATTAAATCTGAAAAAGTGACTATTTTTTTAAATGTTTTTTTTTTAATTTCTCGACTCCTGGTCTGATTTTGAAAAAAACTTTTTATGCAGTTTTACTAAAGACTGTATCTGTAACAAAATATAAAAAAAATTGAGCCCTTACATTTTTTTGTTTTCGATTAAAAAAATTAAATGTGAAAAAGTGACTGATTATATTCATTCTTTTTTAAATTTTTTGACTCTTGGTCTGATTAAAAAAAAACTTTTTATGCAGTTTAACAACGATTTTATCTGTAACAAAATATAAAAAAAATTGAGCCCATACATTTTTTGTTTTCAATAAAAAAAAATAAAATCTGAAAAAGTGACTATTTTTTTAATTTTTTTTTAATTTCTTGACTCCTGGTCTGTTTTTGAAAAAACTTTTTATGCAGTTTTACTAAAGACTGTATTTGTAACAAAATATAAAAAAATTGAGCCCTTACATTTTTTTGTTTTCGATTAAAAAAATTAAATGTGAAAAAGTGACTGATTATTTTCATTCTTTTTTAAATTTTTTGACTTCTGGTCTGATTAAAAAAAAACTTTTTATGCAGTTTTACTAACGACTGTATTTGTAACAAAATATAAAAAATTTGAGCCCTTACATTTTTTCCAATAAAAAAAAATATGAATGTAAGAATGAATGCATTTAAATGTAACTTAAGCCCGAATTTAAAGTTGTTATGGTTGCACTTACCTACTTCTGACGTCATTTAAAAATTGAATCGCGAATACACCTTGAAAAAATAAACGGATATCTTGTTTATTTAAGTACGTCATTGTTGTCCCCCCTTAGACGTTTTAAATAAGTAAATAAAGTAAATACATTTTTAGATAAGATAAGATTTTTTAATCAAATAATTTAACAATGGATCAATTTAATACCTAAAATGTTCCTTTTGTAGTAATAAATTGTTCAGGAATATTAAATATTTGTTTGATAAAAATGGTGAAAAGGCGTTGCATTTTAGTAATTTGAATGCATCAACACGTTTTATATTGAAACATTTAAATTTTGATAAACTGCCAAAAATATTCGTGGTCAATAAAATAAAAGAGGTGCCAAAAATGACTTCATCACTGAACATAAATCTTCAATAATGCGCTTTAATTTATAATTCCTGTATACAGTGTGTTCAATAAACAAACTAAAAATTTTATTTTGTTTTAGGTGATTTTAAGTCACAACCATGGCACCAAAATCGGTAAGTATAAATTAATTATAATTAAAAAAATAATATTTCTTATTTTTGGAGTAATGCAGGTAATTTTCTTGTAAAATATTAGATTATTTCTTATCTTCCTGAAATCAAATCTTTTTGCAATAAAAATTGATTTGATAAAACTGTCTGCACTTGTTTTGTTTTAACGTCAAGGTTTATTTATTCAGTAATTCGGTAGGAAAATAGCAGATGTTGATTTGAATGGCGTGACGTCTCCATTTAGGGATGCGGTCAGAATTATTTTAGGACGTCCGCTTCAAAGTATGTTTATCTGCGAATCTAATAAAAGCAAGCAGCTTTATTTTATTTAGCAACTTAATTATCTCAATTTTAATAATTTTATCTCATTTCAACAATTTTCTGAAGCTTTTTTGTACGATTTATGACGTATAGAGTGGTTAACATGATTCCATAGATTTTCTATAGGGTTTAGATCAGGAGATTGAGATGGACATGGTATGTAGGAAGCCCAATATTTTCATGGAACCAGTGATATTAGTTTGAATTTGTGTTATACTGTTAAAAAAATGCTCTAGATGCATTTTCCATTACCATAATATTTGATATAATCTATCTATGCATAAATCTATCCAGTTTTCCTTCTATGCGATGAAATGGTTCCTTCCCAAATCCAGAAAAGTAGGCCCGTGCCATTACAGAACCTCCACCATGTTTGGCAGTGGGTTTTGTATATTCTGGGTTTAGTCTTTTGTCTACTGGGGGATGAACAAACTAAATTCCATCACTACAGTAGATTTGTCATCAAATATTTCCTTTTTACAGTCCAGTTCAAATGATTTTAAGCAAAACCGAGTTTGGCTTTGCGATTTTTCTTTGAAAGAAGTTGTTTTTTTTTGGTAGATCTTCTTCAATCCATCTTCAATGAGACGATTCCTTAAGGTAGTTACAAAATTTCCCATAGTTTTTGTTGAAAAATCAAAATAATGAAATAGGTGCTCGTTGATGATTTGGAACGAATCGTAAATAAATACACAATTTGATGATTCCTATGCTCCAACTTTATTAAATGGTTAAACCAACCAGTAAACCAACGGGTATAACCTTTAAACTTCTTAAATAATAACAACTTCAAAGAATTGCCAAGGGACCCCAATACTAAGTACGCGAAGAAACTCAGAGCAGTGTTGGCTGAAGTTCAATTGGACAATTTTAACAAATATACAATGATTAACTCCAATCCATCGGTTCCCAAATTATATGGTTTGCCCAAGATTCATAAGTTGAGTGTTGATGCTCTAAGGAATGCAGAAGTGAATTCACTACCGATTAGACCAGTGGTTTCCTTTGTTGGGTCTGCTTCTTATAATTTAGCAACGTTTTTCAACTATAGATTGAGATCAATCCTAAATTTTTCTAAAATTTACAGTATACAGAACTCACTAGATTTAGTCAATCAACTTAAGAACATAGAGGTTGGAGAGTCATGTATTTTATTGTCATTGGATGTCGTTAGCTGTTTACCTCTATTCTAGTGAAGGATTGTTTAACTTTGGTGGGTGGGCTGCTGGAGGCTGCGGATTTAAGTGATATACACATTTACGATTTGATGTCACTCTTGGAGATTTCCCTACAACAAAATTTCTTTACCTTTAATGACACTTATTTCGAACAAGTAGATGGCTTAGCCATGGGCTCTCCTTTAAGCCCTTTCATGGCGGAAGTCTTCTTGAGTGACATTGAAGACAAAATCTTTAATAGTAATTCGGAGGCTGTGGAGAAGAAATGTTGATGATATTCTGATTGTTTTTGATGGTTCAGTCAATGAAACAAATGACTTATTAAATTTTGTAAATAGTATACACCCAGCTATTAAATTTACGATAGAACTTGAAAATAACAACCAGATACCATTTTTGGACATCAATGTAACTAGAGTTGAGTCAAAGTTAGAATTTTCAATATTCCGTAAGCCTAGCTTCGCTGACACAGTCATTAGTAATTTTTCTAATTACCCTATGACTCAGAAGTTGGCAGCCTTTAGCAGCCTATCCTACAGGTTGTTCACAATACCTATGAACCAAATTAACTTCACCATGGAGGTCAATTTCTTGAGATATATTGGTAGACAGAATGATTATCCTGATTCTCTTATTAAAAAAGTCATAGAAAACACCAAACGTAACTCTTATTCTCAAACATCAATTAGTATGTTAGAGCCAAAATTCGCTAGTTTGACCTTCATAAATAAAACCTGTTACCAGTTTTCAGATTTGTTTAGAAAATTTAATATCAAAATATCTTTTAAAACCAACAACTCGTTAAGCAGTTTGAAGAATAACAAACAAAAAAACACCCCTTTTAAGTAAAAGTGGGATTTACTGTTTAAGTTGTAGCGCAGAATATGTAAGTCAAACTAGACAGTCATTCTTGGTTCGTCTCAAGGAGCACTCAGCCTCAATTCGTCTTCAAAGACAGGGAAAATCACAATTTGCAGATCACATATTGGATACGGGTCACAACTTTGACTTGAATAAAAATTATAGGATTTTGCACACAATTTTAGATAATTTTTCATTGAACTTTTTTGAAAATTTTGAAATCTTAAAAAGTGCAAATAATAATAAGATCGTTAACTTAAATGTTCAATTAGATTGTGATTACCAAGAATTTTTAAAGAGTTTAATTAATTTGTGATATTCAATTTCAACTTCATAATATTTTCGTTGGTGACACCCTGTATACGATTGAGGCTGTGCTGTAACTTAGGGCACGTTCCACTAATGAATACTAAAGCCCACGAGCGCAAAATTTTTCCGTTCCATTAGCTCAAAACGTCACCATCCAACAAACGACCACAGAAACTCACGAATAAATATGGTCATTGTGAGCTTCTTGCGGTTACCATCGATGATGTTTTTATGCACGAAAGAAACAACCGCGGTTATATGTGGAACGACTTTGCGGTCGTCGTGGGCATTGCGAGTCTTTAAGTGGAACGCGCCCTTAGTTGATTGCATTGTGGTTTTAACTTAAGTTGGTAACGCAGGTGTCACTTTGAGCCGGCGCTAACCTCTTGTTCTCAACTGTCAGTCTAGTCAGATTCATGTGATAATATTTTATCAGTTTTAACATCTAACAATTTTATAAGTTTTAATCCTTTTTAATCATCATCAAATATACATTAAATTTCTTAAATCGTTAAATAGAAATAAGTCAGTTATCTCTCTATCCAGTATACAGGGTGTCCCGAAATTAAGCGACCAAACTTTAGAAGGCGATTCTACAACTAATTTTAAGAAAAATTTTTTGAAATTTTTTGAAAGCTTTCAAAAAATCTGAAAAAAATTGAGAAATTATATCTTAAACGTATTAGTCTTCACACCAAATTTCAAATCTATATTACAAACCGTTTTCAAATAAATGACAAAAAACCTAGTTTTATTCACAATATTTAAAGGGCTGTAGCTCCCTTAGGAAGCGAAATCGGACACATGTTTATAGAAAGTTTTTTTTTAAAAATGTGTTATAGAATCGCCTCCTAAAGTTTGGCCGCTTAATTTCGGGACACCCTGTATAGTCACAATTGTCGTTTTAATTAAAAATTTCTATGTAGTCACAAACAATTAATTTTATCCTAATTTTAAGTTTTACTATTTTAACATGTTAAATACTCAGATTTTTATTTACTTCTGTGATAGTTTGTGATATAACGACAACCGTTTCTGTGATATAAGTACTGTGATGAAAGCGATCTGTTTACAACTATTAATTAATGTGACTTTTTCTAATTTGTTGTAAGTATTGTGATTTTTCTAATGTGCAAATTAGTTATTTAAGTTTTGTAGCGCCTGATGATGATGCAGTTGGCATCGAAACATGTAGCGTTTTAAAGGTTATACCAGTAGTTGGTTTAACCGTTTAATAAAGTTGGAGCATAGGAATCATCAAATTGTGTATTTATTTGAAAAATCTAAATATTATAGGTGGCTATATTTTAGTAGCTATGGATTTTGTTAGAGAAATTAATAACAATTAATGTAATTGTGAGTGTTGTCAGTTTATTGTTTAATAAAAAGTACCTTCTAATTGTTGTTCAAATAATTGTTGAATAATTACAATTATTCATATACTTGCAATTGAGGTTGTAATTCTCAATACGAATAAACTAAATACCATCACTGTAGTAGATTTGTCTTTAAATATTTCCTTTTTCAGTTATTTACAGTCCAATTCAAATGATCTCAACAAAACCTTTGCGATTTTTCTTTGAAAGAACTTGTTTTTTGGTAGGTCTTCTTCAATGAGACGATTCATTAAGGTAGCTACAAAATTACCCATAGTTTTCTCCATTTGTGACCTAATACGACCAGAGGACACAAAATATAGTTTCTGGGTAGATTGAAAATTACAGTATCCAAATGTGGCGTAGTTTTTTTTGGACGTCCAAACTTCTTAATAATCTGAAGACGACCTCTGTATTTTGCAACTTAAAGTTAAGTTCTTTTTAAAGGTTACCATCACCAAAAAGTTAGGAACATTATCACCTTTTGGACATAATCATCATAAAAAGATGAAAAATCTAATTTTAGTTCCGAAGGTCAAAATTGAGGAAAAACAAGTTTTTTAGCTTTAAATAAGTTACCTTTTATCCTGATTGTACTTGTAGTAGTTAAAATACTACAAAAGATCCACTGAAGCGTAATTAGTAAATGTTTCTTAATTAAAGGAGGGTGGTTAACAGTAGGGATGACATGGAGAACCCCTTTTTGAAGGTTTGAATAATTGTAGGGGTGTTAACGGAAGGCAGGTGGCGTGGCACTTGTTCACTTGCATGATTTGAACAACAGGTAGTAATCCCCCACCTAGTAAATCCCATGACATTTATTTTTGCTGTAATTAAATATTACACTTTTTGCTTACGTTACGAATTACGAAACAAGTTTAGGAGGGCAATTGTTACTTGACGTTTCTCGTCATACCATTGGTAGATCCTCGCGGTGGTTGTTGGACAGTTTGGAGTTTTGACGTTTAACGGTTTTTAACGGAACGGAGCGCGGAACGAATTTTTTGACTGGTGCGCGTTTGGTTGTGATCAAAATTTTGTGATTAACTTTTTAGAAATTGGAAATCATGGTTGCAGGAAAAACGGTATGATTTTTTTATATTTGCCAAAAATTCACCTCTCGAATTTTTCAAAAATATTTTGAGGTAAATACCGGAGCTGGTTGTAATTACTTGGAAAAAAATTTTGTACTTTGGTATACTAAAATTAGTGAAATTAAGCAAATTACGGAAACAATTATTTGAAACTGTAATTTCTGAACATGACTTTTGAATCCTAAAGATTCCTTATGTAACTAACTGTAGCCATGTAAATTTACATCCATATCGTTACAAGGTTACGTTTTTTTTGTTAGGTAAAAATAAAAAAATGACTGACGCCAGTTATTAATGCAAAATCATCATTTAATTTAATTACAATAATTAACCGGCCTATTTCAAACACTTTTAAGGCTATTATAGTCAATTTGGATTTTTTAAAGCTCACCAATTTCTTTTGTTTACAATGATCTTAATTACGTGATTAATTAATCTTAATTATTATGATTAACGAGAGGAAAAGAGGTGAATTTCTCATAGTGATTATTCAATTTTACTGCAAATTAATCACTTTTTATGTAAGCTCCAAAATTTAATTAATTTATTAGGTTTTATGGGCGTTATAAAGGTGCGTGCGCACTTTTAAACGTTGTTTGTTGCACGTGAAATAAAGAAATTTAAAAATAAATTGTTAGTCATTTGAAAAATAATTGTGGAGATTCTTTTTAAATATCATTACAATTAATGGACGTCACGAGGTTATACACAACGATTATTTATTACGAAATACTATTTATATGCATTCTCACCTACCGTTTCGCATTTCGCCACGAATTTGCTTAGAAGGCTGGAATTTTTATGTACTTATATTATTTACAAGCTATGTCATCACTTTTTAGCTCAAAAGTTATTGAACAAATCTACTATTTACATGTTTTTACTAAAAATTGGTCGAAATTTCAAAAATGGTTTTCCCAAGAAAAAAATTAGGTAGCTCTTGATGAGGTTAATTGTGTGACGTCATCACTAAAGCACAATTTGACACGTTTTTGTAACGTATACCGCACCTTGGAACATAAAAATCGAAGGACTATTCAGCTCCAAAATTTTTAATATCTTTGATTTTTGTAGAAAGTGCAGTTTTCAATGTACTTCCTGGAGTTTCCACAGGGAATTCCTTTTGATGTACATAAATCTTTAGAAAAAATTCGGAAATCTTCCTCTTCTGAAACTTGCTTTTTGGACTTTCGCAATATATTTGATACACATCCATGTTTGGTGAAAGTTCGGAAATCATCGTCTTCTGAAATTTGCTTTGGACTTCCCAGGATTTACAAGATTTTTTTGGACCCAGGATTTCCTCTGACTTCTTAAAAGTAGTTAAAGACCTTCATTCGAATCCAAGTAAAAATGGTGCACAAATTTTCTGCATTACTCCAAATTTTCGTTTTTTTTTTTGGGGTGTTCCTAAACATAAGCTGATGTATTTTTTTTATTTTAGTTGAACGTCCGCGTGACAACGATGGACGCGGAGTTGGAGTTTGCAATCCAGCAAACAACCACCGGGAAGCAGCTCTTCGACCAAGTGGTTAAAACCATTGGTCTTAGGGAGGTGTGGTTTTTTGGCCTTCAATACACCGACACCAAAGGTGACCTTACTTGGCTCAAACTTTGGAAAAAGGTAAGAATTTTAGTAAAAAAAAGCTAGAAGTAATTTGGCTAATAGATTTTATGTACAAAATTTTGCTAAAATTTGTTTAAAACTTTTTTAAATCAGTATGTGTGTGGAGTAACCTTGCAGGAATGGTATTTTCACTGTTATCAGTTGACGACTTATGGCGTAAAAGTTTTTATTTGAAATTACAAGCTGATACCACACGTTTCATTCATTTACTTCGTGGAAATGCAAGTGTTAATCAATTCTACACACTTATGAATAAAAACCATTTATTAACTAACCGTGTAAAACCAACTTTATGATCCCTCGAAGACAATTTTCTTAAAAATAGGATTTGTAATTATAACAGATCTAGCAATTATCCTTAAAAAACCTAATAATGATTATAGAGAAACTTGTGTGGTTTTGTTTAAATTTTTGAATTTTTATAAAAATTTTGTGCTTGTAAAAAGCTGATTTTCAGAATTTTGGGAGAGAAAAAAAATATCAAAATTTAATCATAGGTTATTTTTAAATAAACTGAAAGTTACGATTTTTTTAACTTTGTTCAATTATTTTTAAAATACAGGGTGTTACAAAACCGGCGCATATGCACTCACTGTAGTGTCCGTGATAGAGTTCCGGACTAATATACAGGGTGAGTTTAAAGTAACGCATAAAATTCATAACTTCCTTATTATTTCGAATTTTCACCAACGCTAAAAGGGGTGTCGAATTGTTTTAAAAAAATACAACTAACTGGAGCAAGTATACACTTTTGGTACTGTTAAAAAGCACACTTAATAAACTTTTTTTTGATGCTATAAAAACCATATCATCCCATTTAAAAAAATATGATGACATCATTGTGACGTCATGCCAACGGATAATAATTTTTTCTTAACTTTAAAATAAAGTTTTTTTAAAACAATTCGACACCCCTTTTAGCGTTTTTGAAAATTTCAAATAATAAAGAAGTTATGAATTTTATGCGTTACTTTAAATGGTCATTTAAGGAGATATTTAATAATTTTTTTTATTACAACTAGATGGCGCAAGTATAACTTTTTTGGTACTGTTAAAAAGTTCTTTAAATAAGGTATTTTTTGATGGTATAAAAACCATATGAACCCATTTAAAAAAAAAATCGATGACGTCATTGTGACGCCATGCCAACGGATAATATTTTTTTTAACTTTAAAATAAAGTTTTTTTAAAAACAATTCGGCACCCCTTTTAGCATTTTTGAAAATTTCAAATAATAAAGAAGTTATGAATTTTATGCGTTACTTTAAACTCACCCTGTATAGGGTATCCCATTTGACGTTTGACTGTATAGGTATCTTTGTTATTATTGGAGATAGAAAGTCGGTTAAATGGACAAAGTAGTAGAGATTTTTTCGAATATTAATAATTCATTTACAAAAAATTTGAATATAGCATCGTTCCAACGCTATCTTGAAAAAAAACATGAAAATGCGATTTTTAAATATGGCTATAACTTCTTTATTTTCTGTGGTACCAAAAAAGTTTTTTGACATAATACAGACAATTTTTTGTGCACAATGCAATAAAACAAATGAATATACGGATTGATCGGAAATGAACCAAACTTATTTTTTTCTTAGGGCAGCCATAAAGGTTTTACACATATTCGGAATCAGTATTTTTTTCTGAGTAATTTGGTATACCATATGTCATATTTAAAAAAAATAAAATTATTTGATTTTACAAATTAACATTGGACTTTAAGAGATGTAAATTGTCAATAACATAAATGTAACTATTTAAAATATTAAATGTAAAATAAATCTTAACACATATGTATTGACAGTTTACATCTATTCAAGGCCATTTAAGGTTATAAAATAAAATTATTTCTATTTTTCTTAAAATATTACATATGATATATCAAATTACTCAGAAAAATACACTAATTCCGAATATGTGTAAATCCAATATGGCTGCCATAAGAAAAAAATAAGTTTGGTTCATTTCCGGTCAATCCGTTGGCGAAAAAAAATATTCATTTGTTTTACTGCATTGTACACAAAAAATTGTCTGTATTATTAAGTCAAAAACCTTTTTGGTACCACTGAAAATAACGAAGTTATAGCCATATTTTGAAAATCGGATTTTCTTGTTTTTTCAAGATAGCGTTGGAACGATGCGATATTCAAATTTTTTAAAAATGAATTATTAATATTCGAAAAAATCTCTACTACTTTGTCCATTTAACCGACTTTCTATCTCCAATAATAACAAAGATACCCATACAATCCAACGTGAAATGGGACACACTGTATTATTCAACGAGCGAGAAATCTCTTACGACACTCGCCTACCGGCTCGTGTCGAAATTTCGGTCTTCCTGAATAATGACTTAATATTTTACGGTGCTTTTACGCAAATTTTTTAAGGTTATTTTTCATATTTTTGACATTTCTTGATTATTTATTCTGTGATTGAAATTACCCATAATCCATTGCTCATTACTCAATAGGTTGGCAATACTGCCCAGTGATTAATGAAAATACCCATAATCCATTGAGTAATGAGCAATTGGCAATACTGCAGCTTTGTGATTGGTCCGCACAGATCGAGCATGTTGAATAATGTCAAAAATTTAGTAATGAATTTCATTGCTTATCAAAAAGTTCAAACGCAATGAGTCGTTTATTCAATAGTCGTGGAAAAAATATTTTAAAAAATCCAAGTTACTTAACAAAAAAGAAATGGGCAATTTGGCAACATAGTTGGCTTTTCAAGCTAAGCGATCTCCCTCTTGCGGCCGAATGAGGAAGTAATGAGATGACGTCAAAAGTAGGTTAGTTGTAATCATGTGTTTTCATGGTTGTTACAAAAGTTTCAGTTGTCACTGAGGTTACGCCGCTTTGTACTGACGTCATTTTTGGAGAGAACAATTAATTTGAATCGCCAATACCTGAAGCACATATACATACAGGGTCCGCCAAAAAAGTGGAAACACCTAAATATTTTTTGAACCATAATGAATTTAAAAAAAAGTTTAAACAAAAGTTTATTCAATTGAAACAAGCTACCATATAAACTTTTTTTTAATATACAGGGTGTTCGTTTTATTAGTAATACGGCACCTAACTTTAGTTTTTTAAATGCAACACCCTGTATCTTTTTATATTTTAAGATTCTACGTTTCATTTGAGTAAACTTTTGTAGAAATCATTTTTTTATAAAACTCGTTGTTCTTGAGTTATAAGCAGTTGTTTAATGTTAAGTTCACCAAAAAGGATAAGGTATTATTATAAACATTAAAGAGTTCTAAAAAAAGCCAATCCCTTTTTTAACTTTAAGTTACATAAATTTAAAATTTAGTCACTCATACTTTTGTTTAAACAATTTTTTGAATTTAACAAATTAACCTAACATAATTTTTAATTTATGTTACTTAAACTTAAAAAAACTGTTTGGTTTTTGAACTCCTAAATATTTATAAAAAGTTAATACATAATGCCTTATCTAATGAGTTTTATAAAAAAATGATTTCTACAAAAGTTTACTCAAATTTAACGTGGAATCCAAAAATATACAATGTGTTGCATATAAAAAACTAAAGTTAGGGGCCGTATTACTAATAAAACGAACACTCTGTGTATTAAAAACATGTTTAAATGATAGCTTGTTTAAATTGAATAAACTTTTGTTTAAACTTTTTTTTTAAATTCATTATAGTTTAAAAAATATATAGGTGTTTCCATTTTTTTGGCGGACCCTGTATACAAGTGTTTTTATTGTCATTTTTGTAACCCTACTGCATTTTGATGGAGATTGTCAAAATTAAACCTTGACACAGTTTTAACAAAATAATGTCACTTTCAGCAGAATTGTCATTATTATCTTGACATCTCGTCCAAAAAAAAATAATTTAAAAAATTCCCATTTTATTGACTATTTCAATTAAAAATGGTTTAATTTGCATTTCTCCATGCAAAAAGTGCTTCTACTTCAATGGCGGAGTAAAACATTTTAGGGGCCCTAGGCGCTAATGAAATTTTGTGCCCCCCACTATTTTTAGGCGTATTGTTTCTGAATACTATTAAACTAAAAAAATGTGTAACTTCTTCAATATTTTTTATTAAAAAAAATATTAAAACTTCAAATTAAAAATGAAATAAAACTTAAAGATATTTAAGTATTTCTAAAACTGTAGACAGACGATTAATTAATAATTAATTCTATTTCGCAAAATTTCTGTAGAAAGCTAAAACTCTGATAAATTCAAAACAGACTCAGTTTTAATGATGTACAGTTGAACTCGCTTATAACGAACATCAGTTTGCTCGTTATAACCGTTAATTGTTATAACCGTGCAAAAATATTTACTTGCTATTATTCTAATTTGAAATATACAGGGTGTTTGCAAACAAGTGTAGGTAACTTTGGGAATAATTAATTTTATGAGCAATTTCAAAATAAAAAATAAGAATTTGCTAAAAAACTAGTCTTGAAATACATGATGTTAAAGTTGACTCTATTTTTTAACATAATATCTACAGGGTGTTTCTGAACAAGTGTCGGATGATCTAAGAATGGATTTTTGGACCAATTTTAAGACAAAATATTTTTTCCGCTAAATCACTCCATTTCGGAAATGCAAGGCATTAAAGTTTACTCATTTTTTTCAATTTTTTTAACATAAAATATACAATGTTAATGATCATTTGCTCAAATTTTGCACATACCTTAGTTTTGGCACAACCCTTGAGATGAATTTGCAAATTTAAAAAAAAATTAGGGTGAAGTTTTTTGAGTTTTTTTTTAAGTTTTTTAGCGGAAAAATAATTCTTACTTTTTGTCTTTAAATTGGTCCAAAAATCCATTCCTAGATTATACGACACTTGTTCAGAAACACCCCCTATATTTTTCTTGATAATTTGCCCAAATTTTGACAAAAGCTTTTTCTTGGCAGTAGTTTTTAGATACTCAAAAGAAATTTCAAAATGAAGTTTTTTCGGGGGCATCCACCCTCTTCACTCTTTCTATCTCCTAAAATTTTATGCGAAAGTGTTGCAATGGGCATTTTCAAAAACCCACGGGTGGCAATACAAATTTTATAAATGAAAAAATTCATTAAAAAAATTAACGAAATTCGCCAAAAAAATATTTACTCGGTATATCCGTGAAAATGCTCATAATAACCGTGAAATTTTGAATTGAAATTTGAAATACATTAGAACCAAAATATGTATCCAAATTTGCTCGTTATATCCGTGAACTCGTTATACCCCTGCTCGTTTTAACCAAATTCTACTGTATACTGTATTTGATTATTCAAGTCATTAAATGTTTTGTTGCCGCTCTTCACGCACACAAAAAAGAACTGCGCTGTGTCTTTATTTTATATTTGGGCCCCTTCGAAAATCAGGGGCCTAGGTATGCTTAATCCGCCACTGTTCTATTTGTGATAATTCTAGAGAATTTTAAAGATTAAAATGGTAACTTATTTTCTCATAAAAAATACAATAGTTTCCTGATAATGTAGCAAGAGCTTAAGAGCCAGTTTTGGGTCACCTTGTACATAATTGACTTTCAAAAGATTAATTTTGTTGAAGAATATTGGTTTTTCAAGCTAAGCGATCTCCCTCTTGCGGCTGAATGAGGAACTAACGGGATGACGTCAGAAGTAGGTTAGTTGCCATCACGTTGTCATGGTTGCTACATAACTTTCAATTGTCACTTTGCACTGATCTACTTATAACGTCATTTTTTGGCGGGTAAAATTATCTTGAAACTTGGAATTTGAATAAAAACCATTTAAAAAATTAAAAATTCTTGAGAAATAATTAAAAGTACGGTATATTCCTCAAAGAAAAGCAACTCTAAAAGTGATTTTTTCAAGAAAAAATTGTGAAACGATGATTTAGTACTCATGATTATTTTAATATTTTGCACTAAAGTAAAGGAAGTCATTAAAATTAAGTAAAAATAAAAACTAATGAATCAGGAATAGCTATTTATAGGACTAAATGAACATCCTTCGCTTGAAATGATTATTTATAAGTTATAAATTACATCCAATTTTATAAAAAATACTGTTAATCGTGATAATTGCTTAAATTATTTCAAAATTCAGTATTGTTTTGTAAACAATATTTTTAATCTAAACTAAAATTTGTTGCTTTAATAAATTTAGCAAGTTTGTAAATTATTAAACGTAAATATTAATGCAATATTTCTTATCATAATTCAGCGTCAGTAATAATTAAAACAGGTTTACAGCACCAAGAAATGCTTAGTTACTCCCAAGAATCGTAGATTACTCACCATTTTAATTACTTGTGTTAAATCCAATTATCAAAAGATAAGCTTTGATAAAACAATGCGGCTTATAATTTTTTTAGAGAAGTGCTCAAAGATAACATTCCATTACCATTTATGGCTTATGTGATGATAACATTTCACCTGTTTTGGGCTTTAACCAGTCATCCTTTAATTATTTTTATGGTTAAATTATGATTAATGCAAATATTTGTTATTATATTACTCATAAAATTAAATCATTGTTTTAATATCTTATTTTCTTGGTAGTAATAATTATTTAAATGCTTAAATCATCCTTCATTTTTATTAATTTCTAGAACTTTTAAAACTTATGACGTCATGTGTAGGTTTTTGCTTTTATACCTGATTGATGTGAATTTTATCATCTAAATAAAAACACAATTTAGTACTCAAAAATGACCTTATACAAAGGAAAAGTGCAGAGAAGTGATTCAGGTAAACTTTTATAAAAAGCAGTGCACCGTGATAGGAATATTTTATGAATGGATTTTTGCAATAAGAGGATATATATGACCTTCCTCCCACTAAAAATGAAAAAAAACTCGTGACATAATAAGCTAATAATACTCGTATACCTATTATATGAATGTATAAACTACTGATAAAGCAAGATTAATCTTATGACCTTAAAAGACCGCAGATTAACTTAAATGGTATAAAATTAAAATTACTTTTTATCATGATGTAATTTGATCATAAACTATTTTTTTGTTTCCTCAAGAATAGTCATGGTTTTTCGTTTTATTGAAATTTGACAACACCGCAAGATTTACATACAGGGTGTTTCATTGAAAACTTCAAATGTCGTTTATTTCATAACAAATTGTTTTTTCAAAAAATTAACCGAACACGCCGATTTTTTTTTTAGGGGGACGCATTATAAAACCGATTTAAGCACTCTCACGTCACTCCTTTAAGCGGGGGGCGTTAACCCCCTAATTTCTTAAATGGCAACAGGGGTTGAGTAATATATCATTTGAAAGCTGCTTTTAATTAGAATTCAACGGTATAAATTAAATTAAAATTGATCGATTCGTTTTAAAGAAAAAAATTAAAAACTCATTGCAATAAATAAATTTAAAAAAATTTAAATTAACCCAAAAAATCTTTTTTCAATTAGCAAATTATTAAATACTGAATAAAAAATTGAAGGTAAGATGTCCCGTTTGGTTCTCATGAATAATTTAATTTAAAATTTAAACGCAAAAGAACAATAAATAAATTTCTTTGTTATGTTATCCACATGATTTGACAGGTGTTTAAATCTAAATAAAATGTGATTTAAAAATTGAAATAATTTAATTTAGTGTATTACAAGTTTTCGAATTAAATAGATTACACTAACTTTATTACCTCCTAACCATTCAAAATGGTTTATTCTAAGGATGATCGAGTTGGGATTATTATGCTATACGGTGAAGAAAGAAGATGTGCCCTTCGAGCAGCTACTCGTTTTAATAATCTTCATCCAGATAAAAATGTATCTGCAAGATATGTTTTAGATTTGTTCAATAAATTTCGTGAAACGGGTTCAGTAGGAAATATAAAAAGAACTGGAGGCCCCCTAAATGAAGTAGAAACGTTGACTGTAGTAGGCGAAACATCTCTAAATCCGCAAACTTCCATAAGAAACTTTTCTACATTAACAGAACTTCAAAGTACCAAGGTTTGGAGAATTTTAAAAAATTTAAAATATCGCCCGTATAAATTTTCTTGTCATCAAGAATTAAGTGAAGATGATTTTGATCGCCGAACAGAGTTTTGTGAAGTTATGTCTAATAGACTATCAAATACTCCAAACCAATTACAAAACATCTGCTTTAGTGATGAAGCAACATTTAATTTGAGGGGTGAAGATAATAAAGATAACTGTCGTTATTAGAGTACAGTAAATCCACATTGGATGCGAGAAGAGCACTGTCAGTATCCAGAAAAATTAAATGTTTGGCCTGGCATTTTTGGGGACCATATTATAGGCCCAATATTTATTGATGGCAACTTAACAGGCGAAAAATATTTAGATATACTGCAAAATATTATCGAACCTACAATAACACAGTTCTTAGAAAATGATGATATGCTGGACGAAAATTTGATAATTTTTCCGCCACATTATACGTTACCAGTTCGTCAATATTTAAACAGAACCTTTTCCTAGTTGGATTAGCCGTAGAGGTACTATTGAATGGCCAGCACGCTCACCTGACCTCACACCGCTGGGTTTTTTCGTTTGGGGCTATTTAAAAAATAAGGTCTTCCAGAACCAACCTGATACTTTAGCAGACCTTCGTCAAAGGATCATAAACGAATGTGGAAATATTACACCAGTAATGCTACAAAATGTTCGCGCAGAGTTTGAAGACCGTCTCTATTTCTGCTTGGAAAATTCTAGAAAACATTTCCAACATTTACTTTAATTGTCTATTTAAAAATATAATTATTTTCTTTAAAACGAATCGATCAATTTTAATTTAATTTATACCGTTCAATTCTAATTAAAAGCAGCTTTTAAATGATACATTACTCAACCCCTGCTGCCATTTAAGAAATTATGGGGTTAACGCCCCCGCTTAAGGGAGTGACGTGAGATTGCTTAAATCGGTCTTATAATGCGCCCCCCTCAAAACAAAAATCGGCGTGTTCGGTTAATTTTTTGATAAAAATTTTGGTTATGAAATAAACGACATTTGAAGTTTTCAATGAAACACCCTGTATATCAATTTTTAAACCACCGCAAATTATAATTTGATGGATTTTTTGGTTTAAATTTTAATTTTCCGCCATTAGTTCTGTAAATCTGGCAACACTGCGGTGTGCAAGATGACAATTTGTTTAATGTTTCGACTATACCGGGTGGAAATGAAAACCGGGTCACCTCTATAACTTTTTTATTTATGAATAGAAAAATTTGAAATTTGGCTATGTTCTATGGTTCAAAAAAACAAATTTTATGTGCATTTTTTATGTTCGAAATCACTTCCGGTTTCACCGGAAACACCATGAACTTTGTTTTTTCAAATGTAACATCCCATATTTTTATTCATGGCTTAAAATACTTTTAAAAAAGAAGTATTTTTGAGATATTAGTTTTTATTTTTTGCGAAAAAAAAAATTAAAAAAAAAAAGGTTTTCGAAGTCGGTGAAAATTACCAAAACTAATTCTAAATAATTCAAATACATAAATAAAATTGTAATTTGAAAAAAAATTTAAGTGGTCTTTGAACTATTAATTTTTAAACTTAGTTAATGAAGATTTTATCAAGTACCAAAATAATCGTTATAAAATCCTCTTTTTAAAAAGTCGAATGACCCGGCATCATTGCATTTAAAAAAGTGAGATATTTGATAAAATCTTCATTAACTAAGTTTAAAAATTAATAGTTCAAAAACCACTTAATTTTTTTTTCAAATTACAATTTTATTTAGGTATTTGAATTATTTAGAATTAGTTTTGGTACTTTTCACCGACTTCGAAAACCTTTTTTTTTTTGAAAAAAATTTTTTTTACAAAAAAAATCAAAACTAATATCTCAAAAATACTTCTTTTTTAAAAGTATTTTAAGCCATGAATAAAAATATGGGATGTTACATTTAAAAAAACAAAGTTCATGGTGTTTCCGGAAGTGATTTCGAAAATAAAAAATGCACATAAAATTTGTTTTTTTGAACCATAGAACATAGCCAAATTTCAAATTTTTTTATTCATAAATAAAAAAGTTATCGAGGTGACCCGGTTTTCATTTCCATTCGGTATTTTTATAAAATAAGTTTGTTTATTTACAAGAAATAAATCTCAATTTCGTATTATTGTTATTGTCTGATAGTAAAAACGTGATAATAAATTTTGATTGATAATATTATTTTTTTATTTAATTAAGATATGAATTCCTTTAAAGTTTTTATCGGTTCTTTTTATAATAAATTGTAAAACGAGATAAAATCAACCAAAAAACTATTTATTATAATTTTATATTGAAATATTATAAACCACTTCACTGAATTAATTTTAAGTGTTTTGCTCTTAGGGTTGATAATTTTAATTAAAGAAGCAATAATTAAATTTTTAATTATCGTGTGTACGTTTTTTTGCACAAGGTTTTTGCATGGTTTATTATGTAAGTCTAAAATACACATCCTTGCCTTAGTTAAGACCGGTTATCACATAGAAATATTATAAAATGATGCAGCTTTTTTTTCTAAATTTTAATTAAACACAATTTAAAAAATTATTACTACCAATGTTCGTACAGTTGGTCCCAGCTGGAAGTAGGACAAAAGTAATCACGATCGCGTATCCTTTGTCCTAGTTCCAGCTGGCTGGGAGCAACTTTACTAAAAATTAATGAAAAAGTACGAAATTATCGTAAATTTAAATAAATTGTCTCCTAATCAAGAAAAATTAGAAAAATGTCAAAAATAAAAAATATTTGGGGGAAAAAATTTAGTTGATGATTCATTAAAAAAAATTTTAGTAATAAAAAATGGAAGCTTTGATTTAAAAAAAATAGAGGATTGTCAAAAAAAAGCAGAAATTATTCTGCGTTCTAATTACCAAATATGTAATTTTTGTTCCCTTTGGTTTTTCAAAATTATTATTAAAGTTACTGGAGTTAAAAACTTTAAAAAATATACACTAATCCCAAATCACTAAAATTTTGAACTTTAAAACAGTTGTTGTAACATACCAAAAAATGAGTATTTTTTAAAATACATTTTCAAAAAAGTTCCTATGAGGAAAAAATACTTAAATAAACTTATTTTATAGGAAATTGTTTAAATTTTATAATGGAACTAATTTTGTAAGTCTAGCTTCAGTGGAAATGTCATTTTTTGGCGTTCAAAGTGCATACAAAGTTTTCAGCGAAAACGTCAGTTTAAAATTAATTAAAAAAATTTAAAATGGGATTTCAAAAAAATACCCATTGGGAATTTTATTTTTTAAATTGTCTATTTTATAAAAAAATAACCAAATTTTATAATAAAAGTTATTTTATAATCATATCTCGACTATAAGTACCCTTTTTAGGTCATTAAAGTACGATTAAAAATTTCCCCCAAAAGTAACTGGTTATATTAAATTAATTTTTTGGCCCATGATTGATTTTAGACTTTAGTATTATAGATTATATCCTAATCTTTAATTTAAGCTCAAAAATTTTGTTACAATTTTATCGAAAGTTTTTAATCAAGTTTTTAGATTTTTTTTTATTCACCGAAAATGAGTATTTTTATAATCAATTTTCAAAAGTGGTTCCTATGAGGAAAAAATACTTAAATAAACTTATTTTATAGGAAATTGTTTAAATTTTATACTGGAACTAATTTTGTAAGTCTAGCTTCAGTGGAAATGTCATTTTTTGACGTTCAAAGTGCATACAAAGTTTTCAGCAAAAACGTCAGTTTAAATAAGAGTTAAAACAATTTTAAAATGGGATTTCAAAAAAGACCCCATTGCGAATTTTATTTTTTAAATGGTCCATTTTATAAAAAAATAACCAAATTTTATAATAAAACTTATTTTATTATCATATCTCGACTATAAGTACCCTATTTAGGTCATTAAAGTACGATTAAAAATTTTCCCAAAAAATAACTTTAACTTCAATTGGTTATAATAAATTTATTTTTTGGCCCATAATTGATTTTAGACTTTCCAATTATAGATTATATCCTAATCTTTAATATAAACTCAAAAATTTTGTTATAATTTTATCGAAACTAACAGTTTTTAATCAAGTTTTTAGATTTTTTTTATACACCAAAATTGAGTATTTTTATAATCAATTTTTAAAAAAGTTCCTATGAGAAAAAAATACTTGAAAATGCCTATTTTATAGGAAATTGTTTAAATTTTATACTGGAACTAATTTTGTAAGTCTAGCTTCAGTGGAAATATCATTTTTTGGCGTTCAAAGTGCATATAAAGTTTTCAGCAAAAAAAAAACGTCAGTTTAAATAAGAGTTAAAAAAATTTTAAATGGGATTTCAAAAAAGTCCCCATTGCGAATTTTATTTTTTAAATGGTCCATTTTATAAAAAAATAACCAAATTTTATAATAAAACTTATTTTATAATCATATCTCCACTATAAGTACCCTTTTTAGGTCATTAAAGTATGCTTAAAAATGTTCCCAAAAAAATACTTTAACTTCAATTTGTTATATTACATTTATTTTTTGGCCCATAATTGATTTTAGACTTTCCAATTATAGATTATACCCTAATCTTTAATTTACACTCAAAAATTTTGTTATACTTTTATCGAAACTAGCAGTTTTTAATCAAGTTTTTAGATTCTTTTTTATTCACCTAACAGTATTTTTATAATCAATTTTCAAAAAAGTTCCTATGAGAAAAATATAACTTGAATAAGTCTATTTTATAGGAAATTTTCAAAATTTGTTATTGAAACTAATTTTGTAAGTCTAACTTCAGTGGACATGTCATTTTTGGGCGTTTAAAGTGTTGTAATCATTTTATAGAAAAAAATTTTAAAAAACATTTTTTTCAAAAATTTTTATTTTACGTCATTTAAAATAAAATAAGAATTTTTTGAATGACAATTTACTATTTAATTTAAAACAAGTGCTAATGGACCCCCCCCCCTCAGTATTTTACTCTACATCCGCCACTGCCAATTTTACTAAAATAAAAGATTGTACATTTTAGATTTTTTTGTAGTATTGTCTTCAAAATAATCTGAAAAAAGTCTATTAGTAGATAAGTACAATTGAAATTATTCTAGGATCAAGGCCAATTTAAATAAAACAAATTTACCTCGAAAGGCCTTGACACCAATCAAACTGATAATGATATCATAACAACACGCATACTTTTGATTTCGTTTGAACAAATGTCTAAATAGTAGATTCAAATGTTTTTCCAAAAATGTAGATACCACAACACCCATTCTATTTTCTGACATGATTTTATGCTGACGTATTTAATATTTCTATTTGTGGTTAAAAATAGGGAAAAATGTACAAAAAATAAACGTTTAGTTTAAAAATTTTCCTAGAATGTAAACTTGAATTATAAGCAATGAATTTAAAGTAGGTATTATGGTTATGAATTGTTATCTAACGAATTAAAATAAATTATAATGTGAAATGTTTCAAAATGTAAAAGGATTTTCAAATGATTCATTGTTATGGTTGTTTTTATTCATTAATGTTTTATTTATTCAGAGAAATTATGATTAAAATAGAATCACTAAATTAATCATTTTTATTTCAACAAATATTCAAATTTTTTTGTTAAGTAAATTAGCAAAATTTAAATTAAATTTTTGGTCAAAGTAAAATCAAAAAAGAAGTCTTGAGAAATTATTGTTCTTTTTTGGATTTTCTTCCAAAATTAATGATAGAAATGTAATGAACGCTTTAGTTTGATTTGTAGTTTTTGTTAATAATTCTGTATTTAGAGTAGATTTTTTGGTATTTTTTTAAATAATGATTTAAAGATATATGAATAATTTTATAATTGCATGCAGAAGGAAAGTACTTTGGAAAAAGGTATGAAATGTATAAAAAAAATTAAGCGGCAGTATTCTTCAGGAGATGGAGATTCTGATGATAGCTCAGACGAGGATATGGTAAGAAAATTAGGCTTGGCTTTCAAAAATTAAATTGACTGAGTAGTTTTCTTCAATTACTGAGAATTGGAAATATCTCCATAAATTAAATAAAAAAATTACCCTAGAACAGAACCTCGATGAACACCTATTTTTTATACAGGGTGTCTGTAAAAGAGCTTACTTAAACCAAAATAATTTATCTGCTACTTTTTTCCCTTGAAATCCACAAATTATTAAAAATATTTGCAATTACAGTTGTATTACTAATAGTTTTATTTTCAAAAATGATTGAATCTATTGTACTATGTCTCCAATCTTTATTTATTTAGATATACAGGGTGTTTCATTGAAAACTTCAAATGTCGTTTATTTCATAACCAAATTTTTTTTCAAAAAATTAACCGAACACGCCGATTTTTGTTTTGAGGGAGGTGCATTATAAGACCGATTTAAACACTCTCACGTCACTCCCTTAAGCGGGGGGCGTTAACCCCCTAATTTCTTAAATGGCAACAGGGGTTGAGTAAGATATCATTTGAAAGCTGCTTTTAATTAGAATTCAACGGTATAAATTAAATTAAAATTAATCGATACGTTTTAAAGAAAAAAAAAAAATAAAAACCTATTGTAATACTCAAATTTAAAGTTTGTAATAATTTTTTTTTAATTATAAAATAATTTTATTTTTAAATAGACAATTAAAGTAAATGTTGGAAATGTTTTCCAGAATTTTCCAAGCAGAAATAGAGACGGTCTTCAAACTCTGCGCGAACAATTTGTAGCATTACTGGTGTAATATTTCCACATTCGTTTATGATCCTTTGACGAAGGTCTGCTAAAGTATCAGGTTGGTTCTGGAAGACCTTATTTTTTAGATAGCCCCAAACGAAATAATCCAGCGGTGTGAGGTGAGGTGAGCGTGCTGGCCATTCAATTGTACCTCTACGGCCAATCCAACTAGGAAAGGTTCTGTTTAAGTATTGATGAACTGGTAACGTATAATGTGGCGGAGCACCATCCTGTTGAAACATTATCAAATTTTCGTCCAACATATCATTTTCTAAGACATGTGTTATTGTAGGTTCGATAATATTTTGCAGCATATCTAAATATTTTTCGCCTGTTAAGTTGCAATCAATAAATATTGGGCCTATAATATGGTCCCCAAAAATCCCAGGCCAAACATTTAATTTTTCTGGATACTGACAGTGCTCTTCTCGCATCCAATGTGGATTTTCTGTACTCCAATAACGACAGTTATGTTTATTAACTTCACCCCTCAAATTAAATGTTGCTTCATCACTAAAGCATATGTTTTGTAGTTGGTTTGGAGTATTTGATAGTCTTTTAGACATAACTTCACAAAACTCTGTTCGGCGATCAAAATCATCTTCACTTAATTCTTGATGACAAGAAAATTTATACGGCCGATATTTAAAATTTTTTAAAATTCTCCAAACCTTGGTACTTTGAAGTCCTGTTAATGTAGATAAGTTTCTTATGGAAGTTTGCGGATTTAGAGATGTTTCGCCTACTACAGTCAACGTTTCTACTTCATTTGGGGGGCCGCCAGTTCTTTTTATTTCCTACTGAACCCGTTTCACGAAATTTATTGAACAAATCTAAAACATATCTTGCAGATACATTTTTATCTGGATGAAGATTATTAAAACGAGTAGCTGCTCGAAGGGCACATCTTCTTTCTTCACCGTATAGCATAATAATCTCAACTCGATCATCCTTAGAATAAACCATTTTGAATGGTTAGGAGGTAATAAAGTTAGTGTAATCTATTTAATTTGAAAACTGGTAATACACTAAATTAAATTATTCAATTTTTAAATCACATTTTATTTAGATTTAAACACTTGTCAAATCATGTGGATAACATAACAAAAAAATTTATTTATTGTTCTTTTGCGTTTAAATTTTAAATTAAATTATTCATGAGAACCAAACGGGACATCTTACCTTCAATTTTTTATTCAGTATTTAATAATTTGTTAATTGGAAAAAGATTTTTTGGGTTAATTTAACATTTTTTAAATTTATTTATTGCAATGTGTTTTTAATTTTTTTCTTTAAAACGAATCGATCAATTTTAATTTAATTTATACCATTGAATTCTAATTAAAAGCAGCTTTCAAATATATAACCCCTGTTGCCATTTAAGAAATTTGGGGGTTAACGCCCCCCGCTTAAAAGAGTGCTTAAATCGGTCTTATAATGCGCCCCCCCTCAAAACAAAAATCGGCGTGTTAGGTTAATTTTTTGAAAAAAATTTTTGGTTATGAAATAAACGACATTTGAAGTTTTCAATGAAACACCCTGTATATACAGGGTGTCCCGAAATTAAGCGGCCAAACTTCTGGAGGCGATTCTACAACTAATTTTAAGAAAAAACTTCCTATAAACATGTGTCCGATTTCGCTTCCTAAGGGAGCTACAGGCCTTTAACTATTGTGACTAAAACTAGGTTTTTTGTCATTTATTTGAAAACGGTTGGTAATAACGATTTGAAATTTGGTGTGAAGACTAACACGTTTAAGATATAATTTCTCAATTTTTTTCAGATTTTTTGAAAGCTCTAAAATTTTTTGAAATTTTTTGAAAGGTTTCAAAAAATCTGATAAAAATTGAGAAATTATATCTTAAACGTATCAGTCTTCACACCAAATTTCAAATCTTTATTACAAACCGTTTTCAAATAAATAACAAAAAACCTAGTTTTAGTGACAATATTTAAAGGGCTGTAACTCTCTTAGGAAGCGAAATCGGACACATGTTTATAGGAAGTTTTTTTCTTAAAATTAGTTGTAGAATCGCCTCCTAAAGTTTGGCCGCTTAATTTCGGGACACCCTGTATTTAGATTAACTGTTATAGGATTTCCACTCATTATTTCTTTAATAATGTTGGTTATTCTTTAATAATCGTCATGAAATTTTTCAATTTTATCTATGAATTGTTTTTTAAATCTTTGACCTCTCCCACTGTTGGTCTTGAAGCAAAAGTCGGTGAATGAACGAACGAGTGTAGACTGGGTCAAGTAGCAAGTGCGTTTAGTCACTTCTGCTAGTCACAGTCACAGATTTCATCAAGCTATCGAATCTTTTATATGCACATTTCTTAGTGACACACATTCTTAAACACACCTGCATTCTGAAAAGAAGCCATAAGCTGTTATGTTAATATTTACATTTATATCCAATGGGATTTTGCGTTTCAATGCAAATAATAAATCAAAGCCTAAAAATTATTATAACTGTAAATATTTTATGTTGTTGAGTTATGTATAAAGAATTTTTGATTACAATCTTGATTTGTTTAAAGGTTTATTACTTGATATTTTTTTTGCATTTTTTAGTTTCCCAATTTGTACTTTGCACAATAATCACCGCTATGTTTTGATTGTAATCCCAATTAATTTAATAATGTTGTAATTGGTGTTAATTTGCCAATTTATGAGAACGAGATGATAGTAGTGTTTCCAGACTTTTAGCTGCTTGATTTACTTGAAAACGAGTTATGCAATGTTTAAATGAGAATAGCAGTGAGTTTTATCTGAATCTAGTTCATCTCGTATCAATATAATCGCGTTCCATAGAATAACTCCTTTGTTACTCGACATCCGATTTGTCTACTTTTTGTTTTATTTTAATGCTTAATTATATTGCAGATCTTTTCTGCATACTTTTAATTCATCAAGATTGTCTTGTACTTGAGAAATTTTAGATAAAATCTACTTGAAACCAGCGAATGTAAACCATAAATCTCATCTTCATCTTTTACGATTCAAGAATTTTGTTTATAAAAACCATTCATACTGTTTTAATCAAAAGCGAAGAGCTTATTAATTTAATAACTAGTTATAAACTAGAAACTGACCATATCTGGAATAGTATGTCCCAGGAATAGTGTGTCCCAGGAACCCTCTATACAGGGTGTCCCGTAAGTGGACGATAAAACGAAATGAGCTGACAAAGAAGGTAATTTCTGATAAAATTGGTTTTGATTAACCGAAATGTTCGTTCATTATTTTTAATAATTACGATTACTTGCCTTATTTTTTGTCGCAGCTCTTATTTGGTATTATTTTCCGTTGCGTAAACCAATTTTTTAAATTAACCCAAAAAAAGTCCAAAGGATTTAGATCAGGTGATCGCGCTGGCCAGTGAATAGTTCCTCCTCTTCTAATCCAGCGATTTCGAAAATTTATGTTGAGGTGTCGTCTCACCTCTACGGCATAATTGGGAGGTATTTTGTCTTCGTGGATATCATGCCTAATAGGTCTTCCTTCTATCTTCGGATTCCCAGGGATTTCACCTTCTATATTGTACCACCGATGTACATTTTGAAACACTCTGTAGTCGGGATAACGCTCACGATTGGGGTATCGTTCTCCATACTCTCTTGCAGCAGCTAGGGCATTTCCATCACAAAACTCATACACATAATGCATTTCTGCATATTCGCGAGAAGAGTACGACATTTTTGTGAATCCGAATACAATTTAAATTAACAGTTCCAAATATCTCAACTTCAAAAATAGGAAAACAACTGCTCTTCCTCAATTTTTATCAGTTGGTCTATGAAAACCAAAGCAGTTTTCTTAGGGCGCGTTCCACTAAAGACTCGCAATGCCCACGACGATCGCAAAGTCGTTCCACATAAAACCGCGGTTGTTTTTTTTCGAGCATAAAAACGTCATCGATGGCGACCGCAAGAAGCTCACAACGACCGTATTTATTCGTGGGTTTCTGTGATCGTTTGTTGAATGGTGACGTTTTGAGCTAGTGGAACGGGAAAATTTTGCGGTCGTAGGCTTTAGTGTTCATTAGTGGAACGCGCCCTTATTTGGTTACATTTTAAATTTATTAGAATGGGACTGAACAATAGCCGTGACGAAATGAGATGGGAATTTTTGATTATTAAAAATAACAATCACATTCTTAGCACCTGTCGTAATTTTTTATGGAAAAATCATTATTTGACTCATTTTGTTTGATTTCTGATCATAATTCAAAACTTGTAGTAAAATAATTTTTAGCAAAAAATACGAATTACTTCTCATAAAAATTCATTAAAAAAACGGTTGGATTTGCCTTTATGCGTTATACCATTTCTGATTCTACTTGAAATGGACAACTTTTTCTAATAGTTCTACTTTATGTTAGTACATTATTTTCTGTCAGAGTGACTTTAAAATCAACTAAAATTTTATACGAAACAAAAAGTTTTCGCAAAATATTTTTTTTGTTTGATAAAAGATAAATGAGTTTATAAAAGTGCTATTATTGAAAAGTTGGACCCTTTGAGGTTCATAATGATAATTGAAAAAAATCAAACAACTCAGGCGCTTACTGAAAAAATACAAAAACTGAAATAACTCTTGGACCATCAACAATTTTATAACAAAAAATATGGTTATTTAAATTGGAAATTACCTTCTCTGTCAACTCATTTCGTTTTATCGTCCACTTACGGGACACCCTGTATAAGTGGAATAATATGTAAGTGGAATATTAAGTCCCAGGAATCCTCTATGCAAGTGGAATAGTATGTTCCAGGAACACTCTATGTAGCTGAATAGTATGTCCTAGGAAAAAAGTCGGCGTGGCACATCTAGGTTACTTTTATTTTCAGTAAGGTGTGGTTTTAAAATTGTGGCTCGAATTGAAATAGGTGCCGTGGCGCATCTAGGTTACTTTTTATTTCAAAATTCAGAAGAATCAAAAATATTACCAATGTCAAAAATTATGAAAATTATAAAATTTATGTTATAAGAAATTTTGCTTTTTTTACTTTTCACAAAATAATTAATATCTTTAATACTATTCAACCCAGCAGGACGTTTAAGAGCTTAAAATTCGCCCCTTCACCTGCCCCTCCAAATTCCGTTAAAATTATTATTGTCTGTTGAAAATTGCGTCGTCCAGGGCCGTATTTATAGCAATATTTTACAAAACCTTTGCGATTTTTTTACGAAAAAACTAACGAACCGATTTTAAGGGAATATTTTTTAAATTGAGCCCGTGCACGATGCTCACCTTCGGTAAAAATTTCAAATCGCTAACGTTCATAGTTTCAGAGTAAAAAAATAAAAACCGATTCCCATGAAAAATTCCAAAAAAACATCTGAAATTTTTTTTTCGAATTTTTTAAAAACAAATGATTGCGTTGAATTAAGAAAGTTCTCCTGAATCCATTCCATCTATTTTTATTTTTCTAAAATGAAAAATAAACAAAATATTTCAGAAAAACCTCGAAAAATCCGAAAATTTTGATTCGCCTCGCATTCGGTCAGATTTTAAGATATCCTCATCGTTTATAGTTATTTTTCGTCTCGAAATTTGTACGCTTGCCGCCACGTGTAGCGGTTTTCGAGGTTATGAGCGCCTTTGGAGGAATTATTTAAGTTATGTACCCGACTTTTCCGAAAAAAATCGATTTTTTTGTTTTGAACCTGAATCCGTTCCTGAAGGAATTTTGGAGCGAAAAAAAATACTATACAGTTCGTCGTTCTCTTTTAGAATCCGAAGAGAAAATTGAAAAATATTAGAAGAACTTTTTTTTATTGACGAAAAACGGGGAGAAAAAGTTGTAGGTTCGGACTCAGGGCCCCATTTGACACCTAAATTTTCGTGGGGCGCTAATGGCGCCATATAGGTTTTAAAGTAATTTTCATTTAAAACGCTGGTATATTTCGAAAGCCGTTGGCACATATTTTTAATTTTGGCTCAAAGTCGAAACTTAAATTTTGATCATTTTAATAACTTGAAAATTCCGCTCCGGAGCGAAAAGATTTATTTCCCAATTTTTTTTTAATCAAAAAGGTGGTCTAAGGGAGCAGTACCTTAGAAAATTTCGTAAAAATCCGTCGACCCGTTCTCGAGAAAAGTCGAAAAAAAGTAAAAACAAAAGAGGTCGATATCTCGGCTCGGGGAAGGAAATTTGAAAAAAAAACTCGACGTCACGCAACCCTTTGTTCAAAATTGCGTATACGACCTGCGGTACGGCAAGTTTGTAAAAAAATCTCCTGATTTTTAAGAAATGCTCCCGATGAAAAAGTGCCTGTTATTTGAAAAAATCTCGGTTCCGGTTCTGTAAGAAAATGGCGCCCCGAAGCGAAAAACGTAAAGAATCAAAAAAATTGCGGATTCTCGAGCAGAAGAGAACGCGAAAAGAAATACGAAAATGGGTCGACGCGTTTTCGAGAAATCGAAAAAAATAACTTTTTTTTCAACACCCTGTATATTGGTCAAATTTATACCTAGCGATCCAGAAAAAATCTCAAAAAATCTACTTTTTCGTTCCGAACAACGGGGTAAAATTTCAGTGTGATGACGTGAAATTCAAATAGTGCGCCTATCTGTTTTAGTATTCGCGATTTCGATTACCTGTAGGGGGCGCAGTTTTGACAGAAACAGCTGATCCACGTGAGGTAAAAATTAATTTATTTTGTTTATAATTTACATAAAACCCCATGATGATTTAATGATTTTAGCTCACGAAACTAATAAAACAGGCAATTTTCGCTTTTTATAAGCGTTAATGTATAATTTAAACGTAAGTTTTCTTTTTGACATTACCTCTCTTCAGTAGTTTAAAAAATTCTACCAGAGGGCGAGCGGAATTCCGAAATCGCGAATAATTGAGATCAGATTTGTCTGAATTCATAATAATTAAAACAAGAAATTCAGATGATGTTTTTAATTCCCCGAGTAAAAACACGATATTGCGACAATGTTGTGATAATATATAATATCGTACACAATATTATAATATTGTGCAAACATTGTGTCACAATATTTGATATTTGCACATGTTAAAATGTTGACTCAAATATAATGTTGTGACAATATTGTGAGTATATCTTTTTAATATAGTGACTTATATTAATGATACTTCAAATAATAAATTTAATTTAAAATCTGGTGTTCCTCAAGGATCAGTTCTTGGTCCATTGTCATTTTTAATATACAATCGCTGATGAATATAATATTTTTGCTGATAATATTGCTCATTTATTATTTATAATAAAGAATTTTTAGAAAAGGAAATTTACTGTGTATAAATTAAAAAAAGACAGAATTTATGATTTTTAAAAATAAAATTTTTGCGTTGGTGGTTTGACTAAATTTTGTTAGATGCTTGCGCATAATCTTTTTGTTAAAATTTATTAGCGATAAGAATTGATTGTTAAATAACAAAACTTAAAAAAACAATAGTTATATTGTGTAAAACTATTAAATTCCAGCATGCAATAGTGCACTTGGAAACACGCGTGCCATTAATTTTATGATTTTTTTCTAGATACTTATATACTTAGTTTAAGGCAACCTTCATAATTGAAAAAATTAAATAGTACAAATATTACTTTAACAAATACTGTAATTACGTGGCTGAACGCTACGTTTATTATTCTGCTTCATATTTCGATTCCACGTTGGATCTATGTAATTATTTCTAATGACATTGTAATAAAGCTATTACAAGAATACTACAATCACTAATAAGTGCATTGGGCCCCTTTTTTTAGCATTAGATTGGGAGGATTGAATAATTTAATTCCTCATATTCCCCCCTTTTTTGATGAAATCACTTCTGTTTTAAAATAATAAGCATTTCGTATTTATTTAAAGCAAAACTAAATTACTTTTGTTTTTTTTTATAGGTGATGAGTCAAAATGTAAAAAAAGAAAATCCACTTCAATTTAAATTCCGCGCAAAATTCTACCCCGAGGACGTTGCCGATGAGATCATCCAAGATATTACGCTTAGATTATTTTACTTGCAAGTGAAGAACGCTATTTTATCGGATGAAATTTATTGTCCTCCAGAAACGTCTGTTCTTTTAGCTTCATATGCAGTCCAATCCAGACATGGCGATTTTATCAAGAACCTCCACACGCCTGGATTTCTATCTAATGACAAGCTTTTACCTCAGAGGTTTGTACCTAAATCACAGTATTTATTTTATACTAAATTTAAGGCTTCTCATAAAATAAGGCAGAAATATGTACAATATAGATCACTCCTAAGTAGCACACAAAAGAAAATGAGCGGTAATGGGACGTTTTCGTATGATTTGGAACATCCCTAATCACACGTCTTATTGTCTGCCTTAGCATTTCTTTTGTGTGCTACTTTGGAGTGATACATATTGTACAATAGGTCCTAGTGGAAAGTAGGACACAAAAGCTTGAGCTCATCCAGAATTCGAGTCTTTTGTGTCTTACTTTTGTTTGAAATAAACTGTACGCTATTATTATCAAGTTATGTGAGTCGAATAGACTTTTTGCCCTTAATACGAGTTTACGTGAGCTCACATGACTCTTATGTTCCTGCAGAAACTCAATTGAAAGAGTTCGTTTTTGAAAATTTGATTTTTTATTAGAGTTATGGATCAACATAAAATGACAAAAGAAGAGTGGGAGCAAAGCATAACCACTTGGTGGGCAGAACATCGTGGTATGCTGAGAGAAGACTCGATGATGGAATACCTCAAGATAGCACAAGACCTTGAAATGTATGGTGTGAATTACTTCGACATTCGTAACAAAAAAGGCACTGAACTGTACCTTGGTGTCGATGCCTTAGGTTTGAATATTTACGGAAAAGATGACAAGTAAGTTAATAGCGGGTTTAAAAATTATGGTATAATTGATTTTTTTAGACTTACACCAAAAATAGGTTTTCCTTGGTCGGAAATTAGGAATATCTCCTACAGTGATCGTAAATTCATCATCAAACCAATCGATAAAAAAGCACCAGACTTCATGACTATTGCCGCAAGTGTTCGTATTAATAAACGCATATTGGCCCTTTGCATGGGCAATCATGAACTTTACATGAGACGTCGTAAGCCTGATACCATCGACGTCCAACAAATGAAAGCCCAAGCCAGAGATGAAAAATTGGCCAAACAACAACAAAGGTAATTTCTTCTTTTTATAATATTGAACCCAAAATAATTGTATTTGTTTCATATTGCCGGCTTGAGTCTTATTTTTAATTTTCTTAAATTACCACAGCAACGTTATATTAAACAACTCGATTCTTTGAATTGATTTGTTTGCAAATTAAAACACAGGAAGGGCATATTGAGTTGCGGTTATATAAACAAAACGCAGTTCAGTAATTAATTGAAATTAATAACAAGGGCTGAGTTATGCCCTCTTAGGCTATATTTAAACCAGTATAATTATATTTTTTATTGGTATAATTAAGGATTTTTCCGTTAGTTATTCATGACTATTACATCACCCCTTATTATTACAATATTTATAAGATTTTGTTAATTTAACTAAACTAATTTACCGTAATATTTATAAAGAGATAAAAAATTAACAAACTTTAATAGAAGAGAATGAAAAATGCTTTTACCTTGCATTTAAATAAATTGTAATTTATGTTTCTTATCTTTGTTGGTTGTATGATATTTACATTTTTTACTATTTGTTGTACTAGAACTTAGAACGGTACGAAACTCATTTAAGCCTATGATTTCCACCACTTACTTTATTAATTATTTATTCATGTAAGTTAATTTATATAAAATAACCTCAATTCTTAATATTTATATCATTTAGATAAAAGTAACATGTGAGATGATCGAATATTTCTAGTTTTTGTATTAAATAATATTTTTAGGGAAAAATTACAATTAGAAATCGCTGCTAGAGAAAAGGCTGAGAAGAAACAGCAAGAATATGAGGATAGAATTAAGGCGATGCAAGAGGAAATGGAGAGAAGCCAGGCTCACTTGCAAGAGGCGCAAGAAATAATAAGGAGATTAGAGGAGCAATTGAAGCAGTTGCAAGCAGCTAAAGAAGAATTGGAGAAGAGGCAGAATGAGCTCCAGGCGATGATGGAACGTTTGGAAGAAAGTAAGAATATGGAAGCAGCTGAACGGCAGAAATTGGAGGATGAAATTCATGCGAAACAATTGGAAGTGCAGAGAATTAGAGAGGAAGTCGAGGAGAAGGATAATGAGACTAAGAGGCTTCAGGAAGAGGTAGAGGAAGCTAGGCGTAAAGAGGAGGAATTGAAGGCACAACAATTGGCTAACGCCACTAAAGGACACTTGGAGGAAAATCAACACGAAGAAGATGATGAGATTATTAATGGCGATGTCAGCAAAGATTTAGATACTGATGAAAATATTATTGATCCCATCAAAGATAGACGTACTCTTGCCGAAAGAAACGAACATCTACAAGATCAACTACTGGTAAAATTATTTTATTATCAAATAATTTATTTTTAATATTTATTTTGTAGGCATTAAAACAAGATCTTGCTCAATCACGAGATGAGACTAAGGAAACAGCTATGGACCGAATACATAGAGAGAACGTACGTCAAGGTAGAGATAAATATAAAACATTACGTGAGATACGTAAAGGTAACACAAAACGTAGAGTGGATCAGTTCGAGAATATGTAAACATATCCATCCATTGCCCAGTACATTAAAAATCTACATCAACAACAGTCCTCAGTTTTATAATAAATGGGGGTGGTTTTAAAACTAAATTTATTTTAATCGAACAACCAAATGCTCAAGGAAATGATGTACTGCATTTTTTACGAATAAGATTAAGTATTAATGCTGTAAGATAAGCGCTTGTGCCTAAAAAGTGACCTTAAGTACTACGAGATTCTCCTACAAACACTTTTTTAATTAATTTGCTTTTGCTGCTTCTAATAAAATGATTTTATTCCTTTATATCGTGATACCTAATTTTTGCAGATTATTTTTTACTTATGAGTGAGCATTCCATACTTATACACTGTTTTGAGTTAGTGCCATCCTAATTTCATATTTTAGCCTTCGCAAATTGACTAATAAATTTGGTGCTTCCTTGTAAATATAAGAAAATTATTGTTAAAAATTCCTACGTAAACTAACTACTGTTTCTGTTGTTGACTGTAAATATCAATTACTTCCTGCCACAATGCCTTGAAAATGGTTAATATTAATTTGCAATTAATTATATGTATTACATAAAAATTATTCGATTCTTATGTAATTTGTTTTTTTGTAATTTACTGTTTTTACTTTACTTTGTTTTTTTGGTTAGGGCCTTTCAGATGGTAATGTACACTTTATGTGTTAAGCAAATTTTCAAAGATATTTTTATATACATATTAATATAATTAATATAGTTTTATAAAGCATTTCTATAACCATTGTATATTCTCCTAGTATCGACTACTTATTGTGGTTATTTTTTATAAATCATTTTTCTGTGTAGTAGATTTCTTTATTAATATTGTATTTTAGGGTTACTATTAATAAAAATATATTTGGATCTTTTAGATTATTTTATAGCCTTTATTTAAATCCTTACAATTCCTATACCGAAGTATTCAAAAAAGGTAATCACTGATCTCCAGGATAACACTAACAGGGTATGAGTTGTTCATGAAAAAACTCAACAGAGGGAAAGCACCCAGGAAGTCGATGAAGAAATTTTGGTTTATGAAATCAACTTGTCCTCCGCTTACTTCAATAGCAATGAGTATCAAGAGTTGGAACAGCTATTTGAAAAACAATGGAAGAATTGGAAACAAAATCTTCTATAATGAGAGTGTCATTGTCCAATCCCAACATTGAATATATAAATACAAATCTCCTAGGATGACTACGAAGAATAATTTGAAATTTTAGTTACCGGTAGAGGGCGCTTTAAATTGCTTACAATGGACTCAATAAAAAATGAGTGCTTGGCTATATTTTCAACACCGACTAACAGAATTAGGGTATGTTTCAAGTCACACGAAAGCGTCTTATTGACTGCCTTAGCATTTCCGTTGTGTACTACTCAGCAACAAAACAAAATCAACGAACAGTCGATGAAAAACCCGCACGAGGTACAGGACTTCGAAGATCTGTAATGCTGCATACACACCAAGCGAACGAAGTTAGCGAAAGGAATCGCCGATAATCTCGCTCGTTCGTTCGTTAGTAGCGTTGTGTCCACACCAAGCGAATGATAGCGAGCGATAGTTCGTTCGGCTTCTGCCTCGTACAGACCAAGTGAACAAAGGCCAGCGAAGGGAATCGCCGATAACCTCGCTCGTTTGTGGCATTGTGTCCACACCAAGCGAACGATAGCGAAGTTTGCTAGCGTTTGCCGATTACTCCGCTAAAGCCTATTAAATGAGCATTCGCAATCCCGTCCACACCGCGTTCGTTCCAAATCCTTCGCTCGCTCGTTTCCCTTTGATGTTCAGACACTCCGTTGGAGTACAGCGAACGCCTTCGCTTGTGCTCGTTCGCTATCGATGAAGCGTACATACCAAGCGAACGCATTCGCTTGTTATCGTTCGTTCGTTTGGTGTGTACACAGCACCAAGTTGCACCAAACACATCTTCAGGTTAACGAAGAGCCCTCCCAAAGTACAGGACTTCAAAGATCCTATCAAAATTGCTACTTTGATTAAGCACGCATCTGCGGTAACGCCAAGGTACTCATTCGAAAACTTCAGTATTTTGAACTACTACACTACGAGACCAACACGAATGAATGGATCTGGTCATCTTCGGAGTTCTAGATTTTAATAAATTTAACTTCACTCATAATTCTTTTAAAGTTTCTGCATTATTTGTGTCCAGCACGCCTAAGCGCCAAGTAACTGCATTATCAATTCAATAGACTTCTTACACCAACTGATTCAGTTTTTATCTTATAAATTTTTAAAGTTTAAAACGATTACGTAGACCTACAATAATTTAGTTCAATATTTACATTGATTACTTTTTAATTAATTTGAAAGATAAAACACCTCTTAATCACCTATTCTAGTCCATTATTAATTTAGATAAAGAAGTATTTAATCTTTCTAAAAACATATCAATAAATATTTTATTACCCGATCTTATCTAAAATGTTGCAGATAAAAGCCAGTTATTGATTAGTTTTCAATTAAACGTGTGTGAGAACCAAGGAATTTAGAGCAATAATGGGTGTAAGAAATTTTTATTATATTTTCAATAATTAAATAAGTAATTAAAATTAAATTCTTCAAGAAATTACTAAAAAAAAAGTAATAAAATTTTTTTTAACTAATAAAAATTTTGTAATTATATATGACTCATTAATTAATTTGTGATATGAGTAATCCACACTTATTATTTAATATATTGCCAATAAATTTATTTTTAGGTGATAAAATTAAAAATCAAAACTTCTACAAAAGAAATAGAATTCGAGTACAACTCTCGTAAAACAGTTATTAATTTATTTCACGAGCTATGCAAAAATATGGGAATCCGCGAAACTTGGTACTTCGGGCTTAATCTTATAGAAAACAAGCAAGTAGTTTGGATTGACACAAGCAAAAAGGTATGCAATAAAAGAAAAGTTTATAAAAAAAAACGAAATTATTTATTAATAATATAATGTATAAAATTTTTTGTGTATTTAAATTATTTTTTAGCCCAAACATTGGGTGGAAAATCAGCGTTTTCGTTAACAAAAGTTTTTAATAAATAATCAGCATACTTCACGACCCTTTCATCCTTTGGCATGCTAAATTTTAATTCTTCAACGAATTCATTAGTAAATTCCTTAACAGTAATTCTAGTTAATTTAAATGTTTTTTGTAACCATTCACCGATTACACTGTCATCATTATATTCTTCTTCAAGATTAAATTCCTTAATTTTTTGTAGCCACATTTGATGAATGTGCAAAGGTGAGATTAAAATCGTCACTTTTGGCCACACCTTTAAAACAGCTTCAACCAAATTTTTATCACAATCGAGCTTAATTTCTTTAGGTTCAAGTATTTTTGAGTAATTTAAACTTATTTCACTAATTTTTTTGAGTAATAAATAATATGAATTTTCTTCTTTCGTTTGTAGTAACGAATATAATAAAGCTGTATGATGGTTATTTTCAATTCCGTTAAAAGTTATAATTTCAGAAGAACTACTCGAGGAACTTTTATCTATAGAAATTTTTGACATATCACATAACGCGTTTAGGTTTGTTCGACTTGAAAATATAATCATTTTAGTATCACTATTATTAATAAAAACTAAATCCTCTGTAATAATACTTGTTTTATCATTTTTTAATGTTTCTTCAACTACCGTAGGATTTATTAATTCATGCAATGATTGCTCATTATCCGAGGCTAATAAAGGATCTTGTTCCTCTTCATCTTCCGATCTAAGATTCGAATATTCATTAAAATCATCGTTTACATCAACTTCTTCTTTTATTCCTACATTAAAACAATCTTCACTCGTTTCCATTTCTTCACTTGTATCGAACATTAAAGCTTGCTCACTTTCATTTGAATGGTCATCGAGAAGCTTTCTATTATTTGCAAGAATATCGCTGAGATTACTACCTACACCAATGCTTTTTTTGCTAATTCGACCTTTAAAAAAATTTAAGGAAGAACTTTTAAAGCAATTGGCTGTGTATGAAGACGCATCAGGGAGTTTTAAAAAACCTGCTATTCTTTTTGAAATTAATCCATACATGTTTTTACCTAACGGTTGCGGGTAGCATTTATTATTTTTAAAAGAAACGAAAAGGCGGGTATGGTTTTTGATATGTTCACGTATCGCTAAGTATTTCCTGCATAATTTCAGAAAATCTATACCGTTTTCGTCTATATTAAGGATTGAAAAAACTTTATTCGATTTTTTTGTAATCACTAATATTGCAGAGCCTAAATCATGCAAATCGTTGGTTGTTAATTGTGCTAGTTCATCTAACATAAGTGCCCCGGTTACACCAACAATTAATAAAACCTAAAAGTATTTTGTATAGTAAAAATAATTAGATATACAGGGTGTCCCATTTGACGTTGGACTGTATGGGCATTTTTGTTATTATTGGAGATAGAAAGTCGGTTAAATGGACAAAGTAGTAGAGATTTTTTGGAATATTAATAATTCATTTAGAAATAATTTGAATATCGCATCGTTCCAACACTATCTTGAAAAAACAAGAAAATGCAATTTTCAAAATATGACTATAACTTCGTTATTTTCGATGGTACCAAAAAATTTTTTTGACTTAATACAAACAATTTTTGTGTACAATGCAGTAAAACAAATGAATATTTTTTTCGCTAATGGATTGACCGGAAATGAACCAAACTTATTTTTTTCTTATGGCAGCCATATTGGATTTACACATATTCAGAATTAGTGTATTTTTCTGAGTAATTTGATATATCATATGTAATATTTTAAGAAAAATAGAAATAATGTTAGTTTGTAAAATTGAATAATTTTATTTTTTTTTTAAATATGACATGGTATACCAAATTACTCAGAAAAAAATACTGATTCCGGATATGTGTAAATCTAATATGGCTGCCATAAGTAAAAAATAAGTTTGGTTCATTTCGGGTCAATCCGTTAGAGAAAAAAATATTCATTTGTTTTACTGCATTGTACACAAAAAATTGTGTCAAAAAACTTTTTTGGTACCACAGAAAATAAAGAAGTTATAGCCATATTTTAAAAATCGCATTTTCTTGTTTTTTCAAGAGCGCGTTGGAACGATGCGATATTCAATTTTTTGTAAATGAATTATTAATATTCAAAAAAATCTCTACACTTTGTCCATTTAACCGACTTTCTATCTCCAATAATAACAAAGATACCCACACAGTCCAACGTCAAATGGGACACCCTGTATAGGATGTCCTAAAAATGATGGATAAGGAACACCCTGTATAAGCTTGTACCCACCTTTGCCATTAAATACGTATCATTTGGTGCTTCTAGCAAAAACTTGTAGATTTGCTCCTTCGTAAGTACTTTCGAATGAGCCGGTTTATATCCCTTGGCTTGATTTTTAAGAAACGCAAGTACCTTAGTATATTTACTCATATCAATTCTATCCTTAATAGCTACAGTGGTTTTTAACATCGAGTATTGAGCCCAAAGCGAAGGTGGTTTAAGACATTTCGATTTCTCGACTAAATACCCCAACATATCCTGTTCCGTGAAATTTATGACATTATTCGTCTCACAGTACTTGGCAAACTCCTCGTAGGTTCTTCTATAAAGTTTTTTAGACTTCACCGGCAAGGAATTCAGTGCAGTATTAGCGCTGTCAGTTGATGCAAGAACGCAATCTTCATCGACTTCTTCTTTCATCATTAAAAATCACCGCAAAAACTCTTTTTTCTTAGATTTTTTAATATTAATACTTAATTTACACAAATAGTGTTAAATTATTTATTTATAAGTGAATTTTTGAGGTTAATTTTGAAGCTTGTCAACGGTTGTCATATAAAATTTTTGTACAGGGTGTTATTTTTTTCTGGCCTTTTTAAAAAATTAAAAAAAATAAAAACAAACCGCCAATTGCATTTATTTTTTTATATTTAAACTTTTTAAACTGTTAAATTAAGTGTATATTTTGTAAAATTTGTTACGGCCAAAAAGTTAACTAAAAAATATTTTTATTTTAGAAAATTAGTGAGTATAAAAAGTATGCTAGGGCATTGCAATATGAAGTAAAGTTTTATCCAGAAGACGTAGCAAATGATTTAATTGAATACAAGACGATTAAGTTTTTTTTCTTGCAACTGCGATTACATATCGCAACTGACCAAATTTATTGCCCTCCCGATACTTGTGTAGTTCTTGCTTCTTATGCCACTCAAGTAAAATATGGTGATTATGATAATACCGTTGATATTTCTACAGAAAGTTTATTACCTGAGAGGTAAATATTAATAAATTTTTTTATAGAATATGAATTATTTATAATAATTATTGTAGATTGTATAAACAACATAATATGGATAAAAACGCATTCATGGAAAGAATAATTGGAATGTGGAAGAAACTAAAAGGTTTAACAAGAGAAGATGCCATGGTCGAGTATTTAAAATTATGCCAAAATTTGGAAATGTTCGGGATTCATTTCTTTAATATCACAAATAAAAAGGGAACAGAATTATTATTAGGCATTTATCCATTGGGTTTAAATATTTACAAAAAAGAAGATAAGTATGTACACATAAATAATCCAATCGAATTTCATGATGTTTAAAAAACTTTAAATTTTCAGATTAAATCCAATAATTATGTTCCCATGGTCAGAAATTGGAAAATTAAATTTCAGCGGAAAAAAATTCGTTATTAACACAATTGATAAAAAAGGAGTTAACTTTATCTTCTTTACAGCTAACGGAAAGATTAATAAACGAATTTTGAATTTAGGTATAGGGTACCACTTACTGTACGTGCAACGACGCAAACCCGAATCACTTGAAATTATTGAACTAAAAGAAAATGCAAATTTCCAACGAAAAACGTTACAAGATCAAAGGTAAAATATTAAAAAACTGACCTAATAATTTTAATTTATTTACACTTATTAGAGAAAAGGTGCAAGAAGAAATTCGTGCGCGAGAACTGTTGGAAAAAAAATACCAACAAGAAATCCAACTGCTGCATACTGAAGTAGACAGAACTCACCAGTTACTAGAAAATGCTCTTGATGTCATCGAAAAACTCAGAAAGCAACTTGAAGATATTGAAGAATCCAAAAAAATGATGGAGCATAAGCAACGGGAGCTGCAACTTATGTTGGAACAATTGCAGGAAGTTAAAAACATGGAGGCTTCAGAAAGAGCGAAACTAGAAGAAGAAATCGAGATGAAGCAGCTTGAAGTACAAAGAATACGCGAAGCGGTTGAAGAAAAGGATAGGGAAACTGCTCGATTAAAGCAGGAAATGGAAGATGCTAAAAAACTACAGGAGGAATTAAGATTACGTGAGTTGGAAGAAGCTGAGAGGCATCAACAGGAAAGAGAAGAACTCGAGAGGCTTATTGCAGGAAGCACAACAAACCTCGCGGAAATCGTACCAGTTCATGAAAATCTTAAAGAAGAACTACAGGTTAATTTACTATTTAATCACCGAGAATCGTTTAATAATTTAATAATTTTAGGAGCTTCAAAATGAGTTAGAGGAAACACGAAAGGATGGTATGGAATCAATCGAAGATAAAATCCACAGAGAAAATATTAGAGATGGACGGGATAAGTACAAAACTTTACGGGAAATTCGTTCAGGAAATACCAATAGACGGGTTGAATTATTTGAAAATATTTAATTTATTGTAAACAATTGATATATAGTTTTACTTACGGCGATACCAATTTTTTTTTGTAGCTTACCAAATTGAATACCACTCAATAAATTTTCGCCTTCTTTTACTGAACACTTGTTATATTTTTCTTTGAGTTGCCTTGGCGTTTGATATACATTAACAATAGCTAACGCTCTTTCCACAGAAACACCTTTCAATTGTAATAATTGCTTTATAAATAATTCTTTGACTTTATATTGCTGAAAAAATACGATCAATTACAAATTTTCATGAATTATTTTATGACAAACCTTTTGTTTCGAGGCTGTTTTATTAAATTCATTAAACGTCATTAATGAAATTAAATCATCTTCAGTGCTTGATTTTACTAAATCCACTTTTGGACAACTAACTAACGTTTTATCCTACAAAAAAAAACAGTTTATAACAAGAATAACGTTCGCAATTAACTCACCTTATATATTTTATTTAAAATAGTTGTAAAAACCGCTAAGTACTTCATGGATGACTTAAAATCAGGTGTAAATTTTACAGAAAACTCATCTTGAATTAAAGTATTGGTTGCTGCTTGTTGTAAACTCGTTAAAGGTAATCCAGTATGTTTATTCCCACCGTAACTTTCAACCAAATATATTAAATTTTGTACTCCACATTGCTTAAGCCGAAATTTTTGTTCGTGAAATCGTCCGTCTTTAATACTAGCCCCTAAATCATCTATTCTTTTTCGCTCAATCACATAAGGGAGGATTAATTCTTTTTGTGTATTGTTTTCTCTACAAATCCACGTATAATCACCTACTTTAAGGTGGCGTATTTCGTACAGGACTTTTAAACTGTTTAGCTCGAGTTTTGTTTGATCTTCAATTACTTTTTTGCTGGCACTACAAATATTTTTTAGTTGTAAAAATAGGGACGTCGCACAGTGGTTGATTTGCTAAATTCAGCTGGACAAAAATACGATAGGTAAATAGTATTGTGTATTGCATTGTAATTTAATTAATTTATTAAAAAAATAACCGAAATTCAAAAAATTAATGATTTTTTATTGCAGAGAATTATTTAAACTTGGTGTGTTTACTTGTCATTGTTGCTAACATCTTCAGTGCTATCTTCAACACTATTATTGTTGTCGTTATCATTATCATCACTAGCATTATCGTCACTTTCATTATTTTCCAACAATAATTTGGCATTATGAGATAATGTAAGTGCTTTTCTTTCTTTTGTTTTTCTTTTGCTACTTATAAATGGATCGGAAGTTATGAGCAGCATATGTATTAGATCCTCCATGTTTTGCACTCTACTAAACTTTCGAGAAAAATCTTCCCGAAAATATTTGCAGTCCTTATTTCATGCCTCTTGCGCTTCTTCAGATAAATGACCAATAGGTAAAATTGCCTTTTCAATTATAAGACCCCTATGAATCAATATCTTATGTACACTTGCAGGCATGTAATACCTAATACCAACTGTATTTTTCAATATATAATTTTGCAGTTTCCAAAATATATTTAGAAAATTTCTTTACATTCACTTTATGTCCAGAAGAAATTACTTGGAGAATAATTGAAAATCTAGTTATTAATTCCTCATCTACATCAGTTATTGATGAACATAATAATGGATCATTAAAAAACCTTCGGGCTGCATTTCCATCATTTGATGTGCCTGAACCTTGTTTTGGAATATCTATTAATAATCCCATTTGATTTTGGAACTTTTCTTGTATCATTTTTTTCCTAGCAGTTACATTTTCTTTGTCCTTCTTCCCAATTTTCCATGTTTTTATATTTAAACGGTACGAAATATGCAAGATGCATTCCATAAAACGTATTCTAGCATGTAAAGAAGAAAGGAAGCTTCATTATTTGAAAATGTTTTGCAAACTTCTAAATTGTTCATGTTTGTTGCGGTCGCTCCACAAATACATCATTTTGGTGCAGAACTGTTAGTTATGGAGTTGCATACTTTACCGTCTACCATTGTTAGTACAAGTACAGGGTTAGCCCAAAAACTTTTTTCTCACATATGTATTTTTGTTGGCAAAAGATTTTTAATCTGATTTTCAATTTCGAGAACTCCTGATCTTGTAAATTCTGCAGTTTCTTTTTTAAAAATTAATTTAATGGGTTGACAGTAACGGGTTGAAGAAAAAGCAGGGTTTTTCCATACCGTTAGATCTTTATAATTTATTTCCAGAGGGACTAACGAAATCACAAAGAAGAATCATCAATTGAATCTTTACTTTCAAATTTATGTTTGCAATTGGAATGCCCGGAGGCACCATCACAACCCCATTTATAAATTATTTTTAGCACAGAAGGAATTATTTCAAATTTTGAAATTTGTTCGAAATGTCCCATAAATATTCTTGTTGCTGTATGATCTAATAAAGACTGTAGTTTTATAATGGCAAAATGCTCATTTACAGCCACCCCTGTTTAATGCAAAATTGGCATACAACTTCGTACATGTTTTTAAATAACTTCAAAACCATACCAGCTGTGAAAAAATTAAAGAGATCAAAAATTTTCAGAAAAAAGCAGGGAATTAGAATATCTCATTTAAAATGTTAAGTGGGGTAGCACAAAAAAGTTATGGCATAAAAAATGAGGTCAATACCCCCAAAATACATCCCCCTGTATTTTATTTCGATATTTGATATTTTTATCTTGTTACGACTATAATAACTAGAGTGTGTTTCAAATTTGATCAAATTATCTTAAAAAATAAAGAAGTTATACTCAAAAATGAAAAAAATATAGAAAGTTTGACACCCCATAACTAAAAAATAGAGCACTTTTGAGAAAATTTTTATTCTTTACTTTTGTCTTAGAATTGGTCAAGGAATCGCCTGTAGAATTTCTTCGCATATATTTAGAAACACCCTGTATATCAGCAAATTGTGTTTTAAATTGTTTTCTAATTACCTGGTATTGATGTTTTGTCATTTTAGCAGCTTCGTCAGCAGATAATTTTATAGGCATCTTCAATTTATTAGATGACTTATAAGATTTTTTAATTTTAGCTACTCTTGTAGGCGAAGAATTTGAAATTTCTTGTATAATACTTGCAGAATTTCTTTTCCCTTCTGATCGCAACTTAACACTTGTAGCTAATAGCAGTTCGTCAGAAGTATGTTCTTGAAGTCCTAAAAGTCTTCTTTTCTTTGTTTTAATGGGTGCTTCTTTAAAGTCTTTTACAGGGCGACCTCTACTTGTAGATGGACCTGGTAAGACATTATCAGAAACATATTTAATTTCAAAAACTATATCATCATTTAACCAAGTGGAACATTCACTCTCAAATCGAATTAGATTGCGGTGACATTTTGTCCATTTTTTATGAAATAATTTGCTTAAGTTGATTGCTCTTTCCATAATATAATCCTTGATTATATCATCATCATCATTAAATGCCAGCTCAGTTTTTATAGAATCAAAAACTGCTAAAATCTTTTCTTTGTTGTCACGTTTTTCATGCCAAACAGCAAAAAAAACTCCTCGCCGAATTCGATTATCTTTTACTAAAAATTGAATTACTCAAAAATTGGCAAGAACAGGCACATGAAAGTTTACACATATTTTAGAGTATTGAATACTGATTATTTTGATACTAAATTTATTGGGTGCAAAAAGTTTTATTGATCAATGAATTATTAAAAGTAAATATAAATTATTAAAAATTCTTTCCTTTCTCGAGTTGTGATAAACGATGTAAAATTACAAATAAATTAATATTTTATTATCACATTAATCAGTACACACCTGGATTAATAACTTCCATATTTTATTTATTATATACAGGGTGTCCAGAAATTAAGCGGCCAAACTTTAGGAGGCGATTCTACAACTAATATTAAGAAAAAAACTTGAAGAAGAAAAAAAACTTAAAAAAACTGAATAAGGAATATTAGTATAAAAACAAAAATGATTTTATGTCAACCATAAAAAACTTGCCGCTGTTTATAACCCCAACCCTCCTTAAAACTACCCTTTCAGAGCTTTCAAAACTTCTGAAAAAAATTGAGAAATTATATGTTAAACATATTAGTCTTCACACCAAATTTCAAATCTTTATTACAAACCGTTTTCAAATAAATGACAAAAAACCTAGCTTTAGTCACAATAGTTAAAGGGCTATAGCTCCCTTAGGAAGCGAAATCGGACACATGTTTATAGGAAGTTTTTTTCTTAAATTAGTTGTAGAATGGCCTCCTAAAGTTTGGCCGCTTAATTTCTGGACACCCTGTATAAATATTTTTAATTAAAATATGATTTCGAAAACTTATACATGCAAGTACAGTAACTCAAGTTTATTTGTTATATTTCAATTTGATGCTGTTAAAAATGTGTATATTGTGGTGGGAATGAAATAAAATCACCAAACAATTGCTTATACAGGGTGTTTCTAAATATAAGCGAAGAAATTCTACAGGCGATTCCTTGACCAATTCGAAGACAAAAGTAAAGAATAAAAATGTTCTCAAAAGTGCTCTATTTTTTAGTTATAGGGTGTCAAACTGTATATTTTTTTCATTTTTTGAGTATAACTTCTTTATTTTTTAAGATAATTTGATCAAATTTGAAACACACTTTAGTTATTATAGTCGTAACAAGATAAAAGTATCAAATATCGAAATAAAATACAGGGGGATGTATTTTGGGGATATAGACCCCATTTTTTATGCCATAACTTTTTTGTGCTACCCCACTTAACATTTTAAATGAGATATTCTAATTCCTTGCTTTTTCCTGAAAATTTTTGATCTGTTTAATTGTTTCACAGCTGGTACGGTTTAGAAGTTATTTAAAAACATGTACAAAGTTGTATGCCAATTTTGCATTAAATAGGGGTGGCTTTTTTTAAAAAATAAATACCAGAGGCTTCCTAGAAGACTATTTGACCAATTTTAAGACGAATACAGAGAATAAATATTTTCTCTAAAATGCTTCATTTTTAATTTGTTAATTTTATTTTAATTTAAATTAAAAACGAAGCATTTTAGAGAAAATATTTATTCTCTGTTTTCGTCTTAAAATTGGTCAAATAGTCTACTAGGAAGTCTCTGGTATATATTTTTAGAAAAAAGCCACCCCTGTTTTATGCAAAATTAGCATACAACTCCGTACATGTTTTTAAATAACTTCTAAACCGTACCAGCTGTGAAAAAATTAAAGAGATCAAAAATTTTCAGAATAAAGCAAGGAATTAGAATATCTCATTTAAAATGTTAAGTGGGGTAGCACGAAAAAGTTATGGCATAAAAAATGGGGTCTATATCCCCAAGATACATCCCCCTGTATTTTATTTCGATATTTGATATTTTTATCTTGTTACGACTGTAATAACTAGAGTGTGTTTCAAATTTGATCAAATTATCTTAAAAAATAAAGAAGTTATACTCAAAAAATGAAAAAAATATAGAAAGTTTGACACCCCATAACTAAAAAATAGAGCACTTTTGAGAAAATTTTTACTCTTTACTTTTGTCTTAGAATTGGTCAAGGAATCGCCTGTAGAATTTCTTCGCATATATTTAGAAACACCCTGTATTTGTATTGTAGCATTTAAAAATTATTTGGCATAAAAATGAGCCATTTTATTAAATTTGATTTTAATAGTTTTTGTCCAACTAAATTGATAAATTCAACCACTGTGCGTCGGTAAAAATAACTTACCCTGTAGTTTCTTGAGTATCAACGAGTAAAATAATACTAAAACTATTTGGGGCAAAAATTAAATTATCCTCCAAATTGCTTGTTTCACTAGAAACGGAAGTAGTACTAGGATTTCTAGCAAAAGCTTTTTTTGTAGTAGTTTCACCAGTAATGGAAGTAGCACTAGGATTTCTACCAAAAGCTTTTTTCGTTACAGCTTCACTAGTAATCGAAGTAGCACTAGGATTTCTTCCAAAAGCTTTTTTCGTCGTTTTTTCACCATTTTTCGAACCAACTTCATTAATGCAAGAAGTCGTGCTAGTAACTTCATTATCATCATTTATATTAGTGTCATAATTATTATCAGAATTTGAGCTAGTAACAGTGGAAGTGTTATCATTCGTGTTATAAATACTTTTTTCATTTAAACTAGATAAATGCAACCTATGCCCCAATTCAACCCCGCTATCCGTTAAAGAAAATCTTGGTGGATTACCTTCTTTTTCCACTAATTTTTTGGTGATTAATAAAGACATAGATGACCAGGCGTTGTAAAATGAACCTGAGTCGGCTTTTATAAACGAAGTATCACAGTATTCTTGACCTTTTTCTATTATTTTTTCTTTTGTAAGGTAACCTAAGGAATTTTCGTCCAAACTATCTTTAAAAAGCGCTAATAAAATAGCGTACCCCCCAGATCTTGTAGTGGGAATGTATTCTTTACTACGCTTTGGGATCTCGCTTATACTTTTAGCTCGTTTTTTAGGTGTCGTTTCATTTATATCCTGCAAGTTATCATCAATTGAAACAATATTATTTTGTCTTTTATGACCAGCTACTTTAGCACGCTTTTTGGGTGTTATTTCATTTATTTTTTGAGCGCCATCGATATTCCCGGATAGTTTACTATCTAGCATTTGGCATAATTTAGCCCCGAAACCTTCTAATATCATGCAATCTTTGCCAGAAGCTAAGGGCAAAGGATATTTTTTTAAAGATTCTAACGCTCTATTATAACAATATTGTTTTTTGGTATTTTTTGCACGCTCTATATCCCGCCATTCCGTTAACCACTTTTCAAAAAGCGGATTTGGGCATTTCAGTTTTAACGTTATACGAGCATCACTCATTTTTATTAATTAAAAACCTAAATAATAAATAAAATTATGATAATATATATTTAACTAAAAATGTGTTGCATTTGATACTGATTTTAATAAAACTTCTAAATTTCGTTTATTAATTGTTAAACATACCTTATTTTTATTTTTCCCAAGAAAAGTTTATTTTAACGAAACAATGAACATAACCTCAAAAAACATTGGTGATTTGTAATATAAGACAAGTAACCAATCTCTTCTTCTAATTAATTAAATAAATCACAATCAAATATATTTAAATTGTTAAATAAAATTTAATTAAAATTCAAATATTTTTAAAATTTGAATTTTTGTTTTGAAACGATTTCATTGGTTGTTTTGGCGGCCATCGCGAAAAAGGCGGGGCTTGTAGAATCGGTTGCTTTCGTTTTGTTCTGTTCCGTTTGAAGTTTCAAATTTACATTATTCATACAGGGTGTTCAATAAAAGAAAAAATTCTTGTGGATTTATTTTTGTTGTTTTACTTTAATCGTAATTGTTTAATTGTATAATCATAAAAAAACAAAAAGTAGCAATTTCCTGAGTGCAAGTAATTATAGCTCGAATAGGAGTTACTACATAATTACCTGTATTTAAACCTAATTAAAACAATTGCAATAAATAACAAGGATTTAAAATAATTATTTGATAATAATACGAGACTTAATAAATTCCTGCATTTACATATTGTATAGAAATGTAGATAATCTTTTGATGTTTAAAAACTTGACAGTAATTGGTTACATTTTATCTCGCACTTTGGTGATAAACCAAGATTATTTGACGAATATTTGCATAAAAATGTTAAAATAATATTAAATTATACTTTAATAAAGACAATTAAACTACGTTATTTAGTATAAAAAGCGTAGAATGTTAAAATAATATAAAATAATACAAAAAAAATCATGAAGTTTCTCTATGCTGCTCTTGTATTCGCTATAGTTTTCTTCACTGTTGCAGAGTCGACCTTTGTAAGATTTTTACAATTCTCAATTAAATTATTATTACTACATTACACCATTTTATTGAAAAGTACTTGCTGTTTTTTAGAAACCTACTGTAGATAATAATGTAGTTTCTGCAATGGAAAAATTTAAGAAGGTGGATGTACAGTTTACATTATTTTATCTGGATCACAATACGATAAAAAATCTTGATCTATCAGAATTTAATGAACCGATGAAGATGCTAAATAAACACGACTGTATATTCTCATTTTGTCATCATCAGTACGATTGTAAAGAAGAACATGTTATGGAAGATTGTTTTTTGAAGTGGTGTGTTGAGGGGAAAAACGATGTTACTAAAAAAATCAGTGATAAGTAAGTAACTAAAAAGTAAAAGTAATCGAAATTTTTATGATTTTTTTTAGGGTAGTGCCAGTTCTTAATAAACGTTGGGGAAATCTTGCTAAAAAGACTTTGAACATGTACGGAACTAATGGTACAGATCAAGCTTTTATTGCTCGCAAATTGTGTAATAACGAGACGCAATAATTTCTTAATTTAATTATAATACGAAATAAAATAATTCTACACTAGTTTTTTTATCTCTAAAGCTCATTCTTAATATGTTGTTTAAATAAATTTTCATTTTCTTCAAAATCGATGGTCTCCCAAAAACTCCTCTGACCTAATTCCTTAGTAGAGCGCATTTCTGGCTTAGCAGCGCTTATAAAAAGGTATTTTAAATCGTCTTTAGGGTTTTTACTAACCGGTGTCCACCCAGGAATATTCGGGGTACTAAAAAGTGCAATTTTATAAAATAGTTTTTAGAATTTTTTTTAAATAACTAACCCATCTCTAGCGAATGATGTCCACATGTCAAGGAAGAATTCCTTCATTTGTTCATCCTTTTTGGTCATCCTCCTTTCAGGGAAGCAATTTGAAAGTACAAACATAACATCATCACCATGACAAACACCTAAAATTTCAAAAGAATGTATAATTGATCAATAATTTTTATGGTATTTACCGTATTTTTCCTTAGATTGACTGAACATGTAAGCAAACGATTCTCTTTCCTCTCCAGTGTAATCATAAACGTAAAAGTGAACAGGTGATTTAATGGCTTTTGAATGAAGTCTTGCTGCGACGTCTAAACCTACAAGGAATGTTCGGTCTCCTATAATCTACAATAATTGTAATTAATAATAATAAAAATGATAATAAAAACGTGATTATACTTGAATAACTTCGGGGTAAGTTTCTTTACTAATTGGTCTATCTTGTAAGTAATGTTTTTTAATTTTTCTAGCAACTTCAGGTTTTAATTCGTCGGGAATGGTTTCCACGTAGAGTAAAACATCATCCGCGTAGTTTTCCCAATTTTGTTCGAGTTGAGGTAGGTATTCATCTTTTAAACTAAAATCTAATATAAAAACGTTATTTTTATTTTTATCAATAATGAAAATTGATTATTTTACCAATTGCTGGGTATAATCCCTCACTGGTTGTGGCGGAAACAATCCAAGGTACATTAAGTACATTACCATCGCTTAGCATTTTATAAGGATGTTCTGGTAGGAATGGAGTTTTGCTCCATTTATCAACAATGGGTCCAACTGGTGAGTATGGGTTGAAAATCCACGTTCGCAATGATCTCGTTGCTTCATTTATTAAGTAAGCATTTCTGGTTTTTAGACAAGCAACCATGTCTTTGGTATTTTCTTGATTGCAACCCACAGCTTTAGCTATGGTTCTAGCTTTTGCAGCAGCACCTTCTTGTAAGGTCCATGGATTTAAGGAGCAACCACTTAAAGAAATGGCTTTATTGAATAAGCCTTTAGAAAGTGGTGATAGGAGATGATAGTGAACACTAGCACCTCCAGCAGATAAACCAGTCATTGTAATCGAATCAGGATTACCTCCAAAGTAAGCGATATTTTCTTTAATCCATCTTAAAGCCATGACTTGATCTTTCATTCCCCTGTTTCCTGGGAGATTCTCATCTTCTGTGCTTAAAAAGCCGGATAAACCTAAACGGTAATTTATGTTTATAAAAATAACATCCCTGTCCATTAAATATTTTGGGCCAGCATACGACAGGCCGCTACCACACATGAAGCAACCTCCATGGATGTGGATAATAACGTCTTTTCGAGCTTTTGGATTTATTTTTTGGCCTGCAACGAAAATATTGAGGTGTAAGCAGTCTTCTTGACCCAAAACTGCGCCTCCTACAGGAGTAGGCCAGTGATTTACTTGAAGACAAGAGGAGGTTTGATTTGCTACCCATGTTCCCGTCCATGGTTCCGCAGGTTGTGGGTCCTAATTTAAAATACTTGTATTAAAAATATTGAAGTTAATTTAGTTACCTCAAAACGCAAATTTCCCATAGGTGGCTTAGCGTAGGGTACACCAAAAAATTCAATATAAGTCTTCCCTCCATAAGAAGTGGATTGGTGCCCTTGAATTGGTCCTAAAGGTGTTTTTGCAGTTACATCATCACTACAAAGAGTACCAGCGAGACCTTAAATATTTTTTACTAATTAAAGAGAGACCTCCATCAGATTTTTATTTAATTATAATTATTATATAATAAAAACGTATAATTGGATTAAAATAAGTTATAATTAACACTTACTTGCTAAAACTAATGATAATATTTTTAACATTTTAAATTACTTCCAGGTAAGGTCAAGCAAAAAATGACTGTGCGTTTAATTTTCTTGTGCTATATATGCGCTCTCCTAAGCCATTCTAATTTTACAAACTTTATTTATTATCGTATAATGTTCCACCTCACCTAATATTGTTGTTTCGTTTGTGTTTTTATAATAAAACCGGTATTATATTTGCATTATTTTTAAATAAAAAACTAGTATAATGTATTTAAAAACTTCCAATTATATTCGTGAATTTTAATTTTTTGAATCCCAAAATCTAAAATTAGTTAAAATAGTGTATTTTTGGTGTTTATAATTGCAAGGATTGTACATGACATAACAAAATGAAATTTATATATTTTTTTCATTTTTTATGATTTTTTTCGTGCATTTTTAAGAATGCCAAAAATATTTTTCTTTGCTCATTTTTTGTTTATTAGTTATAATTGTAAGGATTTTTCATGAAAAAATGAAGTTTATATGTATATTTTTTAAAAATTTTTTGATATTTTTAAAATCGTTTTTCTGCATTTTCAAGAATTTATAATACCGGGTGGAAATGAAACTAGGGCCACCCCTGGCATTTCTTTATTTATGGAAATAAAAAATTAAAATTTTAGTATATTATATGATCTAAGAAAACAAATCTTATGGATCGAATAAATTTTTAATTTTACTTCGGGTTTATCAGGAAATGGCATCCACTTTCTTATTTTAAATATAACCCCCTGATTTTTTCTACTTAAAATCAAACATTGGTTAATTTTAAGTATGTTTATGACAAAAAAATATTTTTTTTCAAAACTTTAAGAAAAAAATTTGAATTTTTTTTTGGTAAAAAATTTGAGTAAAACCTATAAAAACTATTTTTAAACATACATATGGGATATCACAGTAACCGGAAAAAAACCCTCTATTTAATTAGGGGTTGGCCCTTATATCATCCCATTTAAAAAAGTAAAGATATTTCCAAAAAACGCTTCTTGAAAATTAAAAAAAATAATATCTCAAGAACGCTGAAATAAATTTTATAAATTACAATTTATTTTACGTAATTGTATTATTTAAAAATAGTTCTTGTAGGTTTTAATCAAATTTTTTACCAAAAAAAAATTCAACATTTTTTCTTAAAGTTTTGAAAAAAAAATTTTTTTTGTCATAAACATAGTTAAAACTAACCAATGTTTGATTTTAGGTAGAAAAAATCAGGGGGTTACATTTAAAATAAGAAAGTGGGTGCCATTTCCTGATAAACCGGAAGTAAAATGAAAGATTTATTCGATCCATAAAATTTGTTTTCTTAGATCATATAAGATACTAAAATTCTAATTTTTTATTTTCATAAATAAAGAAATGCCAGAGGTGGCCCAAGTTACATTTCCACCCGGTATATATAAATATATTTCTTTGCTCATTTTGTTTATTAGTCATAATTGTAAGGATTTTCCATAAAAAAATGAAGTTTTCAATTTTTTATGATTTTTTATCACATAGTTTTCCTGCATTTTCAAGAATTTTTAAGAATTTTTAAGTTTGAAGCGTTGTAACGGCCAAACAAAAAATGCCAAAAATATATTTCTTTGTAAGGATTTTACATGAAAAAATGAAGTTTATATGATTTTTTTTCACATCGTTTTCCCGCATTTTCAAGAATTTCTAAGTTTGAAGCGTTGTAAAGGCCAAACAAAAAATGCCAAAAATATATTTCTTTGCTCATTATGTTTATTAGATATAATTGTAAGGGTTTTACATGAAAAAATGAAGTTTATATATTTTTTAAATTTTTTATGATTTTTTTTCACATCGTTTTCCTGCATTTTCAAGAATTTTTAAGGTTGAAGCGTTGTAACGGCCAAACCAAAAATGCCAAAAATATATTTCTGTACTCATTTTGTTTATTAGTTATAATTGTAAGGATTTTACATGAAAAAATGAAGTTTATATATTTTTTTATTTTTTATGATTTTTTTTCACATCGTTTTCCTGCATTTTCAAGAATTTTTAAGTTTGAAGCGTTGTAACGGCCAAACAAAAAATGCCAAAAATATATTTCTTTGCTCATTATGTTTATTAGTTATAATTGTAAGGATTTTAGATGAAAAACTGAAGTTTATATAATTTTTTAATTTTTTATGATTTTTTTTCACATCGTTTTCCTGCATTTTCAAGAATTTTTAAGTTTGAAGCGTTGTAACGGCCAAACAAAAAATGCCAGAAATACATTTCTTTGCTCATTATGTTTATTAGATATAATTGTAAGGGTTTTACATGAAAAAAATGAAGTTTATATATTCTTATGATTTTTTTTCATATCGTTTTCCTGGATTTTCAAGAATTTTTAAGTTCGAAGCGTTGTAACGGCCAAACAAAAAATGCCAAAAATATATTTTTTTGCTCATTATGTTTATTAGTTATGATTGTAAGGATTTTACATGAGAAAATGAAGTTTATATATTTTTTTAAATTTTTATGATTTTTTTTTAAATCGTTTTATTGCATTTTCAAGAATTTTTAAGTTTGAAGCGTTGTAACGGCCAAACAAAAAATGCCAAAAATATATTTATTTGCTCATTATGTTTATTAGTTATAATTGTACGAATTTTACATGAAAAAATGAAGTTTATATATTTTTTAAATTTTTTATGATTTTTTTTTCACATCGTTTTCCTGCATTTTTAAGTTTGAAGCGTTGTAACGGCCAAACAAAAAATGCCAAAAATATATTTCTTTGCTCATTTTGTTTATTAGTTATAATTGTAAGGATTTTACATAAAAAAATAAAGTTTATATATTTTTTTAAATTTTTATGATTTTTTTTTCACATCGTTTTCCTGCATTTTCAAGAATTTTTAAGTTTGAAGCGTTGTAACGGCCAAACAAGAAATGCCAAAAATATATTTCTTTGCTCATTTTGTTTATTAGTTATAATTGAAAGGATTTTACATGAAAAAATGAAGTTTATATATATTTTTAATATTTTATGATTTTTTTTTCACATCGTTTTCCTGCATTTTCAAGAATTTTTAAGTTAAAAGCATTGTAACGGCCTAACAAAAAATGTCAAAAATATATTTCTTTGCTCATTATGTTTATTAGTTATAATTGTAAGGATTTTCCATTAAAAAAATAAAGTTTATATATTTTTTTAATTTTTTATGATTTTTTTTCACATCGTTTTCCTGCATTTTCAAGAATTTTCAAGTTTGAAGCGTTGTAACGGCCAAACAAAAAATGTCAAAAATATATTTCTTTGTTCATTATGTTTATTAGATATAATTGTAAGGGCTTTCGGCATTTTTAAGAATTTTTAAGTTTGAAGCGTTGTAACACCCAAATAAAAAATGCCAAATATATATTTCTTTGCACAGTTTGTTTATTAGTTATAATTGTAAGGATTTTACATGAAAAAATGAAGTTTATATATTTTTTTTATTTTTTATGATTTTTTTCACGTCGTTTTCCTGCATTTTCAAGATTTTTTAAGTTTGAAGCGTTGTAACGGCCAAACAAAAAATGCCAGAAATATATTTCTTTGCTCATTATGTTTATTAGATATAATTATAAGGGTTTTACATGAAAAAATTAAGTTTATATATTTTTAAAATTTTTTATGATTTTTTTTGACATCGTTTTCCTGCATTTTCATGAATTTTTAAGTTTGAAGCGTTGTAACGGCCAAACAAAAAATGCGAAAAATATATTTCTTTACTCATTATGTTTATTAGTTATAATTGTAAGGATTTTACATGACAAAATGAAGTTTATATATTTTTTCAATTTTTTATGATTTGTTTTCACATCGTTTTCCTGCATTTTAAAGAATTTTCAAGTTTGAAGCGTTGTAACGGCCAAACAAAAAATGTCAAAAATATATTTCTTTGCTCATTATGTTTATTAGATATAATTGTAAGGGCTTTCGGCATTTTTAAGAATTTTTAAGTTTGAAGCGTTGTAACACCCAAATAAAAAATGCCAAATATATATTTCTTTGCACAGTTTGTTTATTAGTTATAATTGTAAGGATTTTACATGAAAAAATGAAGTTTATATATTTTTTTTATTTTTTATGATTTTTTTCACGTCGTTTTCCTGCATTTTCAAGATTTTTTAAGTTTGAAGCGTTGTAAAACGGCCAAACCAAAAATGCCAAAAATATATTCAATTGCTTATTTTGTTATTAGTTATAATTGTAAGGATTTTAAACGAAAAATTAAGTTTATATATATTTTAAATTTTTATGATTTTTTTTCACATCGTTTTCCTGAATTTTCAAGAATTTTTAAGTTTGAAGCGTTGTACCGGCCAAACAAAAAATACCAAAAATATATTTCCTTGCTCATTTTCTGTGTTAGTTATTATTGTGTTGATTTAACATAATAAAATGAAGGTTATATATGGAAATTGTCCATTACAAGCCATATAACAAATTTAAATTTAAAAAGGCCTTTAAACTTAAATGATTTGCCCAGAATCTGGGAATAACACCGGTTTTGTAGGTTTTTTAGCCTTTAGCCCAGTACCCTGAAGGCCTAAATTCAGCCCTGATAAAGTCTGATGATCTTTGGATTCCTTTAGGTGTCCTATGATACAATGACATGTACCATCAATAAAATAAGTACTTTAACTCAATTTATTACGATCAAAAAGGAAAATGATCTAAACTTTATTTAAATTACCTAAATTTAACATAATATACTTAAAATAATTTTCTATTGCACATATACTACACTTAAACCTAGGTTTATGTAACCTATTCAACAACTCAATTAAAGATCATTCTTAATATTTTTAAATAAATTTTCATTTTCTTCAAATTTGATGGATTCCCAAAAACTCCTATGTCCTAATTCTTTGGCAGTGCGCATTTCTGGTTCATCAGCACTGATGAACAAATATTTGAGATCATCTTTAGGATTTTTACTAACCGGTTTCCATCCAGGAACATTAGGGACTCTAAAAAAATTTAAAAAATTAAGATAATTTAAAGAAAATCAGATTTACATCACTAACCCATCCCTAGCAAATGATGTCCACATATTCAGGAAGAATTCCTTCATCTGTTCATCCTTTTTGGTCATCCTCCTATCAGGGAATGAATTTGAAAACACGAACATTACATCATCTCCATGACAAACACCGTATTTTTCTAAAGACTCGCTGAAGATATAAGCAAACGATTCCCTTTCCTCGCCGGTGTAATCATATACATAAAAGTGAACTGGTGATTTTATTGCTTTGGAATGAAGTCTAGCTGCAACATCTAAACCCACAACAAATAACCGATCTCCAACAATCTATAATAAAATGTATTTATTAATATTATTAATAAAGTAGCGATAATAATAACGAGTATATTACTTGAATAACTTCAGGGTAAGTTTTTTTGCTAATAGCTCTATCCTGTAAGTAATGGTTTTTAATTTTTCTAGCCACTTCAGCTTTGGATTCATCAGGAATTGTTTCAACGTAATGCAGAACATCATCAGCATATTTTTCCCAATTTTGTTCTAGCTGAGGTAAATATTCATCTTTTAAACTAAAATCTAATACAAAACGTTATTTTTACCAATAATTAAAATTGATTATTTTACCAATTGCTGGGTATAATCCTTCACTGGTTGTTGCAGAAACGATCCATGGAACGTTATTTACTTTTCCTTCTGATAATAGTTTATAAGGATGTTCTGGTAAAAATGGATTTTTACTCCATTTATCAACGATAACCCCAACTGGTGAATACGGATTATAAATCCACTCCCTTAATAATCTAGTCGCTTCATTGACTTGATACGCATTTCTAGTTTTTAGGCAAGCCACCATGTCTTTGGTATTTTCTTGATTACAACCTACTGCCTTTGCTACAACTCTTGCTTTTTCTGCAGCATTTTCTTGTAAAGTCCATGGATTTAAGGTACAACCACTTACAGAAATGGCTTTACTGTAAATTCCTCTAGAAAGTGGTGATAGGAGATGGTAATGGACACTGGCTCCTCCAGCAGATAAACCAGTGATTGTAATTGAACCAGCATTACCTCCGAAATATTTAATATTATCTCTAACCCACTTTAGAGCCATGACTTGATCTTTCATTCCTCTATTTCCTGGAAGATGCTCGTCTTCTGTGCTTAAAAACCCGGACAAACCTAAACGGTAATTGAGATTTACAAAAATTACATCTCGATCCATTAAATATTTTGGACCAGCATAGGAGAGACCACTACCACACATGAAGCAACCACCGTGGATGTGGATAATAACATCTTTTAGAGCATTTGGGTTGATTTTTTTGCCTGGAACGAAGACATTCACGTGTAAACAATCTTCTTGTCCCAAAACTGCACCTCCAACAGGTGTTGGCCAGTGATTTACTTGAAGACATGACGAGGTTTGATTTGCTACCCAAGTACCCGTCCATGGTTCTACCGGTTGTGGGTCCTAATTACAAAAAGAAACAATAATGAGACGATTAATTTAAATTTTTGCGAAGCCTTGACTTTAATTTATTTCATTTTTAATAATTTGATGAGAATTTCCATAAAGACGTTAATTTGTGTGATATGGTGATTGGAATTAATTTAGGAATAAATTTTAGATTTGTGTATAAAAAACCTGAAAATCATAAACAGTTTAATAGGATAAAAATGAAGTTTTTATGTGTTGCAATAATATTCGCAGTAGTAGCTTGCGCCATTGTGGAATCAAAGGTAAGATTATTTTAATGAATAATTTGGAAAATTAGTTTTTGTATCTTTTCAGAATATTCAAAAACCTGTGGTAACAATTAGTGATGAAGTAAAGGCCGCAACGGAAAATTGGATGAAAAATGGACAATCGGTTACTTTCTTCTACCTCAATGATGCCAACGAAATAATCAAAAATGTTGAAATCAAGGACGTTTTTAGTGAACCAATGAAAATGCTCAATGATCATTCTTGCTTATTTTCATTTTGTCATCATGAATTCGATTGCGATGGGGAACATGTCCATGAAGATATGCTTTTTAATTGGTGCGTTGCTGGAAAGAACAATGTTACAAGTAGTATGTCTGCGAAGTAAGTAACAACATTGTTAACATTTCCAAAAATTCCCAAAATTATATAATTTTTAGAGTATTGCCAGTTCTTAAGAATCAATGGGAAAATCTTGCCAATATTAAAACTGTGAACATGTGGGGAGAGATGGCCTTGGATAAGCCTAAAGTTGATGAGATGATATGTAACAAGACCATATGATTTGTTATTATTATTATGTATGTACATAATTTTGATGAAATAAAATAAAATAAAATAAAAGTATTACAACCCACAGTTTTTTACTTTTTCTATACAGGGTGTTTCTAAAATGGTGGCCACGGCCTCGTGTGCTTATTGTAAAACTAAAAATAAGACAAAAAGTTTGTATAAAAATTTGTTCAAAACTCAACCGTTACCGAGATACAGGGTGTTGAAATTTCTTTTAAGTTTTAGTTTTTTTTTTTATTTTCTCTGGATCGGCTGAATAAAAATTAATAATTATTACATCTCTTAGATATCCACCTTTAACGATTACTTTTGTCTTAATTTAACAATCCAGTGGCATAGAAACGGGTCAAGGTACCCCATTTTTTGAATAAATTTTTGGTACTTTTTTCAAGATTTTTTTAAAGAAATTTGAAAATTCGCAGCTTTTACAAGAGTTGGCCGAAGATGATTTTAAGCAGCTCACGTAATGGCCCGAGGTTCCCTTTAGTAGTAGAAAAATATTCGACCCTCCTGGATTATTTCAGTGGCGTGGGGAATTTTTTTCCCAAAGGTGTCGAAAAATTACGCTGAAAAAGCGGCACGTCGACCAATTTTATGTTCAGTTTTTAGACAACACAGGAACAAATATCGAAAATCGCTACACGTGACGTTCAAAAGAATTGTTTAATCCAACTTACGCTCACATTTTCAAATTTCCATCTTTTAATTTGCGCTCGCACCGACCCACCAAAGTCAAAATTGCGTTTTTCCGGCACCGCCGGACGAAAATTAAGGGAGAGAGGGAAAGAAACGTCCGATGGTCGATCTAAAATATGCGTTGGAAAGAGCTTTTTAAACACTTTGACGAAACGTAAAAACTTTTATGAGATTCGAAAAAAATTAGAATTTCAATCCAAACAAAATGTTTGTAAAAAGTAAGGATTTCCATCATTTTTTTACCCCACTTTGAAAATACGGATTTCAACCAAAAATAGCTTATTTTAAAGGTCTTACCGTGTGCTTTAGTCTAGAAAAAGATTCGTGTCGATATCTCTTTTCGTTCAGAAGTTATTACTCAAAAACCACCGAAAATTTGAAAAAGTCACTTTTTGACATAAAAACTGCTGTGAAGTTTTAGGTTTATCGGAAAATAAATAATTTTGAAGGAATTACTTGGTCGATTGAAACGCTTGATGGCTTTAAATTTGCAGAATAGTTTTCTCCGTGGAATTAAGAAACGGCGGCTCCGATCGCATGAAAAATGCGCCGTCCAGGGCCGGATTTGCACTCGAATTTTACAAAAACTTTGGAATTTTTTTTATCAAAAACTATCTACCCGATTTTTGTCGTAAGCTACTCAAAACACTCCTATTTTGTGCCTTTATCTTCAGTAAAAATTTAAAGTTTCTGCTCCTTATACTTTTTGATAAATTAAATAAATGTGTAGAAACATGCCCCATTTTTTGAATTTATTTGGTACGCCACTGTAAAATTTTGCGATTTTGATTGGATTTTTAAAATCTTCATTCAATTTACCATAAAAAAGTACACGTGTTAAATTTTGATAAGATTACTGGTATTTCTGAAATTTCCAATTTTATGGTCCAGTGAATAACTTGCTAAAATCACACTAATTTTAAAAATTTTAATCAAATATAAATTAAACAAACAAAATTTAAATTGATAACTCTTTTAGTAAGACTCTTAGTTGGCGTTTTAAATAAATGAATAAGCCAGAAACACTATTTTAAATTTTATAAAAAAAATGAATAAGGGGGGGGGGGGGGGCAATTTTGAGCATTTTTCTAAACTTTTAAATTGGGTGTTTCTGACATTTTTTTTATTTAAAACACCGAGAAAATGTTATTTAATTTGAATTTTCCTTATTTGAAGTTAAATTGTTTCAAATTTTGAAAATTAGTTTGATGTTAACAAAGGTACTGGATTATAAAATGCAAGATACTGAAATACTACTAATCCTATCAAAAATTAATAGGTGTACTTTTTTGTGGTAAATTGAATGAAGATTTTAAAAATTCAAACAAAACTGTAAAATTTTGCAGTGGCGTACCAAATAAATTCAAAAAATGAGGCACCTTGACCTGTTTCTACGCCACTGGACTGTTAAATTAAGACAAAAATAATAGCCAAAGGTGGCTACCCATGAGAGGTACTCACCTCCAAAATTTTATTATTTTTCATTTAGCCGATCCAGAAAAAATAAATAAATGGTAAAAATAAAATGAAATTTCAACACCCTGTATCTCGGTAATAACAGTTGAGTTTTCGACAAATGTTTATATGGACTTTTTGCCTTATTTTTACTTCTAGTATAAGCACACGAGCCGTGACCACCATTTTAGAAACACCCTGTATAAAATTAGTTTTTTAGAAAAAAATAATATACAGGGTGCTCAGTATAAAAACGTCAAATGCTGATAATTTCGAGATTCGTGCATACTTTAGATCAGAATGAATAAATATTGAACCAATTCTTCCGAAATTTTATTTAAAATTTTAAATTTCTTACCTCAAAACGCAAATTTCCCATTGGTGGTTTTGCATAAGGTACGCCCAAAAATTCAATGAAAGTGTTCCCATCATAAGATTTAGAATAGTGTCCCTGAATAGGCCCTAAAGGTGTTTTTGCAGTAACATCATCACTACAAAAAGTACCAGCAAAGCCTAAAAATTAATAAATAAATTAAAATCGTAATTAATTTTATTTTTAAATAACGAAAATATTTATAATAACCCATAAGATTAAAATAAAATATGCAAATTATACTTACTTGCTAAAAATAATGATAATATTTTTAACATTTTTCTAATTATTTCCTAGTAAGGTCAAACAAAATGACTACGCGTTCAATTTTTCGTGTTTTATATGCGCTCCTAAGCCAATCTAATTTCGCATATATTGTGTATTCATTATTCTAATATCCCACTTCACCTATTTCTTGGTTCGTTTGTTATTTTAAAACCGGTATTTGCATTATTTTCAATAAAAAACTAATAACTATTTACTTATTTAAACAATTTCAATTATTTTTACTGTATTTTAATTTAACAACCCTGAAGTCTAAATTAAGACAAGACTATCTTTGTAAATAATTAACTAGTTTTTTAACATAAATAATTTTTTTTTAGAAAAAAAATGTATGTTAATTGTTATATAACGCATTAAAACATCACAATAATTACATTTAAAATCCAATTAATTACTTAAAACACTTCATTATTATGTAAACCTTGAATTTTATAGCTCGAAATAAATAATAATATTTATTTTATTTATTTAATCTCATTTTAATAGTAGTTTTTCCCATTATATTGTTGCCAAATTAATGAAAAAAAAAGGGTTGAGGATAATTATACATTTCGGCATTACAGATTAATTTAGAATATTTATGAATATATTTTAATAAAATTAATAACGATAAAGTCGTATCAACTTATTTTAGGGTGTATATACTGTCCCCAATTAACCGTTGTCGGTCGATTTTTTTGGAACACCCTGTATTATAGATGTAAGAAAACAAAAATGTTACATGAAAATGAACATTTTATTAAGTGACAATTTATAAAATTATAAATTTTCAATAATAGTTTTAGTTTAAAAAATAAACTAAAAAAAATGAAAGTGATTTTCTTAAATTTAGATTTATTAGATGCAACCAAAGTTACGCGAAACCACAGAACTATCATTTATAGAACGGAAACGCGGAACGAGTTCCGGCTACTTTTTATGTGGAACGGAAACGAAAATTCCCTAAATTTAAGTTGATTTTATTATAAAAAAGAAAAATAAATCACAAGAAATTTACACTTTTCGATCAAATAAAATCACTAGTTTTTTAAAAAGTATATTAATTGTTCGTATTTAAAGTATTTCATTTGCTCCGGGGTGCTCCAAAGTGTCATAAGCGCGAAGCGGAACGCGAACATGTACCATTTTTGTGTGTGAAGAAAAGTGGAAAGCAGAAGACAGTTGAAGAAAAAGTAATCCTGAAAATTATTTTCTAAAGTAAGTTTAAGCATTAAAAAGAGTTATTAAGATAAAATACTAATTTATTTATCACTTATTACATCAATTAAGTATTGTCAATTTGATTTTTCTTATGATATTACATTTTTTACATCTTTTAATTTTGAGGTTAGGAAAATTGAGAGTTTTTATAATTTTTAATTCCAAGTAACGATTAACAATTTTAATTAGAGAATTAATCATCACTTATTTAGAAATTTATATAAAATGTAAAATTGTACTAGTTTTTTAATGCACTTCGCAGCTCGTTTCATACAAATTTTTACATTTTTAATGTTTAAGTTGTGATAAATACAAATATTCAATTATAAAGATAAAATTATCTTGTTGTAAAGTTGGAACGATTATAAACTCTAGTTAAAACAATTTTTTTTATGTTAGTCATTTTGGTATCGTACAACATTATGAACTAGTTTTAAAAGGTATTCGCTGTAGGTATATTTTACAACAACATATCTGAAATGTTTCGTAATCTTATATATTGCTGCTCTATTTATTGAATATTCCAAGTTTTATTTTATTGGTGATTTCAGAATTTTTTTTGCCCTCTAGTGGGAAAAGTTTTAAACTAGAAAGCGGATGTATTCTTATTTGATTACACGCTTTAGTATACAGGGTGTTCGGGAATAACTGTGACAATTTTTTAGGGGTGATAGAGGAAGTGACTTACAAAGTATTGCCCGGAAATGCTTCCTTAAAAAGTTATACCACTTCAAAAATTTAAAAAAAAATAGTTTTTTGTAAATAAAATAAATATTACAAGAGATATTAATTTGAAATTTTGGCGATAGTTCTTTCACATAAGGTTACACATTTACGACCAATAAAAGTTTTAAAAATATTTTCAGGGGCGTTACATTTGGGGGGGTCATCAATTTTTTTTGATCATATCTTTTGTTTCTTTAAGTTTTTGGTAATTTTAAAATTACTAAAATAATCCTTGATCAACGTTCTACACAAAAGGTACTCTTATTGTAAGTTTCGGAGTAAAAGTAGAATTTATAATTTTTAGCTAAAAATATGAGTTTAAAAAACATCATCAAATTAGGCTTTTTAATGAAAATTTCGTGAATTATCTGAAAACATACATACAGGGTGTTTCTAAATATATGCGAAGAAATTCTACGGGCGATTCCTTGACCAATTCTAAGACAAAAGTAAAGAATAACAATTTTCTCAAAAGTGCTCTATTTTTTAGTTATGGGGTGTCAAACTTTCTATATTTTTTTCATTTTTTTAGTATAACTTCTTTATTTTTTAAGATAATTTGATCAAATTTGAAACACACTCTAGTTATTATAGTCGTAACAAGATAAAAATATCAAATATCGAAATAAAATACAGGGGGATGTATTTTGGGGGTATAGACCCCATTTTTTATTCCATAACTTTTTTGTGCTACCCCACTTAACATTTTAAATGAGATATTCTAATTCCTTGCTTTTTTCTGAAAATTTTTGATCTGTTTAATTTTTTCACAGCTGGTACGGTTTAGAAGTTATTTTAAAACATGTACGAAGTTGTATGCCAATTTTGCATTAATGCCTCTGTTTAAACAGGGGTGGCTTTTTTAAAAAAATAAATACCAGAGACTTCCTAGAAGACTATTTGACCAATTTTAAGACGAAAACAGAGAATAAATATTTTCTCTAAAATGCTTCGTTTTAAATTTAAATTAAAATAAAATTAACAAAATAATTTAAATTAAAAACGAAGCATTTTAGAGAAAATATTTATTCTCTGTATTCGTCTTAAAATTGGTCTTCTAGGAAGTCTCTGGTATTTATTTTTTAAAAAAAGCCACCCCTTTTTAATGCAAAATTGGCATACAACTTCGTACATGTTTTTAAATAACTTCTAAACCGTACCAGCTGTGAAAAAATTAAAGAGATCAAAAATTTTCAGAAAAAAGCAAGGAATTAGAATATCTCATTTAAAATGTTAAGTGGGGTAGCACGAAAAAATTATGGCATAAAAAATGGGATCTATACCCCCAAAATACATCTCCCTGTATTTTATTTCGATATTTGATATTTTTATCTTGTTACGACTATAATAACTAGAGTGTGTTTCAAATTTGATCAAATTATCATAAAAAATAAAGAAGTTATACTAAAAAAATGAAAAAAATATAGAAAGTTTGACACCCCATAACTAAAAAATAGAGCACTTTTGAGAAAATTTTTATTCTTTACTTTTGTCTTAGAATTGGTCAAGCAATCGCCTGTAGAATTTCTTCGCATATATTTAGAAACACCCTGTATATCGAATATCCAAGTAGGCGAATTACCACAATATTTTGTTAATTCTAAGTTCTATGTCGCCTTTAATATTTTCTAATTAGTGTTTGATAGTTAGCTGTATTATTGCAATATTGTAAATGCATAGATTTTCAAATGTGAAATTTCCAGGCATGCATCTTGCATATGGAGCAGCCCACATAATTAGTACATGATATTTTATGTAAATTAGCCTACTTTGAAGTTGCTTTTTTAAATTCATATTTTTAGCTAAAAATTATAAAATCTACTTTTACTCCGAACCGAAGCACCGGAGCGACATACAATAAGAGTACCTTTTCTTTAGAACATTGATCATGGATTATTTTAGTACTTTTAAAATTATAAAAAAAGTAAAGAAACAAAAGATATGATCAAAAAAAGTTGATGACCCCCCCAAATGTAACGCCCCTCAAAATATTATTAAACTTTTATTGGTCGTAAATGTGTAACCTTATGTGAAAAAACTATCGCCAAAATTTCAAATTAATATCTCTTGTAATATTTATTTTATTTACAAAATTCTATTTTTTTTTTAAATTTTTGAAGTGGTATAACTTTTTAATGAAGCAATTCCGGGTAATACTTTATAAGTCGAAAATGCTTAGTTTCACTTCCTCTATCACCCCTAAAAAATTGTCACAGTTATTCCGTAACACGCTGTACACAGTACAGGCTTTACTTGACATTTAAATAATAAATCTATTTGTCTTTTCTTGATTATTTAATTATTTGGTACAGAAATAAGTCTTAAACACAATTTTTTACACTGACAAGTACTGGCTATCCTCCATTTTGTTAATTATACTTTACAGGTTGTCTACCATGTGCATTGTTCACAAATTAATCTTGTTATCGTTTAAAATATGAAATATATCATATTTCCATTGAGTTTTGATGTATCTAGAGAAAAAAGCTCCAATAAAAAACAAGTTTTGGCTTTAATTTGGTTTAAATTGTTGCTATTTAATTTTAAATAATGGTAATTTTTTAAAAAGTAAACTATTTTGTGTGATTTGATTATACTGAAATTTTGTCAATGTTTAATTTATTTGATATTTCTAAACAATCAGCAGTAAAGTAGATAAGCTTAAAATAATCACAAACTAATTCCAAGTTATGTAAACAATCTTTGTTTGAAATGAAATTTAAGCACAAGTACTTCATTTAATAATAAAATAATTTCCAGCAATTTTATCTTATTTCCAAAACATTTTGCAGAAATTGATATTTATAAAATATCAATGTTTTTTGTTGGAAATTGAATTTCAATAAAACTTACTTTTTAGATAATGTCGAAACAAAATAAGTTTGGCAAAAAATTTGAGCCGATGAATAGAAATACGACAGAAAATTTCCGAATAGGAATAGACCAATTATTCCGGAACTTCCTTTCAAACCCATTTGAAACAGAATACACATTTCCGACTACATTAACGAATGTTATGCGAAGATACATCCACGAAAAGTGTCGCAAGATTGGGATGAAAAGTAAATCACTAGGAAAAGAGCCAAACCGTACTCTAACCATATTCAAAAAAATAAAAGAAACTAAAACAGAATTATTTAATGTAGACGTATCGGAGCAGAGTAAAGTAGCGTTACAAGATTTTAACAACACACCTCCAAAACCCAGAAGGTATTTTAATTGTAAGCGCCAGAAAGTACAAAATGGAACTTCTAATGAAACGTTTGCGCGATTGACTTCAGGCACCCTATCGCTTGTGCCGAAACCAAATTATAATCAATTAATGGAGTTTAGGAAGACACTCCCGATTTTTAATAGCCAATATGAGATTTTAAACGCGATTGCTAATAATAAGGTTCTTATTGTGACAGCTGAAACTGGTTCAGGTAAAACAACTCAAATACCACAATTCATTCTTGATGATGGTTGTGCAAGAGGGATTCCACTACGGGTTTTATGCACTCAACCACGTAGATTATCGACAGTTGCTGTTGCTGAAAGAGTGGCTGCTGAACGAGGTGAAAAACTTGGATACACTGTTGGTTATCAAATTAAATTAGAATCGAGTGTAGGGGCACGTACTTCATTAATATACATCACCAATGGTATATTATTGCGTACTTTAATCACTGGTGATGAGTGTTTTAATCATATTTCGCACATAATAGTAGACGAAATTCATGAACGTGATAAATTTACAGACTTTCTTTTAATTTGTTTACGTGAATCTATATGCAAATATCCCCACCTTCGAGTCATTCTAATGTCCGCTACAATGGATTTAAACGTGTTCACTGATTATTTTAAGACAGCGGCTACAATCAGTGTGAGTGGTAGGGGTTTTAATATCACCCGATGGTTTTTGGATGATATTTTAGTTAATATAGATTATGAGAACGATCAAATGAAAAATATGCGACTTGTTCGTGAGAGGAATGGTAGTGAATGCAAGAAGGATACCCTGTTGCCCTTTTCTAGTCAGCTATCGGTAAATTTAGCTCCTGATTTGGCTGAAGAAGTTGATTGTTTAATTATAGCGACGTTGGAGGCTGGTACTGAAGAAAATTTTACACACTTATTGTATTTAATGTCGTCGGAGAATGTTTCGCCTAATTACCAGGAGAGGAAAACTGGAATTACACCTTTAATGGTCGCTGCAAGGCATGGGCAGTTTAATTTTCTTGAACAATTCCTACATTTCGGTAAGAATTTGGTTTTTAACACATTATGTATTATTATTTACACTTATTTTAGGTGCCGATCCGTTTATAGCATGCAATTCAGGATTTACGGCATCCGGTTGGGCTCAACAAGCCAATAATATGGATATAGTAGAAATGCTTGCAACTTATACAACAAATGCACCAACTGGTGAAAAGACGGTTCAAGCACTTAATGATTACATGCGTACCATTAACGATGAAATGATTGATTATCATTTAATCATTGCGACGCTTGAATACATAAATAGTAATTTAGATCCCACTGGGGCTGTTTTGGTTTTTCTTCCTGGTTATGAAGATATTATTGCCTGTTATGACAGAATTACTAAGAGTAATAAATTATCAAATATCAAAATATTTATGTTACATGGTAGTATGCAAATGCGGGCGCAGCATGAAGTTTTTAGTAAACTTTGTAATGGTATGCAGAAAATAGTTTTATCCACAAATATAGCAGAAACGAGTCTCACCATTGATGATGTTATGTATGTTATTGACACAGGAAAAGCAAAAGAAAAATCTTATGATGCTGTAAATAATTAATTTCTATTTTAAATCGTTAATTAATTTTTATTTTTTTAGTCCAATGGTGTTTCTAGCTTACAGACACAGTGGATTTCTATGGCTAGTGCCGGGCAGCGTGCTGGTCGAGCTGGAAGAACTCGTGATGGTTACTGCTTCCATTTATATTCTTTAAAACGATATGAATCGTTTTGCGTTAATACCACACCAGAAATTTTAAGAGTTCCTTTACACGTAAGTATTGAAAGGATGGTCTCATTTTTTATCCCCAGGATTTTTTTAATGAGAGCTTGAAAGTTCGCAGCTACGTCCGTTGAAATTCAAGCGACCGAATTGGGCCTTTTTTTTTCTTATCTTTATTTATAAGATCCATGAGTTTTGACCTTTGATCAATTCAGTCTTAATGCCTTGGCTACTTTCAGAAATAAACGCTCTAGTGCGAGAATTAACCAATATAAGCTTTGTTCTGACAACGAATTTTCTTACCGCTTGTGCCATTTTAAAAAAAAGGAAGAAAATCGCTCCAAAAATAAAAGTTTTAGACCCGGGTTAAAATATTTTCGTTTGAAAATTTAGTACTGAAATTTTGAAAATAAATTGACAAACATGATTTTTCTATAGGTATTTAGTTAAATTTGATTTTCTCGGGTACTATTTGAGGTACGGAAACGTTAGACCATTTAAAATTTGCGCAAGTATCATTCTAAATTCAAATATGACATTTACAATATGTAAAAATTGTCCGATTTTCAAAAACGTGGATTGTGTTACACACCCTACATTTTACGGTTCCGAAGAAACATCCGATTTAAGATATTAGCATTTAACTCCTAAAACTTTTTAAATTGCCGATTTGGTGAGGTCAGACCAATAATTTTGGCCGATTTTGTGAGGTCAGAGCCCTATTTTTGGCCTATTTTGTGAGGTCAGAGCCCTATTTCTTGCCGATTTTGTGAGATTAGGTCAGCTATGTGAGGTTAGGTAAGTCGGGCGCTCGGCGTCATCCGATCAAATCGGACCGTGTGGAGGCATTCCGACCACTTTGCATGTTTCATCCGATGGCCCGCTATTTTTGCAATTTTTAATGATTCAAACCACGTGCAACTACTGCTAATTGCTCTAAAAATTGCGCGAAGTAAAAACCCGAATCCAGAATTAAAATATATGACACATATTCACCTTCCTATACAATGGTCAAAAATATTTTATATTACCAACAAACGATATTTTTACATATTTACGGCGAAAGGTGCTAGGCAAGTGTTGTAATAAACCTTTTGAAGCAAAAAAAGTGGTTATAATAATAATATGGCTAAAAAAATAACGCTTATTAATAAAGCGCACAGGAGGAAAAGTCATTGTTTAATTAAATAATGTTTGTAGGAATTGTGTTTACAAACAAAGATGTTAGCTCCCACTGGAGTGTCAATCGAATCATTTTTATCTTTGGCCATGGAACCGCCATCGAAATACGCTGTTGAAAAATCTATTAACACTTTAAAAACCCTTGGAGCTCTAGATGAAGAAGAGAACTTGACTAATTTGGGAACCCATCTCGTACAGCTCTCTGTAGAGCCACATTTGGGTAAAATGTTGCTTTATTCGTGCATTTTTAAATGCTTGGATCCAGTTTTAACGATTGTAACTTGCCTGGCTCATAAGTAAGCATATTATAATTCGCAACAACTTATTGTAATTACTGTTATTTTAAGGGATCCTTTTATTTTACCACTGCAATACCAAAAAAAGACCGCTACTATTAAAAAAAATCAACTCACCGAGGAAACTTTAAGCGATCACATGGCTTTACTCAAAGGATTTCAGTTGTGGCAGGTAAATTTTTATTAAAATTTTGATTAAATTTGTTTGTATTATCAATAATTTTTTAGGAATCTAAAGAAAATAACAGAAGTTATAAATTTTGCGAAGAATATTTCTTAAGTCCTTCGATTATGGAACTTTTAGTGCTTACGCGTTCCCAACTTTTAAGCCAACTTAGGTCGATTGGATTTGTGTTAGCCAGTCCAAAAGAAGCCATTTTTCAACTCAATAGTAACTCTAATTGTTGGGCTTTAATAAAAGCTTGCGTTGCAACTGGATTGTATCCAAACATGGCTTATTATAATGGTGGTAAATTACACACCAAGTAAGTCCCATTTTTTTGCTTAAAAAAATTGAGGTAAAAATTGAAGTTTTATTTATGTTTACGATAATAATTTTTATTTAAATAAGCATAAACTTAATAGTGCATTTTTTGATTTAACTAAAAAAATATTTTAAAATCGATACTAATTAAAATATTTGTAGAGCTGAGGCGGAAGTGCATATAAATATAGCATCTTGTTTAAAAAATTCAGAATTTGATAGCACAAGGCCAAATAATAACAAACAAAACTGTTGGGCGGCATTTGAAGAAATTTCAAAAACTCATTCTAAATATTACATCAAACGTGCCACAGTTATTACACCGATTTCGGTAAGGCGATAATTAATACTGCTAAAATACTAAAACCTTCTTTAATCAAGCTTTTATAAGAAACTAATATTTTCAACGAAATAATATTGATTTTAAAGCTAAATTTATTTAATAGGTTGTTTTGTTGTGTGGTTTAAAATTTGAAGAGTCCGATGGGACGAATATATTATTAGATGACTGGTATGAATTTAATTTTAATAATCAGAACGTTTTGAAATTGCGTGAAGCTATAAGCTGGATTGTCGAGAAGAAAATATCGAGCCCACGCGGTGGTTTAGAAGAACATGAGGAGACTGCGCTGAGAAGGCTTGTAGAAATACTCAGTTCGGAAGATAATTTTCATGATTTTCAGTGTCCAGCCAATGTAGGTGCTAAGCCTAATTTAGGGCCGGCTCTTCTTTCTAATTTTGAAGGGCGAAGGCATTTTCAAGATAATCATAATAGACATGATCAACAAAGAAATGCTTACGGAGGACAGCAAAGGAATTATAATAATTATTATGATGGAAATCAAGCTGGTCCATCCAGGAATCGCCAGTATGAAAATTGGCGTAATAACAGCGATCAAAGTGGAAGTAATGGTTATTATAATCATTCCAACAACCATTATAATCATAATGATGAACAAAAAATTACATATTATACAAGAACACACAAGTCTGATTATAATAGATCCTCCGATAAATACCTTACATTATTTCCACCGGATGCTCATTATTATGTCATAAAACCACACGAGGATAGAAATATCAGTATTGCAATTAAAAAACAAATGTGGATTTTTTCTCCACATACTGAAAAGAAATTATTCCAAGGTCTTAATGTAAGTATTTTTAATTTACATCAACAGTTTTATAAAAATTAAATTTTAGCAAGGACATACTATTATATTAGTCTTTACGGTACGGGGATCAAACGAATTTTATGGTATAGCCAAATTGATTTCCAAAAACAATGGTATGCCAAATTATCCTTGTCCTATCGAATGGTTAAGCATTAATAGACTTAATTTCTACGAGGTTAAGTAAGTGCGTTACGATATTTTAGATATTTATTATTATAATAATTTATTTTAGAAACTTCATTACTCCAAAGATTCATTTGAAGGAAGACGGGCAAGAACTAGGTTATCCAATTGGACCCATGTTGTGTGCCGCAATTCATGATTCTTCCCCAAATTCAGACTTGAATAGATCAAATGTTAGTAGAAGATAAAAATAATTCATATCAATGAATAAAAATAATTTTGTACTTCTTCACAATAAGTCATTCTCTCTATTTTTATTGCCCAAATCCAAGAACTTGATTTATTGTGAAGGGAGTGGTGCAATCACTTTTTTATAGCGTTTTCGGATTACTTGTACTGGTGCAATGAAATTTGGCTAACCTGTTCGGTACCGAATGCAGTTAATCCGAAAACGCTATTAGTCGAGCATTTAGCATGCTTTCAAAATAATTTGGCCGGATTTATATTGTGTTTTTTTATAATATGAGTTGATTTAAACGGCTTGACAATAAATGCTAGTTACTAGCGTTTTAAAAAAGCATTTTGTAAATCCGGATATTTAAATATATTTATTTATTTTCCGAAGGCTGTTATATTTACGAATCTTATATCTTTTAAAGGATAACTGCTTTGGAGATTGTTAGTTTTAAGTAAATTAACTTAGTGATTACTTTTGTACAGTTTTACCTTGTAAGTATTATATTTGAAAAATTACCAAAGCAACAAATTTTTTTCATATTACATTTTACATAGTTTGTGCAATTCAAAATAATTAATAATAAATACAAATAATTAACTCGTTATCATTATTTTAAGTTCATTTATAAACGTTCTTTATAAAGTCTATTACTCTCTTTAACTTCAATTATTGTAAATTCTTTTGGGCTTATTATTAATATGTTATTCATATGATTAAAGTAAGAAAACTTCATTTAGAATAATTTTATTGGTAAATTTGTTTTTTAAGGAAATTTTTCAGCCATGATTATATTTTTGTATAACGAGAATTCAATAAAAAAATAGTCCAACTTATAACATTTTGATTTTTGATTCAACTTTTCTCAAAAATTAAAAATAAAATACACATTAATTTCAATATTAGCTCCTGACCTCTGAAATACGATTCATAATTGCATTTTTTTAACTTAAAAACCACTTTTTACAATTTCTTTTTAAAAACTTATCATTTCATTTTTAAAAAAAAGACAATTTGTTGTCTAAATAAGTGCTAAAACAAGTGTTAATGAAATTAGAAAAAAATAATAAATATTCAAGTGTCTACGACTTATCGTTCAAAAGTTATGGACTTTTATATAAAATATGTCATTCTGGTAAATGAGTAAAGGTGTATTTTGAAAAATTCATATTTCGCTTAATAACTAAAATTAAGAAACAAAAATTCGTATAGGTAAGTTTCTCATAATTACCGATATTAAAATATTAAACTTTATTTAATTATTTTTGAAGGTAGATTACCTAAAAGATTTTTGATTTTTTTAAGTTTTTGGGGTGTAAAATTTTTTTGGGGGGTGCAGAGGGCAAGTGACCCCCTGCATTCCATCCATTTTCTATTATCTTTCATTTGCGGGGTCGGGGCCTCAGGATGTGGGAATAAAATGGGCCAAATTCCTTTTAAAACCGGACGGGGGTGCAATTTTTCAAAATTGACGCCGATGAAAACTGAAAAAAAGCAAGAAAAATCGAGCGACTTCGGAAATTTTTTTCAAAGTGTTATGGTGCTTAGAAAAATTTGAAATTTAAATCTCGCTTAGAATCAACATCTCTCTTCACGATGCAACCGGATTTTTAAAAAAAAAAACTGCCTCCTTCGCGGCTACACCAAAAAAACGTCCGTCCCAGTTCCTTACGGTTTTCGTATTATTGATGATGATGATAATTGTCTGGCTTTCCTGAATTATAATAATTTTTTCCATACGGCTATTAAAAGCTATAAAATAATTTTTTTGTTTTATCAGTAAAATTATAGTGTCAATGTTTTAATTAAAACAACAAATTAAGTAAAATATTTTTATTTATCGGTTTGGAAATTCTTTTAAAACAATAATTTCTTTTAATTTTTCCGGTATTTCCAAACTCAAAACTTTATTATAATATTCAAAATATATTCGCTCTGACTTAACTCTGCGTACAGGTTTTATATTACGTCTAATGACATTTCTACATGATTCCAATAAAGATAATACAGGTGAATTAGAAGGCGCATGTAATTTTAAAGGAACATGAGGATAGCAAATATAATGAACTAATCCAAGAACCGCTCTAAAATCATAGATATGAACAGTAGTTTTTAAAAAAACCTCGAATTCTTCTTGAAACCCAAAAGATTCAAATACACTCGACAAATCTTCAAGTGATACATTATTATTAATATTTAATATAGTGTACATGAGCTTCAATCTTTCATTTTTGGTAAAAATAAAGAACCTAAATTTTAAGACGAGAGTTTTAAATATTTTTACTTTATCTTTTATGGTTTTTTCAATTAATCGACTAGCATATTTAGAATCCAAGACTAGGTATAATGATTCTAAATATTCCTGTTTCGAAAATTCTTGTCCTGATGTTAAAACTTTGGTGAATATTGTATAATCTTGGTGTTTAAACAGTTCTTCTTTATCACAATGCTCCCAAAAATATTTAAATAACCAGTTACTCGAAATAAGTAAAGAATCCTGCAAGCAATCTTTAACTTTGTTTCGATAATTTATATCAGCACCCTTTTCAATCATTTTCATTATTCCTGGGTATTCGGTAATAATTGCTAGTGTTAGGTATGAATTTTCTCCAAAGTAACACTTACAGATATAATTAAAATCATCCATGTACTCAATTAAAAAATCTGCTAAATTAAATGCGCTCATTTGAAGCACACTTCCAAAATATGACATTCCTGATAATTCCTCGGGTTCATTTAAAGCTGCTAAATCAACACGAAGTTCGAGAAACATTCGAAAGAAACTTAAATAGTCTTTCGTCTCAGGGTAATTATTATTAAATCTATAATCTAACGGTACAGCTGATACTCCTGGATCTAAAATTAATATTAAAAAATTATCCTTGCAATTTTTTAAATTAAATCCATTCTTCAAAATTAATTTAGCCATTTCTACTTTAAGAGCGTAATTTTGATGGTCTTTATGTCTTACCACCGAATGTAATGCTGTTTCACCACAATGATTTTTTATGTTTACATCACATTTCGCTTTGAGTAATAATTTAATGATAGCCAAAGTATTATTGTGCATTGCTGCAAGGTGTAGAGGCGTCTCACCATTGAAGTTTTGTACTTCCATATTTATAAACGGTTGCTGTATCAAAAGTGCAACGGTTTCAACACTAAAAAGCAACAAATTAGAAAAACTAAAAATTTTATAAAATTTGTTTTACCTACCTTTCATGTATACAAGCATAATGTAATGCAGTGTTTCCTTCAGTATCACAGGAATTTAATCGTCCTTGCCATTTGATGTATTCCATAATAACATCACAATTGTTGCTACAAGCTGCTTGTTTGACCGAATGTAATAGGCTAACATCAACATTTTCAGCTTCCAAAATTTTCTTGGGAAAAATGATACAATATAAAAAATAGTTAATTTTTAAATCATTGATAAAACTTACATAATAATGTGATAAATTCTCTTCTTCGAAAGGGTTAGTATTATTAAACATTGTTTTTTAAAATAAACACTTAAATCACTAAAGAGAAGTTTTATTGATATTAGAATTATTTCCAAAAATTAAATACTACTTGAAATTTTGTAAAAATCTCGACTATTTGTTGCAATTCAAAACTATTTACGTTGCATTCTTTTACTTGACGAGGAATTCTTAAATACTAGTTACTACCTGCGTTTATTACATCTCCCGATTTTCCTAGCGACCCTTTTAAGATGGGGTGCAACTTTTGGTGGGGATTTAACTTATTCGTAAACCAATGTAGGTAAGTCATTGAAATGGCTTAAGTCTAGAATTCAAGGCAAAATAAGTAATTAGGGATAAATTCCTTAAATTTAAAATCCAATCTTCTTGAGTTTAATAATTCTTTTACTCTAATAAAGATTTTACATTTAAAATATTGCAATGCATAACACAGATGTTTGAATTTTGGTTTTATTGTTTATTTCAATTTTTTCTTAATTTTTTAAATTAAATATTCGACTGTATACAAATGCAGGCACATAATACTTCTAAAAAAAAAAACGATTTAATCAAAAGTATTTCCAATAATAATAAAAAATTAATGCATTAAGCCGCGATACCCATCAAACTTCTTAAAAAATATACAGGGTGTAACAAAAGTAACGGATAATAAATCATATTTATCAATTTTTTGTTGTTACTTAGTGGCGTATCATGTCGTTTCTTGCACCAAAATTCGTAAAAAATATACATATTTTAATCTTATTATTTTTTAATAACTTTAGAACGGTGAAAAATTTTTCAAAAATTCTTTATGCATCATGAACTGTAATTCAATAGGTAATTAAAATCACAGTTTTTAATATTTTGTAGTTACTCAGTGGCGTACGATGTCGTTTTTTTTGTACCGAAACTCACAAAAGCTCAATTTTAATCTTAAATTATTTTGGAAAAACTTTAATAACTTTAGAACGGTTCAAAATTTTTCAAAAATTCTTCATGCATCATGAACTGCAATTCAATAGGTAATTTAAATTACATTTTTCAATTTTTTGTAGTTACACAGTGGCGTACGATGTCGTTTTTCTTGCACCGAAACTCACAAAAGCTCAATTTTAATCTTAAATTATTTTGGAAAAACTTTAATAACTTTAGAACGGTTAAAAATTTTTCATAAATTCTTTATGCATCATGAACTGCAATTCAATAGGTAATTAAAATTACATTTTTTAATGTTTTGTAGTTACTCAGTAGCGTACGATGTCGTTTTTCTTGCACCGAAACTCACAAAAGCTCAATTTTAATCTAAACTTATTTTGGAAAAACTTTAATAACTTTAGAACGGTGCAAGATTTTTCAAAAATTCTTTTTGCATCATGAACTGCAATTCAATAGGAAATTAAAACAATATTTTCCATTTTTTTGTATTTACTCAGTGGCGTACTATGTCGTTTCTTGCACCAAAATTTATAAAAAATCAATTTTAATCCTAAAGTATTTTGGAAAAACTTTAATAACTTTATAACGGTTCAAGATTTTTCAAAAATTCTTTGTGCGTCATGAACTGCAATTCAATAGGTAATTTAAATTACATTTTTCAATTTTTTGTAGTTACTCAGTGGCGTACCATGTCGTTTCTTGCACCGAAATTCATAAAAAATCAATTTTAATCTTAATAAAGTATTTTGGAAAAACTTTAATAACTTTAGAACGGTTCAAGATTTTTCAAAAATTCTTTGTGCGTCATGAACTGCAATTCAATAGGTAATTTAAATTACATTTTTCAATTTTTTGTAGTTACTCAGTGGCGTACCTTGTCGTTTTTTGCACCGAAATTCATAAAAAATCAATTTTAATCTGAAATTATTTTGGAAAAACTTTAATAACTTTAGAACGGTGCAAGATTTAAAAAAAAATCAATAGGTATTTAATAGTTTGTATTACTCAGTGGCGTACGATGTCGTTTTTTTGCACCGAAACTCATAAAAGATCAATTTTAATCTTAAAGTTGTGCTTTCTAAGTGCATTATCCAGAATCTGAATTAGACCTGTTATTGTGTCCCACAACCCTATATTTTACAATACCTTTATTTAATTATTTTAATTTGCATACTTTTCAATTTTGTTAATACCTAATCCCTTTATTACTTTCCTCTTGAATTCATGAACATCCGAAAAGAATCCCATTAAACCTCCTAAATTGTAGTTCTTGCTTCAAACAGATTTATTTTATTGTTTATATTGTTAATTTCCAATTATACCTGTTTTTCATCCCCTATAATCTTAAGTACTGGTCAGTGTTCGAAAAATTAAGATTTGATAAAATTACCCTATATTATTTGTTGAAGTTGTAAGATGACTTTCAATAATTTGTAAAAAAATAACCAGGTGAGTTAGAATTAATTTTACGGTTGATTTAAATAAATTAAAGAATTCTGAAAAAAATGAAACCGATTTTTTTGAAAAATTCTAAGGGGTACTTAAAAAATTGAGATTTTCTAAAAAAATGCACTATTTTACTTGTTGAAGCTGCAAGATGATTTTTAAAAATTTATTAAAAAATAACCACGTAAACTAGAATTTATTTTTCGGTTGATTTGAATAAACTAGAGAATTCTGCAAAAAATTAATCCGAGTTTCTTGCAAAATTCCAAGGGGAACTTTAAAAAAATTAAGATTTTGTAAAAATTGCGCAATTTTACTTGTTAAAGTTGTAAAATGATGTTTAAAAAATTATAAAAAATAACCAAGTAAGCTAGAACTAATTTTGCGCTCGATTTGAATAAATTAGAGAATTCTGCAAAAAATAATTTCGAATTTATTGAAAAATTCTTAGGGGAACATTAAAAAACTGAGATTTTGTAAAAATTTCAATATTTTACTTGTTCAAGTTGTAAAATGATTTAAAAAAAATTATAAAAAAATAACTAAGCTAGCTAGAATTAAATTTACGGTCGATTTTAATAAATTAGAGAATTCTGAAAAAACTTATCCCGAATTTGTTGAAAAAATTCCTGGGAAACATTAAAAAAATTAATATTTTGTAAAAATTTCACTATTTTACTTGTTGAAGCTGTGAAATGGTTTTTTAAAATTTATGAAAAATAACCAAGTGATTTTGTGGTTGATTTGAGTAAAATGATTTTTAAAAAATTAGATTTGAATAAATTTGAGAATTCTGCAAAAAATATTCCCGAGTTTATTGAAAAATTCCAAGAAAAACATAAAAAAAAATGAGATTTTGTAAAAATGATTTTCAAAAATATGTAAAAACATAACCACTTGGGCTATCATTTATTTTCCGGTTGATTTGAATAAATTGGAGAATTCTACCAGAAATAAAGCATAATTTGTTGAAAAATTCCTACAAGAAGATTTAAATAAATGAGATATTGAAAAAATTGCTCTATTTTACTTGTTGCAGCTGTAATTAAGATGAATTTTAAAAATTAATAAAAAAATAACCAAGTGAGTCAGAAATAATTTTGTGATCGATTTAAATAAATTAGAGAATTCTGCAAAAAATAAATCTGAGTTTATTGAAAAATTCTAAGGGGAACATTACAAAAATTAGATTTTCTAAAAATTGCACTATTTAACTTGTTGAAGCTGCAAGATGATTTTTAAAAATTTATGAAAAAATAACCAAGTGAGCTAGAAATTATTTTCCAGTTGATTTGAATAAACTAGAGAATTCTTTCGAAAATAAAACATAATTTGTTGAATAATGCCTACGAGAACATTAAAAAATTGAGATTTTGTAAAAAATGCACTATTTTACTTGTTACAGATGTAAGGTGATTTTTAAAATTTTATAAAAAAAAACCAAGTGAGTCAGAAATAATTTTGTGGTTGATTTAAATAAATTAGAGAATTCTGCAAAAAATAAATCTGAGTTTATTAAAAAATTGTAAGGGGAACATTAAAAAAATTAGATTTTCTAAAAATTGCACTATTTAACTTGTTGAAGCTGCAAGATGATTTTTAAAAATTTATGAAAAAATAACCACGTGAGCTAGAATTTATTTTCCAGTTGATTTGAATAAATTAGAGAATTCTTCCGAAAATAAAACATAATTTGTTGAAAAATGCCTACGAGAACATTAAAAAATTGAGATTTTGTAAAAAATGCACTATTTTACTTGTTGCAGATGTAAGGTGATTTATAAAATTTTATAAAAAAAAACCAAGTGAGTCAGAAATAATTTTGTGGTCGATGTAAATAAATTAGAGAATTCTGCAAAAAATAAATCTTAGTTTATTGAAAAATTCTAAGGGGAACATTAAAAAAATTAGATTTTCTAGAAATTTCACTATTTAACTTGTTGAAGCTGCAAGATGATTTTTAAAAATTTATGAAAAAATAACCACGTGAGCTAGAATTTATTTTCCAGTTGATTTGAATAAATTAGAGAATTCTTCCGAAAATAAAACATAATTTGTTGAAAAATGCCTACGAGAACATTAAAAAATTGAGATTTTGTAAAAAAAAATGCACTATTTTACTTGTTACAGATGTAAGGTGATTTTTAAAATTTTATAAATAAAAACAAAGTGAGTCAGAAATAAGTTGTTGGTCGATTTAAATAAATTTTAGAATTCTGCAAAAAGTAAATATGAGTTTATTGAAAAATTCTAAGGGAAACATTAAAAAATTGAGATTTTATAAAAATTGCACTATTTAACTTGTTGAAGCTGCAAGATGATTTTTAAAAATTTATGAAAAAATAACCACGTGAGCTAGAATTTATTTTCCGGTTGATTTGAATAAATTAGGGAATTCTGCAAAAAAATAACCCGAGTTTGTTGAAAGAATGTAAGGGAAACCTTAAAAAAATTGAGATTTTGTAAAAATTGCACTATTTTACTTGTGGAAGCTTTGGAATGTTTTTTAAAAATTTAGAAAAAAAGATAACCAAGTATGCTTTAATTAATTTTGTGGTTGATTTGAGTAAATTAGGGAATTCTGTAAAAAATAAATTTGAGTCTATTCAAAAAATCCAAGGGGAAAATTAAAAAAATGAGATTTTGTAAAAATTTCAAAATTTTACTTGCTGAAACAATTAAATGATTTTTAAAAAATTATAAAAAATTAACCAAGTGAGCTATAATTAATTTTGTGGTTCATTGCTATAAATTAATGAGTTTTGCAAAAAATAAACCCAAGTTTGTTGAAAAATTCCAAGAAGAACATTAAAAAAATTGAGATTTTGTAAAAATTGCAGAATTTTACTTTTTGAAGCTGTAAGTGATTTTTAAAAAATTATTAAAAAATAACCAAGTTCGCCAAAAATAATTTTGCGGTTGATTTAAACATATTTGAGAATTCTACCAGGAACTTGGGGGCAAAATTTGCTATGTGGGCTCCGGGATACTACAAAACTGATCTCATCCCGGAATATTGCAATTTTGCTTTTTGAGGGAGCTGCAGTTCTATTATCATGAAATTCCAGATAATTGAAGGATAAATTTCATAACTTTTGAAGATAGAATTGTATAAAAGTTGTTCCAAAAATTTCCCAACTTTGTTTTAAAATGACAAAGATACTTTTAGGCCATTATATACTACTTTTGTTTGAATTGAAAAAAATTTGGCACTATTTTCAACTTGTTAAAAATCGTACTTCATATGGTATAAAAGCTATCTTTAAAATTTAAACAATGTATTTATGTTTAAATTGATTTTTTAATTATGAACATATAATATCTTATCTTTTTTATCTATTAGAGCCCATATGCGGTGTACAAATAGAAAACAAGGTTTATGTTAAAACCCTATTTTATCCATAAAATCCCCTATTTAATCATAAAACGTGAAGTCTGCGATATCTGCCTATATTAGTTTGATTTTTATTACAAAATTATTAATTATTATTACAATAAAAAATGGATGACTTATCTACCCAAGATGTAAGCAGTTTTATAAAATATTTTTTTTTGCAAAGCCACTTTTTTATAGGAATTTGATAATATCACAATAGAATGTGATGATGAAATCTTATTATCACCTCTTCAGAAAGCTTGTGCTATTGATGATTGTGATAAAATATTAGAATTGATTCACGAAGGGAAGGATTTAAATTTATGCGATGATCAAGGATATAGTGCATTGCATTATGCTTGTAAAAATGAAAGGTATATTTGTTCATAATAAAATTAAAGAGTTATTTTTATAATCATATTTTAGCGTAAACGCAGTTAAAATATTAATTGAACAACCACTAATAAAATTGGATGTTCAAAACTTCAGAAATGAAACTCCTCTTCATCTAGCTGCAATCAATAACAAAACTTCAAAAATAATAAAATTATTAACTGAAGCAGGGTGTGATGTAAATGTAAAGAATATTAATAATGACACTGCCTTGCATGAAGTAAGTCTAAATAATAAGGCTTTTTCGCTTAAAGTAGAAATGGGAAGGATAATTTTCGATAATGGTTTTGACTTAAGTAAAGTTGATAATTTTGATTTATGGATAATTATAACAAAACCGGTAATAATAAAGGATAATAATATGAGTGAATCTGAATTTCAAGAATACTTAAATTTCTTGAGTATGTTCCTCTATTATAATATAGATGTAAATTGTCAAGGGACAATATTAGAGCAGGAAGGTGATCGTGACTCATTTTTTTTACATCCACCTTTTGCTTTTGGTTGCTTTGGAAGATGCAGGTGTATAAAAAACCCCTTTGGATATTTACTCTTCTCATCGAAAATCGAAAAAATAAATGCAGTTCTTGATTTACTTTTTGATTATGTAGATGATTTTAACTTCTCTATGTGTACAAGATCCAATCTCATGTTAGCAATTAAAAATGACTACCAAGTATTAGAAATAGTTAACAAGGGTGCTGATATAAATTTTATGAATTCAGCAGGAAGCTGCTTGAGACAAAGTCTAGGATGTAAAAATAATAGTTTATTTAAATACTTTTGGAATCATTGTGATAAGGATGAAATTTTGGAAGATAACTTTTTCTTCCTTGTTGTAGATCATACAACACAGTATTCTAAAGAAGACTTTCTGGAAACGATTTCCATTATTTTGGAATCAGAATATGGAAATAAATTGCTTCATTGGGCGGTTCATAAAAAAATGTACAACACACTTGTTAGAAGTTTTAATAGTAAAAATTATTCAAAAGAAGATAGACTGGATGTCTTTTATTTAATACTTTCATTTAACAACTAAATATCCTGCACAGATTTAGAATTTATTTACTACTCTTATGGTTTCAATGAAGAATTTGAAGCTTTTTTAAAAGTAAATGTTAGTATATTCGATGTACATAGATTAGTATGCTTCGATAAAAGATTTTTAGCAATTATTGATCCAGAACGTGAACTGGAATATTATTCATTTCAACCTAAAGTTCAAACTTTAGTGGAATTAAGCCGGAATGCATTTAGGACTAATATTAAGTGTAAGCGATTGAATTCTGAAACTATTTATTTAGATTTCTATAGTAAAATAGAAAATATGAAAATACCAAAAAAAATTAGGGATATCATTGTTTTAAAAGAACGAGTATTATCAGAAATTGAAATTCAATCATTAAGTGAGATACAGAAGCTCAGATTACACGCATATATGAAACGGTATTAAATTTCCAAAAACGTAAAATAAAAGAACTTCAACAAGAAAAACCGATTGCCTAAAATTTATCAAAAACTAAAAGTGCTGATGATTTCCCAAAGATTTAATTTTTCAAAAAATCAAAAGAAATTTATTCCCCGAATTTACAATTTTTTTTAAGAAATTATTTATTTTAGAAACTTAATTTTTTTTATGGTTGTATTGTAGAATTATAATTATATTTCTTACTATTTATATTCGTCTTATTATTTATAAAGAATGTTCCATTTTTTCCTGCACAATTTTTTATTAGATTGAAAATGTCATTCTGTAAAACTAATACTTTTTTCGACTCCTTGGAAAGTTACACCAATTTAAAATTTTATGTTTTTAGTACATCGGGAAGTTTAAAACTCTTCCAAGTTTTCAAACTATACAGGGTGTCTCAGACCACCCGTCCACCCCTTTTATTTTGAGAACGCCTTGTCGTACATGGCTCAAATAAAAAACATTTATTACCAAAGTAAATCCGAAGAATGTATTTGTGCACTTATTTTTCTCCTGAATAATCGGGAAGTGCCCGGAACCGGAAGTAACTTTCGATTTTTAAATGGCAACATAAGTCGAGTATGGTATCGTTTGAAAGGTCTTTTAAAAAGAAACAACTTTTATTTAAATATTTTTTTAATATCTTTCATAATTAACAAATTATACGAAAAACAAAAGCAAACAAGTGACAAATGGTTTCTTAAATTATGGAAAAATTAAAACACTACCATCATCCTCAATGGGTAAGGGTAGAGGCAATTATGATTTTTTAAATGGAAACATGTATTTTTTGCTTCGCTTGTTAAAAATAATCAACTTTTTTAGGTTATGTATTTACCTTAATTCAAAAAATAAAAAAAAGTTGATTATTTTTAACGAATAAAGCGATAAACGCAAAAAAGATTTTCAATTTAAAAAATCTCTCTTGCCCATTTGCGGATGATGGTAACGATTTAATTTTTCCATAATTTAAGAGACTAATGGTCACTTGTTTGTATATTTTTTTTTCGTTTAATTTGTTAGTTATGCAAGATATTACAAAAATATTTTAATAAAAGTTGTTTCTTTATAAAAGACCTTTCAAACGATACCATACTCGACCATGTTGCCATTTAAAAATCGAAAGATACTTCCGGTTCCGGGTACTTCCGGATTGTTCCGGAAAAAAATAAGTGCACCAATGGATTCTTCGGGTTTGCTTTGGTAATAATTTTTTTTATTTCAGCCTTGTACGACAAGGCGTTCTCAAAATAAATGGAGTGGACGGGTGGTCTGAGACACCCTGTATAATAAAGTAATAAGTGATATTGAAATATATTTTTTATAATTTGCGTCTATAATATTGCCATTTCGAAACCGCTAGCGGTGTCGAAATGGGCCATAGCGCTCTCATTTCAACACCTAGCGCTTGCGAAGTTGGTAGCATTGATGTGTCAAATTTCTGGTATTGATTATCGTACATAAATTTCAAGATTTAAAGTTTTGCTATGTTTTTTATGTCTCCTATATTTTTGGTAGGATACAGAATAATTCCTCACACCTTTTAAATTATTAATTTCCAACAAAAAATTAAATTAAATAATCTTTAAATTTAACTGTCAAATAAGAAAAGTCAAATAGATAGTACAGGGTGTGTGAGCTAAAATGATTGTGGTTTGATATGTAGCAAACCAAATTCACAGGTTTTGGTACAACTGAAATGCGAGTTTTTACCATAGAAAACTCACGAGAAAATATGTGAAGATTTTATACATTAAACTCGCAAGTGTCATACGGCCTTTACATTTGAATTATTTGATAAGTAATGAAATTCATTACTAAATTTTCGACATTATTCCAGTCGCTCGGACCGTGTGCGGACAAATGGACCAATCACAAAGCTGCAGTATTGCCAACCCATTGACTAATGAGCATTGGATTATGGGAAATTTCATTAATCACTGGGTAACCTCTATAACGTAATGAGCAATGGATTATGGGTAATTTCAACCACAGAATAAAATTTACATAGAAGAAATCAAGAAATGTCAAAAATACGAAAAATATCCTCAAAACATTTGCATAAAATCACCATAAAATAAAAAAAGTCGTGGAAAACAGTATACAGGGTGTTTCATTGAAAACTTCAAATACTCTTTATTTCATACCCAAATTTTTTTTCAAAAAATTAACCGAACACGCCGATTTTTGTTTTGAGGGGGACGCATTATTAGACCGATTTAAGCACTCTCACGTCACTCCCTTAAACTGGGGGCGTTAACCCCCTAATTTCTTAAAAGACAACAGGGGTTGAGTAATATATCATTTGAAAGCTGTTTTTAATTAGAATTCAATGGTATTAATTAAATTAAAATTGATCGATTCGTTTTAAAGAAAAAAATTAAAAACTCATTGCAATAAATAAATTTAAAAAATGTTAAATTAACCCAAAAAATCTTTTTTAATTAGCAAATTATTAAATACTGAATAAAAAATTGAAGGTAAGATGTCCCGTTTGGTTCTCATGAATAATTTAATTTAAAATTTAAACGCAAAAGAACAATAAATAAATTTTTTTGTTATGTTATCCACATGATTTGGCAGGGGTTTAAATCTAAATATAATGTGATTTAAAAATTGAAATAATTTAATTTAGTGTATTATAAGTTTTCGAATTAAATAGATTACACTAACTTTATTACCTCCTAACCATTCAAAATGGTTTATTCTAAGGATGATCGAGTTGAGATTATTATGCTATACGGTGAAGAAAGAAGATGTGCCCTTCGAGCAGCTACTCGTTTTAATAATCTTCATCCAGATAAAACTGTATCTACAAGATATGTTTTAGATTTGTTCAATAAATTTCGTGAAACGGGTTCAGTAGGAAATAAAAAAAGAACTGGCGGCCCCCCAAATGAAGTAGAAACGTTGACTGTAGTAGGCGAAACATCTCTAAATTCGCAAACTTCCATAAGAAACCTATCTACATTAACAGGACTTCAAAGTACCAAGGTTTGGAGAATTTTAAAAAATTTAAAATATCGCCCGTATAAATTTTCTTGTCATCAAAAATTAAGTGAAGATGATTTTGATTGCTGAACAGAGTTTTGTGAAGTTATGTCTAATAGACTATCAAATACTCCAAACCAATTACAAAACATCTGCTTTAGTGATGAAGCAACATTTAATTTGAGGGGTGAAGTTAATAAACATAACTGTCGTTAGAGGAGTACAGAAAATCCACATTGGATGAGAAGAGCACTCTGTCACTATCCAGAAAAATTAAATGTTTGGCTTGGCATTTATGGAGACCATATTATAGGCCCAATATTTGTTGATAGCAACTTAACAGGCGAAAAATATTTAGATATGCTGCAAAATATTAGCGAACCTTCAATAACACATGTCTTAGAAAATGATGATATGCTGGACGAAAATTTGATAATTTTTCAACAGGATGGTGCTCCGCCACATTATACGTTACCAGTTGGTCAATATTTAAACATAACCTTTCCTAGTTGGATTGGCCGCAGAGGTACTATTGAATGGCCAGCACGCTCACCTGACCTCACACCGCTGGATTTTTTCATTTGGGGCTATTTAAAAAATAAAGTCTTCCAAAACCAACCTGATACTTTAGCAGACCTTCGTTAAAGGATCATAAACGAATGTGAAAATATTACACCAGTAATGCTACAAAATTTCGCGCAGAGTTTGAAGACCGTCTCTATTTCTGCTTGGAAAATTCTGGAAAACATTTACTTTAATTGTCTATTTAAAAATAAAATTATTTTATAACTAAAAAAAAATTTTATTGCAAACTTTAAATTTGAGTATTACAATAGGTTTTTATTTTTTTTCTTTAAAACGAATCAATCAATTTTAACTTAATTTATACCGTTGAATTCTAATTAAAAGCAGCTTTTAAATGGTATATTACTCAACCCCTGTTGCCGTTTAAGAAATTAGGGGGTTAACGCCCCCCGCTTAAGGGAGTAACGTGAGAGTGCTTAAATCGGTCGTGTAATGCGCCCCCCTCAAAACAAAAATCAGCGTGTTCGGTTAATTTTTTGAAAAAAATTTTGGTTATGAAGTAAACGACATTTGAAGTTTTCAATGAAACACCCTGTATAACGCAACGAGCTAGAAAGTAACGAATTTTGTACGAGTGTGAAAATAGCCGTACGAGGCGCTGGTCGAGTTATCACACGAGCACAAAATTGGCTTTCTTGCGAGTTGTGTACACGCTATTTTTCCGACGACCACAAAGATTTTGCGACCATTATTAATGTTTGGATTTATTTACAACTTCAAAAAGTCATAACATAACCTATGTTGACATCAGTTGACATTGAAGTTACTCGAATATTTTTAGTTAAATGTACCTAATTGTAGGTGGCGCTATTTTGACGGAAGTAACTGATTTTATTTAAAATTTACACAAAAGAGTTAATTATTATACAGGGTGAGTTTTTAATGCGGCAACGGTCGATATATCTTTTATTTTAAGAGATAGGGAAAAAACTTAAATTACAAAATTGCATGGTTCATTGATGCGCATAACCACAGAAATTAGTTATGTCTATACAGGGTGTTTCGTAGTTAAAGCGCAGGCTATCCCACCCTTTTTTTTAATGGATCACCCTGCATATTTTTTGATGTTTGTATTAACACTAAGTTAGAGAATACAACGATATGTTTTTTTGAAAATTTGATTTTTTATCGTACATTTTCTACAAAATTTATCACATGTAGACATATTTTTAGAAAATGATGGTGACCTTATTATGAAAACTTAAAAAAACAATTTTTATGCCATTTAGTAATATTAACCTTGAGGTATTTTTCGTATATTTTTTTTTAGAATTATATCATAAATTCAGGCAGCTACGTAGGCGTGAAATATGAAAACTCGAGAGGGGTGTATTTTAATTTTTTTAAATGAAACACCCTGTATTTTTTCACAAAAATATTGTTTCTTTTTAAGTGCTGGTCCTTAACTTTTATTAAAATAATTTTTTAAATAATTTTGCCGATTAATAATAAAACAAGTAATATTTATTTTGCAAGTTCAAAAATATTCATGAGAGGTCTTTCGAAATTCCTTTGCAGCGCCTCTATCGAAAATTACTATAAGTACTAAGAATTACAAAATAGATTTATAACGAGTGAGAAATGATAGCGATTTTATTCAGGAAGACCGAAATTGAGGTCTATTCTTGGTGCCTAAAATGTGTGTTTCCTTGAATATATTCATATTTTTCTTTTCATAAATAAAGAAATTATAGAAGTGACCCATATGTTTCGTTTACACCCGGTATACATTATTTTCCCCTTTAATTTCGAATAATTGCAGTTTAAATAGAAAGCTTTACATTTGATCTACATACACAGAGTAGAGACTAATATAATAGTATGTCATAAGAGGGATACAAAATTCGCACTAAAGAAACTTCTTCTACCATCGCGAGTTTTCACAATTCTTAACCACCCTGTATATTTATCTGAAGCTACGTGAAGCCATCATTCAAAGTTTATGAGAGATATTGTTTTTTGTTATTTTTTTGTTTGAATTACAAAGAATAGTAATAAAACATGCATTTTTTCTTCAAACGTCGAAATTTTTAAAATAGCACTCACTTTTTTTCCAGCATAATTTTTTTTTAGATAAAATTTCATGGAACATCCTGTATAATATTTTTTCTTATTATATTTTTTTATTTATGTTAGCGATCAAGTGTTGGCAACCCATTATACAGACTTGAACACATCGAGTTGCCTAAGGGGAAGAAGGTGTGTGTGAAGTAGAACATGTATACGGTCGGTTGAAAGTTTTGATTTATCTTTGTATTTTCTCAGTAATATATTTCTTATTAAAATTTAAGTGAGTCTACACATCCTGAACAATAAAGTTAACATTAAATCAATTATTGTTTGGATTTTTTCTTTGCCAAATTGGTTTTTTTGAACATTATTGCCTGTATTTAAAATGAGTGAACGAGGAGGTTAAATTTCCCTCGGTAAAATTTCGCATCTTTTTAGCTAAAGATATACAAAATCCAAAGCATACTTGATTTAAATAAAAAAAAAATTAAAATAAAATATACAGGGTACCCACAAAAATCTTAAATTTTTAAAATTGCTGTAACTTTTTAAGAAGTGGAAAAAACATAATAGTCCATAGGAAAATTATTGTTAAGAATGACATTTACTATAAAAAAAAAATTTTGGTGAAAAAAAAGCGAGACACCCTGTATAATAAATAATTTTAAAATTTGACATTTAATTTACATACAACACACAATACAATGTTAGTGTATACTGGGTTGCCCAAAATTAATTTCTACTTTTTTAAAATACGACATGTATATTGGGTTGCGAAATAAACGGAGTAGAAATTTAATTTCTCCTCCTAGGCAGTACAAAGTGACCATAGAATCAACGAACATAAAAAGTGACATTTTTTAAAGCCTGTCAAACTTCACAGAAGTCTACTTTAATGATGTTTGAAGAAAAACAGTATTTTCTACTTAACTTTTTTATTATAAATACTTTTTAAAAATGATAATAATGCAATGATTTAAATTATAATTTGTGAAGTGACTTTTATTTTAATAAATTTTCTACTTCATCCAAATTTACGAATTTTGAAAGCAAATCCTCGTCCACATCATTAAAACCACACATTTCCGACTCAAAATCAAATTCATTAAATAAATCATTGCAGGCACTAGAATTATTATCTTCAACAACTTCAGTCTTAATTTCAGTCTTAACCTCACTATTAACATTCTTTATTTTACTTGAAGACGATTGTGGATTATCCATTTTCTTTAATTTTTTCTTCATAAACTTGTCGAAAGAACGATCAACGAAGATCCACCCGTGTCCCAAGGGATATGTGCAATTCCTATCGCGACATAAATATGTTGCTTTATTAAAATGTATTTGTTTTAATTGTAATTTTACTTTGATATTTTTCCCAAGACAAACCGGGCAGAACTTTAACTAAAAAAATTTAAAAATTAAGATGCAGATTAAATAAATTACATTATTACCTTTTCCTTCATTTTTAAATTAAATCCTAACAGTTTTTTAATTAATTAAATTGTTTATAATATATATATTTATTATAACAATTTATAAATAATGAAAATTTTGAGGTTATATTATTTATGTGCTGCAACCACAGAATGCCATAGAGCTGCAAGCTGCAACGTTACCAAAATAAATTATTATACAGGGTGTTTTAGAAATCGTGGAAAACTCCTTGAAGATTTTTATGCCCAATTTTAAGTCCTGTTTAAAAATAAATTAATTACATATGTAGCATTTAATGCACTGTTTTCCAAATTTGATTTTGAAACAAATGGGAATTTTAACTACGTATACAGGGTGTCCCATTTAACGTTGTACTGTATGGGTATCTTTGTTATTATTGGAGATAGAAAGTCGGTTTAATGGACAAAGTAGTAGAGATTTTTTCGAGCATTAATAATTCATTTACAAAAAATTTGAATATCACAGCGTTCCAACGCTAAAAACATGAAAATGCGATTTTTTAAATATGGCTATAACTTCTTTATTTTCTGTGGTACCAAAAAAGTTTTTGGACATAATACAGACAATTTTTTGTTTACAATGCAGTAAATTAAATGAATATTTTTTTTCGCTAATGGATTGACCGGAAATGAACCAAACTTATTTTTTTCTTATGGCAGCCATATTGGATTTACACATATTAGGAATCAGTATTTTTTTCTGCGTAATTTGGTATACCATATTTCATATTTAAAAAAGAATAAAATTATTTGATTTTACAAACTAATATTGGACTTTAAGAGATGTAAATTGTCAATAACATAAATGTAACTATTTAAAATATTTCAATATAAAATAAATCTTAACACATATGTATTGACAGTTTACATCTATTCAAGGCCATTTTTGGTTAGTAAAATAAAATTATTTCTATTTTTCTTAAAATATTGCATATGATATATCAAATTACTCAGAAAAATACACTAATTCCGAATATGTGTAAATCCAATATGGCTGCCATAAGAAAAAAATAAGTTTGGTTCATTTCCGGTCAATCCGTTGGTGAAAAAAATTAATCATTTGTTTTACTGCATTGTACACAAAAAATTGTCTGTATTAAGTCAAAAAAATTTTTGGTACCACCGAAAATAACGAAGTTATAGCCATATTTTGAAAATCGCATTTTCTTGTTTTTTCAAGATAGCGTTGGAACGATGCGATATTCAAATTTTTTGTAAATGAATTATTAATATTCGAAAAAATCTCTACTACTTTGTCCATTTACCCGACTTTCTATCTCCAATAATAACAAAGATACCCATACAGTCCAACGTCAAATGGGACACCCTGTATATACTTTTCATTGTCAAAAATTGTGTTTAAAATGCATTCTTGAAACTTATAACTACGTATTCAACAAAACACAAATAGATTTATCATTTAAAGCTTTAGTAAATCTCAAAAAACATGTATCAATGCGTTAAATCAAAAACGTAAGTACCGAATATCGAAGTTCATATTTTGCCACCAGAGGCCGAGCGGAATCTAAAAATTCCCATATACCTCCCTAATCCCAATACCACCTGTTGCCTTAATTTGGAAGCTTTTTTTGATATCTCGATTTTTCTCTGTTTTTGGCGCCCTCAAGTTCGCGGTTTGATTTTCGCGTATTTTCGACGCGGAGTTTGAAAATTCATAACTTTTGATCGGTGCGGGCTATATCAGTCGAATATTTTTTGGTTTCCTCATTACATTAATACTTATAAGTAAAAAAATCAGCACCCTTAAATTTTCACCCCGAGCTTCAGAAAAAAATCGAACGTGAAATGTTCAAAAATCGCGCCCGGCGCGGTCGGACTTTTGTACCTCTGCCACCCACAGTTTTTAATTTCTTTTATATTTTACATCCATTCCCTTAACAGGAATAATTTCTGCAGTTGATCGGCTATCTTTTGTTTTTATATTCGAAGGGGTTGGAAAGTTATGCGCAGATCGATTCAAAACTTTAATTTTAGGGATTAGTGGCTCCCGTCTTACTATTTTTTTAACCGATTTTCAATTTTAAAAGCTCAATCGAATGTGCTTCTCGAACCGAAACCTTTGGTAAAAATTTGAAATTGCTAACTTTTATAGTTTTCGAGAAAAACAAGAAAAATCGATTTCCATGAAAAATTTCAAGCCTTAAAAATATCTCAAAAAATTTTTTTTCGAATTTTTTCAAAATCGACCCCGCAAATGAAAGATAATAGAAAATGAATGAAACGTAGGGGGCAAATTGCCCTCTGCACCCCCCCAAAAAAAATTTTACACCCCAAAAACTAAAAAAAAACAAAATTTATTTAGGTAATGTACCTTAAAAAATAATTAAATTTTAAAAAATTTAATAAGATAATATCGATAATTTTTAGAAACTTATCTGTACGAATTTTTATTTGTTAATTTTAATTATTAAGCGAAATATGAATTTTTCAAAATTTACTCATTTATTAGAATGCCATATTTTATATAAAAGTTAATTACTTTTGAACAAAAAGTCGTAGAGCCTAGATTTTGTTTCTTATTTCTTTATAATGCAACCCAAAATAAGTAACTTTCAAATTTTTAATTTGAAACGCTACACCCTTTTTAAGTACTAAAATTGACTAAAATGCGTTTTAAACACAAGTACCTGTTATCATCCATTTTAAGTAATTCAAAGCGCCATCTACAGGTACTTAAAATACAAAAACAACAAAACTTTTATAAAATTTACAATAATTGCTAAAAATTATGCCAGTTGTCCCGATACACAAGGTAGAATGGTGGTTCATGGATTTTGAGCAATTTTTGTAAATTTTTTTAAATAAATGGGATAAAGTCTTTTTTGTTATTTACCCTGATGACTTAAAACGGTTAATTTTCGGATATGGATTTATTAACTAAAGCTGCATGTATTCATTTCCTCTACAACTCCTTTCATTTTTATGCAAGAGTTTTTGAACACCCTGTATATAATAAATAGGGTTGGCAATGGAAATGGAATGAAGTTGTCAAGTAAATGAAGTTAGCTACAAATAATGAGTAGACAGTAGACAACAAAAAACATAACCTAATTTGGCTGGAAAAAACTTTTATTTTTAAATTAAATAAAAATGGAAAATGCAATAACAATCACAAACTCCAAAAAGAACCTCAATGTAGCATGTGATGGATGTAAAGACATGTTTTCTTCATATAAATCATATCTATCACATTTAAATCCTAAAAACGGTGAAAACTATATGTGCTGCATATGCAACAAGGTAAAATGCATGTAATGTAAATCCATAACTTATTAAATTTATTCCTCGATTATTTAGGATTATAAAAATTTATCGCTGTTGAAAATACATTTAAATCTCCAACATCCAAGTGAGAATTTGTGTGGGCCTTGTAAGTTATGCAAGAAGAAGTTTCAGTCTGTTAAACATCTCGTAAACCACAGTTGTCGTAACATGGATATAAATGAACGGAATGAGATGTACCTTTACAACTGTAATAAATGCAATAAAAAGAGCTTTTCAAACTACGATGATTATGAGCGACACCAAATCAAACACCAGCTTAAGTTTTATAAATGTGACTTTTGCGATAAGCAGTTTTTAAGCTACTATGTTTTTAAAGCACATCGAAGTGTGCACTTAAGTAATTATTTGATAATTATTAATGTACGATTTAATTCTGTGATTTAAGGATTTGAGCCGTACGAGTGCGATACTTGTTTTATCGGTTTTGAAACACAGGAGGAGTTACAGTTGCATATAGAATCGAAACATGCACTTAAAATTAATGTTGAGAGTGGAGCGCCTTTATACACAACACATAAATTAGATGGGGATTTAAATAGTATTATTTCTTTACCCAAGAAAATGTTTTATTGTCATGTTTGTGATTATTCATGCGGCGATCGTAATAAACTAACTATACATGGGGCTACAAAGCATAAAGGTAATTCCGTTTAAACATTACGATTTTTACATTGTGTAAGGTATATTTTATTTCAGTTAACATAAATTTGGAAAAATTTGAATGTAACTGTTGTCAAATAACATTTAATTTAGTAGATGATCTTAAATCACATTTGGACTTGAAACATTCAATTTATTTTGAAGATTGCAAAGGCGATGTCTTTTCAACTCCTATTTTGTGCCATATTTGTAAGGAAGTATTTTATACTAAAAGTTTCCTGCAAGAACATTACAAAACGCACTCTTGTAAGGCTTTCGTGTCCAAAAATACAACGAAGAAAGTACTTTCAGACGGCAACAATTATGGCAAAACTCGCTGTCATGTATGTAATGTGAATTTTGGGAGCCGTGCAGAAGTAGAGAAACATAAATGTACTGCAGTACAGATTTAAACTTAAATGTAATATTTTTCTATTCGTTATTAATAAAAATATGTTTATAATAAATTATTGTTTTATTTAAAACTTGATTATAATATAATTAAGTATTTTGTATTAAAAAAGCTAAAAAAATCATCATTTTATTTAAAAATTATAAAAGAGCGTCATTTATATCGTGATAAACATAACCTTAAAACATTGTGCTTCATTCTAAATCAAATTTTTTGCATTAAAAATGATTTTTAAAGTTCTTGTTAAAAACTTTTCCGTAATTTACTACCAACGCAATCAAGGATTATGTAAACTAGGGTAATAAAATCAATCCGCTATAAAATTCTTTACTAATCGTTTGATCAACAGAAAAATCAGCGCAGCATGTGTTGCTGCCGGGTTATTAACAATAAAAAATGAAGAATTACTCACTGATAAAATCAATAACTTCATGGCTCTTCCAGTTACCCCTCTCGAAAAATTGCGAAAGAATCCTGGCGATATGAAAACGAAGATGGAATTGTTAATCCTCCACACGCAATCGGAGTTCTGTAGAGCCCTCGAGAAGCAAGAGAGTGGTGGTAAAAAATTCGTGGTTGATAAGTGGGTACGGAAAGAAGGAGGTGGGGGGATTACTTGCGTTTTAGAAAACGGGGAAGTTTTTGAAAAAGCAGGGGTTAATATTTCAGTTGTCACTGGTTTTTTACCTCCCGCTGCTGTCGCTATGATGAATTCTCGTGGCAAGCAATTAAAGGAGGGTAAATTACCATTTTTTGCAGCTGGAGTTAGCGCTGTTATTCATCCTAGAAATCCTTACGTTCCTACGCTACATTTTAATTATCGTTATTTTGAAGTCCAGAATGGTGATACTTTAGAATGGTGGTTTGGAGGCGGGACTGATTTAACGCCTTATTATTTAGAAGAATCTGATGTAGTACATTTTCATAAAACTTTAAAGGCAGCTTGCGATCAACACGATAAATCTTATTACTCGAAATTCAAGAAGTGGTGTGATGATTATTTTTATATTAAGCATAGGGAGGAAAGGAGAGGCGTCGGTGGAATTTTCTTTGATGATTTAGAAACTCCATCGCAAGAAGAAGCTTTTAATTTTGTCAATTCCTGTGCTTTAAGTACTATACCGTCCTATCTTCCTTTAGGTAAATATTACACTTACGTTAATTAAATTATTATAGGGGTTTTTTAGTTGATCAACATAAGAATAAGATGTATACGGATAGGGAAAGGGAATGGCAGTTGATAAGAAGAGGGCGTTATGTCGAGTTTAATCTCATTTATGATAGAGGGACGAAATTTGGTTTACACACGCCTGAAGCTAGGATCGAGAGTATTTTAATGTCGCTACCTTTGAATGCGGTAATATTTTAATCTACAGGACTGTATGGGTATCTTTGTTATTATTGGAGATAGAAAGTCGGTTAAATTGACAAAGTAGTAGAGATTTTTTCGAATATTAATAATTCATTTTCAAAAAATTTGAATATCGCATCGTTCCAACGCTATCTTGAAAAAACAAGAAAATGCGATTTTTAAAATATGACTATAGCTTCTTTATTTTCTGTGGTACCAAAAAAGTTTATTGACATAATACAGACAATTTTTTGTGTACAATGCAGTAAAACAAATGAATATTTTTTTTCCCCAACGGATTGACCGGAAATGAACCAAACTTATTTTTTCTTATGTCAGCCATATTAGATTTACACATATTCGGAATCAGTATTTTTTCTGAGTAATTTGGTATACCATATGTCATATTTAAAAAAAAATAAAATTATTTGATTTTACAAAGTAACATTGGACTTTAAGAGATGTAAATTGTCAATAACATAAATGTAACTATTATTTAAAATATTAAATGTAAAATAAATCTTAACACATGTATTAACAGTTTACATCTATTCAAGTCCATTTTTGGTTAGTAAAATATAAAATTATTTCTATTTTTCTTAAAATATTACATATGATATATCAAATTACTCAGAAAAATACACAAATTCCGGATATGTGTAAATCCAATATGGCTGCTAAAAGAAAAAAATAAGTATGGTTCATTTCCGGTCAATCCGTTGGCGAAAAAAAATATTCATTAGTTTTACTGCATTGTACACAAAAAATTGTCTGTATTAAGTCAAAAAAAATTTCTGGTACCACCGAAAATAACGAAATTATAGCCATATTTTAATAATCGCATTTTCTTGTTTTTTCATGACAGCATTGGAATGATGCGATTTTCAAATTTTTTGTAAATGAATTATCAATATTCGAAAAATTCTCTACTACTTTGTCCATTTAACCGATTTTCTATCTCCAATAATAACAAAGATACCCATACAGTCCAACGTCAAATGGGACACCCTGTATATTTGAAAATTTTCTGAGAAAATCAAAGTAACCACATTTACAAAATTTTTAATTTTTAAAATTAAAAAGTTTTTCTTTTTTGATTAAATATTTGTAACGGCTTGACTCTTCTTAATTTTTTAGATGTGGAAATACATGCACGTGCCATCCATAAGGTCGAGGGAAGGCAAGTTAGTAGAGGTGCTAAAAAATCCGAAAGACTGGGTATAATTTAAGTATTCGATAAGTACAAACTTTTATAAACACATGGTTATATAAGAATATAGAAATACAAATGGTTTTAATATTTGTTTTAATTAAAAACTCACAAAAAATATTAAAATAAAATAACTATTTTATTTTATAAAAATAAAAACACTTTAAAATAAATTATAAATCCGAATCGTCAGGATGATATAATTCAGATAAAAGTCTGTAAATGTACGAAGGAGCATTTCCACCTCTAAAATTAAATTACGTATTAACATAATAAAATTTACATAAATAAAGACCACCTTGAAGTTACATTCAGTTGCAAAAAAAATTATATTCCCGTAAACTTGCTCAAATAGGTAAAAACATAATTAATTGAACATCCCCAAAATATTTCGCAAATAAAAAAAGGCTTACATTTTTTGGTTTTGTAAATATGTATTTTAAAAAAACTTATAATTTTATGAGAAATTTATGAATTCGATTAAATTACTGGGCTCCTACAGGGGTGGGTATAATCAACCAAGTATGTTTTAATGTATTTGATATCCTATAAGATCGTACTAAAAATTTTATGACTTTTATACAGGGTGTTTCATTGAAAACTTCGAATGTCGTTTATTTCATAACCAAATTTTTTTCAAAAAATTAACCGTACAGGTTGATTTTTGTTTTGAGGGGGACGCATTATAAGACCGATTTAAGCACTCTCACGTCACTCCCTTAAGCGGGGGGCGTTAACCCCCTAATTTCTTAAATGGCAACAGGGGTTGAGTAATATATCATTTGAAAGCTGCTTTTAATTAGAATTCAACGGTATAAATTAAATTAAAATTGATCGATTCGTTTTAAAAAAAAAATTAAAAACTCATTGCAATAAATAAATTTAAAAAATGTTAAATTAACCCAAAAAATCTTTTTTCAATTAGCAAATTATTAAATACTGAATAAAAAATTGAAGGTAAGATGTCCAGTTTGGTTCTCATGAATAATTTAATTTAAAATTTAAACGCAAAAGAACAATAAATAAATTTCTTTGTTATGTTATCCACATGATTTGACAGGTGTTTAAATCTAAATAAAATTTGATTTAAAAATTGAAATAATTTAATTTAGTGTATTACAAGTTTTCGAATTAAATAGATTACACTAACTTTATTACCTCCTAACCATTCAAAATGGTTTATTCTAAGGATGATCGAGTTGAGATTATTATGCTATACGGTGAAGAAAGAAGATGTGCCCTTCGAGCAGCTACTCGTTTTAATAATCTTCATCCAGATAAAAATGTATGTGCAAGATATGTTTTAGATTTGTTCAATAAATTTCGTGAAACGGGTTCAGTAGGAAATAAAAAAAGAACTGGCGGTCCCCCAAATAAAGTAGAAACGTTGACTGTAGTAGGCGAAACATCTGTAAATCCCCAAACTTCCATAAGAAACTTATCTACATTAACAGGACTTCAAAGTACCAAGGTTTGGAGAATTTTAAAAAATTTAAAATATCGCCCGTATAAATTTTCTTGTCATCAAGAATTAAGTGAAGATGATTTTGATCGCCGAACAGAGTTTTGTGAAGTTATGTCTAATAGACTATCAAATACTCCAAACCAATTACAAAACACCTGCTTTAGTGATGAAGCAACATTTAATTTGAGGGGTGAAGTAAATAAACATAACTGTTGTTATTGGAGTACAGGAAATCCACATTGGATGCGAGAAGAGCACTGTCAGTATCCAGAAAAATTAAGTGTTTGGCTTGGCATTTATTCGGACCATATTATAGGCCCAATATTTATTGATGGCAACTTAACAGGCAAAAAATATTTAGATATGCTGCAAAATATTATCTAACCTACAATAACACATGTCTTAGAAAATGATGATATCCTGGACGAAAATTTCATAATTTTTCAACAGGATGGTGCTCTGCCACATTATATGTTACCAGTTCGTCAATATTTAAACAGAACCTTTCCTAGTTGGATTGGCCATGGAGGTACTATTGAATGGCCAGCACGCTCACCTGACCTCACACTGCAGGATTTTTTCGTTTGGGGCTATTTAAAAAATAATATTTAAAAAATAATAATAGCAGACCTTCGTCAAAAGATCATAAAAGAATGTGGAAATATTACACCAGTAATGCTACAAAATGTTCGCGCAGAGTTTGAAGACCGTCTCTATTTCTGCTTGGAAAATTCTGGAAAACATTTCGAACATTTACTTTAATTGTCTATTTAAAAATAAAATTATTTTATAACTAAAAAAAAATTTTATTGCAAACTTTAAATTTGAGTATTACAATAGGTTTTTATTTTTTTTCTTTAAAACGAATCGATCAATTTTAATTTAATTTATACCGTTGGATTCTAATTAAAAGCAGCTTTCAAATGATATATTACTCAACCCCTGTTGCGACTTAAGAAATTAGGGGGTTAACGCCCCCCGCTTAAGGGAGTGACGTGAGAGTGCTTAAATCGGTCTTATAATGCGTCCCCCTCAAAACAAAAATCGGCGTGTTCGGTTAATTTTTTGAAAAAAATTTTGGTTATGAAATAAACGACATTTGAAGTTTTCCATGAAACCCCCTGTATGCAGATTGATACTGCAACTATGCAACCAAACATACTCTGTAGTGAGTTTGACTTCCCAAGTTGGTGAACATTCATTTGAATTTAAATCTGACCTGTCACTTTAACTAAAGTGTGTCTCAGCAGTTTTTCTTCGGGTATTATAATATATTATGGTCTTACCTATTTGAGCAAGTTTACCACATATTTTTTTTTTTGAAACAAATGTAAAATTGAATGTAACTTCAAGGTGGTAAATAAAGTACTTACTGATGCGATATAAATAATGTCACCAATTCTGGTGGAACATAATCGAATAAAGGATTATGAATTTGCACTTTATTAAGTACTGCTCCACTTGAATAAGGCAATATTTGAGCAGGCGATGCACATACATTAAAAGCTTCTTGTTTATGCGAACAAACATAAACTGGGCTTAATTTATACATATGCGCCAAAACAATCACCTAAAAATTTATTTACTAGTTATTTTTTTAATAAATAACAAAACTAGTATATTCTTTTATTAGGAGTAAAAGAAGTTCTTTTACTCCGAATAAAACATGCTATTTTTTCTTCAAACGTCGAAATTTTTAAAATAGTAATACAGTGCGGACATAAAGTAAATCCCCCCCTGCTAACTTTTGAATGGTTATGCTATTGATTCTGAAAATTTGTTTACTGAGGAATCAAATTGCGAACTTTCTAATAAAGGTATTTTTGATTTTGTGGAACTTCCGGTTATACCAGAAGTGGATGGCAACTTTCTTATTTTAAATGGAACACCCAGTATATTTTTGCATTTTCGTGTTCTCCATAAAAATACCATTAAATTGACCTAGCATAATTTGGTCTACGATTAATACTTTCGGAATTACGCCCATTTGAAAATCGCATTTTTATGCAACTTCATTTACACGAGAAGTTGGACCCAAGTGCCCAAACTTCCTTATTTTAAATGATTTTTTTTGCGATTAAGTTAATAACATTAAATTTAAACAAAATTTTTGTCCAAGAGATTTCCTCTAGATTTTATTACTGTCAAAAGTTGGAAGGTGGTTATGTTAATCAGCAAAATTAACGAACTTACTATTAAACATAATTTTGTTTAAATTTAATGTTATTAACTTAATTGCAAAAAAATCAGTTAAAATAAGGAAGTTGGGGAACTTGAGTCTAACTTCCGGTGTAAATGAAGTTGCATAAAAATGCAATTTTTAAATGGGCGTAATTCCGAAAATATTAATCGTAGAGCACACTATGCTAGGTCAATTTAATGGTATTTTTATGGAGAACACGAAAATGCAAAAATATACTGGGTGTTCCATTTAAAATAAGAAAGTTGCCATCCACTTCCGGTATAACCGGAAGTTCCAAAAAATCAAAAATACCTTTATTAGAAAGTTCGCAATTAGATTCCTCTGTAGACAAATTTTCAGAATCAAAAACATAACCATTCAAAAGTTAGCAGGGGGGGCTTTACTTTATGTCCGCACGGTATAATAAATAATCTAATTTTGACATTTAATTTACATACAACACACAATACAATGTTACTGTATATTGGGTTGCCTAAAATTCATTTATGTATATTGGGTAGCGGAATAAGCGAAGTGGAAATTTAATTTCTACTCCTAGGCAGTACAAAGTGACCATAAAATCAACGAACATAAAAAGTGACATTTTAAAGCCTGTCAAACGTCACAGAAGACTGTACTTTAATGATGATTGAAGAAAAAATTATTTTTTTTTAAATCTTTAAAGTTAACCTTTGATAATTTTAAATTTAAAAATTGAAATTCTAAATTTTATGCTGTGAAAGTGCAATTTATGTTAAATCCGAAAAAATTACCGGAACAGAGTAATGTTTAGCAGCTAAAGCAATTGCATGCACTCCACTTGAAGCACGTAAACCTCCATCAGCCATAACGCTGTTTACACCGATGATAACTTTGTTAACTCTTGACATTATAGCAAAAACAGCTGAATCACTTATAACAGTCGTTTGGATTTTACTTTTTGCCAAATTTGCAGCCATAATATGTCCCTTAAAAAAAGAATCGTATTAAGTTTTTATTAAAATTAACAATTTTTACATACAATATAAGATGGTGCTGATTCCACAACGATCACCTGAAATTTTCTATCTTTCGCTGCAGATTTTAAAAATTTCTCCAGCGTATTTGATTTACCGAATGTTAAAATAATTTCATTTGAATGAATATGCTCGCTAGCTTGTGCTGCAATATTATCGGCACTAGTTTCTAACTCAACTTTATACTCAGTTAAATGATCCATTAATAACGATTTTAAACTCGATAATGATTTAGAATAATCGCCTGTATTATCTGTGTCGGATGTTACTAAATGATGCAACGATTGTCCTTCGATTTTACTCTAAAACAATTGATTAATTTCTTCTTTAATACTTTTAACTATTTTACCTTAAAACCGGAGTCATATTCCTCACGCACTATTTTTAAAATATGCCGCATTATATTAGTCGACGTAGCTTCTAGAGGTAGTTCGGTTATAAATGTTTTAACTTGCGTTTTTATTAAATTCATTAATTCCCTAAAAAAATTAAAACGTACATCGCTGAAAATTATTCTGGTTATTTATATTACTGTGCTGTACTCCATTCACCTTCCGTAATTAGTTTTTCCAGTAATTCTTCTGTTTTAAGCGCAATTTCGTAGGAATTAACAATTTTTCTACAAAAATATTGTGAAATATGGTTACTTACAATTTAAAAAAAAAATTTCTTACCCATGACGAATATCACTGATTAAATTACAAAATTTATAAGAGTCACTTAGTTTTGGCATTGTTTTAGCTGAAAATTAATAAAAATTTATTAAATTAATTATAAATTTTGATTATTTTTAGGTTATTTTTTAAATTACAAACGTCAAACGTCAAAGTTTTAGCTGCTTTTCATTTGATTTAAAATACCATAGAACTAAAAAAATATAGAAGGGAAAAATCATGTACAGGGTGATACAAAAATTAAATTAATTTAATTTATTTGAAATTTGATGAATTATTAACAATTTTAAGGATATAAATTTATTGAGTTTTTTTATAAATTAGAACCGAACATTTCTCGAGCCATGTAAGTTACTTTTTGGGCCCTTTGTACTACTTCGGGGCATTTCTTTTTACGAGTTAATTTACAATCTTGAAAATACCCTTCGTTTTTTGGAAATCCGTTAGTTCCATCCTTAAAAGTTGTTAAACCTGAAAATAATAAAATTATAGTTACCATAATTTCAATTCTAATAATCTTACCAAGTCCCCAAATTTTTCCACCCCTAAATTCTCCTTCATGTTTCATGCCATCGGATCTCCAAAAAACACCGTGGCCATGAAACCAACCTTCCATAAATTCACCTTCGTATCTAAAAATTAACGTATAATGGTTTAAAATTGTGGTTTTATATTTATTACTTTGCTCCATCAGGGAAAGTTAAAACTCCCAGGCCATTAAAAACGCCATCAAGAAAATACCCATCGTATCTGGTTCCATCGGCCAATTGAAGATGACCAACTCCTTCTCGTTTTCCTGAATTATTCCAGCCACCCACGTAAACGGCTCCTTTTTCATATCGATACCCCCCGGTTTTAGCAACTTTATCTTTAATCAATAAAAGTAATTAGTTTGCTGATTAAATTGATATTAGTTGTTGAAGTTATTTTATTAGTTTTAATTGAGTTACTTACGTATTTCTGGAGTCATGGCAAATTATTAAATGAGGGTTGCTTGTATTTCAACGAGCTTACAAGGATTCAATTGATTTTTCATAAAACCACGTTTATAATTGTGGCTTTTATTAACGAAATATAGATTATAGAAAATAATTGCTGTTTTATTAATTTTTAGAGAATTATGTTATTAAATTAAATAATTTTTTGAACAAAACAAATAGTATTATTTATTACTTTTATAATAATATACAGGGTGATTTTTATGTATGGAATCTTGAATTTTTTAAATGGCAACGTGTGTGTCATGCAATACTTCATTAGAAAGCTAATTTATTAGTACTTTACGACATTCCATAAAATTAGTATTTAAATAATTATTTTTCATTCAAAATAAAAATATTTTAGGCCTAAAAATTTTTTAATAAATTTTGAATATTTAATATATATGTATGATTATTATTTTAAATTTTTAAAATTAAAAAAAGGGCTAAAACCTTTTATTATTTTATTTTATTAGCCTAAAATATTTTTATTTTGAACGGAAAATAAAAATGTGGCTAATTTTTTAGTAATTTTCGATAATCCAAAAAAGTAAAAGTTGGATTACAAGATTATATCAATATTTATTTTTTATGATTAGAATAAAAATTTTATGGACTGACATTAGCTTTACAATGATGAAAAAAAAATTCAAAATGGCTGCGGTGGAAATTACAAATAGTTATATGTAATATTTTTGAAATTTATTACATTGAAGAATGCATGTTTAATTAGCATACAGAATAATTACTAAAAATCAAAAACATATTTTAAATTACTTCATTAATAAACATATTCATAATCATTATACAAGAATTACTAATATCATAATCAATTAAACTTTTAGGTACCAACAAATAATAAAAAGGTATATTTATGAGTAATTTACAAAACAATGAAAATGTTTAACGAACTACCAGTAAAATTAAAATCTCTAAAAATGTTTAAAAGTTTATGTAATGAACAGATTTTAAAAAGATATTTAAGAAGATTTTTTAAAGTTCATGCCCAGTAAACACAGATGTACTTAACAATTAAACATACAGGGTGAACAAAAAGTTCGGCAACGCTCGTTTATTTTTGAAATGAAGCATTTTTGAGAAAAATTTTTACCCATTTTTATTGGATATTATAATAGTTTGCCTTCAGAGGTTTACGGAACATATTTTTTTATTTTTTTAAAGTTAACAGTTTGAAAGTTACAAGGGTTTAAATTTTCAATACCTAAAGTTCGGCAACGCTGCTTTATTTTGGAAATGAAGCATTTTACAAAAAAATGTTTCAAATAAAAGTTGTACGATTCATAGTGACGCACTTTTAAGAAATATTGCTATGACCTTGAACAGCAAGTTGAAGGTCAAGCGATAATCATAGGCATTTTTTTAAGAGCAAACGTCCATTTTTATTACGTATTATTAAAGCTTGCCTTCAGAGGTTTATGAAGCATATTTTTTTTTATTTTACTAAAGTAAATATAAAAAAAATCCTCAACAAAATTCATCAAGAGCACTATATTTTGTCTATTTTTCACTGTTTCTCAGTTTGGATATTAATATCTCCTAAACCTTTGATAAGCGACCAAACAAACATTATTTTAATAGAAAGCTTGTAAAAAATGCCATCGATTGATGTTAAAATATACAGGGTGTTCCATTTGAAAATTTCGTTTAATTGTTCAATTTGCGTTTCATAAGGCACCATGATACAAAATATCACAAACTTAAACTTCACATGATAGTTGTAGACTAGACGATGTTAAAAAAATTTTGACAAAAGGACCTTATCGTTTTCCTAAGTGTTTTTGGGCAAACATGAAAAATAAGTTAAACCTACAAAAATTAACTAAAATACCCCCAATATTAATTATATTTCCAATTTCTTCAATAAATATGAATTATAAATACATTTATGAGATTATACATTATTTAAAAAAATATTTATTAACACGACAACAGCGGATTTTAAAATTCAAATTTTGACAAGTACTGTCAGATAAATTTTAATTACCTTTCATTTACGTTTAATTTGAAAGCAAATGACAGTTAAAACTAATAGGGTGTTTTCCTTGTGGAACCTATGTTAATAATCGAATACAATCGCCAAAAGGATTAACCTGATGGTAGATATAAATGACCTTTATTATAAGGCACTTTAGGACAATGGTTACTGTTACAAACAAGAAGTAATGCCCGGGCTAACAAATTCGTACGCGCTTTACAAAGGTATTTGGCGACTGACTCACTGTGACTCACACTGGATTGTAATGTTTCCCACATTGGGTGTTATTGTCATGCGCACACATTGCTTGCGTTTGTACGTTTATTTATAAAAACAGCTAAAACCGGCGCGTACACATAAAAAGAAATCCGGTACGCGCTCATGTAACATACTGGAATGAAACATTCTAGAAAAGGAGAAATAATTTGCCGAATGTCGTAAATAGTATCTTGCCTACTTGACAGGAGGTGCTTAGAAGTGCCAGAGGGTGTCCTACAAAAATAGAAGGAATTTGCAAGCCCTTTGCCGCCACCGAGGTCCCTTATCGGTTCTACTTTTTACTAATAATTATTCTGCATTTAATTTGGACGTTTCGTTTGAGAGGTAATAATTTCAATGTTGCCTGATTGTGCAATAAAGTCTTACGATAACCTGTAAAAGATATTTTATTTTTATTTGACGCCGTAATATTACAAATCTTATTACAACTATTAAAACTATAGCCATTGAATTTATAGTAAAAGTTTCAGAGCTCCAGGGAACTGGAAAAGTCATTTTTTATCAAATATTTTAAAAATTGCAAAAAAACGACAACTGTGTAAAAATTGTTTAATTGTAAAAAATATATTCTTAAATTATAAGTTTATTTGAATAAAATAAATACTTAAAAATTAATTTCTAATCAAGTCATAACAAATATGTACTTAATTGTATAATTTTTATACTATTAAAGTCAATAAATCATAGTAAATAAATGGCATAGGCAACCAAACTACTTTGTTTGTTAGAAACACTGAGGAAAACACCAGCATCGTTGTCTAATTGTGCAAAAATTAATTAATTTTAATTGCGATTTTTGGCGAAAGCGGTCTCCTAAAGAGCGAAATATTTTATACTATTGTATATTTATTTCTTATTTATATGTGGCATAAGTTTCATTCTTGTACAAAATGCTCCCAAAACCCGATAAGGTCCTTTCAAGCCAAAATGTGTATCTGTTTTAGAGCAGTGATTTTTCAAAAATTGATCTTTTTTTGGCTTAAATGGCAAATATCTGCAAAACGAGTGATGAATAAAAGTTTATACAAAGTATAATTATTTTTTGATAAGGAATCCAAAAATGTCATAATATACTGGGTGTTACATTTAAAAAAATATAACTTTGGTTCAGTAGGCCATGATGGGACACCCTATATATATCGAAAATATTTTTAAATTGTGGGGCATGCATGTATCTATATGTTCGTGAAAACCGCAAGTCGATATGTTTTATAGCAAAGAAGCTATAGACCGTGGGCATATGACTGGTCACCCTGTATGTATTTGTATACAGGGTGAGTCGAAATTAAACCGCCAAATTTTTTAGGCCGATTCTACGACTAATTTTAAGATAAAAACTTCAACTTAACATATGTCCGATTTCGCTTCCTAAGGGAGCTACAGCCCTTCAAAAATGGTGTAAAAAATAAGGTTTTTGTAGGATTATTTGAAAACTCTTTATAGTAGGAACTTCAAATTTGGTGTGAATCAGAATACGCTTTAGATATGTTTCCCTGATTTTTTTGAATTTTTTTGCATGCTTCTAAAGGGTAGTTTTGGTGAGGGATGATAACAAAAACTGTGGTAACTTTTTAGGGGGTCATTTTTTAAGATATTTTTTTTCAAAATAATGTTCGCCAAACAATTTTAGATGAAAAACTTTTTTTTTCATCAATACCTTTGAAGGACTATAGCTCCCTTAGGAAGCAAATTCGGACATATGTTAATTTGAAGTTTTTATTTTAAAATTAGTCACAGAATCGGCTCTAAAAAATTTAATTTCGACTCACCCTGTATAATAAGTATATAACACGTTTATGTAATAAGTACATAGTAATGTTACATAGTTTCTACATTAAAAAGTAATATACATTTTACATCATTTCTAAATTCTAGTTGATTCTAGTTAGCTAAGACATTACACCCCTATATGCTACATAAATTTTACATAAAAGTTGATGTACACGCTAAATAGAATTTATACAACTGTGTTTGCTAGGTGTAATCATTTTTTTTTAAATTTTTATAATTATTTGTGTTTGTTAAAGTGTAGTAAATATTTTAGTCCATTCATAATTTTAATGATATTTTAAAAAACCTTAAAGTTGCATTTTTTAGATAAAAATAAAGTCTTTTAATTGCATGTTAGTAAAAATATCTTATCACTAACGTTTAAATAAAATATTTGCCATATTTTTACTCAATAATTTACAAATTCTTCGGTGAATAACTTAGATAAAAACTTTTATAACTTTAGCAATAAATGAATTTTCATGTTACTCACACATAGTAATTATATTAAAATAGTAGGTAGCAGGAAATTTAAAAATAATTAAAGCTTAAAAAGTTATAGAAATAAAGTAGAAATCCTTCATATTTCACTCAACGTTTTAGTGGAGATAAGATAAACGCAAATAAAGCTTTTTAAAAGTGCTAAAAATTGTTAATAACTTATTTTTGCTTAAAATAATTGTGGTAAGTTAGTTAAACTTCATTTTTTCAAAAATTATGACTCAATAGTTATTGAGTCATTTCATTCGAAATTTGATTAGTTAATCAAATTTCGAATGAAATTGTCAAAAATATTTGAGGTAATATTTTTAGTAAAACGAAGCTCGATTAAATTGCGAGTGTAGTTTTTTAATAAAATTAATAAAATGAGAAAAATATTGAAGTACGTGCTTGCTATCAATTTTATTAATTATGAGGTTGTTTTAATTTTGGTTGAAGTGATGTGACGTGCAAGAAGCGTGGGTGTATTTAAAGCACCTGATGAAAAATCTATAATTGAAGCGCCGGCGTAATAAAGGAAAGTTCGCACGAATTTCCTCCATTTCACTCCGAAATTCCGGACTGTGATGAAGTCTGGCTGCCTAATTTTCATCCTCCTCTTCGGAGGAACTCTGCAGACCAACTTCGTTTTTAAGCACCACGACAACAAGGAGCTCCTGGAGGTTCTCAATGATGTCAACCACAGATGTCCTGATATCACCAGATTATACACCTTGAGCGAAACTTCAGTGAATCAAGTTCCACTCTACGCTCTGGAGTTTTCCACAAAACCTGGACACCACGAAATATGTAAATACACACACCTAAACTACTGAAGTTTCTAATTTTGACGTTATTTTTAGTGAAACCTGAGTTTAAATATGTTGGGAATATTCATGGTAATGAAGTTTTGGGGAGAGAGTTAATTTTGAAACTCGCTGATTATTTATGTGACATGTTCAGGAAGAATGATCCAGAAATTACAACCCTTATCAAAACCACCAGGATACATCTTTTACCTTGTGTTAATCCAGATGGTTGGCAAAGAGCTACAGATTTGGTAAAACCAATTTTTTTACACTTTTAAAAACGCAATTTTTTAAAAAATATTAAAAAAAATACTACGAGAATAAAAACAAATAACTATGCAATCTACTGAAATTAAAAGTAATAATTTTGGTGATTTTTTGTAATTTTTGGTAATTTAATTTCTAATAAAAGCCAAAAAAAGCGTGATTATAAAACTTAAACTAAACGAAAGAAGCGAGAAGAAAGTAATAAAAATTATTAATACAATTTTTATGGTTTAATGTCACAATTGTATTAAATAAACTTTATTGTTTAAAACTCATTTAATATGTAAAACGAAACTAAATTAAAATTCATTATTTGTAAGTAAACATGCGATAATAATAAAAATATCCAATAAAGTTATTTATATTTTTATTATTTTTTTGGAGATTATTTCTTCTATTTTCATGACCATAAAAAATTTTTATGCCCCAAAAATTTGTATGTGGAAAATGCAGGAAATTTATCACGTTTTGTATTTTTAGGGAGGAGATCAAGAATTAGGAGGACGTACTAATAATAATTCCATAGATTTAAACCGAAATTTTCCAAATCTTAATCGGATTATGTACAGCAATGAAATGTACCATGTAGAAAATAATAACCATCTTTTAAGTCAAGTTGATAGCTTATCACAGCCTGTAAGTGTTTTCGATTAATTTTTATGCCACTGTATTTTTAGTGGTAATAAAATTTTTGTAGTTACAACCAGAAACTAAAGCCTTGATTCGTTTGATCATACAAATACCATTCGTGCTTTCCGCCACCATGCATGGAGGAGATTTAGTCGCAAATTACCCTTATGATGCAAGTCGGACTGGAAAAGAAGTGGGGGAATATGCAAAATCCCCAGATGATGAAACTTTTAGGTACTACTACAATTTTTAAAAAATATCCAAAATTTGCTTGCTTTCAATAAAAAAATTACTACAGTGATCACAGTAGCGGACTAAAAGGGGGGTCAGATGGTGATTTCACCCCCGTATACAGGGTGTCCCATTTGACGTTGGACTGTATGGGTATCTTTGTTATTATTGGAGATAGAAGTCGGTTAAATAGACAAAGTAGTAGAATTTTTTCGAATATTGATAATTCATTTACAAAAAAATTGAATATCGCATCGTTCCAATATGGCTATAACTTCGTTATTTTCGGTGGTACCAAAAAAAAATTTTGACATTTTTTTGTGTACAATGCAGTAAAACAAATGCATATTTTTTTTCGCCAACGGATTGACCGGAAATGAACCAAACTTATTTTTTTCTTATGGCAGCCATATTGGATTTATACATATTCGGAATTAGTGTATTTTTCTGAGTAATTTGATATATCATATGTAATATATTTTAAGAAAAATAGAAATAATTTTATTTTACTAACCAAAAATGGCCTTGAATAGATGTAAATTGTCAATACATATGTGTTAAGATTTATTTTACATTTAATATTTTAAATAGTATTGACAATTTACATCTCTTAAAGTACAATGTTAGTTTGTAAAATCAAATAATTTTATTTTTTTAAATATGACATATGGTATTACTCAGAAAAAAATACTGATTCCGAATAAGTGAAAAACCAATATGGCTGCCATAAGAAAAAAATAAGTTTGGTTCATTTCCAGTCAATCTGTTAGCGAAAAAAATATTCATTTGTTTTACTGCATTGTACACAAAAAATTGTCTGTATTATGTCAAAAAACTTTTTTGGTACCACAAAAAATAAAGAAGTTATAGCCATATTTTAAAAATTGCATTTTCTTGTTTTTTCAAGATAGCCTTGGAACGATGCGGTATTCAAATTTGTTGTAAATGAATTATTAATATTCGAAAAAATCTCTACTACTTTGTCCATTTAACCGACTTTCTATCTCCAATAATAACAAAGATACTCATACAGCCCAACGTCAAATGGGACACCCTGTATTATCGAGAAATCAACCTTTTTATAAAACATCTAAATTTAACTCTAAAGTGAGATTTTGCACATTTTTGTCCAAAATTCAAAAATAAAAAGTGATTATTTTTTTGGTTAAAAACTTATCTAAAGCCCTAAAGCACCTAAAGATGTGTTTAAAAAAAAATGGTGTAAATCGGTCGTTTAGTTTTCCCACAATAAAATCACAAAGTATTTGCTAAAATTTGGGCACAAATCCGGCCCTGGAGAGTTTATTTGAAGACTTTCAAATAATTTATTAGAATGGTCGGAAAATACAATTCATTCCTAAAATTTTGGACCCTTAAACGCTTTTGAACCCCGTATAGTTTTCGAGCAATCAACTTTTTTCTGAAAAATCTAAAATTTCTACACATTTTTATCCAGAACTCAGGAACGAAAAGTGATAACAGCATTATTATTTTTTGGATGAGAACTTATAAAGCCCAAAAATATACAGGGTGTCTCAATTTTTTTTCAGCAATTTTTTTTAGATAGTCAATGTCATTCCGAACAAAAAAATTTCTATGAACTATTATTTTTTTCGACTCCTTAAGAAGTTACAGCAATTTTAAAATTTCAAAATAATAATGATTTTTTGTGTATAAATTTCATTTTATTTCAATTTTTTAAATTTAAATCAGGTATGCTTTGCTTTTTAACATTATCTGTAAGCCAATCAGATAAGTTAATTTTCTTGTGAGAAATTTTAAATGAGTCCACTTTTTCTAAAAACAGCCAATAATGTTCAAAAATTCAAGTTGGGAAAGACAAAATCCAAACCATAAGTCTTTTAAATAAAAACATAATGATAAGAAAGGAAAATTATACAGGGTTTCACAAAAAATCGTTAAAATGTTGAAATTTTTAAATTGCTGTAACTTCTTAAGGAGTCGAAAAAAAAATATTAGTTTAGAGGAAATTTTTTGTTCACAAGTACATCTAAAAAAAATTTGCTTGAAAAAAAGTGAGACACCCTGTATAAAACTTTAATTTAATTAATACATTTTTGTAGGCACTTGGCGTTGGTTTATGCTAAAAACCATGCTGATATGTCGAACCATAACCGTAAAGCTTGCAACATTGGTGATGTCAGTTTTGGAAAAAAAGATGGGATTACCAATGGTGCTGATTGGTACAGTGTAGATGGAGGTAAATATCTTTCAAACATTTACATAATTTAGTATCTTAAAGCAAATTTTATATATTTTTGTTAGGTCTTCAGGATTTTAATTATCTTTCAAGTAATGATTTTGAGTTGACTTTGGAGCTGGGTTGTGTTAAGTACACGCATGCAAAGGATTTGGAAAAAGAATGGGAAAGAAATAAAAATGCGATGATTAATTTTATATGGCAGGTAAATTTTTTAATAATTTCAAATCGCAAATTTTACAAAAAAAATTTTAGTCTCACATAGGAATTAAAGGAATAGTCTATAATGCAATGACCAAACAAGGAGTTCCTAATACCATAATCCATATTACAAATATCACTGATAATGCGGAAAAACATATCAATCACGACATTACATCAGGTAAGTTTTTATACAGGGTGTTTCATTGAAAACTTCAAATGTCGTTTATTTCATAACCAAAATTTTTTTCAAAAAATTAACCGAACACGCCGATTTTTGTTTTGAGGGGGACGCATTATAAGACCGATTTAAGCACTCTCACGTCACTCCCTTAAGCGGGGGGCGTTAACCCCCTAATTTCTTAAATAGCAACAGGGGTTGAGTAATATATCATTTGAAAGCTGCTTTTAATTAGAATTCAACGGTATAAATTAAATTAAAATTAATCGATTCGTTTTAAAGAAAGAAAATAAAAACCTATTGTAATACTCAAATTTAAAGTTTGTAATAATTTTTTTTTTAGTTATAAAATAATTTTATTTTTAAATAGACAATTAAAGTAAATGTTCGAAATGTTTTCCAGAATTTTCCAAGCAGAAATAGAGACGGTCTTCAAACTCTGCGCGAACATTTTGTAGCATTACTGGTGTAATATTTCCACATTCTTTTATGATCCTTTGACGAAGGTCTGCTATTATTATTTTTTAAATATTATTTTTTAAATAGCCCCAAACGAAAAAATCCTGCAGTGTGAGATCAGGTGAGCGTGCTGGCCATTCAATAGTACCTCCATGGCCAATCCAACTAGGAAAGGTTCTGTTTAAATATTGACGAACTGGTAACATATAATGTGGCAGAGCACCATCCTGTTGAAAAATTATCAAATTTTCGTCCAGCATATCATCATTTTCTAAGACGTGTTATTGTAGGTTCGATAATATATTGCAACATATCTAAATATTTTTCGCCTGTTAAGTTGCCATCAATAAATATTGGGCCTATAATATGGTCCCTATAAATACCAAGCCAAACATTTAATATTTCTGGATACTGACAGTGCTCTTCTCGCATCCAATGTGGATTTTCTGTACTCCAATAACGACAGTTATGTTTATTAACTTCACCCCTCAAATTAAATGTTGCTTCATCACTAAAGCAGATGTTTTGTCATTGGTTTGGAGTATTTGATAGTCTATTAGACATAACTTCACAAAACTCTGTTCAGCAATCAAAATCATCTTCACTTAATTTTTGATGACAAGAAAATTTATACGGGCGATATTTTAAATTTTTTAAAATTCTCCAAAACTTGGTACTTTGAAGTCCTGTTAATGTAGATAAGTTTCTTATGGAAGTTTGCGAATTTAGAGATGTTTCGCCTACTACAGTCAACGTTTCTACTTCATTTGGGGGGCCGCCAGTTCTTTTTTTATTTCCTACTGAACCCGTTTCACGAAATTTATTGAACAAATCTAAAACATATCTTGCAGATACATTTTTATCTGGATGAAGATTATTAAAACGAGTAGCTGCTCGAAGGGCACATCTTCTTTCTTCACCGTATAGCATAATAATCTCAACTCGATCATCCTTAGAATAAACCATTTTGAATGGTTAGGAGGTAATAAAGTTAGTGTAATCTATTTAATTCGAAAACTTGTAATACACTAAATTAAATTATTTCAATTTTTAAATCACATTTTATTTAGATTTAAACACCTGTCAAATCATGTGGATAACATAACAAAAAAATTTATTTATTGTTCTTTTGCGTTTAAATTTTAAATTAAATTATTCATGAGAACCAAACGGGACATCTTACCTTCAATTTTTTATTCAGTATTTAATAATTTGCTAATTGAAAAAAGATTTTTGGGTTAATTTAACATTTTTTAAACTTATTTATTGCAATGAGTTTTTAATTTTTTTCTTTAAAACAAATCGATCAATTTGAATTTAATTTATACCGTTGAATTCTAATTAAAAGCAGCTTTCAAATGATATATTACTCAACCCCTGTTGCCATTTAAGAAATTAGGGGGTTAACGCCCCCCGCTTAAGAGAGTGACGTGAGAGTGCTTAAACCGGTCTTATAATGCGTCCCTCCCAAAACAAAAATCGGCGTGTTCGGTTAATTTTTTGAAAAAAAATTTGGTTATGAAATAAACGACATTTAAAGTTTTCAATGAAACACCCTGTATATAAATTGTGTTCCAATAATTCAATAAAAACGCTTAATTTATACGTAATTTTTAAATTTAAATTTTTTACTCTCGGGAATTGACGTTCTGTGGTTTTACGTGAAGTTAGCGCAACGTGGAGTAAAATGAGTACTCTTGAGGCGGCAATGTAAAGCCGACTCAAAAACATCTTATTAAATATAAATACAGGGTGCTTCAAAATTATATTTTTATTAATACTTTAAAAATTAATAATTAAGTATGTAAAGATTTTATGCAACCAAATTTACACGTGAAACGTAATTAGAGTAGCCTAATTTAATTATTGAATCATAAATTATTTTTATTGTTTTAGTTCATGATGGTGATTATTATAGATTATTAACGCCTGGAAGGTACCGAGTGACGGCTTATCATGAAGATTTTCTGCCTCGTTCAAAACTTATATACGTAAAGCACAAACCATTTTCTTCAGGCGCACAAAGGCTTGATTTTGCTCTAATACCTAAAATGGTAATTAATTATTTCTTGTAAATTTGTATAAATTTAGATTTCCTGGTATTTTTAGTCTAACAACATCGTTGATTATCAGGGACATGGCGATTATTACAACCATCAATACCAAGGAGATAATAACAGAGGGTAATTAATTATTTTCTATAATTAATACGTGTTTTATAATATTTTATTTATTTTCAGATACTAAAATAAACCGAAGAGACGTAAGAAACTCCCACTTTTCCTTCATATTTATCCTAAATTTTAATTATTATTGAGTAAATAATAATTATTTTTTATAATGCATTGAAAATTATTCAATGCAAATATCTTGTTCATGATAATAAATAGATTATATTATTATACGTAAATTTGATATCAATTATTTTAAAAAGTCTAATAAAAATTTTTATTTTAGCGTTTCCTTGATTCAGTAGACTCAAATTTATTCGAGCAAAAATCACCGAAAAAATACCAATTTCGATTTTTTAGTATTATAAAAACTTCTAAGTAATTAGGAGACCAAAATTATTTAATTGTATATTTTTTTATAAATTTCCAATTTTTACCAATTTTCAAAACATGGTATTTTAACAATACCGAGTGCTCAGTCAAGACGATAGACAAATTAAGAGAGTACCAAACTTTAAATACAGTCAAACTTCCCTAACTCAAATCTTCAAGGGACTTTAAAAAAATCGGGATATACAGGGTGTTCCGTAAGTAATGCATAATAATGAAAGGGGTTGTTCAGGACACCAAAACAAGCAACTTTTTTTAATAAACCCATATTCGGAAATTAACCTTTAAGCCAGAGTAAATAAAAAAGATTTAAGGTAATTAAGTTAATTATTTAATAAAATTTACAAAAATTGTTCGAAATTTCGGCCATTTTGTTCAATGCACAAGGTTGCACGCTGGTTCGTAGATCTTCGAACCCTCTGGAATATCCCAGGGATGTCTTGGACAATGGTACGAGCAGCCATAAGTCTTGCGAGAAGTTCTTCTTCTGTAGTAACAGGCGTCTCGTACACCAGACTTTTCAAATATCCCCAAAGGAAAAAAATCCAAGCTTGTGAGATCAGGGGAACGTGCAGGCCAATTAACTGGTCCGCCACGACCAATCCAACGGTTGGGAGAAACTTCATCCAGAAATTGGCGTACATTTAAAGAAAAATGAGGAGGACACTCATCGTGTTGAAACCACATACCTTGTCTAATAATAAGCGGCACTTCCTCCAAGAGCTCAGGTAAAACTTCCTCCAAGAAATGGCGATACTTTACACCATTCAAACGTGGTGGTAGTAGGTATGGACCAATTAAATTGTCTCCCAAAATTCCAGCCCAAATATTAATAGAAAATTGGTGTTGATTTCGCCGACAGGATACAACATTTTCGTAAGTAATTAACTTTAATAACAAACGTAATTGATCTTAGAATAGCACAACAGAATAAACCGATGTTGATTTACTACTATCTCATTTAAAGTTGTTCACTCCAAATTTGTGTCGTGTTTTTTTAAAAATCTGTTGTGCACGGTCTATTGTAAAGACATGACAATAAATCGCAAACATTTATTTACAAAAAAAAAAGAAAATAAAGTTATTTTTGTAAATTACATTTAAAAAATTTTGTCTCAACCTAGTGACTTAATGGTTAATTTCCGGATATGGGTTTATTAACAAAAGTTGCTTGTTTTGGTGTCCTGAACAACCCCTTTCATTATTATGCATTACTTACGGAACACCCTGTAGACATTACAAACAAAATTCGACATATAGAAGTTCGAGTTATGGAAGTTCGACTGTATATATCTTGTGGCTGCTGGCTCAACGATAAATGGGATACGTGGCATCGAAATAAAAATCAGAATCGAGCTGACAAGAGGAGTTTTCGTCAGAATGAAAAGCTTATATACAATCGCAGTCTTCACTTTCAAACACGATGGCGAAGTGGTTAGGTAACTGTCAGTGAACCTCAATGAACCGTCTCGAAGCGTTCGAAATGTGGATGTTTCGAAGAATGCTATGGATTCCATGGGTGGATCGAGTCACTAATGATGAGGTCCTACGAAGGATCAAAAGAGGCTTATTCTTGGGACGGTTGATATCGTGTGGTCGAAGACAAGAAATAAGAGTCTGTCCTTCAAGTCTCGTCGACGACACGATCTCGCCCGGTCCAAGAATTATCCCTGCAGTAGACATATTCTTGAAAGGTCAACACGATGACTCATACCACTTTCATCATTCTGTTCTTGTCAGTTTCATGAAATAATTGAAGGAAAAATCGAAGGGAAACGTGTATTCGGGATGAAAACGTTTTCATGGATGCGGAATCTTCGTCAATGGTTTGAGATCAAAGAAATGACCCGATTGATCCGGCTTTCTTCTATTATACAGAAGAAGTCTGTCGCGAAGCTTAGGGCTCCAGCGGCTTGGGGGGTGGTACTCGCTTGGCTACGAGAGGCAAAACCCAGAAAAACACAAGAAATACTGGATAAAAGACCTTATTTATTCCTTAAGATTACAAAAGAAACGGCACCTACCTTATCATGGTTTACAAAAAGTAGCCCTTGTCAGCAATAACCCTTGGTGGAAACTCTCTATCTGCCACTTCCACCCGATAGTTAGACAGGAACCGACTGACTTTACTTAGGTTCGCCCAAGGCAAGAACCTCAAAAGTACTCATCAGCAGATAGGAAGTTGCAAAAGTTATTGCTGACCAAGCTACGTGTGCCGCGATTCAAATTAAATAGAAAAGCTTAATACTTAATAAAAAGAACTGCAACTTATGGTAAATCTTCGTGTCAATAGAATGGTCAATGGTCACCAATCTTCTGTAAGGAGAAGGCACCGTAAGAAGAAGAACGCAGAACACCCCATCAACAGCTTGGTTCATAGCATTCGCAAACCAGGACTGCCGGCTAGTTTTTCTGATATATGTAAGCAGTATCTGCAAATGATATAAAAAGTATTTATTAATATGAGAAGTATCAGGGGCGGAACGAGTGATACCCCATTCTACCCCACTCATTATGTCCTGACGTTACAGTTTCTTCTTTTTCTTATCCGTTGTTATCTTGGTCCTTGGCAACTGAGCCCTGTTGATCAGCCACAAACAAAAATAAATCACAAGAGCAAAGAAAATTAAAAATACACAAATAAGTATGTAGGTGGAAAAGCAAGCATGATAAAATAAGGAAATAAGGTTATTAGGAGAAGCATGACCAATAGACAAAATATCATAGGCTACTTTTATCCCGAGCAACTCAACCCAGCTTGAATTCGAGTATAGGCTTGACCTCTACCATTTGAAGTACATGTAAAAGGTCAAATCAAGCCCGAATTCAAGATGGCTTGACCTGCTCGAACTAAACGTAGTCATAATATAACTTATTAGATTGAACTCTAAAATTCCCACAATCAAACAAGGTGTGATGTATAGTACCAACCTCAGCACAAGGCCAGGATCAGAACACCAATTTTATTCAGATATGAGAGATGGTAGAACAGTGACCCAATCTCATCCAAACCTTCTCCCAAGAAATTTATAACACCTATTAAAACACGGAGACAAAGGAATATACTTTTAATTTGATGATAAAAACTAAACGGAATTGCTAAATCCCACTTATTTTTACAATCAAGTTTAATAGCAAAAACAGAATGAGTACAAAAAGACCTTACAACAGAAACTTCAGAAGATAAAGCCTTTTTAACCTCTCTATCTGCCAAATCATTACATAAAATATTTACATGACTGAAAATGTGACAAAGGATAAAATCAAAACCCTCATTCGTAGAAAGTTCAAAAATTAGATTTTAAAATAAAAAAAATTCAAGTCTCTACGATGTTTCGTTCAAAAGGTATGATTTTATATATAAAATATGGCATTCTGGTTTTTGAAAATTTTTGAAAAATTCATATTTTGCTTAATAACTAAAATTAAGAAACAAAAATTCATACAGTAAGCTTCTAAAAATTACCCATATTAACATATTAAATTTTTCTAAATTTTATTATTTTTTAAGGTGCATTACCTAAAAATTTTTTGACTTTTTGGAGGGTACAAATTTTCTTGGGGGGCAAGTGACCCCTACATTGCATCCATTTTCTATCATCTTTCATTTGCGGGGTCGATTTTTGAAAAATTCGAAAAAAATTTTTTTTAGATATTTTGAAATTTGAAATTTTTCATGTGAATCGGTTTTTGTTTTTTTTTTCGAAAACTATAAAAATTACCGGTTTCAAATTTTTACCAAAGGTAAACACCGTGGATAGACGTGTTTTAAAAATATTTGGTTAAAATCGGTTAAATAGTTTTTTTGGAAAAACGGTTGCGCCTGGAGTCTTAAAAATGGCTACGGTTTATCTTAAGGGTGTGAGAATAAAAGGAGCCAAATTTCTTCGCTTTACTTTAAAACCGGACGGTGGTGCAATTTTTTAAAATTGACACCGGCGAAAACCGGAAAAAAGCAAGAAAAATCGACCGACTTTGGAATTTTTTTCAGAGTGTTTGGTGGTTAGAAAAATTTGAAATTCGAACCTCGCTTAGAATCGACATTCCTCTTCATGATCCAACCGGAATTTATAAAATCTAACGAAAAAAAACTACCCTTTTCGTGGCTCCGCGCAAAAAACCTCCAATTTCGGGGTAAAAATACAAAAAGGGTCCTATCTCCGCCCCCTTAATAGACGAATGAGTAATAGTCCTATTCGTAAAAATAAGCTGCAAAAAGTCTTTCAGAAGTGAAAACAAATTATTTACAAAGACTTCAGGTAAGTCAGAATCAGATTTTCTAATCCCATAAAAAAATATTGCAATTAAAAAAATAACAAGGTAAAATGGAATCTTGAGAAATGGGCATAGGAGCGGAGCTTCGTTCTTCCTCCAGTATGGAAATTTCCAGGGGCGGATGGGCACCTGACTAGCGGCCCGGGAAAAAATATTTGTCGGCCCATTTTTGATTTTTCGATATGAATAAAAAAGGATATAAAGTGCCAGTTTTTTCCCTTATTTTTTTTTCTAATATATTGAACATTCAATATATTGCCACTATTCGGAACATGTCAGAGAGAATTTACAGGAGAGTAACAATCTTAAAATGAAGATTGAATCAGAATCAAGCTAAACGTATTAAATACTTGATATAGGTGTTAGAGTTTGGCTAGATTGGTTTTGGAATAAAAACGAAAATCGAAATAATAATTTGAAATTTGTCTACATTTTATGGTTAAAAATAAAACGTTTTGCCTCAAATAACATCAACATATTTTTTTAATGTAACACCGTTTCTTAGTTCAGATTGAAGGTATTTAAAAAAAATCAAATTTTTGTGAAAGTCATTTTAATTTTTTGGTAAATTAAGAAAAAACTTTTTTTCTTCATCCGGATGAAACTACCAAAACTTATTCTAAATCGTGGGCTAGCAAGCAAAAGGCACTAAGTCAAAAATATTTTGGTTTAATATTTACTATTGTAATAAAGAATTAGTTATCTAGAATCTAGATTCTAGATTAATTGAAGAGTTATACCCATTAGGACAAAAAGGCAATGGCCCGCATTCAAAAAGGGCCCGACGCCCGACCAACAATAAATGTTGCGTTTTTTGTTTGTTTTGAATATAACATTTATTTAAAATCTACACTATCCGAATCGAATTTCGTAAATTTCTAAAAAGAAAAGATTTTTTGCAATTTAAAATTATCTTCAAATGTATTGGATTTTGTGAATTTTATACAGGATGTTCCAAAAATGAAAAAGTTGTTCAATACGTTATTATTTTTCCAAGGGTTCCAAATAAAGTACTAAAGAATATGGGACAGCCTGTTCTATTTATTAGTTTTCTTGAAATTTAAGAAAAAATAACATTGATAATCTTAAAAATTTGATTTAAATTCAATTAGATTTAAGTAAAATGTAGAACTTTTTAAAGTTTGTGAGAGTTTCACTTAAACTTACAATAAAATGCATATTTCAAAAATTCATGATTTCTCCAAAATTTAAGTATAAAAAATAATTCAAAACTCATCACTTTAAATTCCAGGAAATTCTTTCCTTTCTAAAGTGAAAAGAAACGAAATTTACAAGAAATTCGTAATTTCTGTTTCAGAAACCCTTTATTCTTTCTGAAGAATTTGGGGCGAGTTCTTTTTAGTTCAAAATCTCGATTTTGGATGAGGTTAAAAAAATAAATGTGAATATAAACGATGCGATGGCCAGAGAGAAACAAATAATATCATTATAACCCTTTGATCATTTTTCGAAAAAAAAAATCGTTTTAGACGAAACATGTGGGGCCCGTGAAAGTATTGTGGCCTAGTGCCCGGTTAACTGATAAGACTGCACTGTGAAGAGTACTTGAGAACTACTTTCAGGACCTAGGTACAAATTTTAATCGCGGGCCCCTTGTAGAGTCGGATTTTGTCTTGAGGGTCCTAGGCAAAAATTGCTATGGGCTATGGGGGCCCCGGGATACCACAAAATTGATTGGTCTAATCCCAAAATATTATCACTTCATTTTTAATTTTTTTTTTAAGTTTCAATTTAGCTTTTTGAGGGCCCCAAAAAAAGAAAGGTCCTATTAGACCGATTATAAATCCGTTCCTGTTCTGCCAGAAATATATCCGAGTTTATTGAAAAATTCCAAGGGGAACATTAATTAAATCAAAATTTTGTAAAAATTGCACTATTTTACTTGTTGAAGTTGTTAAAAAAAATTTTCAAGAAGAACATTACAAAAATGAGTTTTTGTAAAAATTGCACTATTTTACTTTTTGAAGCTTTTAAGTGATTTTTAAAATATTATAAACAAATAACTAAGTGCGGCAGAATTAATTTTGTGGTCGATTAAATATACAGGGTGGGCCAACGAAAACGAAACAGACGAGTTTTGAAATAGTTAATAAAACAATTTGAAAAAATGCTCGGACAGGTGAACTTTAGATTCGAGGGGGGCATATTTTGGAATAGAGCTGATTTAAAAATCCATTCATCCCTATGGACACAACTCCTAAAATTTTAATAGGGATGGTAAGGTAAGTAATACCTCGTTGGAAAGATCTTTTTACCCAGAGTAAAATACAAAAAAAAAAGTTAAATTGATCGATTCGTTTTAAAGATATTCAAAATTTAGCAAGTAGAGTTTTCATACCTTTTAAAATTGTGCTATGAACACCACGCCTTCAATTTTAAGTCTTTTGATAGGGTAAGTAATACCTCCTTGGAAAGTTCTTTTTACCACAAGTAACATACAAAAAAACAAAAGTGAAATCGATTGGTTTGTTTTAAAGAATTCAAAATAAAACAGTATTGCACATTATTTTTTATTTAACCAAACTAAACTTAACTAATCTTTTTGAAGAAAACTTAACACTTTAAAGAATCCCATCGATCCCGACACTTTCAAGGATGTTTTTATTATTTTATTAAATGTTCGAATTGAGTTCCACCAACCTCCATGCAAACGTACAAATTTTGCTCAAAGCGAATTCTTACATTTTGTAACATTTCAGCAGTAATTTCTCGGCATTCATTAATAATTCTGTCGTAACTCTCCTAGAGATCCTGGTTCCGTTGCGTAAATCTTACTTTTTATATGCCCCCAAAGGAAAAAATCTAGGGGAGTAAGATCGGGAGATCGCGGCGGCCACTCCAAAGGTCCTCTACGCCCAATCCATTGCCCAGGAAACGTCGTATCCAAGAATTCCCTAACAGGCCGTGTGTAATGAGGAGGGGCTCCGTCTTGTTGGAAAATCAGATGCTCTTCTAAATAACGATCGTTATTTTCGATAATATCGTCAAGAATTGGATGAACAAAGTTTTGAAGTAGATCCAAGTACATATCCCGTTAGATTGCCATCTAGAAAATAAGGACCAATAAGACGGTCTCCAAAAATTCCAACCCACACATTCAATTTTTGAGGAGTTTAAGTGTGAACTTCATGAAATACCCTAGGATTCTCATCTGACCAATATCGACAATTATGACGATTAACGGTTGAGTTTAAGAAAAAAGTGCACTCATCAGAAAAACAGATATTATAAAGATAATTTTCATCAGCAATTATCCGTTCCGTCATCACCTCACAAAATTGCAGTCGTCTATCAAAATCATCTTCATTTAACTCATGAATTAAATGAATTTTATAGGGATGATATTTGTGACCTTTCAATATTCGGTGAGTGGTTGTTCTGCTGATGTTAGTCACAGTCTCCAGTTTTCTTGTGCTTAAAGTTGGATCTGCAGCAACTTGTCCCAAAACACCTATTTCAACGACCTCATTTCTTATTGGACGAACATTACCAGGATCGCGTTTCTTATTACCAACAGAACCAGTATTTTTAAATTTTGCAACCAACTCCAGAACGTATTTTCGGTTACAATGTTTGTTTGGATGTTGTTCATTAAATAAATTAGCTGCACGATGAGCATTCTCATCGTTTTTAAAATAAAAAGTGATTAATTCAACCCTTTCTGGAATTGTATAAACCATTGCTCGCAGAAGCTTTTACAGAAGTTCACAAAATTTTAAATGTTGATTTCTAATAATTAGTCATAAACAGTTTTAACACGATGAAAATCACCACTAATACAAAATACAACTGATAAAAAGAATCTCAATGTGGTTATAAATCGTTTTATGTTTTGCATTGTTTTGTTCCAGATGTTACAAAATTTTAAACAATTCCTCGAATAAATTTAAATTTGTTTTTTAAAATCTCTCTTTTGTAGAAAATGAAAATAAATTTCGTTTTACATGTTTTTGTATGTTACTTTGGGTTAAAAGATCTTTCCCAGGAGGTATTACTTACCCTATCAAAACACTTAAAATTGAAGCAGTGGTGTTCATGGCACAATTTTAAAGGCATGAAAACTCTACATGTTAAATTTTGAGTATCTTCAAAACGAATCGAAGAATTTAACTTTTTTTTTGGCATGTTACTCTGGGTAAAAAGATCTTTCTAACGAGGTATTACTTACCCCACCATCCCTATTAAATTTTTAGGGGTTGTGTCCAAAGGGCGAGGGATGAATGGGTTTTTGAATCAGGTCTATTGCAAAATTTGTCCCCCTCGAAACGATATAACTTAGCCTATCAAAACACTTAAGATTGAAGGCGTGGTGTTCATAGCACAATTTAAAAAGACATGAAATCTCTACTTGCTAAATTTTGAATATCTTTAAAACGAATCGATCGATTTAACTTTTTTTTTGTATGTTACTCTGAGTAAAAAGATCTTTCTAACAAGGTATTACTTACCCCACCATCCCTAGTAAAATTTAAGGGGTTGTGTCCATAGGGGATTTTTGAATCACTTCTATTGCAAAATATGTCCCCCTCGAAACCAAAGTTGACCTGTCCGAGCGATTTTTCAAAATTTTTTATTAACTATTTTAAAACTCGTCTGTTTCGTTTTCGTTGGCCCACCCTGTATTTGAGAATTCTGCCTAGGGACGGATTTAGCACTTGGGGACAAAAATTGCTATAGGAGCTCCGGGATACTACAAAACTGGTCTCAATATTTTTTTTAAGTTGAAATTTAGCTTTCTTGGGGGCCTCAAAAAGAGAGGGTCCTGGGCTTCAGCCGTATTATTTGAGCGTATATAAATCCGCCCCTGGCACCTGCTTGTACTTTTTAAAAACATTTTTTAACCATGTTGATTTAAACTTCTTATTTTATACAAAAATTTGTTATAATTTAATTCTACTTTGTTATATTTTTTTATCATTTCTGTTTATTTATTTATTTTATAATAAGATCTGGGCAAAATGAAAATAAATAATTTATTAAAAAATCTCAAAAAACGGGCCCCCTAAATTTGCGGTCCCTAGGCAAGTGCCTACTTTGCAGGGCCATAGCCAGAATCAAATGTTAGGGCAGGCATGAAGAATTTTTAGGCGGGCAAACATTTTTTATATTTTAAAAAATGACTTCAAAATATAAAAAAATATAACGTCGAAGTATAAAAAAAATATCTTCAAAATATAAAACAAAATAAAATATAACTTTAAAATTGAAAAAAAAAAATTCACAAAACTATAATTTATAATAGTCCTATATTTCAATTATGTTTAAAACATCTTATATTTGCAATATAAGCAAAAGTATCTCAACCATTGAGAATTTTAACTACCTGTAGGGGGCGCTGTTTTGAAAGAAACAGCTGATCGAAAACAGGTAAAAATCGAAAATTGTTCACAATATAATTATAATTGGAACAAAAGTATCCTATTTAATTACTTCAATTCACAAAGGTGGGTAGTATTTTAAATAAAAGTAATTAAAATAGAGTATTTGAAATACTTTTAGTATTTTGAATTTGAAACACTTTCCTAAAAAGTATTTTGTATTTTCAAGTACCAAATTGAATTTCAATTACTTTTTAAGTTTTTAAAATCAAACTTTTGTATTATAGATTTTCATCCAATCTTTTATATTGAATCTTTAATTCTTTGGACAACAAACATATTACTGTTATTGCTAATACCTTAAAATTAAACCATTTTTTTTATTTCAAATAGAAAAGTATTTCAAATGAAGTATTTTAATTACAAAACATAAGTATTTTGGATAAAGTATTTCAAATACTTAAAAAAAGTATTTTGCACACCTCTGTTAATTCATAAAACAAATAAAATAGGCAATATTAGCTTTTTATAAGCGCGATAATATAATTTAAGCGTATTTTATTCTTTGACTTTTACCTGTTTCGCGTAGTTCAAAAAAATGCTCCAGAGGGCATCAAGAATTCTGAAATCGCGAATAGTTAGTCTGTTAGGATTTCTTTTTGATTTTTTTCACTTAATATTTAATATAATATAGGTATATGTACATAAATACATATAGGTTAGATTTTTAAAATATCGCAGTTATCCGTACCTGAAAAACTTTCGACAGTCGAAAATTTTTCAGGGCGGGCATTAATTTTTCCAGAGCAGGCATTGCCTGCCCTGGCCCATAGCTGGCTACGGCCCTGTACTTTGCCTAGTGGGACACGAGGCCCTGACCTCTTTTTCGAATGCTATGAAGCTTTGAAATTCAAATTACGCAAATCCAATTTTTTGACTTAGTGCCTTTTGCTTGCTAGCCCTCGAAATAATAAAAATATACCTAAATAAAATGATCCCAGCAGTATTATTTTTTTACTTTTTTAAGAAGCATTATTGCAAATAATTTTTTTTTTTATAAATTAATATTTTGGGTTCTTTCTGCCCCCTGCCCGACGAGCCTCTAACTCACCGGCCCACCGGGAAAATCCCCATTTTCCCTTATGGCCCATCCGCCCCTGGAAGTTTCTTGGCCAAAAGACCTTCAGTAAAATCCAAACTAAGCGCACTCTGATACTTACAGCGGCCACTCCGTATTGCGTAGCATGGAGAACCGAACGTTCTGCACGAAGCTCGCGTGTTTCCGTCGTTCGTAGCGAGCACCCCACCCCTTTCGGGTTCTACTCTGATACTCCGTTCCACCCTGCGTTGCCTTGGGAAAGTTTCAGATCTTCACTTTTTTCGATTCAGCGATTTTTTACTTGTTACTTTTTTTAATTTTTTTTTTGAATCTCATTAGAACTTCGTTAGTGCTTCAAGTCTCTATTTTACAGTGTATGAAGTAATATATTTTTGGATTTGATGCTGTAGCTTTAAACTCCCAAATAGAGTGCAATCTACGACAAAAGTATATTTTTGAAGAATTTGGTTTGAACAGATGTTTAGTTTCATCATGTGTAGTTGAGGGCATGTGTTTAATATTTGTAAAAAAAATGAGATTGCAGATTGATGACTAGAAGAGTGGTTTGTAGATGATAGAAAAAGGCTCTGGAAGAACCCGTCCATCCCACATTGCCCACGACCTGGAGAAGCAAAACCGATAGAACAAGCACGAATCGGGCTCGTCGACGGAGAGTGAAAGTGTCTCCTCGCAGTCCTCGCAGTCCTCGCCGGGCAAGTAAATACAAATCCACACACGAAGGCCGGCTCTATCCGCGAACGAGGTCCACACGGTGAAGTCCCCAAGTTCAAATCGCCGCCACTTGGTCCCCAAACGTCGCTGGGGGGCAGTCGCTGAAAGGGGTGTCATTTCCCCTGCGCCACTTCCGGAGGCACGCGCGCCTTTTCACTCCGGGGAACGGTTCCAGAGAAAAACCGCCGCGAAGGTGCACGTGCGAAAAGTGATGCAAGCATTGACACACTATTCACGTGTGTTTGCATGTCAGGGCAGCGCAAGAGTCCTCCGCACTTTTTAAAAGATCCCTCAGACTCTTGGGTAAGTTCCGAAATTTCGCAAAAAACCGTAGGACGAATATTACCCAAACTCGTTTGCATACACCTGATTATAAATAATTACCAACCATTTCATACTTTAATTATCAGCAATTATTGGTAATTTAATAAACTACTTTTATGCAAAAATCTCATAATAACTACTCCAGTCACTTCTATAATTTCAGAATTATTGGATAAATTTTTAACACCTGCGCTATTATAGGTGTTTTCATGGAATTTGCGTGAGGAGTTATGAATCACTTCAAATCTCTTTCAAGATTAGGAGTCTTACTCATGATGGTATCAATTTTTTTCCTAACACAAAAGCTTTTATTACAACAAAAATATAATAAATTTTTTTTTTCGAATCCTCCTAATTAAAATTTTGTGTGAGTTTTATTTGGGCACGTGCTTGTACATAAAAAAGGACGTGGGTAATTTAAAATACAAAATGTAAGACTTTTTTAAAAGCGGAAACCTAAGCGTTCTTGGAATGGAAATGGAAACGTTATAATGATACCGCTTGAAGCAAAACCCTAAACCCAGGTTGAATAATAATGAGATAAGGTACTTCCTAAAAATTCTAATTAATTTATATTTCATTATCAGTTTTAAGAAATGTAAATTGTAAATTTGCTTAAGATAACTGGAGTAGTACAAATTGTTGGTTTAATTTTCTCAGCTATAGTTTAATAGCGCCCTGTGGGTTTCGCATAAGTCCATAACTGCTAATATTGCGTTTTTCGAAACGCTTTATCAAAAATAGGTGAAGGCTTTCCTTGGCGCAAATTGGCGCTTTAATGCTGATAAATGCGATGCAAATTGCAGATAATAAACCAGAAACAACCGCATAATTTCTACCAGATTTTTATGAGATCCAGTGACATTTAACTTCGATTCTTATTATTCAGGTACTTCAGGTAACATCTTGTTTCAAAACCTAAAAATTATTTGTTTCATTACATACCACTTTTTCTTAAACCTCTAAGTGAGACTTAAAATCAAAAATTGACAGAATTACGAATTACAATAGAATATCTTCAAAAAATTATGTGTCAATTAAGGGTTTAATGAGTAGTTGGGAAACTGGCTTTGATACACCCTGTATACGAGGTGATTTAAAAAACTAACATTTTCGTTGATGAATATAAAATCAAATAATTAGTCATAAGATGAAAACTAGAGATCTTCTATGGTTTTATATGGTCACAAGAAATACTCCTTAATTGTCAATTTTAGTAATTCTTGAAAATTTTTGAACATGATTGAAAAATGGTCATAAAAACAAATATTTTTTGGTTTTATTTGGTCGTAAAAAAATATATCTTAATTGTATATTTCAGTAATTTATGAGATTTTTTGAGTTTTTAAATCATACAGTTATTTTTCACAAACATCCTGTATACAAGGTGATTCAAAATTTTTTTTATTTTTTATTTTATTTAGCCTTTATCCCAACGACTAATGCAAACTAGAAATCAAAATGATATTTTTTAATATTATTTGGTTGCGAAGGAAATATTTCTAAATTGTCAATTTCAGTAATTTTTTTTGAAAATATAGAAGAGATGTATCAATGAAAAATTGAATATCATTGATGAAATTGCACCCGTCCTTCATTTATTTGATGGAAAAAAGGTATTATTTTTAATTTTTTAGAAACTAGAAGAGTAAAGTGATATTTTTGATTTTATATATTCATAAATTTAGCTGTATTTTTGAAAATTTTCTGAGAAAATCAATAAAAACAAGGTGTTTTGATTAAATCATTAATGTCATTGAAAACACCGCCCCTGTAATCATTAATTTCGATAATTTTTTTGAAAATATACAAGGTGTATCAATGAAAAATTGAATGTCATTGATGAAATTACACCCGTCCTTCATTTATTTAATGGAAAAAAATTGGAAAAAAGTATTGATTTCAGTTTTTTAGAAACAAGAAGAGTAAACTGATGTTTTTGATTTTACACATTCAAAAATTTACCTATATTTTTCAATAATTTTTGAGAAAATCAATGAAAACAAAGTGTTTTAATTAAAGCACTAATGTGATTGAAAATACCACTCCTGTAATCATTAATTTCGATAATTTTTTTGAAAATATACAGGGTGTATCAATGAAAATTTGAATTTCATTGATGAAACCACAACCGTCTTCTCATTTATTTCAAGGAAAAAAATTAAAAAAAGGTATTATTTTCAATTTTTTAGAAACTCGAAGAATAAACTAATATTTTTTATTTTACATATTCAAAAATTTATCTATATTTTTGAAAATTTTCTAAGAAAATCAATAAAAACGAGGTGTATTAATTAAAGCATTAATGTCATTGAAAAGACCACCTCTGTAATCATTAATTTCGATAATTTTTTCTTGAAAATATACAGGGTGTATCAATGAAAAATTGAATATCATTGATGAAACCATTCCCGTCTTCTCATTTATTTCATGGAAAAAATTAAAAAAAGGTATTATTTTCAATTCTTTAGAAACTAGAAGAATAAACTAATATTTTTGATTTTACATATTCAAAAATTTATCTATATTTTTGAAAATTTTCTAAGAAAATCAATAAAAACGAGATGTATTAATTAAAGCATTAATGTCATTGAAAAGACCATCCCTGTAATCATTAATTTCGATATATTTTTTTTGAAAATATACAGGGTGTATCATTGAAAACTTGAATATCATTTGATAAAACCACTCCCGTCTTCTCATTTCTTTTAAAGGAAAAATTAAAAAAAGGTATAATTTTCAATTTTTTAGAAACTAGAAGAATAAACTGATATTTTCGATTTTATATATTCAATAATTTTGCTGTATTTTAGAAGATTTTCTGAGAAATTTAATGAAAACAAGGTGTTTTAATTAAAGCAATAATGTCATTGAAAAGACCACCCCATACTCATTAATTGCGATCAATTAATTCAATTATAATTCCTGTGTTTATGAGTAAAAGGAATTTTTGTCATAAAAAATATAAATAACGTATTAATCTAATTATGCAAATTAGGAATTAAAACGTATTTACTTAATAGCAGCAAAAAAGCTTTTAAGTCTAGGATAAATAAATCATAATTAAATCCCATTACATAAATAAATTATTAGAACCAGTTTTTTTCTTGGAAGAATATTTGTCAAAGACCAACATCACCTTTAAAATCGGCTTGACTAATATCTACAAAACGTCGACAAATATTTTCATAAATTTGTTTAATTTTACCATTTTTTTGGTAAAATTTATTCACAATTTACCTCAATTAATAAAATAAAAATGGTTAATAAATATTTATACCCAAATAAAACAACCATATTTGGTAAAATCCTTGATTTCAAATTTAATAAAAAATTCTTAAAAATGACAGAGTGTAAGATGATATCACTTGTTCTTGTGAATTTCTTTTGAAATTTTTTTTTTTTTTAATAATTCGTTGTTTATATTTTGAATAATTGGGATGTTAAATTTTCCTAATTAAAGTAATAAAATAATAAATAAATGAATTAAATCGAAGACGAGGTTATCTTTTTATAGAACAATTAAAATAAGTTATGATGACAATTGCGGCAATTATGTTGTTAGCCACTTCTTATTCTCAAAACCAGTTGTTCACTTTTATTGCCAACTTATTAATCATTAATTTATAACACGTCGAGCCTTAACACAAATAATTTTATAACTTTATTAGTTTCACTTCACTTCAAGATCGCCTTATTCTAACTTACATCTTCATGCAGATGTTAAATGCATGCTTTTAGTCGTGAAAGTCATAATTTTAGTTTTGATAGGTTTTACAGCCTCAAGTGGATTCAATTTGCACTTGGGTCTTCTCATCTCTCAGTGTATTTAGATGATTCCCAGTCGAATTAATTTAATCTCTTCATTATAACCAATTATCAGTTTTTCAAGCACCAATCTTCAAATTGAAAATTCAAAATAAAAAATTGTACTAAAAGTAGTGGAAATTTTCGACTTGAAACTAATTTTTTGGTGACCCAAAGTTGCATGAGCACCCCTACACCTATTTACTATAGTATCAATTAGAGAAAATGTTGTTAAAATATTTATAATAATAAAAAAGTTACTAACAATTTTGTAACTGAAATGATATTAAAATACAAAATAATTTAGAAAATCATGAAGTGTCCATTGGAATTTTCCAAAATAAAATTAGTGAATATTACATAGTAGTATCATAAATTCATGTGCAAAATTTTGTAAAAATATTTATAACAACAAAAAAGTTATTAAGAATTTTGTAACTAAAGTTCCCAAAATAATGACTAAAATACGAAATTACTTATAAAATAATGAATTTTCCCAAGTTTTCATTGAAATTAAAAAAAAAAAAAATTTGCGAATATTACATAGTAGTATCATAAATTTATGTGCAAAATTTTGTAAAAATATTTATAACAATAAAAAAGTTATTAAGAATTTTGTAACTCAAGTTCCAAAAATTATGACTAAAATACGGAATTACTTATAAAGTAATGAATTTTCCCAAGATTTCATTGAAATTTTCCAAAAAAAAATTTTAGCGAATATTACATAGTAGTATCATAAATTCATGTGCAAAATTTTGTAAAAATAGTTATAACAATAAAAAAGTTATTAACATTTTTGTAACTCAAGTTCCAAAAATAATGACTAAAATACGAAATTTAAAATATAAAATAATGAATTTTCCCAAGTTTTCATTGAAATTAAAAAAAAAAAAATTTCCAATATTACATAGTAGTATCATAAATTGATGTGCAAAATTTTGTAAAAATATTTATAACAATAAAAAAGTTATTAACAATTTTGTAACTCAAGTTCCAAAAATTATGACTAAAATACGAAATTACATATAAAATAATGAATTTTCCCAAGTTTTCATTGAAATTAGAAAAAAAAAATGTTGCGAATATTACATAGTAGTATCATAAATTCATTTGCAAAATTTTGCAAAAATATTTATAACAATAAAAAAGTTATTAAGAATTTTAAAACTCAAGTTCCAAAAATAATGACTAAAATACGAAATTACTTATAAAATAATGAATTTTCCTAAGTTTTCATTGAAATTAAAAAAAAAATTGCGAATATTACATAGTAGTATCATAAATTTATGTGCAAAATTTTGCAAAAATATTTATAACAATAAAAAAGTTATTAAGAATTTTGTAACTCAAGTTCCAAAAATAATGACTAAAATACGAAATTACTTATAAAATAATGAATTTTCCCAAGTTTTCATTGAAATTAAAAAAAAAAATTTGCGAATATTACATAGTAGTATCATAAATTCATGTGCAAAATTTTGTAAAAATATTTATAACAATAAAAAAGTTATTAAGAATTTTGTCACTCAAGTTCCAAAAATAATGACTAAAATACGAAATTACTTATAAAATAATGAATATTCCCAAGTTTTCATTGAAATTTTTCAAAAAAAAAATTGAGCGAATATTACATAATAGTATTATAAATTCATGTGCAAAATTTTGTAAAAATATTTATAACAATAAAAAAGTTATTAAGAATTTTGTAACTCAAGTTTCAAAAATAATGACTAAAATACGGAATTACTTATAAAATAATGAATTTTCCCAAGTTTTCATTGAAATTAAAAAAAAAAAAAACTTTTGCGAATATTACATAGTAGTATCATAAATTCATGTGCAAAATTTTGCAAACATATTTATAACAATAAAAAAGTTATTAACAATTTTGTAACTCAAGTTCCAAAAATATTGACTAAAATACGAAATTACTTATAAAATAATGAATTTTCCTAAGTTTTCATTGAAATTAAAAAAAAAAATTGCGAATATTACATAGTAGTATCATAAATTTATGTGCAAAATTTTGCAAAAATATTTATAACAATAAAAAAGTTATTAAGAATTTTGTAACTCAAGTTTCAAAAATAATGACTAAAATACGGAATTACTTATAAAATAATGAATTTTCCCAAGTTTTCATTGAAATTAAAAAAAAAAAAAACTTTTGCGAATATTACATAGTAGTATCATAAATTCATGTGCAAAATTTTGCAAAAATATTTATAACAATAAAAAAGTTATTAAGAATTTTAAAACTCAAGTTCCAAAAATAATGACTAAAATACGAAATTACTTATAAAATAATGAATTTTCCTAAGTTTTCATTGAAATTAAAAAAAAAAATTGCGAATATTACATAGTAGTATCATAAATTTATGTGCAAAATTTTGCAAAAATATTTATAACAATAAAAAAGTTATTAAGAATTTTGTAACTCAAGTTTCAAAAATAATGACTAAAATACGGAATTACTTATAAAATAATGAATTTTCCCAAGTTTTCATTGAAATTAAAAAAAAAAAAAACTTTTGCGAATAATATAATAACTTCTCGCATGTCAACACGTATAATATAGTGCTCTGTGTGAAATCATTTTTCTACTAGTTTTTGTAGTTGTTAATAGATGATACTGTGTTAGAACTATGCCTGAATATTGAGTGTTTCAACTTTCAACCTTGTTACATAAATTTACCGACGATAAGTAATTAATAATTGTCTTTCTATAATATAATAGCATTCGACATCTGATTTGCATTTACTGTGTTTGTTTATATAATATTGAAATATTTAGATTTAAACTTTAATTATACTATATCGCACTATACATCTCATCGTTGGTGTTATGTGCAAAAGCGTTGCGTTATATTGCAACCTAAAACTCAGTCACTGGTTCAAATCCCGAAGAATTACATTTTTTTTTTTGTTGTCTTATACGAAAATTTTTCATTATATTCCTCTCTAACCTTTGTTTTATTATGTTTTCCACCCCTTCCGTTGCCTAGTTTTTCCATAGTTTGTGTAACATTAGTCAGTCACCACGACGGGCACCGTTGGTGTGAAGCGTGTGTCCCTGTTATTCTTCCTATTGTAGTGTTAATATTGTAAATTACTTTAAAAGTTTAGATATGAGTCAATCTATGAAGTGTGTTGGAGGCTGTCACTTGGATGTGGGGAAAGGGACTACTTGCCCTAAGTGTTGTAAACCTTGCCATCCGGGGTGTATGAACAGGCACAATTGTACTTCTTCAAATCCTAGTACTTCGAGTAGTGATGATAAGTATTTTGAGGATGTCTTTGAAAAGCTTTTTGATAAATACTTTTCGAAATTTTCTGCAAAACTAGATTCAACTTTTGAAGCATTTCGTGATTCGATTACAGCACTCGATTCTAAAGTTGCTACCTTACAAGAAAACCAAAGAGTTTTAAAAGAAAAGGTTGATTTGATATTTAACGATTCAATTCCGTCACTTGAGAACTTTAATAAACATTTACAACTTGAGATTGATCAGCTTAATATAAAAATTTCTGAAATTGAGTTAAAATCTGAAAATGATGGAATGAAACAAGATATGAAACATCTTGTATCTCGTATAGACATTATTGAAGATAAAGGAATAGTAGATCCTCCAGCACCTATAACAAATGAACTTATTAATGAAATGGAGGAAAGAAGGGCCAGGGAGCATAATATCATTATGTATGACATTTCTGAACCACAAGCCCAATCTACAGAAGACTTTGCAGCAATAGATAAGGCAACAGTTGTCAAAATCTTAAACACTGTTATATCGGAATCTGTAATAAAGAGTATGTTTAGAATCGGGAAAAAAAGCGATAGACCACGCCCAATAAAAATAACATTTGGGAACACCGATAATGTTCAAACTATTCTAAAAAATAAGAAACAACTCACCGGTAATTTTAAAATTGTACCTGATAGAACAGTACTACAAAGAAACGAACTAAAGCAATGTATAAATGAGTTAAAACGTCGAGAACAAGAAGGGGAAAACAACTTAATGATAAAATATGTAAATAATTGTCCCAAAGTAATCTCCAAAGCTACTGTAAGAAAAAACTAACTTGTACCCAACAGCAACAACATATCTTAGAACTAAAAATGTACTACCAAAATGTAAGAGGATTACGCACAAAAACGCAAGATTTTTTCTTAAATGTTAATATTTTGGATAACTGTGATATATTTTTTATCACTGAAACCTGGCTCTCTCAAGATATCCATAGTGGTGAGATATTTCCCAATAAGTATCTGGTATTTCGATCTGACAGATTGAACAGAAAAGGTGGAGGCGTACTAATAGCTATCAGAGAAACTTTTATATGTGAAGAGGTCGTGCTTGATTACTCTATTTTGGATGTTGAAATGGTTATTGTTAGAGTATTGATAAAAACAACTTGCATTTATTTGGTATGCTGCTATATTGCACCAAACTCCAGCCTTCAAACATACATTCAGCTTTTTGACACAATTGAAAGTTTTCGTGATATTACCACTAATATTATTATTGTTGGTGATTTTAACATCCCGCTTTACAAGCAAAGTTTGATGGAAAATGTTAGGGATGATAAAATATTTTGTTTAAATAATTTTTTAAATTATTGTGATATTGTCCAACATAATTCTATTTTAAACAAAAATGATAGAATTCTAGATTTCATATTAACATCTAGTCCAATTAGTTGTAATATAATAAAAGAAAGCGAACCTTTGGTCAAGGAAGATTTACATCATCCTGCACTTTTCTTTAAGTCGGCATTATTTGAAGAACATCTTCCCAATTTTAGTGATAGTGCAAATGATAATTATAATTTTAAAAAAGCTGATTTTCCAAGCCTATACAGAGATTTCTGCTTGCTTGAATGGGATGATCTTTACATTCAAAAAGACGTTGATACTGCTTGTGATTTACTTTATAATAAGATTTATGGTCTATTTGAGAAACACGTACCAAAACATAGTCCCAGATCAAATATTGAAAGTAATCCACCTTGGTTCAATAAAAAAGTCAAAACTCAAATAAATCTTAAAAATAAGTTAAAGAAAAAATATCGTCGTACTAAAAATGTAACCGATTATCAGTGTTTTATAGAACAAAGAAAATGTTGTAAATTGTCAATCAAGGAAGCGAAACTAAATTATATTCGACGTTCAGAGGATGAAATTCAAAACGATCCAAATAAGTTTTGGGCTTATTTAAATTCAATTAGAAATTCTTCTAGAATTCCAGGGGTTGTACATCTGGGCGAAGAAAGTGCAAAGGATCCAGAAAGCATTGTAAACTCATTTGCAAAACATTTTAAGAGCGTTTATTCAACTCAACTAATAACAGATGATAATTCTCGTTCTACTAATAGCCATTTAGGAAATCTTGTCCTGAGTGAAAATACAGTTGCACAGCATCTAAAAAAATTGAAAGGATCTCACAACATGGGCCTCGATTTGATACCTTCGCTAATATTAAAGGATGGAGCTTCGATATTTGCACCTGCAGTGACTTATTTATATAACCTTATTTTAAAAACAGGAAAGTTCCCTAGTAAATGGAAAGAGGTGAAAGTTGTTCCTGTATACAAGTCTGGAGGAAAAAGTAACGTTGCAAATTATCGCCCAATTTCTATCTTATGCAATTTCTCAAAAGCATTTGAAACAATATTGTGTGAAGAAATATATTCTGGAACCTCTAGTGTTATATCTCCTGCACAACATGGATTTATGCCTAAACGGTCGACTTCCAGTAACTTATTTAATATCACTCAAATAATATCGCAAGGTATGGATGAGAACAAGCAAATTGATGTAATCTATACAGATATATCAAAGGCGTTCGATCGTATGCCACATCATATTCTACTCGATAAGTTGCGCAACTTTGATATACCGAATAATGTCATTAATGTTTTAACATCTTATTTATTTAATAGAGTCCAAGTTGTAATGTACAATGGTTACAGGTCAGAGAGTTATATTGCGACTAGTGGGGTTCCCCAGGGTTCCAATCTTGGACCCCTGCTATTCGTTCTTTATATCAATGATCTGCCAGGTCTTATAAGAAACCCTATCTTACTTTATGCGGATGATGTAAAAATATATAAATGTATAGAAAATCTTTCGGACTGTGCTGATCTTCAAAATGATGTCGACACGATCTTACAGTGGTGTACAAAGAATGACTTAAATCTGAATATCAAAAAATGTTGTATTGCATCATATGCACGGAAACGTAATGTAATTACCTTCTCATATTCGATATCTAATGACACTTTAACTAGAGTATCAGAAATTAAAGATCTGGGAGTTTTATTTGATCACAAATTAACATTTAATAAACATGTACAAAATGTATCAAATGAAAGCTTTAAAACCCTCGGGTTCATTGTTAGAAATAGTAAAGATTTCTCAATACAAACTCTAATAATGTTATTTAATTCATACATTAGCAGTAAATTGTTATATTGCTCAGTAATCTGGTCACCTTGTTATGAAAGTATAAAAATATGTTGGAGAAGGTTCTACGGAAATTCTTAAAACTTCTGTATTTTCGCTTAAACAATGTATATCCAGATATAAGTATTACATATAAAACACTATTAAGTGAGTTTGAGTTTACAACTATTCATGAAAATCATAGAATTGCGTCAAATTGTTTTCTTTATAAAATCATTAATGGTCAGATTGATGACTCAAACATTTTAGCATCAATTACACTTAATGTCCCTCGTATTAATTCTCGATCTAGTTTAACATTTTATTATAATACTCCTAATACCAATCATTTCAATAACTCACCACTATTTAATATGTTTAAAAATTTCCATGCCGTTCAGGAACATGTGGATGTCTTTGGTATGAATTTATACTGTTTTAAAAGCACTATTAAGAATATTTTTAAGTCTTAAATATTTATTACTAGAACTCATTGTGTATTTATTTGTTACTACTTAATTTTAAGTTTGTTATATCTGTATGTATGTATTTTATTTATTTATTTATTTTATTTATCTTGTAAGTACATTTTGTATGTTACCTTGTAATTGGCCTAGGCTGTTGGGTAATAAAGGATTATTATTATTATTATTATTATTATTATTATTACATAGTAGTATCATAAATTCATGTGCAAAATTTTGTAAAAATATTTATAACAATAAAAAAGTTATTAAGAATTTTGTTACTCAAGTTCCAAAAATAATGACTAAAATACGAAATTACTTATAAAATAATGAATATTCCCAAGTTTTCATTGAAATTTTTCAAAAAAAAAATTGAGCGAATATTACATAATAGTATTATAAATTCATGTGCAAAATTTTGTAAAAATATTTATAACAATAAAAAAGTTATTAAGAATTTTGTAACTCAAGTTCCAAAAATAATGACTAAAATACGAAATTACTTATAAAATAATGAATTTTCCCAAGTTTTCATTGAAATTAAAAAAAAAAAAACTTTTGCGAATATTACATAGTAGTATCATAAATTCATGTGCAAAATTTTGTAAAAATATTTATAACAATAAAAAAGTTATTAAGAATTTTAAAACTCAAGTTCCAAAAATTATGACTAAAATACGAAATTACATATAAAATAATGAATTTTCCCAAGTTTTCATTGAAATTAGAAAAAAAAAATGTTGCGAATATTACATAGTAGTATCATAAATTCATTTGCAAAATTTTGCAAAAATATTTATAACAATAAAAAAGTTATTAAGAATTTTAAAACTCAAGTTCCAAAAATAATGACTAAAATACGAAATTACTTATAAAATAATGAATTTTCCTAAGTTTTCATTGAAATTAAAAAAAAAAAAATGCGAATATTACATAGTAGTATCATAAATTTATGTGCAAAATTTTGCAAAAATATTTATAACAATAAAAAAGTTATTAAGAATTTTGTAACTCAAGTTCCAAAAATAATGACTAAAATACGAAATTACTTATAAAATAATGAATTTTCCCAAGTTTTCATTGAAATTAAAAAAAAAAATTATTTGCGAATATTACATAGTAGTATCATAAATTCATGTGCAAAATTTTGTAAAAATATTTATAACAATAAAAAAGTTATTAAGAATTTTGTCACTCAAGTTCCAAAAATAATGACTAAAATACGAAATTACTTATAAAATAATGAATATTCCCAAGTTTTCATTGAAATTTTTCAAAAAAAAAATTGAGCGAATATTACATAATAGTATTATAAATTCATGTGCAAAATTTTGTAAAAATATTTATAACAATAAAAAAGTTATTAAGAATTTTGTAACTCAAGTTTCAAAAATAATGACTAAAATACGGAATTACTTATAAAATAATGAATTTTCCCAAGTTTTCATTGAAATTAAAAAAAAAAAAAATGTTGCGAATATTACATAGTAGTATCATAAATTCATGTGCAAAATTTTGCAAACATATTTATAACAATAAAAAAGTTATTAAGAATTTTGAAACTCAAGTTCCAAAAATAATGACTAAAATACGAAATTACTTATAAAATAATGAATTTTCCCAAGTTTTCATTGAAATTAGAAAAAAAAAATGTTGCGAATATTACATAGTAGTATCATAAATTCATGTGCAAAATTTTGCAAAAATATTTATAACAATAAAAAAGTTATTAAGAATTTTAAAACTCAACTTCCAAAAATAATGACTAAAATACGAAATTACTTATAAAATAATGAATTTTCCTAAGTTTTCATTGAAATTAAAAAAAAAAATTGCGAATATTACATAGTAGTATCATAAATTTATGTGCAAAATTTTGCAAAAATATTTATAACAATAAAAAAGTTATTAAGAATTTTGTAACTCAAGTTCCAAAAATAATGACTAAAATACGAAATTACTTATAAAATAATGAATTTTCCCAAGTTTTCATTGAAATTAGAAAAAAAAAATGTTGCGCATATTACATAGTAGTATCATAAATTCATGTGCAAAATTTTGTAAAAATATTTATAACAATAAAAAAGTTATTAAGAATTTTAAAACTCAAGTTCCAAAAATTATGACTAAAATACGAAATTACATATAAAATAATGAATTTTCCCAAGTTTTCATTGAAATTAGAAAAAAAAAATGTTGCGAATATTACATAGTAGTATCATAAATTCATGTGCAAAATTTTGCAAAAATATTTATAACAATAAAAAAGTTATTAAGAATTTTAAAACTCAACTTCCAAAAATAATGACTAAAATACGAAATTACTTATAAAATAATGAATTTTCCCAAGTTTTCATTGAAATAAAAAAAAAAAAATTAGCGAATATTACATAGTAGTATTATAAATTCATGTCCAAAATTTTGTAATAATATTTATAACAATAAAAAAGTTATTAACAATTTTGTAACTCGAGTATCAAAACCGAATTGATTAAAATACGAAATAATTTAGAATATCATGAATTTTCCCATGTTTCTATTGGAATTTTCCGACAAAAATTTTACCATTATTAAATATTAGTATCATGAATATAATCGTAAAATTTGGTATAAATATTATTAAAAATAAAAAAGTTATTAATAATTTTATAACTCGAGTCGTTATAAAATAAGAAATAACTCACAAAATCAACGCTTTTTCAGGTTTCTGTAGGAATTTTTTGACGAAAAATTTACTACTAATAAATTGGAGTATCATAAACAAATATACAAATATTTATAAAAATATTTATAAAAATAAAAAAATTATTAATAATTTAGTAACTGAAAAACCAAAAATAATGACTAAAATACGAAATTAGTTATAAAATCATGAATTTTCCGAAGTTTTCATAAGAATTTAAAAAAAAAAATTACCATTATTAAATAGTAGTATCATAAATTCATGTGTAAAATTTTGTAAAAATATTAGAAACAATAAAAAAGTTATTAACAATTTTCTACCTCAAATCATAAAATTCGTACCTAAAATATGGATTTTCTTCAGGAAAACGCGAATTTTTCAAGGTTTCCATTAAAATTTTCTAGTAAAACGTTTTCCATTATATTATCATGATATATTAAACATGTAGACAAAATTTTGTAAAAATATTTATAACAATAAAAAAGTTATTAACTATATTTTCTTACTCGAGTCACAAAATTTGACTAAAATTAAATTTTTTAAATCAAAAAATTTCCTAAAAAAAGCTAATAATGACGCCTATAATTTAATGTATATTTTCAAACTTATGTTTTTTTACACTAACACTTTTTTAAGTTTTATCAGAAATCGAACAAAAAATCAGAAAACTGCTTTTCTTTTATAATTTTTTTTAAATTATGGTGAAAAGTAAAAAATCACTGGCGTACACAAGGAGGTGGCAAATAATTGATATAAAATTCACTAAAATGAATGAAATTTTTATTATAAGTTAAAATTTTATGGCTTTTGTGGATGTGTATAGGTCAAGAATTAAATTTCCACAAAACCCATAAAATTTTAACTTATAATTAAAGTATTGGATATTAAAATCAATTTTTTGAAATTTTTATGTTGTTTTTGTTTTTAACTGGTCAAAAGAGCGCCCCTCTTTAAAAATTTTTGTGTACGCCACTGTAAAAAACAGAACAAATACAACAATCATTAATTAAGTGATAAATTATTTAGAAACATTGGTGTTCCTCAAGGTTCTGTTCTAGGACCTCTTTTTTATTTAATTTATATTCAAAATTCTCAGCAACTAAGTTCAAATTTCATTAAAATATTTTAGTGTTTTGAGGAAATAAATTTTTTAATGAGGTTTTGAGTAGGTTGAAACACTTTGTTTTTAGTTGTTATTAATAATAATATCGATCAATCACTGTCAATTTATCATTAACACAATTCAATAAATATGCAAATTTATGATTCTTGTGTTTGAAGTTATAACAGGTGCATAATAATCAAAAAACGTAATTTTTGATTTTTTATTCCTAAAAATGTCCTTGATTTTAGTTGCTTTAAAGTATATAATTTTTTTCAAATAATTTTGGTTAGAAAAAATTTGTGAATTTTTGGGTTAGTTAGATTTAAGTTGATGAAGATTGTGTGGTTGAAGCTTCAATTAAAAATGAAATTTGTAACATAAAGGACATGAGGTAAACAAAATCCTTAAAAGCAGATAACCGCAATAATTAATAAGTGACTTTTATGGTAGGGACAAGTTTAATAAATTATATGGTAATTTTATTACGCTATTTTTTGCATAATAATATAATATTACAGTTTTTATCTTAATTTCATCAAAAATGTCATAAAATTACTTAAATTAAATGACATCTTGGAAGCTTCGATTGTGGCAATCTTTGGCAAGGACAAGCCAAACAAAGTCTACTTCCCACATCATTTATCCTACTTATCAAATACCAATTTCTAATAAATTATACATCTGCACGTATAAGATGCAAATAGAATGAATAAATCCCCATTCATTTTGATGCTTATTACCTATGAAACACCAATGGCGCAATTTATTTTATATATTTTACAACCAAAAGCACAAGTAGCTTTTTATATTGTACAATTCATTTTTTTAAGTATCCAATAATTTTTATGATTTTTTTCTGGTTTAAAAAATATTTTTTGCATCGTTAAATATTCACACACTAAAAAAACAAGTGAAAGTTTTGTACTAAAAATTTTAAAACAAAAAAATCTTATCTATAAAATTAGTATGCATCTAGTGTTATATTGATGTTATTGGAATAGCGGAAATTTTTCTAACTCATTTGTTTAAAAGCAACAATCGATGTAACAATAAACCGCGTGTAAACAATGGCGACAATTACTTGGACATTGTTAATACCAAAGATTATTGTTATCTCAATAGAAAAATCTCCGCTTTGGTGATCCAAGGATTTTTACGCATAAAGGAGACGAGAAACTTTTGCAAAAATTATTCGATTATTTAGTCATGTATAAGCCTTGACTTAGTTTTTTTTTCGTGGTTTTTATATTATTTGATTAAAATATAAATAAACTACTTTATATGTTAATATCATCAAATATATTACATTTTAACACACATTAAATTTGAAAAAAAAAACCGCCTTAGAAAAATTTTTGGAGAATTTGGTGTTAATTAACACCAGGAAGCAGGAAATTCATTTTTTCGTAAACGTGGCAAGGTTGCAGCAGACCGTGAAGTTGGCGCCATTTTGACATAAATTTTGTAACAAAATGGAGGAAGGCAGTAAAGAGTTTTTATTGGTTTTGGTAACTGCACTAACGTTTATAGCATTTTTCGTGATATTGTTTTAATAATAAATAATAAAACATGCTATTTTTTCTTCAAACGTCGAAATTTTTTAAAATAGTAATATAATAAATCATTTTAAAATTTTACATTTAATTTACATACAACACACAATACAATGTTAGTGTATATTGGGTTGCCTAAAATTCATTTCTACTCCGTCCTTTTATTCCTTGTCAGAGCAAAGTAGAAATTTCTACTCCTAGGCAGTACAAAGTGACCATAGAATCAACAAATATAAAAAGTGACAATTTAAAGCCTGTCAAACGTCACACAAAACTGTACTTTAATGACGTTTGAAGAAAAAATTGATACATACAGTTTACATAAACTTGTGTTTATTTTTTCCTCCACGATAAGCTTTATCAAATGATCATCAGAAGTCGTATCTCCAATATACAAATATCAAGAAACTCGTTAATTTTTTTTTGAAAGAATTTTAAATCAGTTAAAGTCGTGTTGGATGAAAATTAATTATTATAGAAAATATGTGAAGTAATTTGTGTTTATAGGTGTACTGCAGTGTATACAAACAATGGGATGTAAATGTTGTTGTAAGGCTTTGTTTAAATAAATTTGCGTTGTAAACTTTATTTAGTGAAGACGGTTGGAATTGATTGGATTATTTGCATAGGTAGAAAATTCCGTAGGCGAACTGGACGGAAAATTTATACACGCGTGACGAACGCAATTTACACCGAACGTACCTCGACTCCTATTTACCTTCCTATCGAGTTTCTATTGTGTACAAAACTTGCCTGATTTTATTTATCCTTGTCCAACTAAATTCTTCAGCTCAATTAGATGATTTACAACAATAAGGGAACACTATAAAAATTTTGGGCACTCATTTTCATACTTTTTTATGTTATTCTTGCCAAAAAAAATTCTTCAGCTCAATTACGTAATCGTTAGAACAACATGGGAACATTAAAATTTTTTTGGGCATTCATTTTCACACAACCAGTTCTTCGCAAATGAAGCTTTTGTTATTTATCCTTGCCCAACAAAATCTGTCAACTCAATTAGATAATTTCCAGCAATAAGGGAACAATACAAACATTTTTGGGCACTCATTTTCATACTTTTTTATGTTATCCTTGCCAAAAAAATTCTTCAGCTCAATTACAAAATTTTTAGAACAACATGGGAACATTAAAATTTTTTTGGGCATTCATTTTCACACAACCAGTTCTTTGTAATCATACATCTACCTTCCTATCGAAGTTCTACTAGGAACAAAAATTTATCCTTATACAGAGTGTCTCACTTTTTTTCCAGCAAATTTTTTTTTATATAGTAAATGTCATTGTGAACAAAAGATTTCCTATGAACTAATATTTTTTTTCGACACCTTAAGAAGTTACAGCAATTTTAAAATTCCAACATTTTAACGATTTTTGTGACACCCTGTATAATTTTTTCTTTCTTATCATTATTGTTAAAATCCAAAGCACACTTGATTTAAATTTAAAAAATTCAACTAAAATGAAATTTATACAGGGTGTTCCAAAATTCCATTAAAATTTTGAAATTTTAAAATTGCTGTAACTTCTTAAGGAGTCGAAAAAAAAGTATTAGTTCATAGAAATTTTTGTGTTCAGAATGACATTTACTATCTAAAAAAAAATATTGCTGGAAAAAAAGTGATACACCATGTACAATAAAATTCTTCATCCCAATTAAACGATTTCTAACATCAATGGAACCTTAAAATATTTTGGGCACTCATTTTCACACAAACAGTTCTTCGTAAATGAAGCTTTTGTTATTTATCCTTGCCCAACAAAATCTCTCAGCTCAATTAGATAATTTTCAACAAGAAGGGAACATTTTTGGGCACTAATTTTTACACAAGCAGTTCCATTTAATCTAATTTACCTTCCCATCAAGTGTCTATAATGCACAAAACTTTTCTGACTTTATTTATCCTTGCCCAACTAAATTCTTCAGCTCAATTAAATGATTTACAACAATAAGGGAATACTATGAAAATTTTGGGCACTCATTTTCATACCTTTTTATGTTATACTTGCCAAAAAATATTCTTCAGCTCAATTAGGTAATTGTTAGAACAACAACATTAAAAATTTTTTGGGCATTCATTTTCACAATTCCTTGTAATCCTCTCTACCTTCCTACCGAAGTTCTCTTATGAACAAAAATTTCCTGATATTATTTATCCTTATACAATAAAATTTTTCACCTCAATTAAACGATTTCTAGCATTAATGGAACCTTACAATTTTTCGAGCACTCATTTTCACACAGCCAGTTCTTCGCAAATGAAGCTTTTGTTATTTATCCTTGCCCAACAAAATCTGTCAACTGAATGAGATAATTTTCAGCAATAAAGGAACATTTTTGGGCACTAATTTTTAACAGAATTTACCTTCCCATCAAGTGTCTATAATGCACAAAACTTTCCTGACTTTATTTATCCTTGCCCAACTAAATTCTTCAGCTCAATTAGATGATATACAACAACAAGGGAATACTATAAAAATTTTGGGTACTCATACTTTTTAATGTTATCCTTGCCCAAAAAAAAATTCATTTCAATTAGGTAATTGTTGGAACAACATGGGAACATTAAAATATTTTTGGGCATTAATTTTCACACAACAATAAAGCTTTTGTTATTAATTCTTGCTCAACAAAATCTGTCAATTCAATTAGATTTATTATAATTTTTACACAACCAGTTCCATTTAATCCTATTTACCTTCCCGTCAAGTGTCAATAATGCACAAAACCTTCCTGACTTTATTTATCCTTGTCCAACAAAATTCTTTAACTCAATTAGAACATTTCTAGCAATAAGGGAACGTTAATAAATTTTTGGGCACTAATTTTTATAAAACCAGTACCTTGAAAATGTATAGTTTTGAGGAAAATTTAAAAATTTGATCTAAGAAAATATAATCGCAAAGATCAAAATATTTTTTGCACAGTTTTCTTTTGACCACGGTCCTAATTGATGACATAATCCAAAATATAAAAATTCTAAGAAAGTAGTATTTTTTTCGTGCACACATATAAATACCTTGAAAATTTGTTAACATCAAAATTCTGTGAAAGCAGCAATTTTTAGTGCACACTATAATTTATACTCAAAGAAAAACCTTGATTATTTTTTCAAAAATACAGAAAAAAACTGTGAAAGTAGAAATTTTTTAGTGAATACATATTTTTACTCAAAAAACACCTTGTAAATAGTAAATTACAAAATAGAAAAAAAATATTAAAATAAATGACACTAAGTTGGCTTTTTATGATTTTTAGAAATTATAAAATCAAAAATTTTGGCTCAAATTTTCTTAGAATTAGATGATTTACAACAACAAGGGTACATCAACATTTTTTGGGTATTCATTTTCACACAACAAAAAATTATTGCTGGAAAAAAAGTGATACACCATGTACAATAAAATTCTTCATCCCAATTAAACGATTTCTAACATCAATGGAACCTTAAAATATTTTGGGCACTCATTTTCACACAAACAGTTCTTCGCAAATGAAGCTTTTGTTATTTGTCCTTGTCCAACAAAATCTGTCAACACAATTAGATAATTTTCAGGAATAAGGGAACATTTTTGGGCACCCATTTTTACACAACCAGTTCCATTTAATCCTATTTACCTTCCCATTAAGTGTCAATAATGTACAAAACCTTCCTGAATTTATTTATTCTTGCCCAAATAAATTCTTCAGCTCAATTTGATGATTTACAACAATAAGGGAACACTATAAGCATTTTGGGGACTCATTTTTATACTTTTTTACATTGTTAGAACAACGTGGGAACATGAAAATTTGTTTGGGCATTCATTTTCAAACAACCAGTTCCTTGTATATCTACCTTCCTATCGAAGTTCTATTATGAACAACATTTTCCTGACATTATTTATCCCAATAATAGAACCTCAAAATTTTTTGGGCACACATTTTCACACAGCCAGCTTTTGTTATTTGTTCTTGCCCAACAAAATCGGTCAACACAATTAGATAATTTTCAGCAATAAGGTAACATTTTTGGGCACCCATTTTTACATAACCAGTTCCATTTAATCCTATTTACCTTCCCATTAAGTGTCAATAATGTACAAAACCTTCCTGAATTTATTTATTCTTGCCCAAATAAATTCTTCAGCTCAATTTGATGATTTACAACAATAAGGGAACACTATAAGCATTTTGGGGACTCATTTTTATACTTTTTTACATTGTTAGAACAACGTGGGAACATGAAAATTTGTTTGGGCATTCATTTTCAAACAACCAGTTCCTTGTATATCTACCTTCCTATCGAAGTTCTATTATGAACAACATTTTCCTGACATTATTTATCCCAATAATAGAACCTCAAAATTTTTTGGGCACACATTTTCACACAGCCAGCTTTTGTTATTTGTTCTTGCCCAACAAAATCGGTCAACACAATTAGATAATTTTCAGCAATAAGGTAACATTTTTGGGCACCCATTTTTACATAACCAGTTCCATTTAATCCTATTTACCTTCCCATTAAGTGTCAATAATGTACAAAACCTTCCTGAATTTATTTATTCTTGCCCAAATAAATTCTTCAGCTCAATTTGATGATTTACAACAATAAGGGAACACTATAAGCATTTTGGGCACTCATTTTCATACTTTTTTACATTGTTAGAACAACGTGGGAACTTGAAAATTTGTTTGTGCATTCATTATCAAACAACCAGTTCCTTGTATATCTACCTTCCTATCGAAGTTCTATTATGAACAACATTTTCCTGACATTATTTATCCCAATAATAGAACCTCAACATTTTTTGGGCACACATTTTCACACAGCCAGCTTTTGTTATTTGTCCTTGCCCAACTAAATCTGTCAACTCAATTAGATAATTTTCAGCAATAAGGGAACATTTTTGGGCACCCATTTTTTACCCAACCAGTTCCATTTAATCCTATTTACCTTCCCATTAAGTGTCTATAATGTACAAAACCTTCCTGAATTTATTTATCCTTGCCCAACAAAATTCTAACAATAAGGGAACATTAACAAATTTTTGAGTGCCAATTTTCATAAAAACAGTACCTTGTAAGTTCTGAAGAAAATCTAAAAATTAGATAATCTAAAAAAATATAATTGCAAAGATCAAAATGTTTTTTTTTTACAATTTTGACCACAGTCCCAATTAAAGACATAATCCAACATATAAAAAATTCTAGAAAAGTAGTCATTTTTCAGTGCACATATATAAATATGTACCTTGAAAATGGTAAATTTGGATAACAATCTTTTAACATCAAAATTCTGTAAAACTAAGGCGGCTTTTTATGATTTTAAAAAATTATAAAATCAAAATTTTTGGCTGAAATTTCCTTAGATTAGATGATTTACAACAATAAGGGAACATCTAACATTTTTTGGGCACTCATTTTCACACAACTATTTCTTCGCAAATAATTTTTTTTATTGTTATCCTTGCCAAAAAAAAATCTTCAGCTCACTTAGGTAATTGTTGGAACTACATGGGAATATTAAAATTTTTTTGGGCATTCATTTTCACATAACCAGTTTCTTGTAATCCTATCTACCTTCTTATCGAAGTTCTATTATGAACAACATTTTCCTGATGTTATTATCCATGCACAATCAAATTCTTCACCTCAATTAAATGATTTATAGCAATAATGAAACCTTAAACATTTTTGGGATCTCATTTTCACACAACCAGTTTTTCGCAAATAAACCTTTTGTTATTTATCCTTTCCCAACAAAATCTGTCAACTCAATTAGATAACTTCCAGCAATAAGGGAATATTTAATCCTATTTACATTCCCATCAAGTTTCTATTATGCACAAAACTTTTCTGATTTTATTTAACTTGCCCAACAAAATTCTTTAACTCAATTAGAAGATTTCTGGCAATAAGGAAACGTTAATAAACTTTGGGCGCTAATTTTTATAAAACCATCGTTTTGAGGAAAATCTAAAAATTTGATAATCTAATAAAATAATGGTACAGATCAAAATTATTTTTGGTACCATTTTCACACAACCATTTTCCAACAAATAAACTTTATAATGTTATCATTGATCAAAATAATCCTTCAACTCAATTAGATAATTTCTAGCAACAGGTGAACAATAATAAATTTTTGGGCACTCCCATTTACCTTCTTATCAAGTTTCTATTCTGCACAAAACTTTTCTGATTTTATTTATCCTTACCCAACAAAATCAATTAGAAGATTTCTAACAATAAAGGAACGTAAAAAGAATTTTGGGCACTAATTTTCGTACAACTTATAATGCACAAAACTTTCCTGACTTTATTTATCCTTGCCCAATAAAATTCCTTAGCTCAATTAGAAGATTTCTAGCAATAAGGGAACGTTAATAAATTTTTGGGTGCTAATTTTCATAAAACCAGTACCTTGCAAGTTTTGAGGAAAATCTAAAAAAATTGATAATCTAAAAAATTTTGTAATGCACCTACATTTTTCTCAAAAAATAATAAATTATGATAAAAATAGAAAAAAATTGTCAAAACCGGTTATACTAGTTTACTTTTGATTATTTTTAAAAATTATAAAATCAAAAAATTTGGATTAAATTTCTCTAGAATTGTTTTTATCAAGTTTTTTTCAGCTGTAAATTTTTTTCACTAAAATCTTTTTTGCGTATGTAAAGATCTTTAATTAAAAAAAAAAGAAATCTTCTTTAGGTTTTATAATTAAAAACAAAATCAAAAAGATCAAAATTCTACAAAAGTAGCATTTTTTTAGCGAAGACTTGTGAATCCTAGTAAATAGTAAATTAAGACAAATATACAAAAAAAATTGTTAAAATAAACGACATTAAGACACAGTTGAAGGTTAAGTTTCAAGTGACACTTAAAATGACAGAAAAACAATGGAAGATCCGTCATTTTTTTTTTGTTTAAGTGTAGCTTGAAACTTAAGTTGCAACTGTGCAATTGGGCCTAATTTAAAAAAAAAATATAAAACCAAAAATTTTGGCTCTAAGGTTTTTAAAAATTTGAAATGAATCAAAATAAAATTGTAAAAAAATGCTGAGAAACTGCTACCGGTAAATTAGTGGTGATATCTGGTAAAAATCAAAGAAAACATCAATAATATGTTAATTTATGTAAAATTATGAACAGCAATAAATCACTATTTGTCATTGAACTATCACTGTATAAAAGACAAATGTGAACACTTCAATTGATATAATTAGATATTATCATTATGTTTATTTATAACTAGCGCAATTATTAATGAACACATTAATTTATTCTTCATTGTTAACATTTTTTTGAGTATTTTAATTGGAATTATGATGTCAGGCCCTGTTTTTCCTCCACGAATTGAAATGTCTCCAGGAAATATCTTAATTCAACAAAAATTAAAAATAATTTTTACGGATAATCACTTTAGGCGCTTAATTAATTGACAACTTTATTATTTAAATGCTAAAATTAGCATTTTTATAATTTGTTTTTCCCAAAAAAATATAAAAAAAAACAAATAATTTTCTAATTGATCGACGCGAAGTCTAAAAATTCTTTAAACTATAACATGAAATTCTAAAAATTTAAAAAATTTTTAATTGAAATTTCTTTGTTTAACACAGTAATCGTTTCTAGTAAAAGCAATTTACTTAAAATGGTAGGTAATTCAGAGCAATTCGCTGCAAGAATTTTCTTCTTTATTATTCAATTCCTAGTAATAAGTACTAAGTTTTAATGAAGCAAGTAGTAAATGTATTTACTTTGTTTAATATGTTAATAGTAGTAGTAGAAATTTGTAAGCGTGAAGACATAAATTAAGAATTGCTTGCGAAATAGCAACATGTTGACTTGAAAATATATGACCGATCGAAAATCGTTAAAAGTCATGTTATTATAGATGATCTTTGCTTGAGGATTTATTAATTTATTTATCGATCAATTTGATTACTTAATGTGATGAAGAACCAGACGATTAAATTTTTATTAAGTAATGATTAATACAATATTGAAAGAAGAGAAAGGTGCTTCAAATCTATTAAAGTAAGCAGTGTCGATTTCAAGATTTTTCAAAAAGTTGTCAATTAATTTATTAAATATGGGAAATGTTTTATGTTTTTTGAAAAGGCTTTAGATGAGTTTTCAGCCAAAAAAGAATCATTTTGTTATCACTTTTAGTTTTTGAGTTGTGTAAAATCTCACTTTCAAGTCAAGTCCAGAAATTTTAGATTTTTCAGAAAACAGTTGATTTCTCGAAAACTATAAGAGGTACAAAAACGTTTAAGGGCTTGAATCAATTGTATTTTTCGATCATTCTAATAAAATGTTTGAATGTCTTTAAATAAACTCCCCAGGGCCGGATTTGCGCCCAAATTTTAGAAAATATTTTGCAATTTTATTATGGAAAAACAAATCGACAGATTTTCACCATTTATTTTTTAAAATTCATCTAGGTGCAATATGTTTCTGGTTTAAAAATTTGGTATTGATAACTTTAGTAGGCCTCAAAATTTAAGGGATGAATTTTATTTTTCAATCATTCCAATAAAATGTTTGAAAGTCTTCAAATAAAATCTCCAGGACCGGATTTGTGCCCAAATTTTAACAAATACATTGCAATTTTATTATGGAAAAACTAATCGGCCTATTTACACCAAATATTTTTTTAAATACATCTAGGTGCTATATGTTTCTTGTATACAAATTTGGTGTTGACAACTTCAGTAGTTTTCAAGAAAATTAATAAAATCTAAAACTTGGAAAATATTCAAATAATATAATCTTAAAAAAAACTTTAAATTCACTAGTTAAATTAAAATTTTAAATGTTTTTGGAAAGGGCTTTAAATGAGTTTTCAGCCAAAAAAAGAATTATTATCTTATCACTTTTCGTTCTTGAGTTATGGACAGAAATGTGTAAAATCTCACTTTCAAGTCAAGTCCAGAAATTTTAGATATTTCAGAAAACAGTTGATTTCTCGAAAACTATACGAGATACAAAAATGTTTAAGGGCTCAAAATTTAAGGAATGAATTGTATTTTCCGATCATTCTAATAAAATGTTTGAAAGTCTTCATATAAAATCTCCAGGTCCGGATTTGCGCCCAAATTTTAGCAAATACATTGTAATTTTATTATGGAAAAACTAACCGACCGATTTTCACCAAATATTTTTAAAAATATATCTAGATGGTACATGTTTCTAGTATAAAATTTTCGTATTTTTCAACTAAATTATTAAAATCTAAAATTTGGAAAATATTTAAATAATAAAATCTTAAAAAAAACCTTTAAATTCACTAGTTAAATTAAAATTTTATATATTTTTGGAAAGGGCTTTAGATGAGTTTTCAGTCAAAAAAAGAATCATTTTGTTATCACTTTTCGTTTTTGAGTTCTGGACAAAAATGTGTAAAATCGCACTTTCAAGTCAAGTCCAGAAATTTTAGATTTTTCAGAAAACTGTTGATTTTTCCAAAACTATACGAGGTACAAAAACGTTTAAAGGCTCAAAATTTAAGGAATGAATTTTATTTTTCAATCATTCTAATAAAATGTTTGAAAGTCTTCAAATAAAATCTCCAGGGCCGGATTTGTGCCCAAATTTTAACAAATACATTGCAATTTCATTATGGAAAAACTAATCTTCCGATTTACATCAAATATTTTTTAAAATATATCTAGGTGCTATATGTTTCTGGTACAGAAATTTGGTGTTGATAACTTCAGTAGTTTTCAAGAAAATTTATAAAATCTAAAACTTGGAAATAATTTAAATAATAAAATCTTAAAAAAAACTTTGAATTTACTAACTAAATTAAAGTTTTATATATTTTTGGAAAGGGCTTTAGATGAGTTTTCAGCAAAATAAAATTTTATTATAACTTTTCGTTTTTGAGTTCTGGACAAAAATGTGTAAAGTTCCACTTTCAAGTCAAGTCCAGAAATTTTAGATTTTTCAGAAAAAGGTTGATTGCTCGAAAACTATACTGGGTACAAAAACGTTTAAAGGCTTAAAATTTAAGAAATGAATTGTATTTTCCGATCATTCCAACAAAATGTTTGAAAGTCTTTAAATAAACTCTCCAGGGCCGTATTTGTGCCAAAATTTTAGCAAATATTTTTCGATTTTATTATGGGAAAAGAAATAGACCGATTTACACCAAATATTTTTTTAAATACTTCTAGGTGCTATATGCTTCTTATATAAAAATTTGGTGTTGATAACTTCAGTACTTTTCAAGAAAATTAATAAAATCTAAAAATTGGAAAATATTTAAATAATAAAATCTTAAAAAAAACTTTAAATTCACTAACTAGTTTAAAGTTTTATATGTTTTTGGAAAGTGCTTTATATGAGTTTTCGGCCAAAAAAAGAATCATTTTGTTATCACTTTTCGTTTTTGAGTTATGGACTAAAATGTGTAAAATCCCACTTTCAAGTCAAGTTCAGAAATTTTAGATTTTTCAAAAAAAGGTTGATTTCTCGAAAACTATACGGGGTACAAAAATTTTTAAGGGCTTAAAATTTAAGGAATGAACCGTATTTTTCGATCATTCTAATAAAATGTTTGAATGTCTTTAAATAAACTCTCCAGGGCCGGATTTGCGCCCAAATTTTAGAAAATATTTTGCAATTTTATTATGCAAAAACGAATCGACCGATTTTCACCAATTATTTTTTAAAATGCATCTAGGTGGAATATGTTTCTGGTATAAAATTTTGGTATTGATAACTTTAGTAGTTTTCAAGAAAATTAATAAAATTTAAAACTTGGAAAATATTCAAATAATAAACTTTTAAAAAAAACTTTAAATTCACTAACTAATTTAAAGTTTTATATGTTTTTGGAAAGGGCTTAGGATGAGTTTTCAGCCAAAAAAGAATCATTTTGTTATCACTTTTCGTTTTTGAGTTATGGACTAAAATGTGTAAAATCCCACTTTCAAGTAATGTTCAGAAATTTTAGATTTTTCATAAAAAGGTTGATTGCTCGAAAACTATACTGGGTACAAAAATTTTTAAGGGCTTAAAATTTAAGGAATGAATTGTATTTTTTGGTCATTCTAATAAAATGTTTGCATGTCTTTAAATAAACTCTCCAGGGCCGGATTTGCGCCCAAATTTTAAAAAATATTTTGCAATTTTATTATTGAAAAACTAATAGTCAACCTATTTTCATCATTTTTTGTTAAATACATCGAGGTGCTATATGTTTCTAGTATACAATTTTTGTGTTGAAAATTTTAGTACTTTTAGTTTTTTGAGTTCTCAACAAAAATATGTCAAATCCCACTTATTTGGAGTCAAATTTAGTCCTGATATTTTAATCTTTTTAGTAGTAGCTAAATAAAAATTGGTGGTAAAATATTAATTTTGAAGATTGTGCTTTTGGAATTGAGAATTTCCTTGTGTAATAACCACTTAGGGTTACATAAGTGTAGTTGCTGTTTATATAAACTCGGATAATTAAATCGAACAATTGCTCTAATTGATCTAATCAGCGTTGCAACCAAAAATTAAAGTCATGTGCACATTGAACGCCTTGCAGCAGTCATGTTTTGTTCATAAAACGTGCCAAGTTGTCAACATGTCAACGCGTTGCATTCGATCAACTTTAATTTAATTGACTTTAACTTAAACCGAGAATTAAGTTACACAAAAAAATATCAATTTTTAAAGTGTCATGCTCAAATTTTTATTGTTTTGAATCAAAATAAAAAGTTTTTTTGCAAGATTAAGTAGCTACTGGAAAATATTGCACAAACAACTATTGTTAGTTCTAAAACTGACAGCAATAATTAAGTAGAGTTGAAATAAAAACAAAATACTTGTGTTTACTTCTAAGTCGGATTAATGTCGGATGATCGGCGCCAGTTATATCCATATGTTCATTGGTATTAGATATTAGATCACCACCTTGGACTAATTTAACCCAATTTGGTATTATTTTATGCAATTGTGTGCTATTACCTCACTATTTATAACCAATAATTCTGATCGATTTATGTGTTTATAATAAAAACCCAACTTAAAAAAAAATAAAATGACTTAAGTCACATAATTTAAGAAGAACTCGTTTTAGCTACTTAAATTTTATAGCAATCTTTGGATTTGGATAAAACTAAGTAAATGACTTTTTGATAAAATTTTGGGATAAAAATCGATTAAACAAATTTGAATTTAATAGGAAAGTGATTTACTTTTAACGATGATTGAAAAAACTTGTTAAGTGAAATAAAAAAACTCGTTTTAGATTTTTTAACAGTTAAAAGCTAATAAAAAAGCGTTTAAACCCACAAGTGTTGTTCACTATTTTACTGTTATGCAACTCCCACTTTTTGATTTATATTTTAATGCTTTAATTCGAGGATTAAATTAATTGCAATTAAATTTTTTAGCACCGTCATTAAACCACTGTGATTGTTTAATTATAACATTTTATTTAAATCAAATTGATGTTAAGCAAAATTTATTTATTTCAGACGAATAAGTTTGGCGCAAAATAAAATTAAAAAATTAAAAAAAAGAGCTTGGATCTTCAGAGTGATGCAAAATATTTCTAAGAAAACTGGAAGGTTGCCACATCATTTAATTAACCACATGCAAAAATATGTCGCCTAAGTTTTCGCTTTAATTTGCATAAAATGTGCATTAATACCTCGACTGTTTCGATTTTGCAACCAAAATTACTAATAAATCACAACGCAATCTAAACAAATACAAAACACAATTTTCTAAGAAAATTTCTTTTACCAAACATTTTTACATAATATATTTTTGAAATTACAAACTTAATCAAATGAGTTTTCCTTCAGTTTTTCTAAAATAGTTTTAATCATCTTGCTACCCCAAAATCAGTTTTATTATAAAGTAAAAAAAAATCTTAAAAATAGAATTCTTAAATTTTAGACAAATTAAAACCAAAACTATTTCATTTTTATTATAGTCCGGTCAATTTAGCCCTAAAAGTAGTAGTAAAGGTGCAAAAATTAGCTTAGAGCTAGAAATTGGTATGATTGTTCGGAACGCCATTATAAATGAATTCTGAAAAGTCCCCATCGATCCTGTACCTCAAAAAAATTTTATTCAAGCTCGAAGGTCTTTAAAATGGATTTTTCGCGTTTTTCAGCAAAACGGTAAGTTTTATCATAAAATTAGGTCAGACAAGAATTGTAGATCATGTAATTATCTATAAAAAATGTCTGAATACTTTTTTTCCTAAGAACCACCGTTTCTGAGATATAACGATTATAAAAGTTGTAATCTTCATAATATGCACATTATTCGTCAGATTCATAATCGTCTAATATTCACGATAACGGGTACATTTTTTAACCAATTTTCAAAAACCCGGTCTCGAATTAAAGGGGAATGTTTGTTGTATAATCCTCTCGGAATGGATTTTTTTTAAATGACGGAAAGCTTTCAAAAGCGCTCCCGAAAAAGTCAATTTTTTCGCGTTTTTTTTTTTAAAGCGTCCTCCGCGCCGATTTTGAAAAATCGTAGCTCCGTCGGGTATGGAATAAAAACGACCAAATCGGGCCCCCTTTTTTCCCACATCCTCGTTTACTATATCCAATATTTCCAACCCTCCTAGGTTAATCCTGTGGCGAGGGCGAATTTTTCTTTGAAAACGTCAAAATGTCGCGTTTTTTAGCGAAAAAAACAATTGCTTATCTTTTGACTGTAGCCGAAGGAAAAAAAACCTCGAATGGCATTTTCGTAAAGAAGAAACAGACTTACGTACCCATAGCGGAGCACTTTTTCGAAATTTTTGTTTGTATCTTATATTATGACGTTTGAAAATCGTGGTACAATTTTGGACATTTTTTAACGAAATTTAAAAAAATCGTACCAACTAAATGACTGGACCGATTTTAACGAAACACGGCTTATATTGTGGCTAAAAGTACCGTTAATACTTAAAAAAAATAATCGGTTTAATCCGGCGCGTCCAGCGGCGTCGGGATTTTTTTTTCCAAAAGCGTAGAAAAATATCGATAAAAACGGCGCGTAGAGAAAATTGGTAGAGGAAGTGGGGACAAAAAGGACAAAAAATGAAAAATCGCTACACGTGACCTGCAAGAATATTAATCGAACGAGGTGGATTTGAAGTTTTGAAATCTCTCTCTTTTTATTTCACCTCACATTGACCTATTAAAATCAAAATTATGTTTTTTCAACCCCCAGCGACCAAAATAATCGCTGTAAGGTAACGACACATTCTATCGTTTAACTAAAATATGCGTTGGAATGAGATTTTCAAGTACTACTACGTGACTTTTTTTAATTTCGAAAAAAAAAACTCAAAATTTTAATCGCGCAAAAAATTGGCGATTTTGACAATTTTTTTACCCCTTGCAACTTCATCGATTTTAACGAATGATAGCTCATCTTAAAGGTTTTTGCGTAGGCTTTCACACAAAAAAAGATTCGTTTTGATATCTTTATTCGTTTAGAAGTTATGACCGAATAATCGTTGAAAATTTGAAAATTTCACTATTAGATGAAGAAATTGCTATGAAATTTTTGATTAATTGCAAAAATAATTAATTTTGACCGAAGCAGTTGGCCGATTAGAACGATTTATGGCTTACATTGACCGATAGAAAAATATTTTTACTTGTATTACAGCTTCAGTGATGTGTATACGTGGCGTACTTATGCCTATTATGAAGATTACAACTTTTTCAACTGTTATAATCGTTATATCTCAGAAACGGTGGCTCTTAGGAGAAAAAGTGTGAAATAATTTTTTATAGATAATTATATGATCTACAATTTTTGTCTGACTTAATTTTATGTTAAAACTTACCGTTTTGCTGAAAAACGCGAAAAACCCATTTTTAAGACCTTTGACCTTGAATAAAAATTTTTTCCAGGTACGGGATTGATGGGGACTTTTCAGAATTCATTTATAATGGTGTTCCGAACATTCATACCAACTTTTAGCACTACGCCAATTTTTGCACCTTTACTACTATTTTTAGGGCTAAATTGAACGAACTATATTGTTCCAGTTGTATTTTTGTTAGACTCATTTTCAATTGAGTTGAAATAGACAAACTACAATGAAGTTTTGGGAGCAAGATTTCTTATTCCTTGCTTTTGTGATTGGTTTCTACAGTGGCCTACGGATTTCTGAGGTCTGGAGTAATGAAAATCAAACCCTAAAAGAATGACTTGCTCTGGATTTCTTTAATTTCTTGAAGTTTTTTCCTTCCCACACTGATATAGAGAAATTTAGTCCAACAATCTGTTTTTAATTCCTGACGAGTTTGCCCATCCTGTTCTATTTATTTACTTACAAGCAAGAGAATACAACGACAACAAAACACCAACTTATTGTTTCCATAAAGAAGACTCAAGTTATGAAACATGTTGAACCCTTTTGAACTTACCTCACCCGAGCAGGAATCGAAAAACATAACAGAAACTGTTGCAAATCACAACAATCTCCAAAAAGTTTGTAAAAAGTCGCAGTTGTGCTTTTTTTGACATGAGTTTCTGTTTTGTTGGATAGAATATATTAAATATTAAGAACAACGACCAATTGACTAAAACATTTCTTTCAAGAAAGTCATCATATGGAGTTATCAATAATTTCTCTGAAGCAAGTAGAGTTACAGTAAGCTCTACATCCTGTATTGATAATACTTTTTCTACTAAGAATATGCAAGTAACTGGCATAACACTGCACCATGGGATTTCTGACAACCGTGCACAATTAATCTCAGTTGAAATCAACCAAATAGCACTGAATACCAAAAGGAAGAGAGGTATTCCAGAAGTTTTAGTGTAAATTAATATGCAAGTTTTTATAACCTCCTTGCTCCTTGGAAAATCCAGAATGGAAATATGATGAATAAAAATCAGCTCAAGTCAACTAGAGTTTGTTTCATAATTCCATCATGAGCATGTTCCAGGTAGACTTTCCTGCAATATGGGAGTGGATAAATCAAGAAAATAACAGAAATCCTAAAGAAAAATCTAGTCTTTCATTGCTCACTGAAGACCAAATAAACAGCCACTTTATAAATGCACCATGGAAATTCGTAAGAAGCCTTGAAACCAACAATGACTCGTTTTGTGTTTTCCTAAAGAAGGCTGATCAACCAAATAAAAATATGTTCTTAAGACCTAGCAATGAGGCAAAAATAATTGGCAGCTCCATCCAAAGAAAACACAGTAAGCTTTTGTATGACTGATTCAATCAATCAATCAATTTATTTGTGCAACATACATCATAATACAAAAAAATGATAATGTAATTATAAGCACTTGTCAATAAGCTCAATATAAAGACCAATAGCTTTCGGAAAATGATTAAATTGAAAAATGTCCTTGGCCAGGATTCGAACCTGGAACCTCCAAATCTCATGTTTGGTGTGATAACCACTACACTACCTAGTTCAATTGTGTCTAACTGGTTGATGGTGATAATAACCATTATCGATTCTCCCAATTTAAGACAGAAATGAACATATTCGAAATTGGGTCCTAGGTAGTGTATTGGTTATCACACCAAACATGAGATTTGGAGGTCCCAGGTTCGAATCCTGGCCAAGGACATTTTTCAATAAGCTTAATAAAACAATTTGATGAGGTTATTTACAGTATAAAATGACAAAACAGAGAAGAAATTTTAAAATATACATAAAACAAGGTAGACTAAAATATATATCACAGATTGCTGTCAAAGAACTCCTGGATGGAATAAAATACATTTGTCTAGAAATGCGTCTTTAATGTTGTTTTGAACCTTGGTAGAGGTTTATCTCTCCACTTGTTTGGCAGCTTATGAACGCCTTCAGTCCAATGTCCCAAATCTCGTTTGTTTTCAATCTATGACGAGGAATGTAGATTTGTTCTCTGTTTCTTATGTTGTGGGTGTGGACATCTGATTTTTTCAGGAACGAGTTGAGGTTTGTTTTTACTTCAAATAGAACTTCTAACAGGAAAATTGACGGAAGAGTTAGCAGACCGAATTTTTTAAAAAGGGGCCGGCATGAGGTTCGTTGATCCACCTTATCCAAGGCCCTAATGGCTTTCTTTTGCAATATCAGGACTTTGGAGGCGTGACTGCTGAGACCCCACAATCTAATGCCGTATTTAATCCTAAAGTATAATAGTGCAAAATAAGACGTCTGGGCTGCATCTAGTTTTTCACTGCCAGTGGGGTATCATCCGCATATAAAACTGAGAACGAGTCTAAGTTTAAGGTGATAGGGAGTCAAATGTTGAAAAAAAACGACGCACTTATCTTTCATGAATTTTTTAAAGTGTTTCGAATTGGATAGTCAAAAAAATAAAGAAATACCAAACTAAAGTAAGAATTTTACATTCATTTGCAATTTTTGTTATTTATGTATCTACAACTATATTTGTGTAATTTTGCAAGAAAAACTTCTATATTTATATTTTTATTTTTGCAAAACTACGCTTATATAAATCTAGATACATGAAAAACAAAAATTGTATATAAAAGTACAAGTACTTAAGTTCGGTATTTTAATATTTTTTTTGTTTCCAATTCGAAACACTTTAAAAAAATTCGGGAAAGACAAAAACATCGGTTTTTCAATAAATGACTCCCTATCACCTTAAAGGCAGATCATTTATGTATAATAGGAATAAAAACGGCCCATACAAAGAACCTTGAGCGATACCATGCTCAATACATTGCGGAGTACTTCTTAACCCATTGTGGTCTACATTTGATAAGTAAGATTTAAATAAGTTTAAACAAATTTCCTCTTATACCATAGAATTCCAATTTTTCCAGGAGTATGTCATGTTGCATCGAGTCAAAAGCTCGCCTTAAATCGTAAAAAAACAGTGCTGACATGTTCCTTATCTTCGAGTGCATCGCTAATATAGCGTGCAAAAGATTTCATGGCATCAATAGTTCCCAGACCTTTTCTAAACCCAAATTGGTTTGAACTTAGAATATTTCTATCATCAAAGAAACCAACTAGTCTATCGAGAAGAGCTGCTTCAAATACTTTTGAGAAGACTGGAAGGATGGAGATTGGTCTAAAGTTTCCTGGGTTTGTTTTTGGACCCTTTTTGTGTATTGGACAGACTTTAGCCACTTTCATATTATTTGGAAAAACTCCTTTTTCTATGCAGGCATTAATAACACAGGAAAGAGGTTGCGAAATATATTTTCTAGCTAATTTTAAAAGGAAAGTAAGCCATGGATATCCTTAGAAAATTTCTTTTAATGTTTCCAATCTGCTTTTCTATTTCATTTTCAGTGCAAGGGAAGAGGATAATTGAGTTATCTGCTCGGTCTTTTAGGTAATCCATGGGATTAACGTTCGTGCTTGGAATTGTGCCTAGAGAAATATTTGTAATGTTTCTTAGAAATATCCCAAATTCTTCTGCTGTTGGGGTTTCTACCTCACTCATTCTGATTTTCCTTCTACCGGTCTCTCTATTTATTATTTTCCATACGGATTTTGGAGTGTTTGTTGCTTCCAGGATAGCATTGGTGTTCTGTAATTCTATTATTTCCTGAGGAACTGAAGACAGCGAAAATTATACCAATCCATAAAAAGATGATGTAAACAATCCAAACAATTTCAGGACAGCTGCTATACTACCAGCAATGTCAATAAGATTCTTGAAAAACTAGTACACTCAAGAATTGCAAATTTAATGGATCAGCTAATATAATTGCAAGCTACCAACATGGTTTCAGAGAAAATCGTACAATAAAATAACCGCATTAGGAGAATTAGTATCTTCAGCGCTGGTAGCAATTGATCAAAGACAAGACCTTAAATCTACCCTATTTGATATGAGCGACTGCATGAAGCATGACATCCTTTTAGACAAAATGGACTACTATGAAATGAAGGGACCTATTACTCAAATTAGCAAGTCTTATCTAACTGATAGATATCAATGAGTGGTTAAATGGCAAAACAGGCTCAGCAATCCTGCCATTGGTGTTCCGCCAGGATCGATCTTAGGACCTCTGTTATTCATCATCTTTATGAATGACCTTCCATTTTTATTACCATGCCAAACATTTTTATTTGGCGATGATTCGTCTTTCATTAACATTACTACCAGCAATATCTAAAGATCCTTGAAAAACTACTCCATTGAAGAATTGCAAATTTTATGGATCAGTACAATGTGATTGGAAGCAACCAACATGGTTTTAGATAATATTGTTCAACAATAACCGCATTAGGGTAAGTTGTATCTTCAGCTCTGGAAGCAATTGAAGAAAGATCTTATTCCACCCTATTTGATCTGAGCAACAACGAGTTCGACTGCATGAACCATGATATCCTTTTAGACAAAATAGGTTACTATGGAATGAAGGGACATATTATTCAAATTATCAAGACTTATCTAACTGATAGATATCAATAAGTGGCTAAATGGCAAAACAGGCTCAGCTATTCTGCCATTGGTGTTCCCCAAGGATCAATCTTAAGACCCCTGTTATTCTTTATAAAATCATTCAACAATATTGGTGTTTGGTGTTCCACAAGGATCATTCTTAGGACCCCTGTTATTCACCATCTTTATGAATGACCTTCCATTTTCATTATCATGCCAAATATTTTTATTTCGTTTTTCATTCATCCAGAGTCGAATTAAGTGAGCATTGGAATTGCTAAAATTGGATTCAAGCCATTTAATTTAATTCTCTGATCGTGATAAGAAACAAGTACTCAATTTTCACGCCTGCGAAACTTCAAAGGCAAAACTTCTGGGGATTGAATTACAACAATGGAAATAATTTTTCAATAAATATTAAAATTCAAGAAAAACTATGTAGCTCTATCATAAAAATTGAAATTGTTTTTTTTTTCAAAAAAACTGAATGGTAAAAGTATGAATATATGATTGGCTACTAAATGTCTAATAAAAGACAATTTAGTGTACATTCTAGAAATTAATTAATAATAGGTAGTTTTAGATAAAATCTGAGGTATAATTGCGCGCTATTAAAAGCTTTCCACACCAGTTGTTTTACTAAAAATAAAGCCTGCTCGGTAAATTATTAATTAACGTGTGTTTTAATAAACAAACGAACGCGTACAACATTAAGTAATGATTATTAATTATTAATGCGACAAGAATTAGCATAATCGCGTCCTTCTCTTGCGAGTTGCTTTATATTTAGTAAAAAGCAAGATGGAAGCAGCGTTAATTATTCATCTGCATTTCTGCAATAATACGCCCACGCATTGTACCTGCACGACTTAATATCTATATTTCAGAGTCACGTGGTGCGATTACCAACTTTACATTATGTCAATTACACACTCGTGCATGGCAATTTACCTGGAGAAAAGTTGTTTGCGTTGTAAATAGAAAACATCTATTGTATAAGCGATACTTAATAAACTTTAGTTTATGCATATGTATGTTTGTTTATACCCATTTTATAGGTCGTCGTGTTTAGCCTTTTTTGATCAAAAAAAGTCTACATTTAAAATGCAGATAAGAGGATAAAAATAAGGGGAACACGTCACCTTTGCGCTTGAAAATCACGAAAATGGACCCTACTGAAGGGTAAAATTCCTACCGCAAATTAGGGTAAATTTGGCCCATTTTTGGAAAAAGATAGTCTTTGATCAACTGTTATTATTATCAATTAGTATTCTGAACTGAAAGACACTTAAAATATTTAGAATGTGTGTAACTAACACTAAGATCAATCTGTCTTTTTCCAAAATTTGGACCAAAGTTACCTTTAAGGGCCAAAGTTACCCCAATTTACAATAGTTTAAAATTAAGAAAAAATAGCGTTGAAGCTAAAAATTTTGAATAGACTAAAAAACTCAAACCAAACAATCTAGATTGTTTGTTTTGGAATTAAGATTTTACCTTTTCCTTCATTAATTGAATATGAAGAACCAAGCTTCTAGGGATTTTGTTAATTCTATAAAAATTGTAATTTTTAGTTTTATTTCAAAAAATAAGAATTAGGGGTTTTAAAAATTAAAATACTAGCACATCAAAATTTATGAAAATTGAATGAATATCAAAATTATATGGTATTTTCTGAAAATGAAGATTATCAATAAAAATTCATTAATGTAAAAATTATAAAATTAAGATAATAATCATTAATGAACTTGTGTAACCTTGTACTATTTAACACGTTAAAAATTAAAACCAATAAAAATACAAAATGTTGATTTTTTTTTTGTTAATTTTTGATAGAAAAAAGTTAATAACAAGAAGGTTGATGATTATAATTCAATCCCACGTAAGTAATGAACGTCTACGTTTTTTGGGTATTGATTTAGAACGCAAATTAATAACAAAAATTTACAAGTCAATTGGTTTTTAGTAGATTCATAATCCTTGCCATCTTTCCAAAAAAGGAACCGAGCATAATAATCTAATTAATCACGGCTGTAAGCTTAAAAATTTACTGCTACCTCTTTTAAAATTACAAAAATATTTTTTACACCAGAGTTTTTACTACTAAAATTTGCAATTTCAATCATTTTTACCAAAAAAATGGTTAAAAATCCTTGATCTCCATTCTTCACTGTTAAAATTAAAGGGTCGAATACGCTTCAAACTCAAAACTTCTTGAAAATGCAAGAAAACGATGTGAAAAAAAATCATAAAAATTTAAAACAATATATAAACTTCATTTTTTCATGAAAAATCCTTACAATTATAACTAATAAACAAAATGAGTAAAGAAATATGTTTTTGGCATTTTTTGTTTGGCCGTACAACGCTTCAAACTTAAAAATTCTTGAAAATGCAGGAAAACGATGTGAAAAAAATATCATAAAAAATTTAAAAAATATATAAACTTAATTTTTTCATGTAAAATCCTTACAATTATAACTAATAAACAAACTGAGCAAAGAAATATATTTTTGGCATTTTTTGTTTGGCCGTTACAACGCTTCAAACTTAAAAAATCTTGAAAATGCAAGCAAAAGATGTGAATAAAAAAATCATAAAAATTTAAAAAAATATATAAACTTCATTATTTCATGAAAAATCCTTACAATTATAACTAATAAACATAATGAGCAAAGAAATATATTTTTGACAATTTTTGTTTGGCCGTTGCAACGCTACAAACTTGAAAATTCTTAAAAAGGCAGAAAAACGATGTGAGAAAAAATCATAAAAAATTAAAAAAATATATAAACTTCTGTTTTTTATGTAAAATCCTCACAATTATAACTAATAAACATATTAGGAAAGAAATTTATTTTTGGAATTTTTTGTTTGGCCGTTACAACGCTTCAAACTTAAAAATTCTTGAAAATGCAGGAAAACGATGTGAAAAAAAATCATAAAAAATTTAAAAAAATATATAAACTTCATTTTTTCATGTAAAATCATTACAATTATAACTAATAAACATATTGAGGAAAGAAATATATTTTTGGCATTTTTTGTTTGGCCGTTACAACGCTTCAAACTTAAAAATTCTTGAAAATGCAGGAAAACGTTGTGAAAAAAAATTTAAAAAAATATATAAACTTCATTTCTTCATGTAAAATCCTTACAATTATAACTAATAAACATATTAGGAAAGAAATATATTTTTGGCATTTTTTGTTTGGCCGTTACAACGCTTCAAACTTAAAAATTCTTGAAAATGCAGGAAAACGATGTGAAAAAAAATCATAAAAAATTTAAAAAAATGTATAAACTTCATTTTTTCATGTAAAATCATTACAATTATAACTAATAAACATATTGAGGAAAGAAATATATTTTTGGCATTTTTTGTTTGGCCGTTACAACGCTTCAAACTTAAAAATTCTTGAAAATGCAGGAAAACGATGTGAAAAAAAAGTCATAAAACTTTAAAATAATATATAAACTTCATTTTTTCATGTAAAATCATTACAATTATAACTAATAAACATATTAGGAAAGAAATTTATTTTTGGCATTTTTTGTTTGGCCGTTACAACGCTTCAAACTTAAAAATTCTTGAAAATGCAGGAAAACGATGTGAAAAAAAATCATAAAAAATTGAAAAAATATATAAACTTCATTTTTTCATGTAAAATCCTTACAATTATAACTAATAAACAAAATAAGCAAAGAAATATATTTTTGGCATTTTTTGTTTAGCCGTTACAGCGCTTCAAACTTAAAAATTCTTGAAATTGCAAGAAAACGACGTGAAAAAAAATCATAAAAAATTAAAAAAATATATAAACTTCATTTTTTTATGTAAAATCCTTACAATAATAACTAATAAACAAAATGAGCAAAGAAATATATTTTTGGCATTTTTTGATTGGCCGTTACAACGCATCAAACTTGAAATTTCTTGAAAATGCAGGAAAACGACGTGAAAAAAAATCATAAAAAATTAAAAAAATATATAAACTTCATTTTTTCATGTAAAATCCTTACAATTATAACTAATAAACAAAACGAGCAAAGAAATATATCTTTGGCATTTTTTGTTTGACCATTACAAATCTTCAAACTCAAAAATTCTTGAAAATGCAGGAAAACGATGTGAAAAAAAATCATAAAAAATTAAAAAAATATATAAACTTAATTTTTTCATGTAAAATCCTTACCATTATAACTAATAAACAAAATGAGCAAAGAAATATATTTTTGGCATTATTTGTTTGGCCGTTACAACGCTTCAATCTCAAAAATTCTTGAATATGCAGGAAAACGATGTGACAAAAAAATCATAAAAAATTTAAAAAATATATAAACTTCATTTTTTCATGTAAAATCCTTACAATTATAACCAATAAACATAATGAGCAAAGAAATACATTTTTGACATTTTTGACATTTTTTGTTTGGCCGTTACAACGCTTCTAACTTAAAAATTCTTGAAAATGCAGGAAAACGATGTGAAAAAAAAATCATAAAAAATTAAAAATATATATAAACTTAATTTTTTCATGTAAAATCCTTACAATTCTAACTAATAAACTAAATGAGCAAAGAAATATATTTTTGGCATTTTTTGTTTGGCCGTTACAACGCTTCAAACTTAAAAAATCTTGAAAATGCAGGAAAACGATGTGAAAAAAAATCATAAAAAATTTTAAAAAATATATAAACTTCATTTTTTCATGTAAAATTCTTACAATTATAACTAGTAAACAAAATGAGCAAAGAAATATATTTTTGGCATTATTTGTTTGGCCGTTACAACGCTTCAATCTCAAAAATTCTTGAATATGCAGGAAAACGATGTGACAAAAAAATCATAAAAATTTAAAAAAATATATAAACTTCATTTTTCATGTAACATCATTACAATTATAAATAATAAACAAAATGAGCAAAGAAATATATTTTTGGCATTATTTGTTTGGCCGTTACAACGCTTCAATCTCAAAAATTCATGAATATGCAGGAAAACGATGTGACAAAAAAATCATAAAAAATTAAAAATATATATAAACTTCAATTTTTCATGTAAAATCCTTACCATTATAACTAATAAACAAAATGAGCAAAGAAATATATTTTTGGCATTATTTGTTTGGCCGTTACAACGCTTCAATCTCAAAAATTCTTGAATATGCAGGAAAACGATGTGACAAAAAAATCATAAAAAATTAAAAATATATATAAACTTCAATTTTTCATGTAAAATCCTTACAATTATAACCAATAAACATAATGAGCAAAGAAATACATTTTTGACATTTTTTGTTTGGCCGTTACAACGCTTCTAACTTAAAAATTCTTGAAAATGCAGGAAAACGATGTGAAAAAAAAATCATAAAAAATTAAAAATATATATAAACTTAATTTTTTCATGTAAAATCCATACAATTATAACTAATAAACTAAATGAGCAAAGAAATATATTTTTGGCATTTTTTGGTTGGCCGTTACAACGCTTCAAACTTAAAAAATCTTGAAAATGCAGGAAAACGATGTGAAAAAAAATCATAAAAAATTAAAAAAATATATAAACTTCATTTTTTCATGTAAAATTCTTACAATTATAACTAGTAAACAAAATGAGCAAAGAAATATATTTTTGGCATTTTTTGTTTGGCCGTTACAACGCTTGATACTTAAAAATTCTTGAAAATGCAGGAAAACGATTCGAAAAAGAACATAAAAAATTTAAAAAATATATAAACTTAATTTTTTTATGTAAAATCCTTACAAATATAACTCATAAAGAAAATGAGCAAAAAAATATGTTTTTAACATTTTTTGTTTGGCCGTTACAACGCTTCAACCTCAAAAATTTTTGAAAATGCAGAAAAACGATGTGAAAAAAAAATCATAAAAAATTGAAAAAATATATAAACTTCATTTTTTCATGTAAAATCTTTACAATTATAACTAATAAACAAAATGAGAAAGAAATATATTTTTGGCATTTTTTGTTTGGCCGTTACAACGCTTCAAACTCAAAAATTCTTGAAAACGCAGGAAAACGATTTGAAAAAAAATCATAAAAATTTAATAAAATATATAAACTTCATTTTTTCGTGTAAAATCATTACAATTATAAATAATAAACAAAAGTAAAGAAATATATTTTTGGCATTTTTTGTTTCTTAAAAATGCGGTGAAAACATGCGGAAAAAAATCATTAAAAAAATGAAAACAAAATTAAAATTCATACATAAACGCGGCCCTGCATACAAAATATTTTGGTATCAAGTCCAGAGCAAATGTTACTGCATTTTCTAATGAATCAAAAATTCTTACTAATCAATTTGATTTCTATTTGAGATTTTAATGAAAAAAATAGTAGGTATTTAGAGTCAGGTGTACCCACGTTGTGATAGAATTAAATTCCATTGTATGTTGTAATTTATTGCAAATATTTGCATCCAAAGGAGACCTATTATTTAAGGTCTATTTCTGTTTGAGTTGTCATAATGAAAATTTATGACTTTAATTAAAGTACGCTTATATTTAATCAAGATCAAACACACCTTAATAAAATCTTAAATTGCAACAAGAATTTAACACTAACTTCACCTGCATTATCCTCCTTAAAATGCTCAATTAACACAAAAATATTAATTAATTTTCTTGGAACTATTTGACCTTATAATTTAACTGAACTCCACCGATAATGGATTATATTTATATTTTACATAAAAGTGTACAATCATCAAGATATTTAATTTTCTTCTAGTAAAAACTGGGATGTACCAAAAGTACTGTGTAATAGTTTACTTCCATAATTAATGTACAATCAGGCGCAAAGATATCGGGGATACATAATAGTGCGAGTGGGTCAAAATATTTCTTTGTGTCCTCGATATTTTTGCGAGTGATTGTACATAAAGATAAAAAATAAAAGTTTTACTAGTAAAATTGTAAAAAATAAATCAGCATTGCGACAAAATAATATAACAATTTATCAAGTTTAATCTTTAAAATAATAAAAACCGAAAATTTAAAGTAGACACGCAAGTTTCATTTATCTACAACTCACACAAAACATTTAAAATTAATAAACCTTAATCAGGCAACAATAATTTATTTTCTGAACCACAATTTTATCAACAAATTGTTTGTTATTATCGTTTTTTAAAACGTCTCCATAGTTACTCAACATCAATATATTTTCATCTCTTGTATTATTTTTGGTTAAAATAGCATTGTGTGTGGCTTTTCACGAACGTAAGATAAATTAACCAGTTTTTTATTCGCACGTACGCTAATTAAACGCAAAAATTAATCACGAAATTAATTGCCCTGCTTTATTATTATTGCAAAACGCAAGGTCTTGAAAATCAGGTAATTAATTAATCGCATATTTTATTTATTACTTAATAATAATTTTATAGAAAAAAGCGCTTCATGAGTTGTTTTGGAAATTAGGATAAGGCTTTTTATGATTAAATTTTCCATATTAGGTACCGATTAGAGTAACTGTAATTACTATACTTTTGGCCTTCAAATATTGATTTCAAGAAAACCACATGGATGCATGCGAGTAATTGTTTTGGCAATGAAATCGGGGAAAATCGATTATCAAAACATTTTTCTTGCTCTAAAAAGATGTCAAGTAATCAAAATTTTTATTCATTGTGATTTTTATTTCAGGAATATAATGCAGATGATGGATTCTCGAATTGGTCTTGATTTTATAGTGGAAAATCCTGAATATATTCGGAAATTAGCTGCAGCTTTAGACACCAATAATTTCACTGTCAAAAAGCAAGTTTTTGAACTTTTATCAGCCCTTTGTGTTTACAACGAGGAAGGTCATGCACGTGCCTTAGAAACTTTGGACCATTTTAGAGTAAGACCAACAATATTTTTGATGTTTTTTGGGTAACTCTTTTTATGTTTCAGAAATTAAAAGGTGAAAGATATCGTCTAAACCAAATCGTTAAAGAGCTTGATCACTCAACTTTAGTTGAATATCAAACAGCTCTTGTGGCGTTTATCAATTGTTTGATTATTTCAACTCCGAGATTAACAGACAGGACGAGATTACGCAACGAGTTCATAGGTAAAATACCACTTTTTTGACAAAAATTTTCTTGTACAAGTCAAAAAAAAATTTTAAATTTTGGTTGTAATTTTTTAAAAAAACTTGAAATTTTTTAGGTTCTTAAAAAATTGGCGATAAAATCTAAAATATTTAAAACAGAAACAAATTTAATATTCCATAAAAAAGTCAATAAATGTAGGTTTTTAATGTGCTTTTAAAATTTAAAATTGGTTAAAAAATAGTGGAGTTTTTTTAAAAAAGCTTTAATTAAAAAATCATCAATTTTTACATTAAATCACAATTTAATTCACAATTAAAGGACTGAGATTGTTAAAACCACCATTAAAGCTTAAATTACAGTATTTTGAATCATTTTTATAATTTTCTTAAATTTGATTTTTGCTGCACATTTTTGTTAAAATCATCTTCATAATTTTATTATGCATTGTTATGTATTAAAGAAAAATGTAACCATAAAATTCTTGAGGTTAACGCCGTTTAATTTTTTCTAATCTGCATTCAAAGCACGTTTTCATTTACAGGATGCCATCTTCTTCCGGTGCTTAACAATTTAAGGTAAGAATAATGACTCCTATTTTAATCATCCGAAACAAATCAGGAAAAAATTAGGCTTCTTAGATTGTGGATCATCTTTCTTAAAAATGGTTACTGAATTACAGAAGGATTACAAACAAGTTTTTAACTGTCAAAATTTTTATGTTTTTGCTAATATTTATAGTTTTTATGATTCATCAAGCTTCCAGTAAAATTTTCAAGAACCCAAAGACTTTATGGATGAGCGGGTTATTTCAATTATTCATAAAATTTAGGCGGCGTACAATTTTAAACCTTTGGTTTTTCAAAATTATTATGAAATTTACTGGAGTTAGAAACTTTAAAAAAGATATCAAAAAAAGAAAACTATAATCTGATTCAGTTTTTCCAAAATATATCCAAGAAATGATAAGCAACTTTTTTTGTGGCAACATGAGAACAAAAAATTAATACCAAGAACAATACCAGGGGTCCCATTTTAACTTCAAAATGAAGTTTTTTAAAAAAAAGTAGATGTCATACTGAACAAAATTACCTAATTGCTTTTTTGATCCCAAAAATCACTAAAATTTTGAACTTTTAAAACAGTTGTAACACAACAAATATGAGTATTTTTTTAAACAAATTTTCAAAAAAGTTCCTATGAGGAAAAACTTCTTAAATAAGTCTACTTTATAGGAAATTGTCTAAATTTTATAATAGAACTAATTTTGTAAGTCTAGCTTCAGTAGAAAAGTATTTTTTTGGCGTTTAAAGTGCAGACAAAGTTTTCATCAAAAACGTCAGTTTAAATAAAAGCGTTAAACATTTTTAAATGGGATTTCAAAAAAGTTCCCATTACGAATTTTATTTTTTAAACGGTGCATTTTATAGAAAATTAACAAAATTTTATAATACAACTTATTTTATAATCATATCTCCACTATAAATATCCTTTTTAGGTCATTAAAGTACGATTAAAAATTTCCCAAAAAAATAACTTTAACTTCAATTGGTTATATTAAATTTATTTTTTGGCCCATGATTGATTTTAGACTTTCGTATTATAGATTATACCCTAATCTTTAATTTAAACTCAAAAATTTTGTTACAATTTTATCGAAACTACCTGTTTTTAATCAAGTTTTAAAAAAAATTTTATACACCAAAAATGAGTATTTTTATAATCAATTTTCAAAAAAGTTCCTATAAGAAAAATATTATTTAAATAAGTCTATTTTATAGGAAATTGTCTAAATTTTATAATAGAACTAATTTTGTAAGTGTAGCTTCAGTGGAAAAGTCATTTTTTGGCGTTCAAATTGCATACAAAGATTTCATCAAAAACATCAGTATAATAAAAGCGTAAAAAAATTTTAAATGGGATTTCAAAAAAGTTCCCATTACGAATTCTATTTTTTATATGGTCCATTTTATAAAAAAATAACCAAATTTTATAATAGAACTTATTTTATAATCTTATCTTGACTATAAATACCCTTTTAAGACATTAAAGTACGATTAAAAGTTTCACAAAAATATAACTTTAACTTCAATTGGTTATATTACATTTATTTTTTGGCCCAAGATTGATTTTTGACTTTCGTATTATAGATTATACCCTAATCTTTAATTTAAACTCAAAAATTTTGTTATAATTTTATCGAAACTACCAGTTTTTAATCAAGTTTTTAAAAAAATTTTATACACCAAAAATGAGTATTTTTATAATCAATTTTCAAAAAAGTTCCTATGAGAAAAATATTACTTAAATAAGTCTATTTTATAGGAAATTGTCTAAATTTTATAATAGAACTAATTTTCTAAGTCTAGCTTCAGTAGAAAAATCATTTTTTGGCGTTTAAAGTGCATACAAAGTTTTCATCAAAAAGGTCAGTTCATATAAAACCGTTAAACATTTTTAAATGGGATTTCAAAAAGTTCCCATTACGAATTTTATTTTTTTAAAAGTCCATTTTATAAAAAAATAAGCACATTTTATAATTCAACTTATTTTATAATCATATCTTAACTATAAATACTCTTTTTAGGTCATTAAAGTACGATTAAAAATGTCCCAAAAAAATAACTTTAACTTCAATTGGTTATACTACATTTATTTTTTGGCCCATGATTGATTTTTGACTTTCGTATTATAGATTATACCCTAATCTTTAATTTAAACTCAAAAATTTTGTTATAATTTTATCGAAAGTACCAGTTTTTAATCAAGTTTTTAAAAAAAAATTATACACCAATAATGAGTATTTTTATAATCAATTTTCAAAAAAGTTCCTCTGAGAAAAATATTACTTCAATAAGTCTATTTTATAGGAAATTGTCTAAATTTTATAATAGAACTAATTTTGTAAGTCTAGCTTCAGTGGAAAAGTCATTTTTTGGCGTTCAAAGTGCACACAAAGTTTTCATCAAAATCGTCAGTTTAAATAAAAGCGTTAACAAATTTTAAATGGGATTTCAAAAAAGATCCCATTACGAATTTTATTTTTTAAATGGTCCATTTTATAAAAAAAATAACCAAATTTTATAATAGAACTTATTTTATAATCATATCTTGACTATAAATACCCATTTTAAGACATTAAAGTACGATTAAAAGTTTCACAAAAAAATAACTTTAACTTCAATTGGTTATATTACATTTATTTTTTGGCCCATGATTGATTTTTGACTTTCGTATTATAGATTATACCCTAATCTTTAATTTAAACTCAAAAATTTTGTTACAATTTTATCGAAACTACCTGTTTTTAATCAAGTTTTAAAAAAAATTTTATACACCAAAAATGAGTATTTTTATAATCAATTTTCAAAAAAATCCTATTAGAAAAATATTACTTCAATAAGTCTATTTTATAGGAAATTATCTGAATTTTATAATAGAACTAATTTTGTAAGTCTAGCTTCAGTGGAAAAGTCATTTTTTTGCCGTTCAAAGTATACACAAAGTTTTCCTCAAAAACGTCAGTTTAAATAAAAGCGTTTACAAATTTTAAATGGGATTTCAAAAAAGATCCCATTACGAATTTTATTTTTTAAATGGCCCATTTTATAGAAAGTTAACCAAATTTTATAATAATACTTATTTTATAATCATATGTCCACTATAAATACCATTTTTAGGTCATTAAAGTACGATTAAAAATTTCCCAAAAAAATAACTTTAACTTCAATTGGTTATATTAAATTTATTTTTTGGCCCATGATTGATTTTTGACTTTCGTATTATAGATTATACCCTAATCTTTAATTTAAACTCAAAAATTTTGTTACAATTTTAACGAAACTACCAGTTTTTAGAATTTTTTTATACACCAAAAATGAGTATTTTTATAATCAATTTTCAAAAAAGTTCCTATGAGAAAAATATTACTTAAATAAGTCTATTTTATAGAAAATTGCCTAAATTTTATAATAGAACTAATTTTGTAGGTCTAGCTTCAGTAGAAAATTCATTTTTTGGCGTTTAAAGTGCATACAAAGTTTTCCTCAAAAACGTCAGTTTAAATAAAAGCATTAAACATTTTTAAATGGGATTTCAAAAAAGATACCATTACTAATTTTATTTTTTAAATGGTCCATTTTATAAAAAATTAAGCAAATTTTATAATAAAACTTATTTTATAATCATATCTCCACTATAAATATCCTTTTTAGGTCATTAAAGTACGATTAAAAATTTCCCAAAAAAATAACTTTAATTTCAATTGGTTATATTAAATTTATTTCAAGGCCCATGATTGATTTTAGACTTTCGTATTATAGATTATGCCGTAATCTTTAATTTGAACTCAAAAATTTTGTAATACTTTTATCGAAACTACCAGTTTTTAATCAAGTTTAAAAAAAAAATTTATACACAAAAAATGAGTATTTCTTTAATCAATTTTCAAAAAAGTGCCTACGAGAAAAATATTACTTAAATTAGTTTATTTTATAGGAAATTTTCTAAATTTGTTAATGAAACTAATTTTGTAAGTATAGCTTCGGGGGAAATGTCATTTTTGGGCGTTCAAAGTGCTGTAATGTTTTTATCAAAAAAATCATTTAAAGTAATTTAACTTAATTTATCAATCACGATTCATTAAAAAACCTTACTCGCTACCCACGTTTCATAAATAAGTTTTATAGAAAAAATTATAATTTTTTTTTCAAAATTTTTTTTTTCAAATTTTTTTTTTTCAAAAAATTTTATGTAACGTTAATTTAAACTAAAATAAAATAAGAATTTTTTTGAATGACATTTACTATTTAAAACAAGTGCTGAAAAAAGTGGGACACCCTGTATAATTGCTCATCAGCCCCCCTAGAATTTTCCTCTAGATCTGCCGCTGAGTTTTTATCATCCAATAAAGCAAATATTTTTTTGGTTAAATTTATTTCGTTGTATTTGAAATATTTGATGTGTTTTTTAGAAAGTGCGCGGAAGCTGAGCCGGAATTAGCAGTCCAATTGGACGTTTTTGACGAACAAAGGGAAAGCGACGATGCCCAGAGTGAACAAGGGCCTCATGGCGTCGATTTAAACTCACCCTTGGACGTTTTTTATGCAATTTTAAAACAAGTAAGTTAAAAAAACTAGTTTTTACAACTCCAACTCCAACATCAACAGTACAAATAAAAATACACAAATTGAGTCCAAAATTTTGAAATAAATTAAAATTCTTAAAAAGTACTTTGTTTTTTAGGTAGTGGAAACACCTCAGGAAATTCCCTTCCTAAGTATTCTTCAACATTTATTAAGGATTGATCCAAAAGAACCAATAAGTGATATAATTTGGGATACTGCTGAGCGTTTGGTTCATAGAGCGACGCTTTTGGAAAACAGACAAGATGCAGCTCGACTTTTGCGTTCACCAAGTGTGCAAAATAAATTATTCTGCCATTGCCAAAATAGGTCTGATAGTAATATCAGAAGGCAGAGCATTAATTCTCCGATTAGTCCACCACCTGGACCACCTCCTCCGCCACCACCATTTCAAGGTAAACAATTGGCGAATCAAATTATTTTTCCTCCCAAAAATGATGTCAGAACTAGGTCGGTGTAAATGGTAATTAACCATTAATTACGTTTATCTCGAGCAACTCAACCCTGCTTGAATTGTGCTTGGCTTGACCTCTACCATTGTAAAAGGTCAAATCAAGCCCGAATTCAAGCTGGCTTGACCTGCTCGAGCTAAACGTAGTCATTAGTTCTGCATTTGGCTGCAAGGAGATTGTTTAGCTTGAAAAATAATAATTTTTGTTAATTTTCTAGGGTCATTACCTCCTCCCCCACCACCTCCTCCTAACATTCCAACCCCACCTGCCCCAATGCCTTCACAAACAATTCTAAAATCTTCGACACCTCAAAATAGGGTAGAAAATGAGACTGATTTGATAATACAAAAGCTTCCACAACAAGAAATACCTGCGCCTAAAATAAAAATGAAGACAATCAATTGGAATAAAATCCCGAGCCATAAGGTAACTATTTAAAACTTTCAATACTTCCTGAAGTAATTCGATTTATTAGGTTATTGGTAAAAATAATATTTGGTCACAAGTCGCTGGAAATCACTTAAATTCCCCAATGACTGATATGGATTGGAGTGAAATGGAAGGACTTTTTTGCCAACAAGTGCCTCCTTCATCAGCACAATCATCACCAAAATTAAGCAGCCGAGATTCAGAAACCCCAGAACGAAGACTACGAAAAGAAAACCCAGAAGTAATTAATTTTTTTTTTAATTATCGTATAATCAAAATTAAATTTTTTAGATCACTCTACTTGATGGAAAAAGGAGCTTGAATGTTAATATTTTTTTAAAACAATTTCGAAGGTAAATACAAAAATCACCTATTTTTAGCCCATATCTTTTTCATCCCCAATCGTATCAAATTTTAGTATGATATAGAGAACCGGATTTTCAAGACGGTAGTTTTGACCCATCCATTAAGGTGGTGGAGATACCACCCTTTTTGTATTTTTACCCCGAAATTTTTTTGCGCGGAGCCACGAAAAAGGTAGTTTTTTTCGTCCGATTTTAAAAATTCCGATTGGATCATGAAGAGGGATGTCGATTCTAAGTGAGGTTCGAATTTCAAATTTTTCCAAGCACCCTAACACTCTGAAAAAATTTCCAAAGTCGGTAGATTTTTCTTGCTTTCTTTCCGGTTTTCGTCGGTGTCAACTTTAAAAAATCGCATCCCTGTCCGGTTTTAAAGGGACGCGACGAAATTTGGCCCCTTTTATTCTCACATCCTTAGGATAGATCGTGGTCATTTTTAAGTTTCCAGGCTTTTTGATTCGTAATCCGCATTCCAATTATTGTTGCTTAGACGAGCGCCTTTTTTGATATCTGATTTTTTTATGTACTTTTTCGACGCGGACTTTGAAAAGTCGTAACTTTTGATAGGGATCAGCTATTACGGTCGAATATTTTTTATTTTGCTTAATACATTAATATTTATGAGCAAAAAAATCGACACTTCTAAATTTTCGCCCTTTGCTTCAGAAAAAAATCGAAGGTAAAATGTTAAAAAACTTGCGCTAAACGCGGCAGGATGTTTCTACCACTGGCTCCCTCAGTTTACAAAAAAGATTAAATTTTTCTACACTGCCTTATAAAAGAATAATTTCTACATCCGGTAGCGCGTAGGAAATTTTGATTTTCGAAGGGGTTCGGAAGTTATGCCTAAATAAAGTCGAAATTTTGAATTTAGGGGTGAGTGGTTCCCGTCGGGCCATTTTTTAACCGATTTTCAATTTTAATAGTCCAGTCGAGTCTAGTCCTGCAACTAAAATTTTCCACGCATAGGGTTTTTTGAATTTCGAAAAAATAACGAAATAATATTTTTTTTAAGATCGCATTTAAAAAAGTCGCAATTATTGACGCGTTTCGATCTAATCAACCCGTCAAATTCTATTTGACCCCCACGTTATACGCCTTCTCTGAAAGCTTTCAAGGTCCACTTTACGACAAAAAAAGAATCACTTCGCTATCTCTTATCGCCTTCGAGTTATGACTGAAAATGTAGCTAAAATAAGCAAAATCTCCGTTTTGACCCAAAATTTCGCTTCGAAATTTTTTACTTCTCACAAAATAATTAATATCTTCGAAACTATAAACACCACCGTGTCGTTTAATGAGTCACAATTCTCCCCTTAACCCCCTCTACAATTAGTCACAAAAATAAAAAAAATTGTTCAAAATTGCGCCGTCCAGAGCCTTATTTGTACCAAAATTTTGGTAATATTTTGAAAATTATTTCCAAAAAAACTATTTAACCGATTTTAACCAAATATTTTTTATAGCGCATCTATCCACGGTGTTTACTTTTGGTAAAAATTTTGAAACCGATAACTTTTATAGTTTTAGACAAAATAAAATAAAAACCGATTTGCATTAAAAATTTCAAGCCTTAAAAATATCTGAAAGTGACCAGCAAATGAAAGATAATAGAGAATCGATGAAATGTAGTGGGCCACTTGTTCACTACACCCAAAAATTTCTAAATTTTTGGTCATGTTTTTCTTAAAAATTGTAAATTTTATTATAGCTCGAATGAAGATATTATACAATTAATCAAGGATGGTGAACATGATGATATCGGTGCTGAAAAATTAAAAGGTTTGCTGAAATTATTGCCCGAAATCGATGAATTAGACATGCTTAAATCGTTCAATGGAGATTTTAGTAAACTAGGAAATGCTGAAAAGTTTTTGATGCAACTAATTAGTTTACCAAAGTAATTATTTTTACAGTTTTGATCAAGATAATTCAAAAATTTCTTTTAGTTACAAGCTTCGAATTGAAAGCATGCTTTTAAAAGAGGAATTTGCTTCGAACATGGGTTATTTAGAACCGAGTATTAATTCTATGATTATTGCAGCCGAAGGTATGAATTGATCATAAAAAAATTGATCAAATAAGTAATTTCTATTTATTATATCGTAGATTTGATGACGAATAAGCCTCTACAAGAAGTTTTATACATGATATTAGTGGCTGGTAATTTTTTAAATTCGGTAAGTACTAAGTTTTAGTTTGTTGTGAGTTTTATACAGGGTGTTCCGATCGTGGTTCACCAAACGTCGGGGTTGGAAACTAGAGTAAATTTAATCGAGAAAAAACAAAAAAGTGAAGGTCTATCTTTTCTAGTTTAGGAGCTATACCGTTTTGAATTTTAGGTCACCGATTTATTTTGTCAAAAACGCTAATAACATTTTAACCAAAGTGCGCAGGGATTTAAAAAAATTATCATTAGCAAGTTAAAACTATCCTTTTTTAATTGGTAACAACACTAATACAAAAGTAGTTGTTAAAATTTTGAAAAAAAAAATCGTAAATTAAAAAAAAATATTTTTTTCCAATTTATTTTTCTTTGCGTTTTTTTTTTTCAACGTTTTAACAATTATTTTTATATTACTATTGTCACCAATTGAAAGAGGATGGTTTTAGCTAACTAATGATAATTTTTTTAAATCCCTAAGCACTTTGGTTAAAATGTTATTAGCGTTTTTGTGATTTTTGACAAAAATCTGTGATGTAAAATTCAAAACGGTGTAGTTCTAAAACTAAAAAAGATAGACCCCCACTTTTTCTAGTTTCTAACTCCGACGTTTGGTGAACCACGAACAGAACACCCTGTATAATAATTTAATTTAGGGAGGCTACGCCGGGGATGCAGCTGGTGTTAAATTATCATCGCTTCAAAAGATAACAGATATAAGAGCAAACAAACCGAACATGAATTTAATACACTTCGTTGCTTTGGTAAATGAAAAATTAAAACACAATTATTTTGATTAATTCAAATAATTTTTAGCAAGCAGAAAAACGCAACAAAAAACTACTTTCGTTTACTGATAACATTAATGTCCTGGAAGATGCAGCTAAGTTAGTCATAATAATTAATTTTTTCTTCAAACGTCATTAAAGTACACCATTATGTGACTCTATGGTCATATTCGTGCTTTTCCAAAGTAAATCGGTTACAATCGGGTATACTTTGCATTGACAAGGATTAGAAAGGCGGAGTAGAAATGCATTATACACTAACATTGTATTGTGTGTTTTATGTAAATTAATTGTAAAATTTTAAAATTATTTATAAAATTTCGACGTTTGAAGAAAAATAGCATGTTTTATTTGGAGTAAAAGAACTTTTTGTGGCAAAAAGTATTTCTTTTACTCCTAATAAAACAATATACTATTATAACGTTATTTAATAACATAAATTTTAGAAACACGGTAGATCAATTGCATAATGAAATAAGTGCCTTGGATGTTCGAATCAAAAAAATTAAAAAACAAATTGATCTTCCTACAACGGAAATAGATATTAAACAACAAATGTTAGATTTTCTACAGGTAATTTTTAATATTTCGTTAAAATTATACTAATAATTTTTTTTAATAGATGGCTGAACGTGAGGTAACAAATTTGCAAAAAGTCATGAAAGAATTGGAAAACGTAAAGAAACGTTTAGCTGATTTTTTCTGTGAAGATATCAATTGTTTTAAATTAGAAGAGTGCTTTAGAGTTTTTCACAGTTTTTACTGCAAATTTAGACAAGCGGTGATTGAAAATGAAAGAAGACGTATCCAAGAGGAGCAAGCCAACGCCAGGAGAAGACAGAGGGAGGAATTACTTGCAACTAAGCGCAGACAAAGTAAGTACTTTAAACTTGAGTATCGAATTTTTATGTAAAATTTTAGTGGAAAGTTTAGCTGCAACACCAGATTCCGATAGTATCTTCCTTGAAACGCAAATCTTCGATGGTCGTACAGGATTTTCATCCAAAAAAGGTAAAAGAACACCAAGTAGTGGAGGTGGTGTAACATCAGAAGAAGAAATATCAGTCCACGGATCACCTTCCGTAAGTAGAAGACGGTTGAGTAGTTTTAATGGCCAAAATAGTGACAATATAATGAGTAATAAAGAAGAACGATCACCAGGTGAGATTAAAAACGAATTAATCCTTGTAATATTCCGACACTATGTTTTTATTACAAGATATCACACCAAATGGAAGCTTACGACGGCGGAAAAGCCGTGTCCTCTCAGAAGAAGACGAAGGAAGCTTAATGGACTTCCTTAGAGCTTCAGGTGGTGATAATAACCGGGAAAGAAAATCCTGGGGTAGTTTGGACCGTTCCTGGGCAAGAAGAGCAAGAGGTGGAAGTTTAAGAAAACGTCCAGCGCTTTTAGGTACAGATTTTACTTCTGATAGGGAAAGACCTGCTTCACCCTCGCCTTTATCGGAAAGTAAACCGTTACTACCTTCAACTGAAGAGGAAGAAATTAAACCACGCGAGTGGCGGCAAAAAATTGAATCCTGGCTTCAAGCTAATGAGAAGGATCAAATTTTAGATGAGAACCAAAAGAGCAAGAGGTTGAGTAATAGGAGATCTCTTGAAATGGATTCAGGTATGATTTTAATAATTCGTATAAATCGAATACGCATGCGTCGCTTACGCCGCCATTTAAATTCTATATTTTTTTAGAAAGTGATAGGAGCAACACATTGGATACTTTACCTGAAGGTAAGCAAGTATACAGTGGAAGTCAAAGTACGTATCGAAAAGTACACCCAGATTGGAAACCTTCGGCAACTATTGATAACACAGATGTTGTAAGTGCGATGGAAGCAGTCGAAGGTAATACATTACCTGCAATTTATTTAAATAATCAATATTTATTTATAGAAGTTCAACCACAATTAAAAGATAAATCGGCTTGGAGAAAATCGAACCTAAATGTCTCTAATAGCACTGAAGAAACGAAAGATGATGCTATGAAGTATCGCAATATTCTACCAAGCGATGATAGGAAGCAATTGATTAGTTCTTTAGGAAATCGAGCTCCTACAGATAAATTAACGATTTACATAAGAAAACCTAGTGATACCCCGGAATTACCGCAAGAACTACTGCAGGATTCCGATATCATCAGTAATAAAGTGGAAATTGATCAAGATAATATCGAAACACCTCCAGCCACACGAAGAGTTTTCATCCCAACTCCTGTTGATAAAAGGGAACCTGTACAACCAAGCCCGTGCAGGAGATTAATGGGACGACCTGTAAAAGACCCTATTCCCGATCAAGATATTAGCAGCACACTAGGTGATGGTCAATTTGATAGATTTTCAGCAACGAGAAGAACGCGACGTTACAAACGAACATCAGAAAACAATGAAGCTTTAGCCGAAGATCCGAAACCTACTGAAACTCCAATGCAAGTAGACGCACCTGCTGAAGTTCGTTTAAAAAACTGGCAAGAACGATTTAATTCGTGTGATGAGCTTAAATCGCCGAAAAGATTGAGGAATCAAACAGGCATTAATCAAAACGATATAAAACTTGCGATACAAAAAATAGACATTCGAAAAACCAAAGAGCACGATAACGATGAAGGATTTGAAGAAACACAAAGCCTAATGTCCGAATCACCTAGCCAAGGTGCTTCTTCTGCTGGTAATTATGAACCGGAAGAAGTTAAAATCGAACCTAAACAAATTAAATCCAAACTTTTAGTGAGCAATAAAACTCAACCATTAGTCCAGAAATTCAACCGGTTAGATAGAAACGCAACAACACGACAAACCGTGCATGAACCAGCGAAAAAAGCAACAATATTACCTCGAAGAACTGGTAGTTTAAGAAAAACCGATTCACAAACTTCCGTTACAAAGCGCTTACCTGTTCAAAGATCTAATTCGCGAAATAGCATCGTTAGTTCACGAAGCTCGCTTAATAGTTCCACATCAACTAACACGGTTAAAAGATTACCGATTAAACCGGTTAGTAATAACAATGTTAAAACTATTGTGCGAACTCCGAGTGTTAAAAGTGTAAAAACCCCAATTAAAACACAAATTAATAACGTTGCAAAACCACCGAGGCCTCAATTATCATCATTTATGAGACCCACCACTGCAAGTGCCACAAAAATTAATTCCACACCAACCAGTTTACCAAATAAAACGACTACCCTCTTTCGAACCGGAAAAAATTAATTTATTTTTATGTATAGTATATTTAAACACTTAAGACTTTATACACTAGTCATAGTGCTTTGCATTTAATTAGTATTAGGTAAATAAGTGTGTAAATGTACTATTATTTACAGTATTTAGCGGCTAAAATTAAACGATTAAATAAAATTTAAGTGGCCGCTCTTAAAAATAATAATAATTAATATCTAATTTAAATAAAATTAGGGTTATATCTTAGATATAATTTTATTTGAATTGACTAATACATTAATACAACAAATAACAATTTTATAATTTAATAATTAACAACTTTTTAAAGTTTAAGTCGAACATAAACTGATTTTTTATACGTTTCTAATAATCTTATTTGTGTAATTTAATTTTAAAGTTATTTATTTGTTACCAAATATATTATACACAAAAATAAAAAAATTATAAAAATATTCTTTTGGTTTGTTTTTGGTTCCTACTCTTAATTACTATTTCTCTGATGCTCCGATGTAACTGTGATCATCGTACCACTCTTTATGGTCGGTAATATAACTGAAAAATGAAAAATTTAAAATAGCCACAAAAATTGTAATTATTCGAATTTAACTTACTCTATTAGACTTTCCAGCTGATTCAGTAAGACTTTTAATCTATCTTCAGCCATATTAGTAGCCACAAGAAGTTCAGGAAGTTTAACTAAAAAATAATATCAATAATTTATTGAAAATTAAGTTAATGAAAATTCTGTACCAAATAACCTCGTTAAATGTGTTGCGCCATATAATAAACAAGGTGGGGGTGGTTTTTGTGAATAAATATATTCCGGCAGAGCTTTCCAAATTGGAATCCTTAAAGCTGGCGCTATAATATCAACACTGGAACTAAAAATAAATAAATACTTTTTAATAAAGTTTTTGGAGTGTAAAATTTTTTTTGGGGGTGTAGAGGGCAAGTGACCCCCTACATTTCATCAATTTTCTATTATCTTTCATTTGCGGGATCGATTTCGCAAAATATTGCCAACATTTTTGTACAAATACGGCTCTGGAAGGCGCAATTTTAAACCATTTTTTTTATTTTTTAAATATTTGTAGAGGGGGTCAAGGGGAGAATTTTGAGTCATGAAACGTCACGGTGGTGTTTATAGTTTCGAAGATATTAATTATTTTGTGAAAAGTGAAAAAATTCAAAGCGAAATTTTGGGTCAAAACAGAAACTTTATTATAGCTACATTTTCAGTCATAACTCAAAAGCGATAAGAGATAGCGAAGTGATTCTTTTTTTGTCGTAAAGTGGACCTTAAAAGCTTTCAGAGAAGGTGTATTACCTGGAGTTGAAATAGAATTTGAGGGGTTGATTAGATAGAAACGCGTCAAAACTTGCGACTTTTTAAAATGCGATCTTAAAAAAAATATTTTTTCCTTATTTTTTCGAAATTCAAAAAACCCTATGCGTGGGCGATTTTGGTTCCAGGAGTAGATTCGACAGAACTTTTAAAATTGAAAATCTGTTAAAAAATGGCCCGACAGGAGCCACTCGCATTTAAATTCAAAATTTCAACTTTATTTACGCATAACTTCCGAACCCCTTCGAAAATAAAAATTTCCTACACGCTACCGGATGTAGAAATTATTCTTTTATAAAGCAGTGTCGAAAAATTTAATAATTTTTGGAAACTGTGGGTGCCAGATGTACAATCATCCGACCGCGTTTGGTGCAATTTTTTGAACATTTTACGTACGATTTTTTTCTGAAGTAAAGGGCGAAAGCTTAGAAGTGTCGATTTTTTTGCTCATAAATATTTATTTAATAAGTAAAATAAAAAATATTCGACCGTAATAGCCGACCCCTATTAAAAGTTACAAGTTTTCAAAGTCCGCGTCGAAAAAGCATGAAAAACAATGCGCGATTTGGAGAGCGCCAAAAGTACATAAAAAAATGAGATATCAAAAAAGGCGCTCGTCTAAGCAACAATAAATGGAATGCGGATCACAAATCAAAAAATCGCGATTTTTTCGCATTAGTGGATCTTGAGATGAGACTCGTTTTGATTTGGTACTTTTGCCGCCCGAAAAAACGCTAAATTTGTTCACTTTGCGTCTCGATGCCGTGGCGCCACACTGTTGTGCCTGGAAACTTAAAAATGACCACGATCTATCCTAAGGATGTGAGAATAAAAGGGGCCAAATTTCGTCGCTTCCCTTTAAACCGGACGGGGGTGCGATTTTTTAAAGTTGACGCTGACGAAAACCGGAAAAAAAGCAAAGAAAAATCGACAGACTTTGGAAATTTTTTTCAGAGCGTTAGGGTGGTTGGAAAAATTTGAAATTCGAACCTGGCTTATAATCGACATCCCTCTTCACGATGCAACCGGAATTTGTAAAATCTAACGAAAAAAACTACTCTTTTCGTGGCTCCGCGCAAAAAACGTCCGATTTCGGGGTAAAAATGCAAAAAGGGTCGTATCTCCGCCCCCTTAATAGATAAGTCCGGGGGGTCAAAACCACCGTTTTCAGAATCCGGTCCTCTATAACATACTAAAATTTGATGCGATTCGGAGTGAATTTCGGAAACTTATGGGATGAATTGGATTTTTCGTTAGGGGTGGAATAACTTGAATTGGGGTGGTCCAATCGAAAAGTGACATTTACACTTTTTTCTTAAAATTTTCTTCTCCGTACACCTACAAAATTTCAAGTCTCTCCAAAAAAAAAAACACCTTCCTGTTATTGATGAAAAACATTAAATACAGGGTGTCCCAAAAAGAAGTGATAAGAATACAATTAAAAATAATACCTCGAAGTAGCTTTAGTTGCTGTAGAATTATCCGACTGTAAACTACCATTACTATTCGTATCTAAGCTGCGATATGAGCGTAACGTCCTCCGCCTACTCTGTGGTGCATTATTTTTATTCTCATTATTATCCGCTTGAAGCAGCAAATCTTCATCCTCGATACTTGGTAAATGTGCATATTCCTTAACTTCATTGTCATTTTTAATCCTAAAAAACCAATAATTACACCTGTATAAATATTTAATTAATAGAGTAACGCACGTTTCGTTTTTTACTTTATTCGTAGGTAAAAAATGGGCCTGCATAATTTCCATTTGCCCACGTTCAGCATGATATAATAAAATATCCGGTAGACAAAAATCGAAATAAATTCTAACCCCATCTAATACTTCCTGACAAACGTTGATACTAAAATTAATTATAAATAAATTACCACCTTCAAGTTACATTCGAATCCATTCAATTTTCCATTTGTTTCCAAAAAAAAAAATTATATGGTCCTAAACTTGCTCAAATATGTAAAAAACATAATTAATAGAACATCCCCTCAATTTAATTTCTTTAAAAAGCTTCTAACAAATTTTATTAAAAATATATTTCCTAAATAAAAAAATATATAGATCATAATCTATTTAATTAATTGAATTTATTAGTGTGATCTTTTATATAGGATCAAATACGTTAAAAAATATACGTTTGGTTATCCCCACTCCAATACGAGCCCCGTGATTAAATTTAAAAGATAAATGTCTCATAACATTTTAAGTTTTTTCAAAATATTTCCAAAACAAAAAAATGTAAGCCTTTCATTTTTTACTATGTTCTTACTAAGGATGTAATACGCTAAAAAATATTTGGTTTATTATCTCCACCCCCGTACGAGCCCCGTGATTTAATTTAATTGATAAATTTCTCATGAAAGTTTAAGTTTTTTCAAAATACTTCCAAAACAAAAAATGTAAGCCTTTCATTTTTTACTATGTTCTTACTAAGGATGTAATACGCTAAAAAATATTTGGTTTATTATCTCCACCCCCGTACGAGCCCCGTGATTTAATTTAATTGATAAATTTCTCATGAAAGTTTAAGTTTTTTCAAAATATTTCCAAAACAAAAAAATGTAAGCCTTTCATTTTTTACTATGTTCTTACTAAGGATGTAATACGCTAAAAAATATTTGGTTTATTATCTCCACCCCCGTACGAGCCCCGTGATTTAATTTAATTGATAAATTTCTCATGAAAGTTTAAGTTTTTTCAAAATATTTCCAAAACAAAAAAATGTAAGCCTTTCATTTTTTACTATGTTCTTACTAAGGATGTAATACGCTAAAAAATATTTGGTTTATTATCTCCACCCCCGTACGAGCCCCGTGATTTAATTTAATTGATAAATTTCTCATGAAAGTTTAAGTTTTTTCAAAATACTTCCAAAACAAAAAATGTAAGCCTTTCATTTTTTACTATGTTCTTACTAAGGATGTAATACGCTAAAAAATATTTGGTTTATTATCTCCACCCCCGTACGAGCCCCGTGATTTAATTTAATTGATAAATTTCTCATGAAAGTTTAAGTTTTTTCAAAATACTTCCAAAACAAAAAATGTAAGCCTTTCATTTTTTACTATGTTCTTACTAAGGATGTAATGTGCTAAAAAATATTTAGTTTATTATCCCCACCCCCGTACGAGCCCCGTGATTTAATTTAATTGATAAATTTCTCATGAAAGTTTAAGTTTTTTCAAAATATTTCCAAAACAAAAAAATGTAAGCCTTTCATTTTTTACTATGTTCTTACTAAGGATGTAATACGCTAAAAAATATTTGGTTTATTATCTCCACCCCCGTACGAGCCCCGTGATTTAATTTAATTGATAAATTTCTCATGAAAGTTTAAGTTTTTTCAAAATACTTCCAAAACAAAAAATGTAAGCCTTTCATTTTTTACTATGTTCTTACTAAGGATGTAATACGGTAAAAAATATTTGGTTTATTATCCCCACCCCCGTACGAGCCCCGTGATATAATTTAATTGATAAATTTCTCATGAAAGTTTAAGTTTTTTCAAAATATTTCCAAAACAAAAAAATGTAAGCCTTTCATTTTTTACTATGTTCTTACTAAGGATGTAATACGCTAAAAAATATTTGGTTTATTATCCCCACCCCCGTACGAGCCCCGTGATATAATTTAATTCATAAATTTCTCATAGAATCTTAAGTTGTTTCAAAATATTTTCAAAACAAAAAAATGTAAGGCTTTCATTTTTTAGTATGTTCTTACTACGAATGCAATACGCTAAAAAAAATTTGGTTTATTATCCCCACCCACGTACAAGCCCCGTGATTTAATTTAATTGATAAATTCCTCATAAAAGTTTAAGTTTTTTCAAAATATTTCCAAAACAAATAAATGTAAGCTTTTCATTTTCTACTATGTTCTTACTAAGGATGTAATACACTAAAAAATATGCGATTTATTATCCCCACCCCCGTACGAGCCCCGTGATATAATTTAATTCATAAATTTCTTATAGAATTTTAAGTTTTTTCAAAATATTTTCAAAACAAAAAAAAATGTAGGGCTTTCATTTTTTAGTATGTTCTTACTACGAATGTAATACGCTAAAAAATATTTGGTTTATTATCTCCACCCCCGTACGAGCCCCGTGATTTAATTTAATTGATTAATTTCTCATCAAAGTTTAAGTTTTTTCAAAATATTTCCAAAACAAAAAAAATGTAAGCCTTTAATTTTTTACTACGTTCTTACTAAGGATGTAATACACTAAAAAATATCTGGTTTATTATCCCCACCCCCGTGATATAATTTAATTCATAAATTTCTCATAGATTTTAAAGTTTTTTCAAAATATTTTCAAAACAAAAAAATGTAAGGCCTTCATTTTTTAGTATGTTCTTACTACGAATGTAATACGCTAAAAAATATTTGGTTTATTATCCCCACCCCCGTACGAGCCCCGTGATTTAATTTGTACGATAAATTCCTCATAAAAGTTTAAGTTTTTTCAAAATATTTCCAAAACAAATAAATGTAAGCCTTTCATTTTCTACTATGTTCTTACTAAGGATGTAATACACTAAAAAATATGTGGTTTATTATCCCCACCCCCGTACGAGCCCCGTGATATAATTTAAATCATAAATTTCTCATAGAATTTTAAGTTTTTTCAAAATATTTCCAAAACAAAAAAATTTAAGACTTTCATTTTTTACTATGTTCTTACTACGGATGTAATATGCTAAAAAATATTTGGTTTATTATCCCCACCCCCGTGATATAATTTAATTCATAAATTTCTCATAGAATTTTAAGTTTTTTCAAAATATTTTCAAAACACAAAAATGTAAGCCTTTCATTTTTTAGTATGTTCTTACTACGAGCCCTGTGATTAAATTTAAAAGATAAATGTATCATAACATTTTAAGTTTTTTCAAAATATTTCCAAACCAAAAAGAATAAATATTTTCTCTAAAATGCTTCGTTTTTAATTTAAATTATTTTGTTAATTTTATTTTAATTTAAATTAAAAACGAAGCATTTTAGAGAAAATATTTATTCTCTGTTTTCGTCTTAAAATTGGTCAAATAGTCTTCTAGGAAGTCTCTGGTATTTATTTTTTTAAAAAAGCCACCCCTGTTTAATGCAAAATTGGCATACAACTTCGTACATGTTTTTAAATAACTTCTAAACCGTATCAGCTGTGAAAAAATTAAAGAAATCAAAAATTTTCAGAAAAAAGCAAGGAATTAGAATATCTCATTTAAAATGTTAAGTGGGGTAGTACAAAAAAGTTATGGCCTAAAAAATGGGGTCTATACCCCCAAAATACATCCCCCTATATTTTATTTCGAGATTTGATATTTTTATCTTGTTACGACTATAATAACTAGAGTGTGTTTCAAATTTCATCAAATTATCTTAAAAAATAAAGAAGAAAAAATGAAAAAAATATAGAAAGTTTGACACCCCATAACTAAAAAATAGAGCACTTTTGAGAAAATTTTTATTCTTTACTTTTGTCTTAGAATTGGTCAAGGAATCGCCTGTAGAATTTCTTCGCATATATTTAGAAACACCCTGTATATTTTTTTATTTGGGAAATATATTTTTAATAAAATTTGTTAGTTTTTTAAATAAATTAAATTGAGGGGATGGGGATGTTCTATTAATTATGTTTTTTACATATTTGAGCAAGTTTAGGACCATATAGAATTTTTTTTTAATTTAAATTACCCTAATTTAAATTAAACAACCAACTTACTTTTTCCTAATATCCTCGGATTTAACTTTAGTGCCATTATTATAACTACTTCGATACCTACTACTCCCTTTCTCGGATAAACCACATTTTTGGTTATTAACGTAGTATTTCCAATACGACTCGAGGATAGTTACAACGTTTGGTTCGGCGGGTATTTTATGCAGCTTATTTTGATCATGTATTTGGTAATAATCATTTTCTAATTGCTCGCGTAAATCAACTGTTAATTCTAAAGGAATATTCTCTTCTTCAATTGATGAATCTTCAGAACTACTCGTCGGTTGCTCTTGCTGGGTTTCCTCACTTTCTTCTTCCATTGCAGGGCTACCACAACTACCATCTTCTGAAGACAATCCCGCCAATCGGTCACTTATACTTCGTTTATGTTTCTTACGTTCTTTACGATACAAATACGAACCACTAAAATATACCTATTTAATAAAAAATAATGCGAAATTTTTTTATTTCTTACAATTGTAGTTTAGATTTTTGTGCGAGATCCTTTTGAAGCTGTCTATTTTCCACTGTATCCTTCAAAATAAACTCTTCACCCACACATCTATCCCAGGAAGGATTCCAACCCTAATTAATCAATAAAAAGTACACAAAACGAAAAATTAACACAAATAACTTACCCTAAAGTGTATAAGATATTCCACGGTTTTTCTACCTTTACTATCCTTATTTACCACGATATCTTTCACCTAAACACAAATAATAACAAGAATTCATAAAAATTACTAATTAATTACAGTGATTTTACCTTTGATTCGTACAAAACTTTCGCCTTAGTGGGATCGGGCTCGTAGCAGAGAACCTTTTCTCCCTCAACAAATTTCACTTTCACTCCTCTAGTCGATACCATTTCACCATTTGAGAAAATTAAAAAAAAAATACGGGCCGCAAAACAAGTTGAGGCTCAAGCGTGTTTGTTTTGATTTTTGACAGCTCACAGAAACTACCCGCCATTAATAAACAGGAATGCCAACTTTACTTATAAAAACGATTGACGTTTCTTTAATTATTTCAATTAAAACGCAATACCTGGCATTATTTTAATTAAATTTGAGTTTAATTTAAAATATGTAACATTTTTTTAAATACAAGTGTTAAATAAACAGCGACTTTAAGTGCGTGAGTTTGCTAGTTTTACACTCTTGTTCTGTGGTCAACAATGATGGCCGCCGTTCCGCATGGCGTTCCGATTGGTGCATTTTTTATTTAAAATAATTTTCATTTCAAATAATGTTTTTTTAATATAGAAATTAATTATAATATAAAATTATAGCGATATTAAAAAATCTATATGTTAAGTATATATTCGTTTATTTTAACCTAACCTTAAAAATTTGTAAACAAGGTTCTTGTAGTTTTTGAAGTAAACAAATGGATAAAAATAAAGCGGAAAAGATTAAGCAGTATGAAGGTTTTATACAAAATACGTTGAAGGTTGATTTGAAGGAAATTCAGGATAATTTGGAGCGAAAACACGGTGAAGAATTAAAATGGGTGAATGTGGTTAAATTATCGAAGATGCTGCAACTTTATAAGGAGCAAGTTGATCAGAAATTAAGGATGTACAGTAGTATTTTAAAAATTGATACTACGGTGGTGAATGAGGTTTATTCGTTGATGGAGATTAAAAATGTTGATAGGCTTTACATTAAAATCGGTTGTAATTGTTTGTTGGAAATGGATTTAGTTGAAGCGGAAAAATATGCTAATATTAGGATTAAAATGATTAATAAACAAATTAATCATTTTCAACAACTCGCTGTACAAATAAAAGTTAATATTAAATTAGTTTTGTTAGCAATTAATGAGTTAAGTAAATAGTTTTGTTTTAATTAATTTTAGGTTAAGAAAATATTACTATTTGTTGGTGGGAGGAGTCAGCTGATTACAGAACTATAAAAAAAAGCGACGTTGCCAAAACTTTGTAAATAATTGTTTATTTTTATAAAATAAATATTTATAATTTAATAAGTGTTTTTTTATTTAAAAATATTTTTGGGGTTAATTTTAAATGTTTTATTTATTCAGTGGTTAATTTTGAATTTTAGTGTGGTACGTGAGTAAAATAAGCCGGTTTAAGATCGTAATATCTAAATGGAATAGTTAATGATTGGATTAGAGCCAAGAAATCGTGTAAATAATAAATGTTGTGTAGGAATTGCAGTTTTGGTTAATAAATAACGTGGTGTTAGGTGTAATGTTTTAATTTGGCAACATTGCGATGAGTTGGCTCGGTGTGTTCGGTAAAACAATTGGGGAAAAATAGTGCGGAACACTTAGCGGAATGCGCAAAAGCAACATGTGTTTTCTGTAATCATCACATATTGATTGGGTCTTTGGTCGCGATTTTTTCGTAGAATGTTGTAAATCCTATTGATTTTCTATATGAGGGTTTGGTATCTGTTGGCGTTTTGTAATTAGATAAGATATGCACGCGTCCGTTTCGGCAATAATGGGAATAAGTTGAACGGGGCACGTCTTGCGCGTTATTGTCGGCCTCATAGCGCAGAATTTGGCAACGGTTGCAGGAAGCTACGCGGTACGTGCTGCTGTAGCTGGTTGCGTTTGTGAGACTCGCTTCGGGGGTTTACGTCGCGAATTTGCGCCGTAATCTTCCGGAGTTCCAGGCACGGCGCCGTGCTTTTGCAAAAGGTCCGTATCCTGCGACAAGGTACGTGCGAATTACCTTCACGTCCAGCCGCTGGAAAATGTTGTGATTTACTCAGACGCATCGAGTAAAATCACACTCAATTCGCGTTATTATCTCGTTACGGGCGATATGGTGCAATGAAACGCGACAAGGATCCCGATCGACGAGAAGTCATGAAGAAGTTTACGTTCAAAGGCGTACTCGACAATTTTCGGACGTCCGTCGCTCAGCCCTCCAGGCCCGACCAGGAGATCCAAGAAACTCTGCGACCCGAGCACTTCCAAGTCAAAAGGGTAAGTCTATTTTTTCAACCACAGAACGCCCAATTTCACCGCTCATTTGAATTTATAATTTTTTATCATAATTTATTGTTGTAACCTTAATGTTACTCAAACCCATTATTTTCTCTTATCAAAACTCGTAAAAACTTTAATTTGCCGCACTGAATATAATAACAGCTTCACCAAACAATAACAATTTATTTTTAAACCAGAAACAATACATCAATATTCAATTTTATTAAAAACAAACAAATTATCATCAACTCTACTTGTAATCACCTTCAAATTAGATCAATTTTAAAGTTCAAACTTACAATTTAAATTAATGAAGCCTTAATGAAGCCATCATTAACTTATTCAATACAGGAAACTGTAATAACAATTATGATTATGCATATTAATCCGGTTTATTAATTAATTATTTTATAATACATACATTCACACATAATTAAACATTAATTTATAAATATTTAATGGCTTCTTCACTTTACTTTATTTAATAAACACCCTGTATATTTATGACGTTTCTTTAATTTTAGATTTTTGTTTATATTAATCCCAACCTTATCAATTCAAAATAAATTCTCTTATCAACGCTATGAATAATAATAAAACTCGCTGTATTTATTATTGATAATAAATTTAATTTCACGCTGATTTTACGAAATTTAGATATTCTATGATCAAAAATTATAGAAGCGCAAATTATAAAAACAAATGTTGCCAACTTATTTTTTCGCTTAATTATAATTATACAGACTTGATTAAAAATACTGTATTATTGTTTTATAATTATTCAAAATATTTAAATACAAATTTCCATTAGGTATTAAAATAATAAACATGAAATATATTAATTTCATACATCCATTAGTGTAGTTTGAATTTATTTCCCGCAAGGTTATTTACTTTGATTAATGAAAACGTAGATCTAAAAGGGAAATGCGAGGAGAATAAAACAAAATTGAGAATATGAGAATCAGGTGAAAAGCATCAAACTAAAATCTCGGCCTGGATGTCCTAATTTTCCATTTTCCTAGGGAAAACATGCGAGTCTGGACTTAAAATTCTAATATATTCAAGGCGAGGGTTCAATTTATACAAGTTTGGGGTAGCTGGGCCATAATAAACAACAGCCCTGCCGCTTTTTATCACGATACCAAACCCAAAACTCACTCGTTTATAATGCCCACTTAATTTGACTAAATCGCCCCGAAATCCCCAGAAATAAAATTATTCATTTTCCAAATAGAAATTCTAACCATTAATCATAATACATTTTTTCCCATCATATTTTTTTTTTAAATAAAAAAAACTATAAAAAATTGTATTTTTAAAACTGAAAGTCGAAACAAAAAATGCCCAAACAAATAACATAAAAGTGACTGATGACTTAAAAAAATAGGTCCAATTTTGTTAGAAAAATTGTACAAAACTTTGCGAATTATTTATGACAAAACTAATGGTCCAATTTTTATGGGGTATTTTTTAAAATGCTTCCATTTAAAGTACTTGCTTTCAGTAAAAATTTCAGCTCGGTCCGTTTTATATTTTTTGTTTTAAAAAATATTAACCGCAACCTTCAAAAATTCATAAATTATGCTAAGAAATTATTGTTTTAATTTACTAAAATATTAATATTTTAAAAACTACTGAGCCTATAAAAGTGAACGAGTGCTTAAAATTTAGAGGGAAACTGCATGTGTCTGAAAATACCAAAAATTATATGATCAGACTAAAAGTAGGCGCTCTAGCGCTATTTTTAGAACTAAAATTGTCCAAAACTTTACGAATTATTTGTGACAAAACGAATTGTCCAATTTTTATGGGGTGTTGTTTAAAATACGTCTTTTAAAAGTACTTGTTTTCAGTAAAAAATTCAGCATGTTCACTTTTATACTTTTTGTTTTAAAAAATATTAGCCGCCATCTTCAAAAATTCGTTTATGCCTAGAAATTATTGTTTTAATTTACTAAAATATTAATATTTCAAAAACTACTGAACCTATAAAAGTGAACGAGGGCTTAATATTTTCAGGGGAACTGCGTGTGTCTGAAAACACCAAAAATTGTATGCTCAGACTAAAAGTACGCCCATTAGTGCTGTTTTTTGAACTAAAATTGTTCAAAACTTTACGAATTATTTGTGACAAAACTAATGGTCCAATTTTTATCAGGTATTTTTTAAAATGCTTCTGTTAAAAGTTTTTGCTTACAGTAAAGATTTCAGCTCGGCCCGTTTTATATTTTTTTATTTAAAAAATATTAACCGCAACCTTCAAAAATTATGCTAAGAAATTATTGTTTTAATTTACTAAAATATTAATATTTCAAAAACTATTGAGCCTATAAAAGTATACGAGGGCTTAAAATTTGCAGGGGAACTGTGTGTGTCTGATACCACAACAAATTATATGATCAGATTAAAACCACGCCCTCTAGGGCTATATTTAGAACTAAAATTGTCCAAGACTTTACGAATTATTTGTGACAAAACGAATAGTCCAATTTTTATGGCGTGTTTTTTAAAATACGTCTTTTAAAAGTACTTGCTTTCAGTAAAAAATTCAGCATGCTCACTTTTATACTTTCTGTTTTAAAAATAATATCCGCAACCTTCAAAAATTCGATTATGCTTAGAAATTATTGTTTTAATTTACTAAAATATTAATATTTCAAAAACTACTGAACCTATAAAAGTGAACGAGGGCTTAATATTTTCAGGGGAACTGCGTGTGTCTGAAAACACCAAAAATTGTATGCTCAGACTAAAAGTACGCCCATTAGTGCTGTTTTTAGAACTAAAATTGTTCAAAACTTTACGAATTATTTGTGACAAAACTAATGGTCCAATTTTTATCAGGTATTTTTTAAAATGCTTCTGTTAAAAGTTTTTGCTTACAGTAAAGATTTCAGCTCGGCCCGTTTTATATTTTTGGATTTAAAAAATATTAACCGCAACCTTCAAAAATTATGCTAAGAAATTATTGTTTTAATTTACTAAAATATTAATATTTCAAAAACTATTGAGCCTATAAAAGTGTACGAGGGCTTAAAATTTGTAGGGGAACTGTGTGTGTCTGATACCACAACAAATTATATGATCAGATTAAAACCACGCCCTCTACTGCTATATTTAGAACTAAAATTGTCCGAGACTTTACGAATTATTTGTGACAAAACGAATAGTCCAATTTTTATGGGGTGTTTTTTAAAATACGTCTTTTAAAAGTACTTGCTTTCAGTAAAAAATTCAGCATGCTCACTTTTATACTTTCTGTTTTAAAAATAATATCCGCAACCTTCAAAAATTCGATTATGCTTAGAAATTATTGTTTTAATTTACTAAAATATTAATATTTCAAAAATTACTGAACCTATAAAAGTGAACGAGGGCTTAAAATTTGCAGGGGAACTGCGTGTGTCTGAATACACCAAAAATTGTATGATCAGACTAAAAGTACGCCCTCTAGTGCTGTTTTTAGAACTAAAATTGTTCAAAACTTTACGAATTATTTGTGACTAAAGTAATGGTCCAATTTTTATCGAGTATTTTTTAAAATGTTTGTATTAAAAGTTTTTGCTTATAGTAAAAATTTCAGCTCGGCCCGTTTTATATTTTTTTGTTTTAAAAAATATTAACCGCAACCTTCAAAAATTCAAAAATTATGCTAAGAAATTATTGTTCTAATTTACTACAATATTAATATTTCAAAAACTATTGAGCCTATAAAAGTGAACGAGGGCTTAATATTTGCAGGGGAACTGTGTGTGTCTGAAACCACCAAAAATTATATGATCAGACTAAAAGTACGCTCTCTAGGGCTGTATTTAGAACTAAAATTGTGCTAAACTTTACGAATTATTTGTGACAAAACGAATAGTCCAATTTTAATGGGGTGTTTTTTAAAATACGTCTTTTAAAAGTACTTATTTTCAGTAAAAAAATTCAGCTTGCCCACTTTTATACTTTTTGTTTTAAAAATAATATCCGCAACCTTCAAAAATTCGATTATGCTTAGAAATTATTGTTTTAATTTACTAAAATATTAATATTTCAAAAACTACTGAACCTATAAAAGTGAGCGAGGGCTTAAAATTTGCAGGGGTACTGTGTGTGTTTGAAACCACCAAAAATTATATGATCAGACTAAAACTACGCCCTCTAGGGCTGTATTTAGAACTAAAATTGTGTTAACTTTACGAATTATTTGTGACAAAACGAATAGTCCAATTTTAATGGGGTGTTTTTTAAAATACGTCTTTTAAAAGTACTTATTTTCAGTAAAAAAATTCAGCATGCTCACTTTTATATTTTTTGTTTTAAAAAATATTAACCGCAACCTTCAAAAATTCAAAAATTATGCTAAGAAATTATTGTTTTAACTTACTAAAATATTAATATTTCAAAAACTATTGAGCCTATAAAAGTGAGCGAGGGCTTAAAATTTGCAGGGGAACTGTGTGTGTTTGAAACCACCAAAAATTATGTGATCTCACCAAAACCACGCCCTCTATTGTTCTTTTTAGATATAAATTTGTACAAAACTTTACGAATTATTTGTGACAAAACTAATGGTCCAATTTTTACGTGGTATTTTTTAAAATGCGTCTATTAAAAGTACTTACTTTCAGTAAAAATTTCAGCTTGCCCACTTTTATAGTTTTTGTTTTAAAAATATTATCCGCAACCTTCAAAAATTCGAAAATTACGTTAAGAAATTATTGATTTAACTTACTAAAAAATTAATATTTCAAAAACTACTGAGCCTATAAAAGTTAACGAGGGCTTAAAATTTGTAGAAGAGCTCTATGTATTTGAAAACACCAAAAATTGTATGATCAGACTAAAAGTACGCCCTCAAGGGCTGTATTTAGAACTAAAATTGTTCAAAATTTTACGAATTATTTGTGACAAAACTAATGGTCCAATTTTTATCGGGTATTTTTTAAAATGCTTCTATTAAAAGTTTTTGCTTAGAGTAAAAATTTCAGCTCGGCCCGTTTTATATTTTTTGTTTTAAAAAATATTAACCGCAATCTTCAAAAATTCAAAAATTATGCTAAGAAATTATTGTTTTAACTTACTAAAATATTAATATTTCAAAAACTATTGAGCCTATAAAAGTGAGCGAGGGCTTAAAATTTGCAGGGGAACTGTGTGTGTTTGAAACCACCAAAAATTATGTGATCTCACCAAAACAACGCCCTCTATTGTTCTTTTTAGATGTAAATTTGTACAAAACTTTACGAATTATTTGTGACAAAACTAATGGTCCAATTTTTTACGTGGTATTTTTTAAAATGCGTCTATTAAAAGTACTTACTTTTGGTAAAAATTTCAGCTTGCCCACTTTTATAGTTTTTGTTTTAAAAATATTATCCGCAACCTTCAAAAATTCGAAAATTACGTTAAGAAATTATTGATTTAACTTACTAAAAAATTAATATTTCAAAAACTACTGAGCCTATAAAAGTTAACGAGGGTTTAAAATTTGTAGAGGAGCTGTATGTATTTGAAAACATCAAAAATTTTATGATCAGACCAAATGTGCGGCATGTACCATCAAATTTTTAAGTTAATTGCAAAAAAAATATTTTTGTTATTATAATTTTTAATTTAATTAAAGTTATAATTATTTAAGTAGTTACAATTAATAAAATTTTCGAATTTGAATTGTAGATGAATTTAATGTAGTTTGCTTTCATTATCAAGCGTTGATAAGATTGAATCTTGAATCGATCTATTTAACCTCAATTAACATAAATTTGATGTATCGCTTTTATTGTTTAACATTTCACATCCTACAATAGCGTATAAATTGTTATGATAATAAATAACTACCAGTGGCGTATCTAGAAATTTTGAGGACGGTTGATTTTTATTGGGTTTGATGTAATTTATGAAAAATGAAAGGAATGAACTTTTTGGGATTTAAAATAAAACCTAGCAATTTGAATAATATCGATTCCAGTGACCCAGTTTAGTTGTGTTAAATTTCCGGTTCAAATGAGCCAGCAACAAAAGCCAGAACTCAGCACACCTTTAAGGTCAGCCATCAACTTCCCACGGGATTTTGTAAATGAGATTTGTTTAAATAAAAAAATCCAACAAAATTTAAATAATTACAAAACTACACGAAACATTTTGAATGAAACTAGTGGTTAAATTAATGATAAGGGTGGAAACAGGAAACCTGGGTTTGACTTGTTCAAAAGCTTCGAAACTGTTGAAATAATCAAATAAACGCTTGATTGAATAAATTTCCATACTCGGAATTTAATAACGTTATTTAAATTCAGAATTCCGAAGTATCGAATTTAATTTTTCAACTCTAAAACGTGATTTAGACATTATACCAATTTTTTACCTGCAAAAAATTTGAAATCGTTATAAAAAAATTGAATTGCTGTGGTTTAATTACAAAAACTGAGTAAAACCGATTGGAAAAATAATAAAATTGCAATTAAAGAAACTTGAGCTTAAATTTATTTTTATTGCAGAAATTCTGCAAGGGTAGTAAAATCAGGGAAACCATTGCTTAATTAAATGTGATTTTCGATTCCAAATTGCTAAAATTAATTAAAGTCGTTTTGTTTAAATTTTTAAATTACTGATGAAAATTTTGGATGGCTCTAAAAAATTTTCTACCTAAAAATAAATTCTGATAGAAAATTCGATATAAAATTAATTATTATTAAAGAGACCGTATGTGCATTATTTTATTAAAATAGATGAAGCACTTTAATAAAGCGTATCAATTATTAAATAAATAAATCTAAGCTGATAGATAAAACGGATAAATCAGCAAAAAATTCACGTTCAAAAGTAAACAAATATTTAGCTTTAATAATTTAATTCAAATAAATATTTTCACTCAAATGCAAAAAAATTGTTTTGTTTTTTTTTCATAAAAATAGAGCAATTACCGCTTTTTTATCTAAATAATACACACCTAAAAAGTAATGTACATAATTTTCTCATCAAAACATAAAGTCCATTTAACTTTCAAACATTTTTAGCTGTTTGAGATTAAAAATTATCGACTTAATTGTTATTTTGTCCATACTCCATGCTTGACTTAAAAATTAATATTTTTTATCACTTTATTAAAATAAATGAATACAGAAATTAACTCAAAAGTTTCATCTAAAATGCCAAAAAAAATAAAAATATTCAAATATTGATATTTTAAAAACTACAGGGCCTATAAAAGCGATTGATGGCTTAAAATTTGCAGAGGAACTGTATGTATTGGAAAACATCAAAAATTTTATGATCAGACCAAAAATGCGCCCTCGTAAGTAAAATTATTCAAAACTTTGCGAATTATTTGTGATAAATCTAATGGTCCAATTTTTGGGTGGTATTTTTTAAAATGCGTTTATTAAAAGTACTTGTTTTCAGAAAAAATTTCAGATCCCTCACTTTTGTACTTTTTGTTTTAAAAAATATTAACCGGAACCTTCAAAAGTTTGAAAATAATCCTAAGAAATTATTGGTTTAGTTTAGTAAAAAAATAATATTTCAAAAACTACTGGGGCTATAAAAGCGATTGATGACTTAATATTTGTAGAATAACTATATGAATACAAAAAACACCAAAAATGTAATGATCAGACCAAAAATGCGCCCCCTACGGCAGTTTTTGTAAGTAAAATTGTCCAAACCTTTAAGAATTATTTGTACTAAAACGAATGATCCGTTTTTTGCGTAATATTTTTTAAAATGTACCTATTAAAGGTATTTTCTTTCAGTAAAAATTTCAGCTCTCCCACTTATACTTTTTGTATTAAAAAATACTTGCAGCAACCTTCAAAAATTTGGAAATTATCCTAAGAAGTTATTGGTTCAATTTAATAAAAAATTAATATTTCAAAAACTACTGTGGCTATAAAAGCGATTCATGACTTAAAATTTGCAGGATAACTGTATGTATTTAAAACCACCAAAAGTTTAATGATCAGACCAAAAATGCGCCCTCTACGGTCACTTTTGTAAGTAAATTCTGCAAAATTTTAAGATTTATTTGTGATAAAAGTAATGATCCAATTTTTACGTACTATTTTTTAAAATGCACCTATAAAAGGTATTTGCTTTCAGTAAAAATGTCAGCTCGTCCACTTTTATACTTCCTGTTTTAAAAAATAATATAAACAACCCACAAAAATTTGAAAATTATCGTAATTATTGCTTTAATTTATTAAAAAATTTATATTTCAAAAACTACTGCGACTATAAAACCCATTGATGACTTAAAATTTGCAGGGTAACTGTATGTATTTAAAAACACCAAACATTTAAAAATCAGACCAAAAATGCGCCCTTTACGGCCGCTTTTGTAAGTAAAATTGTCCAAAACTTCGCGAATTATTTCTGATAAAACTAATGAACTAATTTTTATCTGGTATTTTCTAGAATGCGCCTATTAAAGGTATTTGCTTTCAGTAAAAATTTCAGCTCTCCTACTTTTATACTTTTTGTTTTAGAAAATACTAGCAGCAACCTTGAAAAATTAAAAAAATATGTTAAGAAATTATTCATTTAACTTACTAAAAAAATAATATTTTAAAAACTACTGAGTCTCTAAAGGTGAATGAGGGCTTAAAATTTGCAGGGCAACTGTATGTATTTAAAAACACCAAAAATTTTATGATCACACTAAGGATGCGCCCTCGACGGCCGCTTTTGTAAGTAAAATTGTACAAAGCTTTGCGAATTATTTGTGATAAAACTAATGATCAAATTTTTACGTAATATTTTTTAAAATGCGCCTATTAAAGTTATTTGCTTTCAGTAAAAATTTCAGCTCGCCCACTATTATACTTTTTGTTTTAAAAAATACTAAAAGCAACCTTCAAAAATTCGGAAATTATCCTAAGAAATTATTGTATTAATTTACTAAAAAAATAATTTTTCAAAAGGTACTGGGGCTATAAAAGCGATTGATGACTTAAAATTTGCAGGGTAGCTGTATGTATTTAAAAACATCAAAAATTTAATGATCGGGAAAAAGATGCGCCCTCTACGGTCGCTTTTGTAAGTAAATTCTGTAAAATTTTGCGATTTATTTGTGAAAAAACTAATGATCCCATTTTTACGTAGTATTTTTAAAAACTCTCCTATTGAAGGTATTTGCTTTCAGCTCGCCCGCATTTATGCCTTTTGTTTTAAAAAATTCTAAAAGCAACCACCAAAAATCGAAAATTATCCTAAGAAATTGGTTTAGTTTACTAAGAAATTAATATTTCAAAAACTACTGGGGATATAAAAGCGGGTAATGACTCAAAATTTGCAGGGTAACTGTATGTATTTAAAAACACCAAAAACTTAATGATAAGACCAAAAATGCGCCCCCTACGGCCGTTTTTGAAAGTGAAATTGTCCAAAACTTTGCGAATTACTTGTGATAAAACTAATGGTCTAATTTTTACGTGATATATTTTTAAAAGGCGCCTATTAAAGGTATTTTCTTTCAGTAAAAATTTCAGCTCGCCCACTATTATACTTTTTGTTTTAAAAAATACTAAAATCTACCTTCAAAAATTCGAAAATTATGCGAAGAAATTATTGTTTTAATTTCCAAAAAAAATAATATTTCAAAAACTACTGGGGCTATAAAAGCGATTGATGACTTAAAACTTGCAGGGTAACTGGGTGTATTTAAAAACATCAAAAATTTAATAATCGGGTAAAAAATGCGCCCTCTAGGGCCGTTTTCGTAAGTAAAATCGTTCAAAACTGCGAATTATTTGTGATAAAAGTAATGATCCAATTTTTACGTAGTATTTTTTAAAATGCCCATATTAAAGGTATTTGCTTTCAGTAAATATTTTAGGTTATCCACTTTTATACTTTTTGTTTTAAAAAATATTAGCCGCAACCTTCGAAAATTTGAAAATTATCCTAAGAAATTATTGGTTTAATTTACTAAAAAAATTATATTTAAAAAACTACTGGAGCTATAAAACCGATTGATGGCTTAAAATTTGTAGGGTATTTAATTGTATGTATTTAAAAATACCAAAAATTTAATGATCAGACCAAAAATGCGCCCTTTAAGGTTGCTTTTGTAAGTAAAATTTTACAAAACTGGGCGAATTATTTGTGATAAATATTACAGGTAAAATAACCTTCAAAAATTCTAAAATTATCCTAAGAAATTATTGGTTTAATTTACTAAAAAATTAATATTTCAAAAACTACTGGAGCTATAAAATCGATTGATGACTTAAAATTTGCAGGGTAACTGTATATATTTAAAAACATCAAAAATTTTATAATCGGGTAAAAAATGCGCCCTCTAGGGTAAAATTGTTCAAAACTTTGCGAATTATTTGTGATAAAACTAATGATCCAATTTTTACGTGATATTTTTTTAAATGCCGTTATTAAAGGTATTTGCTTTCAGTAAAAATTTTAGGTTATCCACTTTTATACTTTTTGTTTTAAAAAATATTAGCCGCAACCTTCGAAATTTCGAAAATTATCCTAAGAAATTATTGGTTTAATTTATTAAAAAAAATATATTTCAAAAATACTGGAGCTATAAAAGCGATTGATGGCTTAAAATTTGCAGGGTAATTTTATGTATTTAAAAATACCAAAAATTTAATGATCAGACCAAAAATGCGCTCTCTACGGTCGCTTTTGTAAGTAAAATCGTCCAAAACTTTGCGAATTGTTTGTGATAAAACTCCAATTTTTGGGCGGTATTTTTTAAAATGTGTCTATTAAAAGTACTTGCTTTCAATAAAAATTTCAGCTCGCGCAGTTTTATACTTTTTGTTTTAAAATATATTAGCCGCAACCTTCAATAATTCGAAATTATTGTTTCAATTATTTTGTAAACTAATGGGCCTATAAAAGTGATTAATGGCTTAAAATTTGCAGGGTATCTGTGTGTATCTGAAAACATGAAAAAATTTATGTTTTTTAGTAAAAAGAAAATAAAATTTAAAATTCGTAATTGGTGTTTTAAAGTTGGGCGTTTGGGAATATTTTTAGATTTTTTTATTTTCTTATAAAACGCGACCTGAACTTAATAAAAGAAAAGTGTTATCGTTTTGTGCCTCAATTGGGCAGGGACTTGCAGTTGAAACACAAAAAGATAAAATAGTTTAAAACAATCTTTGGTGATAATGTCAAGGGAGCTAAAATATTGTCCATGACTTCCTTAATACAGTTAAAGTTGGCAAAACTTGATAATCTAATCACACGAAATTACAAAAAAAAGAGATTCGAGCGAACACTTACAGTTTCTGATTATGTAAATTTATTAGTAATACTTGAATGAAAAAAAAAAGTTGCGGTGATTAAAATTTAGTCATAGTTGATATCATCGATCACATCACCCAAATTAAAACTATAAATATGTGATTTTATAATAAATTTTCGTTTAATAAAATAAAATAGGTGAATGTTATTTTTAGCTTGTGAAGTTGTAAATAAAATATAGCACACTTTAATAAAAATCAATAGAATCATAAAGCGAAACTTTAACCCATTTTTATTATTTGGACAAGTAATAATTATAATAGTTTTGTATCAACTTTTCCTATTAATTATTCAGGAAAAACTTTCCATAAATTCCGTAATTTATTGGTGTTATGAATAAATTAGTTTCAAACTAAAACAGTCAAAATGAAGTGTTTGCATTAGAACGAATCTTTAATTAAACCATGTTGTAGGTTCCATTTTAAGATAAGGGAAGATGTGTGCTTGATTTATTTATACATTAAGTGATTAATTCACTATGCTTTCAATCCACCGCCTTGTACATACTTAATCCTCATTCGAATACCAAATTACAATAAATGGATGCAATTTAGTGTAATACTCCTCACATTACTAATTTATCTTCACTAATTAAAGTTATAAAATATTTATTATTTATGTTTTCCGGTGGAAATAACTAAATAACTTTGATCCGACCCTCGTTTATTACATTCTGTTTCCACGAATTTTTCTTTTTTGTGAAAATAACGAACGAAATTATTTGCGTGGGTGTTCCAGGGAAAGTTTTAGCTGTACGTTGAGCCGGAAAATGACTATCGAGTAATCCGGAAAGGTGATTGTGTAAACCGCAATAAAGAAAAGCGATTCTTTGTACTTTAAAACCCCTCATTGATTGAAGAATTTAATCACGTATAAAAGAAAACCTCGATGGATTATACCAAGTTTTCAACTTATTTTAAAAAGGAACGTGTTTTTTTATCAGGAAACTTCAAAAGATTTTTTAACTTTTTCTACGTGATGATTAAGGGGATAATGGAACGAGCTGTAATTAAAAAGGAATGTGATATAAATCAATTAAAATGCGGGATGTTTAAATACGAAAAACGAAATTTTAATAAGTGCTTTAATGTCATTTGCATGTCTTTACAAAAACTTTACAGTAATAACTAATATTTTTTTGTAACTTTACAAACCGCTTTAAGTTACAAAACTTTAAATTTCATCGCAGAAACTTTAATAACTTAAATATAAATGCATAAAGTGTGATTTTTTTTTAATAATTGCAAAAATTAATAGCTATTTTGCCACGGGCCCAGCTATAATTCATAAACTCGTTAATATTTTGGCACCAAATTTTGGTAGTATTTAATAATATTTATATAGAGCAATATAAGAGAAAAGAATTAAAAAATACTAACATTAAGTGTATTTTTAAGACCCTTAAAGTACTCTCATTTTACAATAAAATTATCCAAACACCAATGAAAGCATGATTTTTCTGAATTTGCTAAGTCATGAAATATAAATCGATTGTACCATAAAAAAGAAAAAATTTAAATAATTAACGTAAATGCCCCTTAAGACTCAATTTCTGTATTTTACTTCGAGTAATCAAAAAAACTGACATGCACTTTTAACTGTAAACAATCTGTAAAAAATATAATTTATTGTAGTAATGTTTGTTTACTTTGTAAAATAAATGTTCAAAACCTGACCCTTGTACTGAAATAATAGTAGCAATTTTTAACTTGAGGAAATAAAATGATAAATTTAAAGCCCGCTTTTTAGCACTTGAATGACTTAATCAATTTAAACAACAATTTGTCTACCTCTAAGCCCATTAATAATCTTCTTATAAAAAACGCGATTATTTTCGGGAGAACAAATTCTTTGCAAGAAGCGCAAGATTAAGTCCCTGCGAAAAATTTCGAGGGGCGTCGAACGTGTCACGTTTTTGTTTTTTAAAAAGCTTCCTTTGTTCGAATTTCCTTTTACGTCTTTTTATAAATGATGAGGCGAATTTCATTTGCTAATGCTCATGGGCTGAACTTGTTTTTAGATTAATTAATTCTCAAGGGGAAATGATATTTATTACTGATTTTGATCATTGATCAAAACTACCATTCTAATTATTTGCACAAAACGATTTTTCTAAAAATATGAATGACGTGAACCACCCTTATTATTATAAAGTAAAAAACTCGAAAATTTGAGTAAGAAATTATTTTCTTAATTTACTAAAAAAATAATATTTCAAAAACTACTGGGGCTATAAAAGTGTTTGATGGCTTAAAATATGCAGGGGAACTGTATGTATCTAAAAACATCAAAAATTTTATGATCACACCAAAATTACCCCCTCTAGAACTGGTTATGTAAGTAAAATTATACAAAATTTCGCGAATTATTTATGAAAAATCTAATGGTCCAATTTTTGGACGGTATTTTTTAAAATGTGTCTATTAAAAGTAGTTGCTTTCAGTAAAAATTTCAGCTCGCTCACTTTTATACTTTTTGTTTTAAAAAATATTAGCGGCAACCTTCAAAAATTCGAAAATGATGATGAAATTATTGTTTTAATTTACTAAAAAATTAATATTTCAAAAACTACTAGGGATATAAATGCGATTAATGGCTTAAAATTTGCATACGAACTGTGTGTATTTGAAAACATAAAATAATTAATGATCAGGCCAAAAATGCGCCCTATAGAGCCGTTTTTGTAAATTAAATTGCCCAAAACTTCGCGAATTATTTGTGACAAATTTAATGCTCCAATTTTTATGGGATATTTTTTAAAATGAATATATTAAAAGTACTTGCGGGCAGTAAAAATTTTAATTCGCTCACTTTTATACTTTTTGCTTTAAAAAATATTATCCGCAACCTTCAAAAATTCGAAAATGATGCTAGAAATTTATTGTTTTAATTTATTAAAAAATTAATAATTCCAAATCTACTGGAGCTATAAAAGTGAATGATGGTTTAAAATTTGAAGGGTAAATGTATGTATCTGTAAGCATCAAAAATATTATGTTCCGACCAAAATTACGCCCTCTAGGATTGGATTTGTAAGTTAAATTGTCCAAGACTTTACGAATTATTTGTGGCAAAACAAAAGCTCCAATTTTTATGGGGTATTTTCTAAAATACGCTAAATAATGCCACTTAATTTTATTAAAAATTTCAGATCACCCGCTTTTATTCTTTTTGTTTTAAAAAATATTATCCGCACCTTCAAAAATTCGAAAAATGTGCTAAGAAATTATTGTTTAAATTTACTAAAAAATTAATATTTCAAAAACTACTAGTGATATAAATGTGATTGATGGCCGAAATTTTGCATAGAGACTGTGTGTATTTGAAAACATATAATAATTAATGATCAGGCCAAAAATGCGCCCTATAGAGCCGTTTTTGTAAGTTAAATTGTTCAAAACATTGCGAATTATTTGTGACAAATCTAATGCTCCAATTTTTATGCGATATTTTTTAAAATGAGTCTATTAAAAGTACCTGTGGGCAGTAAAAATTTCAATTCGCTCACTTTTATACTTTTTGTTTTAAAGAATATCCGCTATCTTCAATAATTCGAAAATGATGCTAGGAATTTATTGTTGTAATTTACTAAAAAATTAATATTTCCAAAACTACTGGGGCCATAAAAGTGAATGATGGCTTAAAATTTGAAGGGCAAATGTGTGTATCTGGAAACGTAAAAAATGTTATGTTCGGACCAAAATTACGCCCTCTAGGATCGGATTTGTAAGTTAAATTGTCCAAATCTTTACGAATTATTTGTAACAAAACAAATGGTCCAATTTTTATGGGGTATATTTTAAAATACGCCCAATTATGGCATTTAATTTTATAAAAAATTTCGGATAATCTATTTTTATACTTTTTCATTTCAAAAATATTATCCGCATCTTCAAAAATTCGAAAAATGTACTAACAAATTTGAATTTACTAAAAAATTAATATTTCAAAAACTACTAGTGATATAAATGTGATTGATGGCTTAAATTTTGCATAGAAACTGTGTGTATTTGAAAATATATAATAATTAATGATCAGACCAAAAATGCGTTTTTGTAAATTAAATTGCCCAAAACTTGACGAATTATTTGTGACAAATTTAATGCTCCAATTTTTATGCGATATTTTTTAAAATGAGTCTATTAAAAGTACCTGTTTGCAGTAAAAATTTCAGTTCGCTCACTTTTATACTTTTTGTTTTAAAAAATATTATCCGCAATCTTCAAAAATTCGAAAATGATGCTAGGAATTTATTGTTTTAATTTACTAAAAAAATAATTTTTCAAAAACTATTGGGGCCATAAAAGTAAATGATGGTTTAAAATTTTAAGGGTAAATGTGTGTATCTGGAAACATAAAAAATATTATGTTCCGACCAAAATTACGCCCTTTAGGATCGGATTTGTAAGTTAAATTGTCCAAAACTTTACGAATTATTTGTAACAAAACAAATGGTCCAATTTTTATGGGGTATATTTTAAAATACGCCCAATAATGACATTTAATTTTATAAAAAATTTCGGATTATCTATATTTATACTTTTTGATTTCAAAAATATTATCCGCACCTTCAAAAATTCGAAAAATGTACTAAGAAATTATTGTTTGAATTTACTAAAAAATTAATATTTCAGAAACTACTATGGATGTAAATATGATTTAGGGCTTAAAATTAGCATAGGAATTGTGTGTATTTGAAAACATAAAATCATTAATAATCAGACCAAAAGTGCGCCCTATAGGGCCGTTTTTGTAAATTAAATTGCCCAAAACTTCGCGAATTATTTGTGACAAATTTAATGCTCCAATTTTTATGGGATATTTTTTGAAACGAGTCTATTAAAAGTACTTGTGGGCAGTAAAAATTTCAGTTCGCTCACTTATATACTTTTTGTTATAAAAAATATTATCCGCAACCTTCAAAAATTCGAAAATGATGCTAGAAATTTATTGTTTTGATTTACTAAAAAATTAATATTTCAAAAACTACTGGAGCTATAATAGTAAATGATGATTTAAAATTTGAAGGGTAAATGTGTGTATGTGGAAACATCAAAAATTTTATGATGCGACCAAAAGTACGCCCTCTATGACCGGTTTTGCAAGTTAAATTGTCCAAAACTTTGCGAATTATTTGTGATAAATCTAATAGTCCAATTTTTACGTAGTATTTTTTAAAACACGCCCAATAATAGTACTTAATTTTATTAAAAATTTCAGATCAGCCGCTTTTATACTTTTTGTTTTATAAAATTTTATCCACAACCTTCAAAAATTCGAAAAATATGCTAAGAAATTGTTGTTTGAATTTACTAAAAAACTACTAGAGCTATAAAAGTGATCGATGGATCAAAAATTGCAGAAAATTGTACAAGTTTGAATTCGTTAAAATATTTTGCTACCATAAAATCCGTTAGCGTCAAAAAATGTTGGAATTTTGGGATTTTTTGCAGAAAATGTCTAATCACTAATTTAATTAAATTTTAATTATCTCCTTGGCTTAAAGCTAGAACAAAGCTTGAAAAAGCGATCAAAGGTAGTTTTTGTCTTTCCTCGACTGTCTTACGTTAAAAATAGTTCAAACAAAGGATAAATAAGCTTTGCTCAATCCTGGGTTTCAGTTAATCGGTTCAAGTCTTGTTTAGATTAACAAGTGGCCCTAGGGAAGCCCTTTTATGCACTCTTACAAGTTACAATCCGAAACTAGACACTACTTTAAACCGATAAGTCACACGTGTTGCCCTTTATAGAAAAAAAATATTTAGTAAAATTATATTGAATGAATTTGTGTTATTTTTTTTAATGAGTTTGTCGTTTATGTCTCGTAAAATCTTGGTAATTTACGAACTTTTATGATAAAACTACAAACCGTAACACACGTTTTGCCATAAATTCGTGCAAATAGTGAGGTATTAAATTGCATTATTACCTTAATTCACAAACCCGAATTTTGGTTGTAAATTTTAGTGCTCAATATAAAATCGTATTTTTTATTGGAAGCGGTTGTAATTAACATTTTTGGTGAAAGCGCCGGGCGTGACAAAATTATTTATTGTACAAACTACTTGTACGTAATAATTAATTAAAAATTATATCACGACATGTAGAATTAAATTATCTATAAGATTATATTTTGTTTTTTAAAATTTACAATATTTGATATATCTATAAACTTGACGGTAGTGAGTTGTAACGCTTTTAATTTTAATAAAATTAAATATTTATTTTCCAAACTACTTGTAGGTCATAATTAATTAAAAATTATATCATGTCGTGAAGGATTAAATTATCTACAAGAGTATATAACGTCTTTGTACAGATTTAAAATTAAAAAAATATTTTCGAAATGTAAATGCATTTAAAGCAGTGCCATTAATTTTTCTTTGCAATTGCGTGCAGGTTTCGACTTTATTTTAGTATTATTTAGTTCTGATTAGAATAGATTAATCCAGGCCGACCTTGGGTACGATTGCGTGATCCTCGACATCCTTAAATGATATCCTGAGTAGGGTGTTCGTTCCTTTGGAATTGTTACTGCTGTTAAATCACAACTTAATTGCGTTTTAATATGTAGGAGTTTTGTGCTTATATAATACACGAAACAAGACACCTTTGAGCAATAAGATACTCTATAGTCTAGAATTCTATGCGAGATTGTATGCTCTTTAAGTTTCTGTAATGAAAGGATTCATTACTTCGCTAAAACCCGCTTTATTTTTAAGTAAAACGTGAAACTGATAATTTTGTTGTTGGGAGGAAAATGTTTATTATGACCCGTCTTGTAATGCACTTAACCTATTCATTTTATAAAGGGTTCTTGTAATTTAATAGAAATGCATTAGTGAAGAAGGTTGTTGAAAATTTAACCAACCAAACGGTTTTAATCATTAAATATTAAAACACCAACCCAATTTTAATAAATCCATAATTTTGATGAATATTTTAAAGCGATTATTACTATTATTTATTCACATTTAATAAAACGTGTATCTATCATAAAATATTAAACTCGGTTGTAATTAATGGTTTTTAAATTTTATATAAATTTATGCTGTGATTGTTCAGCAGTTCAAACTCATTAATAAATTTAAAAATAAATTTGCATAATCTAGAAGACATCGCATGTTCAAGCCGGACTCCAAGGCTTATTGATTTTATAATGGCCGCCTTTGAAATTGCTCTTGTTTTGTTTAAGCCAAAGAGGTCGAATTTAACGCCTCTCTTCGTGGAAATAGAATTTTCTAAACAAAAAATTACAACCCAATCGATGAAAAAGAAGTAGACCTTAAAAATGAAAAGGCCACAAATAAAATTATACCCTAAGAAGGTTTATTTTATAAAAATTGTTTGGATAAATTTTTAAGGTTACTGCATAATTTAAAATATTAAAAAAATGTAAGTATTTGTAGATTGGAGATTCAAGCTAAGCGATCTTCCCTCTTGCGGCCGGCCGCGGAACTAATGAAATAATTACTAGTTAGGGCGCGTTCCACTAAAGACTCTGTGAGTTTTCTGATGGTAGATACATAAATTTGTGACAATTGGAGAGAAGATTTGGTAACAATTTGTGTGTTTGTTTTTAAAATAGTTCACACTTAATGCGTTTTATGAACATTCGGGTCGCATGTGGGACAAAAACGTCTCTTTATTACTCGAGGATTTATTTCACAATTCGCAGAGGCATTGCTTAAAAGTATTTTACGAGCACTGCGATAATAAAATCACTCCCTCGGGAATTCGGCCGCATTCCATAAGTTTTACGATAATTTTTATTTATGATCATTAAATTTGTTGGTTTCCAAATGTTTCAAATTATTATTAAAACTTATTACAACTTTCCCAACTTTATAATCAACATTAATGATCGCCCCTCGTACCGAATTCGCATCCGACGAGCTTATTTTCATAAATTATTTTGATCACGAATGTCAGAAATTACTACCTATGTAAATCCCAAGAAACTAACAAAAAATCATGAAATTTTATATAATTTTTTTAATTAATAATAATAAATCATTTATTGATACAAAATATAAAAAATTACAACCCTGTTAAATAAAATTAATTTACTTATTTTGCATCAAAGGAGTCTAAATCAGAAAAACAGCAAAATGCCAGGCTGTTCTTCCTTTAGACCCCAGAATAAATAATGTACATTAGTACAATATTAATAACATTACAAAAAATACAAAAAATACAAAAAATACAAAAAATACAAAAAATACAAAAAATACAAAAAATACAAAAAAATGTGTATAGATATATGTAAATATGATAATTATGTATAATAATATAAAAAATCTGAAAGATATAAAGGTAATTTAGAAAAAGTATACAGGGTGTCCCTAAAAGGTCTGTGCAAAACGATACCACATACTCTTGAAACCAAAATAAGACGATTTAACCAAACTTATCTTTATCCAAAAGTGCTTCGTTAAGGTGCTACAGACCATTAAAGTTCTTAAAACTATTTTTTATATTTTAAATTACTAAAAATTGGCTCATACGATCATAACATAATTTGGTATTTGGCTATGTAATGGAAAAAAAGTATTTCTAGACAATTTGTTTACTTTTTCACGTTATGTAAGTGGTTAAAAATAGGACATCGACATGCAAAATTTCTTATAACTTTTTAATGGCTGAATAAAAATTCATAAAACTTACTCTGCTGGTAATATAAGATTATCCGAAATTTGAAAATTATCATGTTCTTGAATATCATTCTGGCTTACATTTTCTATTGCGTCTGCTGGTAATATATTTTCCAAAATTTGGAAATTATTATGCTCTTGAATACTATGCTGACTTCTCCGTTGCATTTGCTGGTAGTATAATATTTTCCAAAATTTGAAAATTATTATGTTCTCGAACATTATGCTTACTTAAATGTTCAGTTATTTCTTCCTCAAGCTCTTCATGCTGACTTACACCTTCTGTCCTGGCATTATCTTTAAATAACTCAGTTATTTCTTCCTCAAGTATTCCATTAGAAATTGCTGTAAAAAAATCTTGGGGTATTTTAGACACTAAACCCAATCTCGGTGGTTGTCCAAACATAGATTTATATGGTTCTATTTTAATTGCATCATGGTAAGTTGTATTCATTCCCTATTGAACAAATTTTAGTCCCAACGACCACGAAGAAGTATTATTATCTCGCATTCATGCTACTAGTGAATCTTTTACAGTGGAATTTCCTCTTTCTACGCAACCCTGACTTTGAGGATACTAAAGAAGGCCAAAGGGTTCCTAACTCTTTAATTATACTAGCAGTAAATTCTCTTCCATTATCGGATTGCAATACTCTAGGTGCTCCAAAATCCACAAAAATGTAATTCTTTTTCCACATCAACAGCTCTTTTAGTAGTAGCTTACTACTAGTCTGCTAGTCTCAACAAACTAAATTTAGTTAAATGTTCTTTGTAATGTAAAATAAATTTATAAGATCCATCAGGCAAGCTTTGATAATCAATTAAATCTATTTGGACTCTGTCATTTAAATCCTTACTTATTATTGGCCTGACAACAATTCCAGTGTTATTACGCTTTTTTGATTTTTCTACACAACGCTCATATTGCTCTATAAATTTTTTTATAAGGAACATTGGTATATTCGCGTAATGTTCTGCAACTTTTTTGTAGGTTTTTTTCTCACCTTTATGTCCACAAGCAGTATGCAAGTCACGTATTATATTCCGTGCTTTCTGTTCAGTAGTCATTATTTTTTTATCTTTAATTTTGCATACCTTTGTTATTCCAGTAAAATTTAATGACATAAAAGTACTTTTTATATGACAATACTGCCGGTTTTTCTTCACAAACTGATTTTTATTTATTGCCTCCAAGGTAGTTATCAATTTTCATATTTCTCATCCCATAGTTGACTACTTTTGTTTATTTGGTCCATTTTAGTCTTTGTTTTATAATAGCAATACACCAAAACAAAACTACTTATACAGGGTGTCCCGAAATTAAGCGGCCAAACTTTAGGAGGCGATTCTACAACTAATTTTAAGAAAAAAACTTCCTATAAACATGTGTCCGATTTCGCTTCCTAAGGGAGCTACAGCCCTTTAACTATTGTGACTAAAACTAGGTTTTTTGTCATTTATTTGAAAACGGTTTGTAATAAAGATTTGAAATTTGGTGTGAAGACTAATACGTTTAAGATATAATTTCTCAATTTTTTTCAGATTTTTTGAAAGGTCTGAATTTTTTTGAAAGCTTTCAAAAAATCTAAAAAAAATTGAAAAATTATATCATAAACGTATTAGTCGTCACACCAAATTTCAAATCTTTATTACAAACCGTTTTCAAATAAATGACAAAAAACCTAGTTCTAGTCACAATATTTAAAGAGCTGTAGATCTCTTAGGAAGCGAAATCGGACACATGTTTATAGGAAGTTTTTTTCTTAAAATTAGTTGTAGAATCGCCTCCTAAAGTTTGGCCGCTTAATTTCGGGACACCCTGTATAGAATTAATATCCACATAACCAATATAACCTTAAATCATTTAATATTTTAAACATTGCCGATTTCATGTATTCGGCAAATGCATGTATGCTTATTTCACGTATTAGGCAATATTTTGCCTATTACATGAAATAATCATTTCTCCTGCCCATTTCACGAATTCGGCAAAATTTTGCCGATTTCATGTACTTGGCAATAACGAATATTCGGCGTAACATGTATGGTAAATAAAACAGGACCCAAGATAGAGCCTTGAGGAACCACAGAATATATTGAACTTAAACTAGATAACTCATTACTACATTTTACCATTTGACCCGAGAGATATATTAAGGCACAAGGAGCTGGATGAAGCCCAATGTACTTTAATATAGAGAGAAGAATTGTATGATTTTTTATATCAAAAGCCTTGCTGCAGTCTAGTAACACTAAAATATAAACTATAACCCTTTATCTGTAGCTCTTATGATATTATCGGTAACATGGGACAGGGCAGAGTTGCACCTGAAACCTGGACGAAAACCGGATTGACAATCAGGTAGAATACTGTATTTTTGGACATGTTCACGAATTTGCTTTCCCAAGATGGTTTCCAAAACTTTTGATAAGGGAGGTAAGATACTTATTGGTCTTAGATCATTCATTGAAGATGGATTTGCTTTTTTGGCAATTGGTATGACAACAGCATTTTTCCAGCAATCAGGTACAAGAGTTAATGATATGTGTAATATACTTAATCAAAAAAGAAGAAGATATATTTAGCATTTTAGAGTCTATTCCATCGGCACTGATTGTAGAACATTTTAATTTCGAAATGAACTTTGATACCTCATTTTCTGCTACAGCTTGAAATTTCAAATTACAAATATCACTAAGTTTACTATGGTTTGAGTAAAAATTTAAGACTTCTGGGTCATTTTCTGTTAGGACATTTTAAGTTATCAGGTATGCAGTTAACTTTTTATTATACAGGGTGGGCCAACGAAAACGAAACAGACGAGTTTTGAAATAGTTAATAAAAAAATTTGAAAAAATGCTTGGACAGGTCAACTTTAGTTTCGAGGGGGACATATTTTGCAATACAGCTGATTCAAAAATCCATTCATCCCTGCGCCCTATGGACACAACCCCTTAAATTTTAATAGGGATTGTGGGGTAAGTAATACCTCGTTGGAAAGATCTTTTTATCCAGAGTAACATACAAAAAAGAAAGTTAAATCGATCGATTCGTTTTAAAGATATTCAAAATTTGGCAAGTAGAGATTTCATGTCTTTTAAAATTGTGCCATGAACACCACACCTTCAATTTTAAGTGTTTTGATAGGGTAAGTAATACCGTTTCGAGAGGGACATACTTTGCAATCGAGTTGATTCAAAAATCCATTCATCCCTCGCCCTTTGGACACAACCCCTAAAAATTTAATAGGGATGGTGGGGTAAGTAATACCTCGTTAGAAAGATCTTTTTACCCAGAGTAACATGCTAAAAAAAAAGTTAAATCCTTCGATTCGTTTTGAAGATATTCAAAAGTTAGCAAGTAGAGTTTTCATACCTTTTAAAATTGTGCTATGAACACCACGCCTTCAATTTTAAGTCTTTTGATAGGGTAAATAATACCTCCTTGGAAAGTTCTTTTTACCACAAGTAGCATACAAAAAAAAAACAAAAGTGAAATCGATTGGTTTGTTTTAAAGAATTCAAAATAAAACAGTATTGCACATTATTTTTTATTTAACCAAACTAAACTTAACTAATCTTTTTGAAGAAAACTTAACACTTTAAAGAATCCCATCGATCCCGACACTTTCAAGGATGTTTTTATTATTTTATTAAATGTTCGAATTGAGTTCCATCAACCTCCATGCAAACGTACAAATTTTGCTCGAAGCGAATTCTTACATTTTGTAACATTTCAGCAGTAATTTCTCGGCATTCATTAATAATTCTCTGTCGTAACTCTGCTAGAGATCCTGGTTCCGTTGCGTAAATCTTACTTTTTAAATGCCCCCAAAGGAAAAAATCAAGGGGAGTAAGATCGGGAGATCGCGGTGGCCACTCCAAAGGTCCTCTACGCCCAATCCATTGCCCAGGAAACGTCGTATCCAAGAATTCCCTAACAGGCCGTGTGTAATGAGGAGGGAAATCAGATGGTCTTCTAAATAACGATCGTCATTTTCGATAATATCGTCAAGAAATGGATGAACAAAGTTTTGAAGTAGATCCAAGTACATATCCCCTGTTAGATTGCCATCTAGAAAATAAGGACCAATAAGACGGTCTCCAAAAATTCCAACCCACACATTCAATTTTTGAGGAGTTTGAGTGTGAACTTCATGAAATACCCTAGGATTCTCATCTGACCAATATCGACAATTATGACGATTAACGGTTGAGTTTAAGAAAAAAGTGCACTCATCAGAAAAACAGATATTATAAAGATAATTTTCATCAGCAATTATCCGTTCCGTCATCACCTCACAAAATTGCAGTCGCCTATCAAAATCATCTTCATTTAACTCATGAATTAAATGAATTTTATAGGGATGATATTTGTGACCTTTCAATAATCGGCGAATGGTTGTTCTGCTGATGTTAGTCACAGTCTCCAGTTTTCTTGTGCTTAAAGTTGGATCTGCAGCAACTTGTCCCAAAACACCTATTTCATCGACCTCATTTCTTATTGGACGAACATTACCAGGATCGCGTTTCTTATTACCAACAGAACCAGTATTTTTAAATTTTGCAACCAACTCCAGAACGTATTTTCGGTTGCAATGTTTGTTTGGATGTTGTTCATTAAATAATTTAGCTGCACGATGAGCATTTTCATCCTTTTCAAAATAAAATGTGATTAATTCAACCCTTTCTGGATTGTATAAACCATTGGTAGCAGAAGCTTGTACAGAAGTCCACAAAATTTTAAATGTTGATTTGTAATAATTAGTCATAAACAGTTTTAACACGATGAAAATCACCACTAATACAAAATACAACTGATAAAAAGAATCTCAATGTGGTTACAAATCGTTTTATGTTTTGCATTGTTTTGTTCCAGATGTTACAAAATTTTAAACAATTCCTCGAATAAATTTAAATTTGTTTTTTAAAATCTCTCTTTTGTAGAAAATGAAAATAAATTGAGTTTTACATGTTTTTGTATGTTACTTTGGGTTAAAAGATCTTTCCCAGGAGGTATTACTTACCCTATCAAAACACTTAAAATTGAAGCCGTGGTGTTCATAGCACAATTTTAAAGGCATGAAAACTCTACATGTTAAATTTTGAATATCTTCAAAACGAATCAAAGGATTTAACTTTTTTTTTGGCATGTTACTCTGGGTAAAAAGATCTCTCTAACGAGGTATTACTTACCCCACCATCCCAATTTTTAGGGGTTGTTTGCAAAGGGCGAGGGATGAATGGATTTTGGAATCAGGTCTATTGCAAAATATGTCCTTCTCGAAACGATATTACTTACCCTATCAAAACACTTAAAATTGAAGGCGTGGTGTTCATAGCACAATTTTAAAAGACATGAAATCTCTACTTGCGAAATTTTGAATATCTTTAAAACGAATCGATCGATTTAACTTTTTTTTTGTATGTTACTCTGAGTAAAAAGATCTTTCTAACAAGGTATTACTTACCCCACCATCCCTATTAAAATTTTGGGGGTTGTGTTTATAGGGCACAGGGGTGAATGGATGTTTGAATCACTTCTTTTGCAAAATATGTCCCCCTCGAAACCAAAGTTGACCTGTCCGAGCGTTTTTTCAAAAATTTTTATTAACTATTTTAAAACTCGTCTGTTTCGTTTTCGTTGGCCCACCCTGTATGTATAAACTAAGGTTTTTTAGGTTATCCCATAGAATCTTTTTATTATCTTTATTTTTACTAATATTAAAATCAATGTATGCTTTTTTCTTAAATCTGATTGCAGTTGTCGTAAAGTTTCTCAATTCCTTGTAGTAGTTAAAATCGTTAATTTTTCCAGATTTCTTATACTTGCTTAATGCTTTGTGTCTTAACTTCATTAACAACAAAATATTAGGAGTCATCCAAGTTTGTGGTTTTTTGTAGTTAGAAAAACTTTTGTAGGAGGCATGTATATTGAATAAATTTATCAAATTTTCAGTGAAAAAATCAACTTTGGAATTTTAATCATCAATATCAAATATGTAAAACCATGGAATTTTATACAAATTATCAACAAATGCATCAAGATCAAAACGTTTGTAATTTCTCGAAACACGCAGAGGTGAAGCTATTTTTTGCGAATTAATTTTTATTGTAGTTCTGATTAAAGCATGGTCTGTTATATCAGTGAATGACATCAGTATTAAAGGTATCAACGTCTTCATTAACAATGACAAGATCTATTAAAGACTCAGAAGTTTTAGTTATTCTCGTAGGTTTATCAATTATCTGTTTCAAACTTAAAGAGTTTAATATGGAACCAAAATTTCAGACAGTAGAATTTTGAATGTTTAAAAAATTAACGATTCAAGAATATACCCCCAGCATAATCCACATTTTCGTTCGATCGTCGTTATGACAGCTAACGTAGGTAATAAGAAATTTACAAAAAATCTTGAAATTAATTAATATTTAATTTTCTGAGCCTGGAGCCTTATTCTTGAATCACGATTTCGTCATTGTATTCATTATTCTCTTCTTGTCATTCATAAAAATAAGATCGTATACGACATTGTGTCAAGTGATTCAAGAATATTCCCCAAGCGTAGCAAGTATTTTCGTTCGATCGTTGTTATGCCATCTAACGTAGATCGCTATGCAACGAACGTGTCGATAATTCGCCCCCTGGAAATTTAAAAAAGCATAATCAATGTTTTAAATTATTTTTCAGTTTCGTTTTGTTCTTTTGGCGGAACCTTTTGTGGTTGTAGAAAAGGATGATTGAAGTAGTCGCTTTGTGTAGGGAATATTCCTTTTATTTATAACAAAAAAAGTAATCCGAAGCAATTAAAGCCGCTTTATTAGATGTTGTATAAAATGGAAAACATAATAGCGTCAGATGAAGAGATAAGCCTAAGAGTTATCCTCGTTCTTCGTTAATTATTTCGTGGGAGTTTTGGAAGTTATTAAGGATTAGAGATTTTATATAAAAGCAAGGATAAAAGGCCAAAATTGTGTACATAAAAAAATCACCAAGAAATTACGTAAAATGGTTATTTATAAACTAAAAAATAAATAAATTAAAGTTACTTCGTTAAAACATGGGTAAAAATGTTCAACCATCAGCTTTAGTGCTCCATTACAGTAATTAACGTAATTATAGGCCAATATAAAAGATTTTAACTTTTAAACAAAGTTTTTATGAGGGTAATAATTTGCTTTTAAATTATGCTTAAATTGTGCAAAAATGGGTGTAAATTTGGGTTATACAATAATTCTTTTCCTGTTTTTTCTAAAAAAAAAACGTTTATTTTTTAACAAGTTATAATTAAATATTTTCCTTTAGTTTTATTTTTTATTATATTAATTGCGTAGTGTCATTTATGGAAAATATGGTAATAAGACTTCACGTGTTTATTTGCAATTTAATTAGTTTTTTCGCTCCAAATGCTCGTTATGAGATACGGATCTCAATTAAAATTAACAAAGCGAGCATAATTAATAATTTGTTTTTTAATTATTTTAAAGTAGAATAAAATATCATAAAAATGTAAATTATTACTATTTTTTTTTTAAAGTTCTAGGATATATTTTTGATCTGTATTTTCTGTCAGACTATCAATTAATTTTAATAAATTGGATAAAACTAGTGTTTTATAAAGAAAACAAACAAAATGTAAATTAATTAGGTGAAGCGTGGCTTTTAATTTTATTGAGAAGAAGTTGAAGTATTGATTTCGCTAGTAAAAAAGTATAAAATGCCCAATTTAGTTCTTTGGAAGGAAAAATGTAATATTTGGCAAAAAAATTAAGAAGAATTTATCATCTGATGTAGGAAAACGTATAATTTCCGTTCGTTTGGCAGACAGGATTTTTGTCTCGCTTGCATCATAGTTCCTATAAAAAAACATATTTGTACATCATCTATTTTTGATGTGCTAGCTACAGGAGGTGGTCCTGAATTTAATAATGTTGACGAGGAGATATTAGCTCTTTGTTCCAACAACGTTTTTTTTGACCGTCACGAAAACCTAACAGAACTGCTTGGGTCGAATTTATGCGCTTGCGCCAACTTTTTACTGTTCATAGTATACAGAGGGGTGCACAAAAAACGGCCAACGATGTAGCTTCGTTATTTCTTTTCCGATTCTAGTAAGTGATATGTCAAATTAAATGGTTTGAAGAATACTACTATAAGATAATAAAAGATTCATTTTATTTTTGAAAAAATCAGAGGAGGAGGAGGAGGAGGCAACTTTTCTTTTTCAAATGGCAACATATTTTTTTCGATTGAAAAAAATAATTAACAAAAATAATCTAAACCAATTATTTTTTTTTTAAATATTTTTTAAAAAAATTTTTTCTTATTTTTTTTTTTAATTTTTATTAATATTATTAATTTTTTTTAATTTAATTCAAAACTGAAAACTCAAAAACAAAAAAAATAATAATAAAAAAATAAAAGAAATAAGAATTTTTTTTTTTAAATAATTAAAAAAAAATTAATAGCTACATCGTTGGCCGTTTTTTGTGCACCCCTCTGTATATCTCACAAGACAGCGTTAGAACGGTTTTATACTCAAGCGGTAATAATTACAAGATTGTAAAATGGTATATTACAAAATACTCAAATTAAAAATCTGATAACATAACCACAAAAACAGATTTATAACCAATGAAGAGCATGAATCAAAAACCCTCATTCCACTGGAGTAGTTCACTCCAGCAAAAAACCTAGAAAGGCCTTATTAGATCAGCTTTTTTTGTGGTTCTGAACAGTTAGAAACAGTTCCAGTTCTTTTTGTAGTACAGTACAGGTAAACGTCGTTTTGCGCCGGTTCGATTAACGCCAATTCACAATTACGCCGGTTGGCGCCGGCGTGGGAGTTTCCGAGTTTGTTTTTAAGAAAAATATTATAAAACGATGTGATTATACAGGGTGTCTCACTTTTTTTCCAGCAAAAATTTTTTTTTAGATAGTAAATGTCATTCTGAACAAAAATTTTCTCATCAACTATTATGTTTTTTCGACTTCTTAAAAAGTTACAGCAATTTCAAAAATTTAATGATTTTTGTGGGACACCATGTATAAATTTCATTTAATTTTAATTTTTTTTAAGAAAAAATCCAAATAATAATTGATTTAAATAAAAAAAAATATAATAAGGAAGAATATTATACAGGGTGTTCCACAAAAATCATGAAAATTTATCAATTTTAAAATTTGCTATAACTTTTTAAGGAGTCGAAAAAACATTATATTTTTGATCAGAATGACATTTACTATCTAAAAAATTTTTTTGCTGGAATAAAAGTGAGACACCCTGTATTTTTTATTTTATTATAAAATTAAAAGAATATTCAATTTCTAGTTTCATTATGGGCGACAATAGTGACCCAAACATTGTGCGAAAAAAGCACGAAAAATGTGTGTTCATTTTACGCCGGTATCTCGGAATGGAACACCTGCGTAAATCGACGTTTACCTGTAGTAGAAATTCTTGGGAAAATGTTGAAAATAAATCCAATTAAGAGGGTGTTTTTTTATGTCTTCTAAAACACAAATGTTATTATCACTAAAATGAAAATTTTGATTTCGTAGATCTTATCCTTCACTTACCAAAGCCTAAAAATAATCAAAAAATCATCCAAAAATTTTGAGAGCAGTTAATTTGATAATGTTTTAGTAAGAGAAGGAAAAAACTAGGAACTCAAAATTGGGATTTTTTTGCAAATCAATAAAAAAATGAAAAAAAAATGTTTTTTTTTTTACTTTTTTTTTGATTTGTGTATTACTTATTGTTGCCAATTTAAGACGATGGTTTTAGTTTTATGGTGATTGGTGATATAGTTTTTTTTTTTAATCTCTACCAAAAATCTGTGACCTAAAATTCAAAAAGCTGTATTTTCAAAACTAAAAAAATATAAATCTTTACTTTTTTAGTTTTGTTTTACGATGAAATTTGATGTATTTTAAACCCTGAAGTTTGGTCATATGTACAAAACGTAAGAAGTATTTTGCTGCTTCATGCACACCTCGATTCAAAATTCCTGGTTGCACCACTGTCCAGAGCTTCTCGATTTTGTTATCCTCCTTGGGGGAGAAATAAACAATCCAATGTGACATTGATTGTGGGTTATTTGAAGGTTAGTTTAGCAAGATAACACACTCGCTGTCATTGGTGTGTTCTTTTTTTTATGTCAGAGTACAACTTGTTCAGAACAGTTCAGGACAAATTACATCAGGAACATGTTACTCCCAAAAAGAAAACGGCTCTGGGAAGGGCTTATTACAGCAGCTGTCTTTTTGTGGCTCTGAACAGTTCGGCACAGTTCCAGAACAGATCGCGCATGTTCTTTTTGACCAGATTATCTGTTCAAGAGCTCCTCCATTTTGTAATCACCCTTGCCCTAGTAGCACCTAAACAAAATTTGGAGCAAGTTGCATCTTTACAATTCAAATCAATGTCTGATTGTGGCTTATTTGTAAGTTAGGTTAGCAAGAGTACAATTGTTCAGAACAGTTGCAGACAAATTACACCAAGAACATTTTACTCCCAAGAAGAAAGCGGCTCGGGAAAAGCCTTATTAGAGCAGCTATCTTTTTGTGGTTCTGAACATTTCCAGAACCGAACGCGTATGCAATTTTTGACCAGCTTATCTGAGCTCCTTGATTTTGTAATCAAAGAATGCCCTTGATGCACCTACTTAAAATGTGGTATACGTTGCATTTTTATAGAGGAATATGCAATCCAATGTGACATTGAATGTTGTTGGTGTGTTTCCTTTTTTATGTCAAACTGTAAGTTGTTCAGAATTGTTCAGGAATTGATTACATCAGAAATGGTTATTCTCAAAAAGAAAACGGCTTAGGTTTCAGCTAACACGTTCGAGATCTGCGCATGTCAGTCTAAGTAGTAACAGCTTATGAAAATATCAAACACCCTTCTATAAACTACCTAAGTTTGCTTGGAACACAAACTTGGACCGTCACATGTAATATCACGTCTCTGATAAAACGAAACCGTGATCATCAATGTTCTGTTTTTGAGCTCTCGGAACAAACCTATTATTAAAAATACTAAAGGCCCAGGGAACTGGTTTATCGTCTGAATTCGATTCTGGGGTGCTATTATTGAAACTAGTCGACTTATTCTCGCATGCGACACGAGTCGAATTGCACGAGATGTAAATGCTATTATTGAACACCATGCGAGATATATTTGTAAACATGTCGACTATACGTTTGGCAACGTAGTAATTTCATTGCTGACAACAGAAAATATAAATATTCTGAGTATCTTAAAAGGGTTTTTCAATCAAAATTGCGTTCCTATTTTCCTTTTTGTTTGGGAATTCTAATGAGAAATCGAGAAACAGAAATACATAATTGGAATAATGCTTTTATTGTCTACTATTTGTGGTAATTTCAGGAAATGTGTCCTCTAAAGGTAGGTTTTATACATGAAACGTTTTTCTTAATCTTATATTTGAACAATGGGCGAACAATGGTACATGGCTCCTTCTCCGCCTGTTTTGCCCGTCTTAGTTTTTTGCCTGACTCCAGTTTTAGAAAATTTTGAAATCCAAGAAAACAGTTTGGGGTGTCGTAAAATCTACAATTATTTCAACTCGAGCTTCACATTTCAGATAAACTGATCATCTTACATATTTTCTAAGGGATCATTATTCATAATCTCGTCTCACATTTTTTGCTTAAATTTTAGCATCTTTCTTTCCAAATATAATTGATTTTCAATTACCATTTTAATAATAAAATACAAGGTAATTTCATATACTTATTTAAAACCTTTTCATAATGACAGTTTTAGGTTAAAATAGCCATTCGACAGTCATCTCATGATCATCTCGATTGCCTTCAATTGCCTTTAGGCAGTCGAGACGTGTTGCTTACAATTTCTCGTTCAATGATACGGGTTTAGGACTGTTTAGGAAAAGTGATCGACATAAGCTGAAATGTCGCATGCGACACTGTGCCGAACGGTTCAATAATATATTTCAAGCAAAATTCTTAAAGACCTTAGTTATAGATCTTAAAGGAAATTCATGGATCTCACGAAAACACAATCAAAGAATTGACAAAACCGGGATCGTCTATCTCAGTCTATCTTCGAAAAATGAAAGCACAGATTAATACCACAGAAAAAGAAAATTGCTGGAAAAAATTCTAAGAGTAATTTTCTTCAATAAAAAAGAAGATTAAAAAATTACTATCAGTAGAGAAACTAATGACCAATCGTTGAAAAGAAAAGACTGATGGCTTAGTGGCAATGAGAACAATCCAGTTTTCCGAAGTGGTGAATGGAGAAGAAGAACATAAAATGATAAATACAAGAAAGGAAAATTAGGAAAAAAATGTGAATAAAAAGAAATAGAGCTGCTTAATCTAAGATTTATAGAATAATAGAGGAAAGCTGATAATATGGACCCCAATTTCGTTTTTTTTTTGTAAATTGCACATACATTGTTGGCTAATTTCACTCGTTATTGGAAAGATTGGTCTAATGTATTATACTAATCAGATATTGATTCAATAGAAGGAATAGTGTTTTCGAAGATTTACAGTAACCTTAATAGTGCTTAGTGCGATTAACAAAAAAGTTAAAAAAAACTTGTTTATGGATCCCCATGAATTGTTTGTACCTGCATAACACACCCATAATCCATTCGCCATCAAAGTCTGATTCATAGAAGTTATCAGAATGGAATATGGCTGGTCAGAGTCATTGTCAGATTCTTCAGATGGGATTTAAGGTTTTTTATCCGAATTCATCATACCCACGGTGCGTGTATACCTAATTCCAGATAGTAATTGGGGTTCAATGCGATGTGGAGCAGTGGCGCACCCAGAACAATGTATTTTATTATTCTAAGAAATTTTTAATAAAAATGAGAAAATTCTTACTTTAATAAGTTTAATAATTTCAATATGCTCGTGCACAAAAATAAATTTTGTCGGACCCCCGTACTAATCGTCACGGTTTTTTGCCTTTCTACTCCGTCGGCCCCCCCCCGAAAAATAAATCCTGAGTGTGCCACTGATGTAGAGTTGAGTCGACACTTTTTCAAAGTTTTTCCCACTGAGCCTTCTTGTTTTCTTTCCCTTGAATAGAAGCCATTAAAAAAATTTCATTGGAAGATTCTGTAATAGATTTCATTCCTCTGTTCCAGCAGAAGAAAATATCTTCAAATATAAAAACCTTTCACATGCTCGTAATATGGATCCATACTGCACATACTCTAGGCATCCATATTAGAAGCAACATCTGTTGAAGATGTCATATCCAAACATCAATAGTGTAGTTGATTGATGGCTCTGCCACAAAAGTGATATTACCACATTTTCTTCTAAAAGTAGGTCTAAGTTTAATACTTAATACAAATATACAGGGTGTCCCCAAAAGATGTGATCAGAAGAAAACCATGGAAGAGGTTTGATCAACAAAAAACCCAATCCAGAGTCGAAACATCCCAGTTTTTTTGCCAGTATGAACTATTACATACTTTTGAATTAAAGACTCTTTCTACTATTTTCTTCTGATCGCTTCCTTTTGTGAGACACTCTTTAAACTCACTTTTACATAGCTTTTATTTACGGAAAAGTTTATTAAGTTAGTAAAATGAATGGCGTCTTGTCATTTCATAAATTGCTTTAATCTGTCTCTTATAACTGCAAAGCTCGTTAATCCCTAAGCACTTGAAGTGCTTTAATTCAGAGTAATTTTAATGGAGATGTCATCGTAATAAACTCTTATTTTCAAAAATATGTAGCTTTAAACCGAATCATAATTTCATTATTCAGATGTAATACACGTAGCATTATAATTGATTGAGTTTTATTATAAATTGACACGTTTGGGATTCAAATCGATATCAGTTACTGGGCGGGCAATTAATTTGGAAGTGACATGCAAGCTTAATGCTTGTGGAGTTGTGAGCTGCATTAGGGTTGCTTTAGTTGTTTGCTCAAGAAGATGACAGTTTCATTTCCGCATAAACTTCGATGCTTATGCAACGGGGAACTGAAAGTACCACGTCACCATAATATTTTTCAGCTTAAAAATTTAAATTGAATTTTTACTACTTCCACAAAACAACAAAAGAAATGCGAACGCGACATAAATATAAAACTTTTCGAATTATTTACGAGTAACATCATTTATTAAAATTTCATTAAAGTTATACCACCAGGGGGGTTATGCTTGAATCACTCGACACGATGTCGTATACGATTTTTTTTCAAAAATATAAGTGTGTCCTTGTCATGTCGTATACGATCATCTCGAGTGATTCAAGTATAACCCTGCAGGTATTATAAACCAATTCCACTGAAAAAGTTTGTAATACGTGCCCACACTAATGTTATTTTTAGAATAACTAGTGATTTTAGATTTTATCTAGTCATTTTATAAATTTGATGCATCTCACGTTTCTTTACCCTTGAAACTTGAAACTCTTGCAGTTTTAATTACTTTTGAAAAATCTTGAAATTATACCTCACTTAAAGGAAAGTTACACAATTAAAAGCAGATGCTCTACGTTAATGTTTGAAAGTGTTTCAACTGCAGGCTTTAATGAGGTAGACTGAGGATAGTGCACGCAACTAAAATAATTCAACCAATCTCATAGAAAAAAAAATTACTTGGAAGGAAATAGTGCAGTTCCTTTGATTTCAAGAAACAACTATGTGTAAATTCCTAAATTTTTAATGAAAAATTAATGTAACTCTAATCGAAATCAACAACTTTAACCAATTGTTTGAAGAGTTTACCCAACTTTTGACAGTTTCCAGTGCTTGGAATCAATTTAATCGTTTTTGAGTGCTGCAAGGCATGCATAAGCAATTGTAGAGTTACAGACTAATTATGCTCAATATGTATCTGTCTGGTATTGGTTACCACTTACCAACTTGTTAACTAGTTTGATTAAATTGCTTCCCATAACGACTTTACATATATGTTCCAAAGCAATTCCTTTGGTCAAACAATTCTCAAAATTAAATCACCGGCATGCATTATTTTCTTCAAATCGATTAATTAACTATTCAAAAAATTAATTGGTTGAGTGATTACAAAAACATCACGTAAATACACACACACTGGCTTTATTGTGGTAAACACGTTTTCATCACTTCATTACCATCATTTTCTTCCCTCTTCTGCATTAGGCATTCTCATTAAAATTCTAGTTGTGCAACGAAATTTTACAAGTTGCCTTACATAAAATTTTATTCCTCCCCGCATTTTATAGGAGCCTTTTATTCAAGGATTTAATTAAAACTTTCAGCGTTTTAATCATTTCATAATCAATGAAATCAAATTGTAACTTTTTTAATCACGGTTTACATATTTTCAATGATTAAAAGTTTTTGGAGGGATTTTGTATTCTATTAAGTAATTATGTTTTAAAAATTAAAAAATTAAGAGGCTAAAATTTGTATATTTGATGTATAAACGCTTGTTTTACATAATACATGATACAAAAGTAATAATAATTAAAAATAATAATATAAATCTTATTTCTTAATAAGAACTCCTGGTTTTTCCGTAAGTTTCCTTATTTTGGCTCTGCTACTGTTACAGTTACAACATGTTTATCAGTCTTACTATCATTAACTAAATAGTTAAAGGGCAAATTATCACTATCAAAATAGAAACTTGAAATTTCCGAAACAGGTAAGAAAGACCCACGTTTTTGTCTGGTAGATCTTCTACATTTTCTTTTTTCCTCAAGAGCTTCCACATTATCATCTTGGTCTTCTAAAACATCATTCTTCTCAACTTCATCATCACAACCCTCTTCTTCATCTTCATCTTCATCATAGTTCTTTTTTGAAGTTGAAGCAGTTCCATTAAGCATAATATACTGAGATAATTCAGATATTTCAGAACTGCTGATTGATTATTGGGAGTTGGAATTCAAAAATCATTCAAACTTTCAACTTCTAAAGTTCCCTTTGAATGGTCTATTGAAGGAACTATGGAAGAATCAAAATATGAATGTTTCTTAAGAGATTGAGGTATCATGTAAATTTCTTCTAAAGACTTGTTCTTAGGAAGAGTACTTAAAACAGCTGCAGCATTTCCCCTTTGAATAGCAATGCTTATTCGTTGAACAAAAATTGAAAAAGATCTTTAGTCAAATTTTCTATTCTTTTTCCAATGTCTTTAATAAATTTTAAACCAGTAGACCTCAAACTCCAACTGTTTCTATACTGACTGGGTAAAACATAAAATTTTTCTTAAGGTTCTATATTTTGATTTTTTGGTTTTTCCCCGATCAAAGCAGCAGCACCAGAAGAAATAGAAGAAGATTTTAAATGAAAAGTGGCCATAGTGTCTACACAAGTAAAACCCCAAATAGCAGACTTACCAAAAGACCAAGGAATGAATCATTCCATCAGGTCTCTTACCATCAGCCCTACTTGTACGTAACGGCTCTAAAAAGATGGAACATTGGCAGAAGACAATGCTCATTTAATTGATTCATTAACTGTCACGGGATAATCGTACAGCGCTGAATTTACAGCTTAATCCTTGTAAACTTTTTGATCGAATTTCAAAAACTCCATTTCAAATTAAAGAGAAATGTTTGTTATAACCGTACCGAATTTCAAATTTTTCGAGCTACGGAAAAGCTTTCAAAAACGTTTCCGAAAATGTCAATGCCGCTTCGACTTTAAAAAATTGTAGCTCTGTCGGGTTTAGAATCGAAGCAACGAAATCGGGTCCCTTTTTTCTAATATCCTCAGTTACGTGATCCAGAATACCCGATCTTCCTAGGTCGACCTGGCGACGTGGGCGATTTTTTTTCGAAAATGTCAAAATTAAGCTTTTTTTGGCGGAAAAACGAAAAAATCGGTAGAAACTAACTTCGACCGATGGAAAAGAATCGTGTGCAGTATTTTTACAAACAAGAATCATACAAAAAACCGCTAGGCCGGTTTTTATCTCTAAACATTTATTTTTAACCCACTTTCTGGCGGTTTGAAATTGGCGTACCGTTTTTAGACATTTTTTTAACGAAATTCAAAAAATCGTAGCTACCAAATGACCCAACCGATTTTGACGAAACGTAGCTTAAATAGTGGCATAAGTTACCTTTAATACGCAGAAAAATACTCGGTTTTATACACCTCGTCCAGCGGCGTCGAGAACTTTTTTTCCAAAATCGTAAAAACATACCTGTAAATATCGACGTATCGAACAATTTTAGGGGAAGTGGATTTCCAAAACACAATCGAAAATCGCAAATCGCTACACATGACATCAAAGAGAATTTCTTAAAATTTCTTGGGATTGTAAATTCAATCCTCCAGCTTTTCATTTGGCCCCATACCGACCCCCCAAAGTCAAAATTGTGTTTTTTCAACCCGCCGCGACCAAAATTATCACTGTAAGGTAACAATACTTTCCATCGTCAAACTAAAATACGCGTTGGAATGGGATTTTTAAGCTCTACGACGCCACGTGTAGACTTTTTTCAATTTCGAAAAATAAAATCATAAATTTAAGCTCGCAAAAAATTTGGGAAAAAAACGGGATTTTGACAATTTTTTTACCCTTCTTCCTCTTAATCGATTTTAATGCGTTATAGCTCATCTCAAAGGTTTTTGCGTGAGCTTTAAGACAAAGAAAGATTCGTTTTGATATCTTTATTCGTTCAGAAGGTATGACCGGATAACTGTTTAAAATACGAAAATCTTACTTTTTGACGAAGAAATTGCTATGAAATTTTTGATGAATCGGAAAATAATTAATTTTGACTGAACCACTTGGCCGATTAAGACGATTTATGGCTTAAAATTTTTAGAATACTTTCCTCCATCGATGAATGCAAAACTGATTCATGTGGTGTGAAAAATGCGCCCTTGAGGGCCGTATTTGTAGGTACTCAAAATTTACAAAAACTTTAGAATTTTTTTTTTGAAAAAACTATTCGCTCGATTTTCATCAAAGCTGACTTAAAATATTTCTATTTTGGATATTTACGTTGGGTAAAATGTTTAGCTTGCTATTGTAAATACTTTTTAAGAAAATTGAGAAAAACGAAAATTCTGAAAAGAAAAGCGCATCAAAAATTATGAAAAAAATTATTTTCGAATTTTTTCAAAAGTGACCTCGTAAATAAAAGAAAATTAAAAACTGATTAAAATTGATCACCGAGTTCCACTTTTGGTATATTATTTATTTTTACGCCTCAAGCTCTAAAAACACTGGAATTTTGAGAATCGTAAGCGTTTTAAATTTGTTTAACACCTTTACCTTTCAGCTATTTTAAATCTTTTTAGCTTATTTTAAAGCCCTTTAAGTCTTCTTAAGTAGGAAAAAAGATTCGTATCGAAATCTTTATTCGTTCCAAAGATATGAGCCAAAAAAATGTACTAATTTTGAAAAATTTAATTTTGTTAATTAAAATCATAATGATAATTAAATAATTAAATAAAAAAACTTTAGATTTCTTTTATTAAAAATAATCCTCACTATATTCAAATTTTCCTTGAATTAATTACAAAAAATATGCAAGCAGTACAATTTTTTGACAATAGTTTGTAGTTTACCTGAACTTAAAGATGCCTTTTTGATTGACTATGAAAAGTACGTTCAAGTTATTTTGTACTGACGGCACATGATATTTTAACATGTTTTCGATAAATGACGCCAGGCAAGTGCCGTAATATTCCCTTTGATGCGAAAAAAAAGTTCATTTCGCCAAATATTTGTTTTTAAAGGCATTTATATTAATTAGTGAGAATAATTTTCAAATTTAATTTGAAAAAAAAAAACGCCAACTAGTCATTAAAAACTTTATTGACGGGTTAGCATGTTGGATTAGATATCTTCGAGCTGAATGAATAATAACTTCATAACCTCGTTTAGTACCAAAACCAAATGGAATAGGACGTAAAACATTAGCAAGATTTTTATTAATTTTAGAACAACATAGCTTAGCTACTAAGCGACGAAAACAGTTCCTACAGCAATAGGTCTTACACCTCCATTTGTTTCTTCAAAGCACACAATAAAGCACCATATAATATCGGGCATATATCAGAAATTACTTTTCCAGAAAGCATTAAATTACAAAGATTTGTAATTGATTTTAAAAGCTTTTCCCCTAAAGAACCAGAATTAAAACTGAGCATGTTTTGTATGTGTTAAGATCTGAAAAAATCTATTCCACCATATTAAAAGACTTTATGGCTAAAAAAACTTCATTGGTAGTAACTTGTGTTGGAGTAATCTTGTTATTACTATACATAATGTTAATGCTTTTTTCTTCAAAATCTCTAATTATTTATCTTGTAAAATCAGGAAACTTTTTTTGATCAAAAAATTACTTTGGTCTATAAAAGTGCCTCATGGTTTAAAATTTGAAGAAATCCTATTTTTACGAGAAAACGTCAGAAAATTGAGATAAAAAATGTGGGATATATTCCGGGTCTGTTTTTGGGTTTGAAAAGTGGTACTAAAACATTTTTAATAAATTCCATGAAACTCCCAGTAATTGAAGCAAATAACACACAGGTAATTAAATATTAAATAGGGTCCTTTATTTAATTATAAAAAGTTTTGACTTGTAATTACCGTATTAGCCGCTCAAAGGAGAATTTACATTTTTAATTGGCTTCATGTTGTAGTAACTTTGTTAAAGACTCAGCAAAAGTGGACCTTTAGGGAAAAGAGGAAATTATTCCATTCGAAGGAGTGGAAAAGTGGGGACATTTCTATAATTTGCTTCCTAATTTTTTATATCATTAAATAATTACGTAATTGAAGACCTTCAATAATAATTAAAAGCTTTTTTAGGTTTCCACCACATCACCTGTAACCAGCATTAAGTCGTTAATTAAATTATATCATGGAGGTTATTTTTGGGAAAAAAGAAGATTAGTATAATGGAATAAATTGTAAGATCTTTTGTGGGAAATATACGACTTGACTTAAAAAAGTTATCCTGGTGAAATAAATTTTATCCCTAAAAAATCCAATAAATTCAGGATTTAAAAACGTAAAACCTTTTTTTACACATTGATTACCTTGCGAATCAATCTTTTAGAAATTAGCGATAAATCGTGACAGTGCAAACAAAGGTTTGAAAAACAAAATTTGATGATTCCAGGACTCGTATTTGCGTCGCGTTAAAATCCTAGGAATATCAAACATTTCCATTCGTTGAATTTCAACCGGAATCAACTGAATGCGGACACCATTTCACCATTGCAATCTCTGACATTCACAGTAACGAACGAATCGGTAACCATGACCATAAATTATAAATGAGGATCACATTCTGGCCGGATATTCCCAGACCACCCTTCAACTCCGTACTTCTCATTCCCAGACTCGTTTTCACTCCCGAGAATTTCTGGCTTCAACTCTTTTTTTGCACTCACTACACTTGTTACATATAAAATAGGTGAGCGAGAAGTAATGATTCAATTAAAGCACAACACCAAAAAATACTTTGATGACACCCCAAATTTCATTTAGGATTTATTGCTAACATAGGATTTATTATTAATGACTACAAGCTGCTCCCACTAGATTTTACCAAAAATATATTACTGCAGATACCAATTTTTTGTAAGAAATTTGTTGTTAATCATATTGTGTTTTTATTTTTCTCTGGATGTATTTATGGCTTTTTGATCGGTTCTTTAGCTCATATTTTCGCAATTCCATCCGGATTCGTTGTTATGATTGAATTTGTTGGCGATGATTGGCACCGATTGGGCTTTGATTGCTTCCCGATACTCCTACATTTATTTAACTTCCTTCTTGCACGAAACTATCCAATTTAATAAAATTACTCCAATTTCACACTTGCAGTAATTTAGGTGACTATTTAATCCCAGTAAATTATTCTTAAGATTTGAGTTTTGTTTGTAATTCCTCAGCTAGCGGAAATGGGGATTTTATTAATGAAGGAAAATGATTTTCAATGAGTTTATGCGTCGTTAGGCTTTAATACGTAAGCAGCTTGGATACAAAAGGACGAAATTTATGTTCGAAATATATGCAAAGTAACCTTTAGATGTTTTCCTTCCAGTTTTTGATGATTAGAAGTTTACACCCTCATACCCATTAACAGGGTCTTCTTAAATTTAATGACTCCAGGGCATAAGATCTCAAGATTGTTAACATTTTTTAAAACAAAGAACTTTCAAACCACTCAATTTATTTTCAAAGTTTTAATGATCTTGCAAAGTATAATATTATAAATTTATTATTTGAACATAAAAAGTTGCAGCATTTTTTTAAACTAAACTTTGCTTTTGCTAGAAAACAATCAACAAAAATTAACTTAAATTATTGCAATATTTTGAATTTATCTTTCAAAAATTGCTTTTATATCAAAATATTAATTTTATTAAAAATTCCTTATCATATTTTTTTTTTCAAAATCTTGTCTTTCAAAAACTTTTAAAATTAAATTTTCCAGAACCAAATTTGCAATTCAAAACTAGAAATTGGTAAAAATTTTGGGATTTTCGAAGCAGAAATGCAAATGCAAAAATTTATCTTGATTGAGTGATTTTAGTTTCACGAATTTTTTGCTTTCTTTAAAAAAGTGCAGCTTTGGAGCTTTGTAATTCAAAAACAAAAATCACTAGAAATATTTTGTATTTGAAAATTTTCGACAGTCAAACCAGAAATGAAATTACAAAAAAATGCTATAAAAAATTGTCTTGAAATGTCACTGATTTTCGTTGCAACTTTGTTGAAGCTTTGTAATTCAAAAACAGAAATCACAAGAAATGTAGAAAGAAAGTAGAAAAAAAAATTTAAAAAAATCGTGTAGATAAGTTTCTAAAAATTATCGATAATATCTTATTATATTTTTTAAAATTTAATTATTTTTGAGGGTACATTACCTAAAATATTTGTGGATTTCCAAAAATGTTGGCATCTTTTTTTTCGTCGTATTTTTGTTTTCATTAAAAAAATTCAACTTTGAAGTTTTGAAACAACAGTAAACACTCGAAATTTGTGGATTTCCAAAAATGTTATATTTAAAGTATAAAGAAAGTAGAAAAAAAAATTTAAAAAAATCGTGTAGATAAGTTTCTAAAAATTATCGATAATATCTTATTACATTTTTTAAAATTTAATTATTTTTGAGGGTACATTACCTAAAAAATTTGTGGATTTCCAAAAATGTTATATTTAAAGTACAATGAATGTAGAAAAAAAAATAAAAAAAAAATCGTGCAGATAAGTTTCTATAAATTATCAATAATATCTTATTACATTTTTTAAAATTTAATTATTTTTGAGGGTACATTACCTAAAATATTTGTGGATTTCCAAAAATGTTGGCATCTTTTTTTTCCTCGTATTTTTGTTTTCATTAAAAAAATTCAACTTTGAAGTTTTGAAACAACAGTAAACACTCGAAATTTGTGGATTTCCAAAAATGTTATATTTAAAGTATAAAGAAAGTAGAAAAAAAAATTAAAAAAAATCGTGTAGATAAGTTTCTAAAAATTATCGATAATATCTTATTACATTTTTTAAAATTTAATTATTTTTGAGGGTACATTACCTAAAAAATTTGTGGATTTCCAAAAATGTTATATTTAAAGTACAAAGAAAGTAGAAAAAAAAATAAAAAAAAATCGTGTAGATAAGTTTCTATAAATTATCAATAATATCTTATTACATTTTTTAAAATTTAATTATTTTTGAGGGTACATTACCTAAAAAATTTGTGGATTTCCAAAAATGTTATATTTAAAGTACAAAGAATGTAGAAAAAAAAAATAAAAAAAAAATCGTGTAGATAAGTTTCTATAAATTATCAATAATATCTTATTACATTTTTTAAAATTTAATTATTTTTGAGGGTACATTACCTAAAAAATTATTATTATTTTTTTGAGTTTTTGGGGTGTAAACTTTTTTTTGGGGTGTAGAGGGCAAGTGACTACATTTCATCCATTTTCTATTATCTTTCATTTGCGGAATCGATTTTAAAAAATTCGAAAAAAAATTTGATATTTTTAATGGAAATCGGTTTTTATTTTTTTTTCGAAAACTATAAAAGTTACCGGTTTCAAATTTTTACCAAAGGTAAGCACCGTGGATAGACGCGTTTTAAAAAATACTTTGATAAAATCGGTTAAATAGGTTTTTTGGAAAAAATTCGCAAAATTTTAGCAACATTTTGATACAAATACGGCTCTGGACGGCGCAATTTTAAACCATTTTTTTTTTATTTTTTGTAAATTTTGTAGAGGAAGCTTGAGGGAAAAATTTGAGCCATTAAACGTCACGGTGGTGTTTACAGTTTCGAAGATAATAATTATTTTATGAAAAGTGAAAAAGCAAAATTTTGGGTCAAAACGGAGATTAGCTTATTTTAGCTACATTTTCAGTCATAACTGGAAAACGAAAAAAGATGGCGAAGTGATTCTTTTTTTGTCGTATAGTGAACCTTGAAAGGTGTCAGAGACGGCATATTACGTAGGGATGAAATAGAATTTGAGGGGTTGATTTGACCGAAACGCGTCAAAAATTGCGACTTTTATAAATGCGATCTTAAAAAAATATTTTTTCGTTTTTTTTTTGAAATTCAAAAAACCCTATGCGTAGGCGATTTTGGTTCCAAGAGTAGATTCGACAGAATTTTTAAAATTGGAAATCAGTTAAAAAATGGCCCGACAGGAGCCACTCACCCCTAAATTCAAAATTTCGACTTTATTTAGGCATAACTTCCGAACCCCTTCGAAAATAAAAATTTACTACGCGCTACCAGATGTAGAAATTAATATTTTATAAGTCAATATAGAAAAATTTAATCATTTTTGGAAATTCTGGGCGCTAGTGCTAGAATCATTCGGCCGCGTTTTGGCGCAATTTTTTGGGCATTTTACGTTCGATTTTTTTCTGAAGCAAAGGGCGAAAATTTAGAAGTGTCGATTTTTTTGCTCATAAATATTAATATAATAAGCAAAATAAAAAATATTCGACCGTAGTAGCCGATCCCTATCAAAAGTTACGAATTTTCAAAGTCAGCCTCGAAAAATCATGAAAAACAAAGCGCGATTTGGAGAGCGCCAAAAGTACATAAAACAGTGAGATATCAAAAAATAAATGTAATGCAGATTACGAATCCAAAAACCACGAATTTTGGCATTGGTGGATCTTGAGATGAGACTCGTATAGATTTGGTACTTTTACTGCCCGAAAAAACGCAAAATTTTTATACTTTACGTCTCGGCGCTGTGGCTCCACACGGTTACGCCTAGAGACCTAAAAATGGCTACGATCTATCCTAAGGATGTAAGAATAAAAGGGGCCAAATTTCGTCGCTTCCGTTTAAAACCTGACCGATGTGTAATTTTTCAAAGTTGACGCCTACGAAAACCGAAAAAAAATCAAGAAAAATCGACCGACTTTGAAATTTTTTTTCATAGTGTTATGGTGTGTGGAAAAATTTGAAATTCGAACCTCTTTTAGAATCAACATCCCTCTTTACTATGCAACCGGAATTTTTAAAATCTAATGAAAAAAACTGGCCTTTTCGCGGCTCCGCGCAAAAAACGTCTGACTTCGGGGTATACGAAAAGGGTCGTATCTTATTTTCAAAATTTTTAGACAGTTGAAGTAGGAATGAGATTTCAAAAGCAAATTGCATTAAAAATATGTCTTGATTTTTGTTTTACGCGATTTCTGCTTTCATAAAAAATGCAACTTGAACCTTTCCAATTCAAAAATAAGAAACACCAAAAAGTTAGTAGTTTTCCAAGAATTTTAGAAAGTCAAAGCAGGAATCAGATTAAAAAAGAAAAATTGAAATAAAAATTTTTTATGAGTTATTTTTGTTCCACCCTATTTTTCTATCTTAAAAAAATATAACTTTTGACCTTTATACCTAAATTCAAGAAAAAAAATTACTAGTTTCAACTTTTGCAATTCAAAAACTTGAAACACCAGAAACTAGTGGTTTTCCAAAAGTTTTCATTAATTTTCATGAGTTATTTTCATTCCACGTTTTGGACTCTAAAAAATATAACTTTGGAGCTTTATAATTCAAAAATAAAATTCACTAGATATTTTGGGATTTCCAAAACGTTTCGACTTTCTAATATATTTGATTTTCAGAAATATGTGTACAGTTTAATACCCAGATTCTGGTCAAATCATTTAAGTTTAAAGGCCTTTAAATTTAAATTTGTTAAATGGGTTGTAATGGAGAATATCCATGGTTACCTTATTTGTTTCTATTTAAAGGCCTTTAATTTTGACCAGAATCTGCCTATAAGCAGAAATGAGATTACAAACGAAAAAATTGAAAAAAATATCTTTAATATTTTTGTGATTTTTTTGGTTTTATTAAAAAAAAACTTCATAAATTAAAAACAAAAAAGACCAGAAATTTGGGGGTTTTCAAAATGTATTTAGGATTTGTGTTTTGTTTCATGAAATTTCTAAACCAAAAATAACTGGAATTGTTCTAATGTTATGTTTGTTATTGACAAATAAGCGTTTGCACTTGCACGTTTTTGTTTAATTGGCAATTGTAGTTATTTGGGAACTGTTTATCTGTGATTTATTGTCTGTATCGGAATCGATTTTGGATAAAATGGATAAAATTATGGCACGTGATTGATTCCTCTATCGGGATAATTAATGTTTCGGTTTATCTGGCACGAATGAAAACACGTTAACATTTCCTGACATGGAGAGACCACCAATCATCCAACATCATACTGAATTTATCATTATTACACTTCACTTGATAAGAAATTGCTGCAATTAGAGCTTTGATTATCTCTTAATATAAGACATGCGATTACAAAGTGAAATTGGTTGCCTGAAAATGCAACCATGGAAGCTTTTATGCATTAATTTTAGTAGGAAGTATTAAAATAACTTGTAAATTTATTCAGAAGTAAAATCATGATAATCTTGTTTGAAACAAAAAGGAGAAAAATAATTACAAAATATGGTATAACCCGAAACATTCCTCCCTCTTAGAAAGTTGGCTCGTTAATTAAATTACTTTCGAGTACAAAAAAGTTCATTAACAGATTTCATCGCTTCTTTTTTAGCATTTTTTTAATCGACGCTTTTTAAGTAACCGAATAAATTACATTTTTGTGGTATTTCGTATTTAATTAGATTTATAAATGTGTAGATATTTCATTTAGATACGCTTTCGTTGAAATCCTGCCATAATTTAAAAGGAATGGCGGTTGTTTGTTCCTCTTAAAGCTTTTTGATCCGCAAAATCAATTTTACTTTAATTAAAAATTCGACTCAATAAATATTTTAGTACGTTTCGTGGTAATATTGCTACAATTTACTCATTTTTTCTTGATAATATCGGCTTATTAAAATAGCGGTGGGTATTAAATGTAATTGCAGTTCTTCCACTAAAATTTATATCTCCATTAAAAGAATATAATAAATTATGTGGCAGCTTCATTAAAGCCATTAATTTAACATCTCAAATTAGTAATTGTATTTCATGTAGCGTTTTAATGAATTTTGGTACTTATAACTGCTCCAAAAAGTTATTTAAAAATGGAGAAGCTTCCACCACGGAAACAATGTTATCTCAATGAAAGCTTCAAAGGAAACAGTTGTTGCTACAATACTAAGATTCTTTGAGTTACAACACAAACTTCTGCACTTTTAGATAAAACTTTTATTTACTTCCTTTACCATAAAATAATCCCATTAATAAACAGAAAATTGGATTAATTCCTTTTTTAATTATTACATTTTGTAACACAAACCTCCGTAAATGGTCATCATTAATTTATAAACCACCTCTCGTTTTGGCTATTAACGCACGTTTTGAATTTATGATGAAATTTTGATCCCACGTCTACAATTTAGATAATCATAAAATTTGGGGAGCTGTTAAAATAATGCAAAAGCTATAAATTTAAAGCCTGGCCGAAAATGAGTGTTGTGACGTTATATTGAATTGTGGGTTTGGGGGGTTTAGGGTGGTTTTGATGAATACAATTTTCATACATTGATTTTCCAAACGTTTGCAACTATTCAAATTTCGTAAATTACCCGTTAATTGCAAACCTATTCATTATTGATAACTGCAATTTGATAGGATTTTTCGTGTTTAAAAGGGTTTTTTTGCAACATGTAAGGGGAGATAAGATGAAACAATAGACTAACCCTGTTGCAGACCCTTGTCAACACTTAATCTTCTAGTGTTCAGGATTACAGGACAAGATGCGTGTCAAATATCGGATTACAAAGGCTTGATTAAACATTGTATCACAAAGGCTTTACGAAAATTACACGCAAAAATTTATTGCCCAAAAAATAAGGAATTTCAAATAAAAATAATGTTTTCTTTTTTTTAGGTAAGTTATCAAAGCCAAAGGAATCAAGCTTCCTCTAAATATTTAATGGAAGAAAATTCGATGTGGCCATTCTCGCTCCAAGCTAGGTAAATATTTATCATCCCCAATCGAATATAACCTGGGATATAAATCGATCATAATTTTAAAGGATGCCAAATTGAAAATTAATTACATTTACTGTTTACAAAGTCTGTAACTATTTGCTTTTGTAGGAAAATTACTGCGTTTCAATATTTAATGTCGTAAAAGAATGAGATTTCATGTTTTTTAATTTCATTTTTCTACATCAAGTCTTTGTTGCAATAAAGTGCTTTCGTTCTTTCATCAAAACTTAATTAAAAAATAAAGCAAATTCGTTTTTAATTAAAATCACCTTTTATCTCCAAATGTTTATTTGCGCCATAATGATAATTGCAAAAAATTAATTTCTAACAATTTTTATTTAAAATTTCATTATTTACTCCAGTAATGAGAAAAATATTGAAACGCGAATAAAGATGTTAATTTGTAAAAAAATAAGCCATAAATTTTTTTTGTAATTTAATGGTTTTGAAAAACTTATTTTCCGGCCATAACTCAAAATTTAAAAAGATACAACATGATTAAATAAATTCTTAAACTACTTTTATTCTGATTACATAATTAGTTGTGGAAAAATTTGAGTCTTTTAGTTCAAAAAATTTATTTATTCTATAAAGCATTTTTTTATACATGAACACGTTTCGACCCCTGGTTTGTCTCATCATCAGTTCATCGTTTGTGTCCACGTTTAAAGACTATTAACGCATCCAAACGTACGGATGAAATTCAAATAAATTCATAACATAAATCCTTAGGAAACTACTGATTTAGAGATGATTATGCAAGTCTGCAAACTGTTAAAAACATACCATTAAAAGACAATAGCGTGTATTTAGCGACCGTGGTGAAAAATTTAGAGACGTCGTTATCGTTAATCACGTGATTAAAAAATATTTCTTCATAAGAAATATTTTCTTAAAGACGTGATTAAATTTAACGACGTCTCTAAAATTTTCATCACGGTAGCTGAATACATGCTAATATTATTACAATGATAAGCCTTTAAACGTGCATATACGAAGAACTGATAATGACCCAAACCTGCGGTCAAAACGTCTTCACGTACAAAAAAAATGGTTTAAAGAATAAATACATTTTCCGAATTAAAAAACTTAAAGTTTTTCACTACTAATGATTAAATAAAATTAGTTGGGAAGTTGCTTAATACAGGGTGTCCCAAAAAGAAGTGCTCAGAAGAAAATCCTAGAAAGTACCCAATGCCCAGGGTCGGAACAGCCCAGTTTTTTGAATTTTGTTCCCACAGAAAATATCGTTAAATCGAAATTCTATTATAAGTCATAAACTATTTGGTCAATTTAAATGAAAAAAAAATATAAAGTAAAGCTAATTAATGCCACTTTGGATGGTCGTTACAAAATTATTACCAACAAATAATTTGATAGAAAAAAATATTCTTTAGTCCAAAATCTTATGAGAATGCATATTTTTTCTTGATATTTTCGCTCATATCTTTGAAATAAACCCCATAACGACAACATTTTTTTACGTCCGTAAAACTTCAAAATAAACTCTATCAATTAAAAAAAGATTCAATGTTTTATGTCTTTTACTTTAGGAGTAGTGATGGTAAGAAAAATATCCTGCGCGAAAAAAGTGGTTTCTTTATGGAGCTTATTTCAAAGATATGAGCGAAAGTATAAAGAAAAAAAGTGATTTTTTGAAAAAAAAAATATTTTTTTCTATCAAAATAATTTTTTATGTCAAAGCGGCATTAATTAGCTTTAGTTTTCAATTTTTTTCATTTAAATTGATCAAGTAGTTTATGAACTATAACAGAATTTCGAATTATCGACATTTTCTGTGACCACAAAATTCAAAGACCCGTCAAAAAAAAAACTGGGCTGTTCCGATCTTGACTATTGGATTTTTTTCGATAAAATCTCGTCTACTTTCTAGGATTTTCTTCTGAGCCCTTCTTCTTGGGACACCCTGTATAAAAATAATGTAAATTTTACAAAAAAACTATTTTTTTTCAACATTTTAATCAAATGGTTGGTTGGTTCTGGTGTCATTTTTTAATTATGTTTTTACTTTATATTTTTTGGAGTACTGAACACGAATCTTATGTTTTCCAACAATTTTTTTTCGGCAATAATCAAAAACCATAAAAAAACATTAAAAATCATTTTTTTTTTGGTTTTTGGCTTATAACTTGCAAAGTAAGCTTTTTAGGTAAAAAAGATCCGCTATGAAAATAAAGAGGAGAAAATTACCTACAATTCATTTTTTGTGTAAATAGCTTACTTTGCAAGTTAGAAGCCAAAAACTAAAAAAAAACATGATTTTATGATTTTTTTTATTTTTTGATGATTTTTCTTATATTTGCCGAAAAAAATTTATTGGACAATATCAAATTCGTGTTCAGCACCCTAAAAAACATAAAGTTAGCCAATAAAAACAATTACACCCGAAAGTTTCACTTCAGATCTTTTTTGAACACCAGCAAAAACTGGACTAGTTCAGTTACAGTGCCAGTTTGAAGTGGTATGTTCAGGTGTGTTTGTTTTTAGTGGCCCACTTTGTATTTTTTGGTTTGTTGAACTTGACTCTGAAGTTATCAAACAATTTTTTTTCGGCAAATATGAGAAATCATCAAAAAAACACTAAAAATCAGTTTTTTTGGTGTTTGCCCAAATCTAAGCTTTTTACGTAAAAAGTGATCCGGTATTAAAATAAAGAGGAGGAAATTATCTACAATTTATGTTTGTATGATTTTTTTGTGCAACAAATGGTTTCCGCCAAAAACGTGTTTTTCAATATTTCCGGAAATTTACTGATTTTTTATAGAATTTTGAGCGAAAACTAAATTTCGTACAAAACATGATAGGAACCTGAATTGAAGGTTATTTTCTCGTCTCTATTTAGATACGAGATCATTTTTTGCGTAAAAAGCTTACTTTGCAAATTATAAGCCAAAAACCAAAAAAATATGTTATTTTTTATAATTTCTCATATACTTGCCGAAAAAAATTTTGTTGGACAACTTTAGATTCGTGGTCAGCACCCCAAAAAACTTTAGCAACTTAAAACAATTACACACTTCAAGCCTTTTTTGAACTCCATATTTTTCTGGAAAATAGCATTTTTTTCAAAATTAACAAACTCATGAAATATTAACTTTATCTGATAAAAAAATTAATTCGTAGATTTTAAGCCATGATTTGTAATTATACTTCTTGAAATTTCCAAAAATATTGACATTTTTGTCGAATTCTTGCTTTAAAAATGATTTTTCGCCTATTTTCAACCATAGCTCAAAATTGAAAATTATTTTCTCAAAATAAAGCTAAAACTATGAGCTTGACGTGAGTAGAACCTGAGCGTAAACAAGTTTTGGTGGTAAAAATCATATGCACTTTAATGTAAAAAAAAATTATCAATTTTACAAAAAAACTAGTTTTTCAAAATTAACAAATTTTATGCATGAAATATTAATCTTACTTGATAAGAAACAGATTATTACATATATTTTAGACCAAGAATAGTTTTACATAATTCTTTTTGGACTTTCCGAAAAATTGGCTTTTTTATCAATTTTTTGCTTTAAAATGATTTCTTCCGCATTTTTTCATAATTTTCAGCCATAACTCAAAAATTAATAGGCATATCAAAACGATTCTTTTTTCAAAATAAAGCTGATACTATGAGCTTTTAAACCGAGTATACAACCTGAGGGTAAAGTAAGTTTTATTGGTAAAATTCACGTACTTAATGTAATAATTTGCCAATTTTACAATAATCTGCGTTTTTGGACAATTTTTTCTAAATTAACAAATTTAACATCTGAGATATTGACGTTATATGTTAAAAATCGCTTATATTTTTGTCCTATGAATCATTTAAATATCTACTGGACTTTTCGAAAAATTGGCTTTTTTTATCAAATTTTTGGTGTTAAAACGTTTATTTCGTATATTTTTGGCCATAATTCAAAAATTAATGACTACGTGCTTATAAACGGATCTACTCCAAAAGGCCGAAAGAAACAAATGACCGACTAGGAGAAAAGGCCGAACGATAAAAGGAGAATATGAACATAAAACCGACTAGGACAAAAGGACGAAGGAAAAAAGGTCAAATGGCAAAAAGCTGACATTGAAAAAATAGGTCGAACGATAAAAGGCCGACACGGACAAAAAGCCGAGAGATACATCTTCGATCCATAAAAGGCCGACATGAATTTTTAGCCGAGAGATAAATGGCCGAACGTTAAAAAGCCGACTCGGATAAAAGGCCGAAGAAAAATGGACTAACGATAAAAGTGCGAGTCTTTGATACGGATAAAAATTCGAAGGAGAAATGGCCTAACGATAAAAAGCCGACCGGATAATGGGCCGAAAGAAAAAAGGTAGATGAAAGAAAGGCTGAAACGTGTTTATGTACAAATTAACCTAACCTAATCTGACGCTCAACCTGAAAGATGAAAATATTTCCGGAATTTAGGATTGTATGAAAAATGTTTCAAATAAAAAGGGTTTGTTTTCAAAGGAGAAAAAAATTAAACAAATTTAATTTGATGATATCCATTTTGTAAGTAAATTTTGAAGTTTCCGTTTCTTGTAAAATTATGGCATTTTAGGCAACAAAATACATCCATAATATAATTAGAATAAATACCAAGTCATCATACCGGGTGGAAACGAAACACGGGTCATCTCTATAACTTCTTTATTTATGAAAATAAAAATTTGAAATTTGACCATGTTGTATGGTTCAAGAAAACACATTTTAGGCACTACCGTTTTCTTTATTTTTTTAAATGTAACACCTAATTTTTTTGTTCATAATTTAAGACTATTTTAGAAAAGCAGTATATTTTTTTTATTTTTTTTTTTGAAATTTTGAAATTTTGAAAAATCCCGAGTACAAAAATATGAAAAATTGGCACAAGTAAATTGATTACACCTTACATATGGGATACCAAAATATCGTATTAAAATCTTCCATTAAAAAAAGAGTTATTTGCAAAAACGATACTCAAAAAAGTTCATAAATTAATATCTCAAAAAACTGCTTAAATAATTTTACAAAATACAATTTTCGTTAGGTATTTGTATTATTTGAAATGAGTTTTGGTAGTTTTTATCAACTTCGGACTACTCTTTTTATAAAATAATTTCATATTTTGAACAAAAAAAAGTGGGTGTTATATTTAAAAAAATAAAGTTAATGTCACTTCCAGTAAAACCAGAAGTCACATTGAAAAAATTTTTAGTGCCTAAAATGTGTTTTCTTGAATCATACAACATAGTAAAATTTCAAATTTTTATTTTCATGAATAAAGAAGTTATAAAGGTGTTTCGTTTCCACCCGGTATATCTATCGAAAGTTTCATGGAAGAGGGGCGTATGAGCCAATTTCAAAATTTTATCGAAACAACTAAAAACGTTTGAAACGTTTAAAAAAAAGTATACCAAATTTTTAAAATAAAACATTTTTTTTAAATTTTGTGCGCATCAACTTTTATTATTCGGTTTTTTTCTATCGCCCTTTTATCGTTCAGTCTTTTGTCCGTGTCGGCTTTTTATGGTTCGGCCTTTTCTCATTCGGCTTTTTGCCCGCGTTATCCTTATCCAAGTCGGTTTTTTATCGTTCAGCTTTTTTTCTTTCGACCTTTTGTCTTGGTCAGCCTTTTATCGTTCGAATTTTTTCTTTCGGCCTTATGTTCACACGGGCCTTTAATCCGTGTAGTCATTTAGTCGTTCGGCCTTTTATCCCGTTCCCCTTTTAAACAGTGTATGAAACCTGAAGGTAAAGCAAGTTCTGGTGGTAAAAATCACGACTTGTAAAAAAATAGTAAATTTTACAAAAAAATAACTAGTTTTTTTGGCGTTTTCTTTCAAATTAACAAATTTAACGCATGAAATATTGACGTTATTTGATAAAAATTATTCATAGATATATTTTAAGTCAAAAATCGTTGTAATACCTCTTGAACTTTTCAAAAAAATTGGCTTCTTGTCAAATTTTGAAATGATTGTTTTTTTTGAAAATAAAGCTGGCACCATATGCTCTTAAAATGGTTATAAAACTTAAGGGGATAGTCGGCAAATTTGAGCGCTTGAGTTTGAAATTCTCTTGATATTTGCGATTTTGGTCATAATTTTTTTTCCAGTGGAGCTTTTTTAAAATTTCTTTTTTTTGGTATAAAGAAGAGTCTTCTGGCTACCAATTTCTTCTTTTTTTGTTTTAGTAAGTGAAACCAAATAATCATACGGCAGCAGTAAAACGGGCTCTTTACAAAAAATGTTCGCTTAGCGGCTCCTTGAAACATTCTAAAAAACTAATTGAAATAATATTTTTTTTCCAACGCTAGAAATAAGTTAAGATATAAACGAAGACTTTGATGTTGCGTTTTTTGTTTTAAACATATTTTTAAATTTTTTACAGCATCTCAAAAATTTCTTAAATTTTTACTTAATTTTTGGGATGCTGTAAATAGTTTAAAAATTTATTTAAAACAAAAAAACGCAACATCAAAGTCTTCTTTTATATCTCAACTTTTTTCTAGCGTTGGAAAAAAATATTATTTCAATTAGTTTTTTAGAACGTTTCAAGGAGCCGCTAAGCGAACTTTTTTTGTAAAGAGCCCGTTTTACTGCTGCCGTATGATTATTTGGTTTGACTTACCAAAACAAAAAAAGAAGAAATTGGTAGCCATAAGACTCTTCTGTGTACCAAAAAAAGAAATTTTAAAAAAGCTTCAATGGAAAAAAAAATATGGCCAAAACCACAAATATCAAGCGAATTTCAAAATTAAGCGCTCAAATTTGCCGACTATCCTCTTAAAGCAAGTTTTCTTTTCGAAATTTGGCGTTTTTTGATAATAATTTTTTTTAAACAGTCTGATGTAAAAAAAAGCTGCTTTTAGTAGTAATTGAGTAATAAAATATTCCTGGCGCGTCCTATATATGCCATATTTTTACAATTTCTTAACTCAACCGTCGCTAATATACAGGGTGTCTCGGCGTAACTGATGGAATTTCAGAGCCAATTTAAATATTTAATTGTGTTTGTCCTCGCCGGTGAAGAAGTAATTCGTAAATCCTCGTTAGAAATTGAAATTTTCAATTTGTCAAGCGCAGAAAGTGGAAATGGAAAGCGTGTCGTGCGGCGGGAATAAAACGCGACGTCGTATTTAATTTTAATTATAAGAAACCTTGAAAATAAATTAAAATTAAGGGGGAGAACCCGCGGGCTTCGCCAAGTATAAAATTATTAGGGAGACAAATTGGACCTAACAAAACGCAAGGTGTTGGCCTCAGATAAATCAACAAATGAGTTGCTCGAGGGCTCATCTCGAGATAATAAATTTCATTAGCGATAATAAAAGGCCAGGATTAAAAGTTTAAATCTTTTAATTACTTAGTTGATGGACTACCACTGTGGCGTAGTGACGTATGAGATGAGGATGCACAAGGTGGAACAAAAATTTTCGCTTCGGGTACCTATTTATGCCAGTTCAGTTCAACTGCATATTTAAATTCTCCATGAATATGAGCTGCAGAAGAATAATGAAGAGGGAATCTATTGTTGGGGAGCGAACTCATTCTTTTCCTAAACTCCCACAGCGCAATTACCTACGAATAGAGTATACAAGCTTTATGTAAAGAATTTTGAGAATATTAATCGAATTTTGTTATCTAATCGAGTTCATTTCAACCAATAAAATTTTGAGTTAAATGAAGCTTTTAGTAAATTGTAGGAAGATTAAAACCAATTCCTGATCGATACTTGTTCGAAGTTACTCTTTTCACTCTATCAGCATTGTGTAGTTCCTGTTTAATCGTGTGAAATCTCAAGTCTGTAGTAATTCGTCTGCGATTAACAGCTACACTTGTTAAGCACATTAGAATAATTGAAGCTCTCACACCAATTGAAGTAATCAACTGGATTCCACAAGGCAACGATATGTTTGACGAGTTTAGTTCACTAGACTGCATTAAATTTTTGCAAAATTTGAATATAGTCGAAAAACACAAGTTCATGCATGCATGCATAATAAATTATGCTGAGATCTCTAACATCAAGGTGTTGATAGCAGGTAAAGGAGGCGGGAGGCGGGAGGCGTGGAGGTTTCGGTGGTAAAACAGTAAAAGCAGATCAAAAACTTGAAGCAAGTATCCAAATAAACTATTGTAAATATCGGCAAGATGTGTAAGTCGCAGCATGGGTCAATAGAAGCGCGCCTGCTCCGGGAAGCCCGGAGTATGTCGCACATATACACGCCTACGCAACACGAGCTTTCAACGTTAAAGATTTGAACTGTGAACCACCTTCATGTCCGCTACATCCACAAGTTTTAGGGTAAATTGAGCCATTCCGACCTTTATGAATGAGTTCACTTCAGCAAACATTTGTGGTTTCATTTCATCACCAGACGTTCTAATTTATGCAATGTTTTAGCTATCACCATATCAGCATGGATTTTTACCAAAAAAGTTTGCTTGTACCAAGATCAGCAATATTACTCCAGGTATATCAGATGCCATTTATACTGATTTTAGTAATTGATATCTCATAAACTATACTTATATGTATAGAAAGACTCAATTAACTGGGGTACCTCAGGGACCCCTTTTATTTTACCGGCGAGATGTTAGCAATAAGTTTTCCAGCAATAAGTATTTTACATGTAATTCTCCATAAGAGGTATTTTCTAAATAACTTCCTTCCTTATCAATTCACAAAAAAAAATAAATACACTAAATTAAAGCACAATTAAATTCCTACAGAGTGGTGGTACCCACTTTGCTTGTCCGTCCGGATTAAGTATTTTATAGCACCCTAATCAAACCTCTACCACGTATTTTCAAATTTTTAAATATTAACCTACAAAGACAAATGATACGTCAATTGATAGCATTTTTCATGTAAATGATGATGATATTGGTCACTTTGTTTGGAATTTGGCGTTCTAAAAGTTATTGCTGGCTAATAGCGAATTAATTATGGACGAACAAGCAAAGTGTGACATACCAACGTAATCACAATTAAATTTCTGATCTTTTGGTGTAATTAACTTTTTTATGCAACAATACTGCGTTAATAAATTAGCGTTCAAACTTCATAAATGTCGAAAAAATTATGTTTTTTGTTAATTACTCACTTAATTGGCCCGGACAAGCAAAGTGACCAATATCATCGTCATCTACATGAAATATTATATCCTTAGACATATCATTTGTCTTTGTAGGTTAATATTTAAAAATTTGAAAATACGTGGTAGAGGTTTGATTGGGGTCCTATAAAACACTTAATCGGGACGGACAAACAAAGTAGGTACCACCACTTTGTAGGGATTTAATTGTGCTTTAATTTGGTGTATTTATTTTTTTTGTGAATTGATAAGGAAGGAAGTTATTTAGAAAAAACCTCTTATATATAACATACTTATTGCTGGAAAACTTATTGCTAACATTTTGCCGGTTTTTATTTTTGATTTATATTAATAACATCAGCTCCGTAATTCAATCACGACTCCTATTGTATGCTGATGACTTAAAAATTTTCAAGAATACCTTCCGAAGATACTTGGATGATTATACAGAGAGACCTTGAAGCAGTTCATCAAACTATAAAACAATTTACCAAAGTTTGCTTGCTGAATTTGATTTTAAAACCATTTCTAGTAGACAGGATAGAAACTAGACATCTTTCAAGTTATTCCTATATTACATCAAATTCCTAATGTATTCACATGAATTCACTTATTTGGAAGTTGTGCATCAACTACAATTTCACATCAAGATTCCGAGAAATTTTATTCAATTGAAGAACTCAATAGTTTAAATATTATATTACGTATTATTAATATTATTGAACTCTACTTTGTATTACTTACTTTTAATATAATATCTACGTCTGTTGGAGATAGAAACAGTGTATATTAAGTTGTTGTAAAAACTTTTCTTTGATCAAAATTGTTTGGAAATTTACATCAACCCGGCGAATTCGCCATAAATTTATACCAACTCCACTTCCCATTATTTTCTGAAACTTTTCATGAAACGTGTCCATTCGCAAGAAAGTTTCCTGAAAATATTTATGTAGTTCAATTTTATACGCAGCTTTATATGTAAATATTGCCATGTAGTTCTGTATTTTATTAAATTATTGCGAAATACAAAAGCCATTTTTTAAATGATTTCCCATTGGAGCCACTTGGGCGAGGGATTAATTAGATTCGTATGTCAAAAAGTTGGATAAATGTTGGAGTAAGAGTCAATATTGCCCGAGAGCACGACTGTTTATTTTACAAAATCTTCCCGAGGAAGTTTCATCACTTTCTGTAGCCAAACATGTTGCAATTTGCTCCAGTAAAATAACTTTCCATTGCGTGCACAAACTAAATGAAAAACATGCGGTTAAACAAGGATTTTCTTCAATTTATTCTGGAAAAAAACGATTTAGCTCCTTCAGAAACTTTTTTCATATTATAATTTTTGCTGAATTTGGGGTGAAAAAGAAACGTAATTTTTACATATTTCGGAAGCACCTTGTGCCAGCATATTTTAAAATAAGGATAGTTTTGATATCCATCTAAACTTTTGAGTTATCGCCAAAAATATGCAAAAATTTAACGCATTTTTTTTTAAGAAAATTCTTCGTTTAATATTAGTGTATTTACTTACATGTTTTTATTAGAAAAACATGCAAAAAATGTTTTCTTTATTTAAAATCATTTTATTTTGAAAAAGTAATGATTTTGATGTCACTTTAAATTATTGAGTTATGGCTGAAAATATACAAAAACATGCGAAAAATTGTTTTTATAGCAAGAATTCCACAAAAAAAACGTATTCATGATACTACTACTTAATAATGGTAAAATTTTTGTTAAAAAATTCCAATGGAAACATGGGGAAATTCATGATTTTATAAATTATTTCGTATTTCAGTTATTAATATTTTTAGAACTTGAGTTACAAAATTATTAATAACTTCTTTATTTTTCTAAATATTTTTTCAACATTTTGTGGAATTGTTCATGATATTATGATTTATGAATAGTGAAAATTTTGTAGCAAAATTCCAATGTTAATTTAAAAAAAAAACTGATTGTTTGCATTATTTTTTATTTTCGTTAAAAAAAAAATTATATAAATTCAAAAAATGCGAAATGAAAAATTTAACTTTTTTTTTTTCGAAAAAAAAATTTTGAAAACTGTTTCATTTGTTGTATTTTCATGAAATCTAATGAATATCTTTATTGATTTATTCCGAAGTTATCACATATAACGTTATTTTTTTAAATAACACAAAACGTGCTGTAACTTTTTCATTCCTCGATAAAAAAATTTGAAAGCTGTTTGTGATATTTTCAAGAAATATAATAAACTAGACCTCTTTAAAATTTTTCTATCGATTCATTCCGAAGTTATTACACTAAAACGTTATTTTTACGAAAAAAAATTCTTAAAAATAAGCTGTAACTTTTTTATTTCCTAATAAAAATATTTGAAAACTGTTTTATTTGTTGTATAATTAAAACCCAATAAGACCCTTTCGAAATATTTTTATAGACCTATTCCGACAGTGGCGTACCCAGAAAATTTTAAAGGGGGTGAATTTGACAAATAAAAAAATAATTGTATTTCTAATTCAATTTTATTAATAATTAAAATTTTTGTTTTTAAACACTTACCAAAAATTTGCATAGCAACAATTCGCAGTTATCCAATCACCACCATCTTTGCCAGGAAAATCGCTCTGCTCATCCTGCGGTATTTTCTTGATTACCAGGTAAAATCATACATAATTACAAAATTTTGTGTTAATTTCCACACCACCCAGGAGGTATAACACTAAGTGCGCTTTTTTTAAAGTGGTTTCCCCGTTAGGCCTAATCCACTTTGGTTTTATTTTAAATTAAAAGGTACTTACTTAAATTTTTTGATTTTAGTAATTGTCTTGTCTTGATTTCACTTCACCAAATCACTTATTTCACTATTATCACCAACACTACACTTTTTAAACCGCATTTTGTACCGTTTTAAACCACATTTTGTACCGCAAGGCGCATATTTGCTGTAAAAAAAATAACAGCCCGCAATTTTTGAGAAAAATAATTTTTATAAATACCTTTTGCACCAACCCTCCAAACCAATTGATGATTTCATGGACACATTTTTTTTTAAACCTAAGGGCACTTTTATTTTTTGCACTTTAAATTTCCACAAATTTTCTTCTGATTGCACTTATTTCACAAATAATCGAATTTTCGAATTTGCACTCCCGAAACCGCACTTTTCCCGAATACCGGATTTCGCGATTTAACCGAAATAAAATGTCAAAATTTTTGGAAAAATTTTACACTCGCGCACATTTGATGACTTTTCTCTTCCAAATTTTCAGCTCACTTGCACCCAATTTTAAGCACATATTATTTTAAACGAAAGCAAAAAAAATTAATTAATTTAGGATGAAATTTCGATCGATTAAAATTACTACGACTGGATCGGACGAATTCTAGCCGCAGACTGAATTTGTCCAGCAACCAAAAATAATTTTTTAGCCTTGAAGTAAGAAGACAATTGAGCTTGAATAAATTAAATTTGATTTCACAAAAGATGAGTAATGATAACACGATAAATATTTTATTGGGCATACTTTTACCTTCAACTTATAATTTTTAAAACTTATATAAAATATTATTCATCATAAATATTTCAAAATTATTAACATTAAATCTACGAACGTATAAAAATTTTGAATATTTTTTAATGTCTTTAGAAATTTTTTATTAAAATATCAAAAATTTTAAGTATGCGCTTATTAAAATCTGATTTTATTGGACAATTTTCAAATTTATTTTGTTAATTTTTTACTTCGTTTTAATCATCTGAACTGTTCTAATAATTTTTAAAACAATTCCATTGATTTTCACGTTAAATCATCGAAAATCTAAAAAATGTTTTACCTAATTTTGAGTTTTGTAACTTCAATTTTTTATTTCCACTTAAACAGAAAAATAATTAGATATTTTTTAAAGCAATTTTGGCGACTGTCTCATTAAATTTCCAAAAATTAAAAAGGTTGGATTTTAAACTTTGTTTATTTTGGCCATTTTTTATTTAAGAATTTTAATTTTTTATTTTAATTTTAACAGATAATTTGTTAAGATAATTTTTCATTAGAATTGCAATGATTTTTTTTCTCGTTAAATCTTCGAAATTTTACAGGATTTTAGTGTTTAAACCCTCTATTTATGGCAATTTTTGAATTTTGGAATTTCAACTATTAATTAGCTCCTAAACAGAAAATTGTTTTAGATCTTTTTATAAACAATTTTCTCATACAATCATCTAAAAGTGAAAATTAGATAATTTTTCAAAGCAATTCCATCGATTTTCTTGTTAAATTATTGAAAATTTAAGACGTGACTGCTTAAAACTTATTTTCTTGGCGTTTTTCATTTTGGAACTTCTATTTTTTTATTTCTACTTAAACAAAAAAGTAATTTAGATATTTTTTTAATGCAATTGCAAGAATTTCCTCGTTAATTTATCGAAAATTTAAAAGATTTTCTTGAAACCTCGTTTATTTTGGTCATACTTGAGTTTTGGAACTTCAATTTTGAATTTGTGGTAAAACAGAAAAAAACATTTTAGATCATTTTTCAAATCAATGCCAACGATATTCTTGCAAAACCATCGAAAGTTAAAAAATTTGTTTGGCAATTTTTGTGTTTTGGAAATTCAATTTTTAATTTTTAATGAATAAAAAAATATTTTACTTTATTTTTCAAGCAACTACTTGTGCGTGCTATATCAAATTTTATGCCCAAATTTTAATAAAAACCCGCAGACTTTTTTTAAAAAAAACCTTCCCAACTTGGGTAAGCCGCCAGTGGTGTTCAAAAAAGGTATGAAGTAAAAAGTTCTGGTGTAATTGTTTGTAGTGGCTAACTTTATGGTTTTTGGGGTGCTGTAAAGTTGCTGCCAGCTGGAAGTAGGACAAAGAATACGCGATCGGGATTACTTTTGTCCTAATTCCAGCTGGGACCAATTGTACATGAAATTGATATTGCGATTTTTATTGTTTTTTGATGATCTAATATTTGCCTAAAAACGTTTATTGGACATCAGATTCGTGTTCGGCACTCCAAAAAAAAAAAAAATTAAGCCACTAAAAAAATTACACCAAAACTATCCATTTCAAGCAACTGAAAAAAAACTAGTTTTCTTGTAAAATTGACAATTTTTTTACAGTGATTTTTTCAACAAAAACTTATTTTACCTGCCGGTTTGAAACCACATACATAATTTCAGTTTTATTTGGAAAAAAATATATTATTTAGGTTTTGTGTTATAGTTGTAAATTTACAAAAAAAAACGATTTTTTCGGAAAATTTTTCAAAAAACACGTTTATTTTAAAAACCTCGCGATTTATAAAAACATTTTACCTCTGGAAATGACAGCTGAGGGAAATTATTAATTCAAATTTTTGTTTTAAAACACTTACCAAAAATGTGCGTAGAAACAATTCCAAGTTATCCAATCTAATCACACCACCATCTTTTTCCCAGGATCCTGCTGTATTTTCTTGAATACCAAGTAAAATCATACATAATTACAAAATTTTGTGTTAATTTCCACACCACCCAGGAGGTATAACACTAAGTGCGCTTTTTTTAAAGTGGTTTCCCCGTTAGGCCTAATCCACTTTGGTTTTATTTTAAATTAAAAGGTACTTACTTAAATTTTTTGATTTTAGTAATTGTCTTGATTTCACTTCACCAAATCACTTATTTCACTATTATCACCAACAGTACACTTTTAAAACCGCATTTTATACCGTTTTAAACCGCATTTGTACCGCAAGGCGCATATTTGCTGTAAAAAAAATCACAGCTCGCAATTTTTGAGAAAAAAAATTTATAAATACCTTTTGCACCGACCCTCCAAACCAATTGATGAATTGATGATTTCATGGACACATTTTTTTTTTAAACCTAAGGGGCACTTTTATTTTTTGCACTTTAAATTACCACAAATTTTCTTCTGATTACACTTATTTCACAAATAATCGGATTTTCGAATTTCCACTCCCGAAACCGCACTTTTCCCGAATACCGGATTTCGCGATTTAACCGAAATAAAATGTCCCAAATTTTTGGAAAAATTTGACACTCGCGCACATTTGATGGCTTTTTTCTTCCAAATTTTCAGCTCACTTGCACCCAATTTTAAGCACATATTATTTTAAACGAAAGCAAAAAAATTAATTAATTTAGGATGAAATTTCGATCGATTAAAATTACTACGACTGGACCGAACGAATTCTAGCCGCAGACTGAATTTGTCCAGGAACCAAAAATAATTTTTTAGCCTTGAAGTAAGAAGACAATTGAGCTTGAATAAATTAAATTTGATTTCACAAAAGATGAGTAATGATAACACGATAAATATTTTATTGGTCAAACTTTTACCTTCAAGTTATAATTTTTTAAACTTAAATAAAATATTATTCTTCATAAATATTTCAAAATTATTAACATTAAATCTACGAACATGTAAAAATTTTGGATATTTTTTAATGTCTCTAGAAAATTTTTATTAAAATATTAAAAATTTAAAGTATGCGCTTATTAAAATCTGATTTTATTGGACAATTTTCAAATTTATTCTGTTAATTTTTTACTTCGTTTTAATCACCTGAACTGTTGTAATAATTTTTAAAATAATCCCATTGATTTTCACGTTAAATCATCGAAAATCTAAGAAATGTTTTAGCTAATTTTTAGTTTTGTAACTTCATTTTTTTATTTCCACTGAAACAGCAAATTAATTAGATATTTTTTAAAGCAATTTTGGCGATTGTCTCGTTAAATTTCCAAAAATTAAAAAGGTTGGATTTTAAACTTTCTTTATTTTGGCCATTTTTTAGTTATGGATTTTAATTTTTTATTTTAATTTTAAGAGAAAAATTGTTAAGATAATTTTTCATTAGAATTGCAATCATTTTTTTTCTCGTTAAATCTTCGAAATTTTACAGGATTTTGGTGTTTGAACCTCTATTTATGGCAATTTTTGAGTTTTGGAATTTCAACTTTTAATTAGCACCTAAACAGAAAATTGTTTTAGATCTTTTTATAAACAATTTTCTCATACAATCATCTAAAAGTGAAAATTAGATAATTTTTCAATGCAATTCCATCGATTTTCTTGTTAAATTATTGAAAATTTAAGACGTGACTGCTTAAAACTTATTGTCTTGGGGTTTTTAATTTTGGAACTTCTATTTTTTTATTTCTACTTAAACAAAAAAGTAATTTAGATATTTTTTTAATGCAATTACAAGAATTTCCTCGTTAAATTATCGAAAATTTAAAAGATTTTCTTTAAACCTCGTTTATTTTGGTCATACTTGAGTTTTGGAACTTCAATTTTTAATTTGTGGTAAAACAGAAAAAAACATTTTAAATCATTTTAAATCATTTTTCAAATCAATGCCAACGATATTCTGGCAAAACCATCGAAAATTAAAGATATTTTTTGGCTATTTTTGTGTTTTGGAAATTCAATTTATAATTTTTACGGAATAAAAAAATATTTTACATTATTTTTCAAACAACTACTTGTGCGTGCTATATCAATTTTTATGGCCAAAACTTAATAAAAACCCGCAGACGTTGTTTTAAAAAAACCTTCTCCCCTACTTGGGTACGCCAGTGGTGTTCAAAAAAGGTATGAAGTAAAAAGTTCTGGTGTAATTGTTTGTAGTGGCTAACTTTATGTTTTTTTGGGTGCTGTAAAGTTGCTCCCAGCTGGAAGTAGGACAAAGAATACGCGATCGGGATTACTTTTGTCCTAATTCCAGCTGGGACCAATTGTACATGAAATTGATATTCCGATTTTTAGTGTTTTTTGATGATCTAATATTTGCCTAAAAAGAGTTTATTGGACAACATCAGATTCGTGTTCAGCACTCCAAAAAAAAATAAATTAAGCCACTAAAAAAATTACATCAAAACTATCCACTTCAAACAACTGAAAAAAACTGGTTTTCTTGTAAAATTGACAATTTTTTTACAGTTTTTCAACAAAAACTTATTTTAGCTGCCGGTTTGAAACCACATACATAATTCCAGTTTTATTTGGAAAAAAATATATTTTTTAGTTTTTGTGTTATAGTTGTAAATTTACAAAAAAATAACGATTTTTGCGGAAAATTTTTCAAAAACCACTTTTATTTTAAAAACCTCTCGATTTATATAAACATTTTACCTCTGGAAATGACAGCTAATGGAAATTATTAATTCAAATTTTTGTTTTAAAACACGTACCAAAAATTTGCATAGCAACAATTCGCAGTTATCCAATCACCACCATCTTTCCCAGGAAAATCGCTCTACTCATCCTGCGACATTTTCTTGATTACCAGGTAAAATCGTACATAATTACAAAATTTTGTGTTAATTTCCACACCACCCAGGAGGTATAACACTAAGTGCGCTTTTTTTAAAGTGGTTTCCCCGTTAGGCCTAATCCACTTTTTATTTTAAATTAAAAGGTACTTACTTAAATATTTTGAATTTTAGTAATGGTCTTGATTTCACTTCACCAAATCACTTATTTCACTATTATCACCAACACTACACTTTTTAAACCGCATTTTATACCGTTTTAAACCGCATTTTGTACCGCAAGGCGCATACTTGCTGTAAAAAAAATCACAGCCCGCAATTTTTGAGAAAAAAAAATTTATAAATACCTTTTGCACCGACCCTCTAAACCAACTGATGAATTGATGGACACATTTTTTTTTAAACCTAAGGGCACTTGTATTATTTGCACATTAAATTACCACAAATTTTCTTCTGATTGCACTTGTTTCACAAATAATCGGATTTTCGATTTTGCACTCCCGAAACCGCACTTTTCCCGAATACCGAATTTCGCGATTTAACCAAACTAAAATGTCCCATATTTTTGGAAAAATTTTACACTCGCGCACATTTGATGACTTTTTTCTTCCAAATTTTCAGCTCACTTGCACCCAATTTTAAGCACATATTATTTTAAACGAAAGCAAAGAAAAAATTAATTAATTTAGGATGAAATTTCGATCGATTAAAATTACTACGACTGGATCGGACGAATTCTAGCCGCAAACTGAATTTGTTCAGCAACCAAAAATAATTTTTTAGCCTTGAAGTAAGAAGACAATTGAGCTTGAATAAATTAAATTTGATTTCACAAAAGATGAGTAATGATAACACGATAAAATATTTTATTGGGCATACTTTTACCTTCAAATTATACTTTTTGAAACTTAAATAAAATATTATTCTTCATAAAAATTTCAAAATTATTAACGTTGAATCTACGAACATGTAAAAATTTTGAATATTTTTTAATGTTTCTAGAAAATTTTTATTAAAATATTAAAAATTTAAAGTATGCGATTATTAAAATCTGATATTGGACAATTTTTAAATTTATTTCCATTAATTTTGTTAATTTCTTACTTCGTTTTAATCACCTGAACTGTTGTAATAATTTTTAAAATAATTCCAATGATTTTTACGTTAAATCATCGAAAATTTAAGAATTTTTTTAGCTAATTTTGAGTTATTTACCTTCAATTTTTTATTTCCACTTAAACAGAAAAATAATTAGATATTTTTTAAAGCAATTTTGGTGACTGTCTCGTTAAATTTCCAAAAATTAAAAAGGTTGTTTATTTTGGCCATTTTTTAGTTAAGAATTTAAATTTTTTATTTTAATTTTAACAGATAAATTGTTAAGATAATTTTTCATTAGAATTGCAATGATTTTTTTCTCGTTAAATCTTCGGAATTTTACAGGATTTTGGTGTTTAAACCTCTATTTATGGCAATATTTGAGTTTTGGAATTTCAACTTTTAATTAGCACCTAAACAGAAAATTGTTTTAGATCTTTTTATAAACAGTTTTCTCATACAATCATCTAAAAGTGAAAATTGGATAATTTTTCAAAGCAATTCCATCGATTTTCTTGTTAAATTATTGAAAATTTAAGACGTGACTGCTTAAAACTTATTTTCTTGGCGTTTTTAATTTTGGAACTTCTATTTGTTTATTTCTACTTAAACAAAAAAGTAATTTAGATATTTTTTTAATGCAATTACAAGAATTTCCTCTTTAAATTATCGAAAATTTAAAAGATTTTCTTTAAACCTCGTTTATTTTGGTCATACTTGAATTTTGGAACTTCAATTTTTAATTTGTGGTAAAACAGAAAAAAACATTTTAAATCATTTTTCAAATCAATGCCAACGATATTCTGACAAAACCATCGAAAATTAAAGATATTTTTTGGCTATTTTTGTGTTTTGGAAATTCAATTTTTAATTTTTACGGAATAAAAAAATATTTTACATTATTTTTCAAACAACTACTTGTGCGTGCTATATCAAATTTTATGGCCAAAACTTAGAAGACAACCCGCAGACGTTTTTTTAAAAAACCTTCTCCCCTACTTGGGTACGCCAGTGATGTTCAAAAAAGGTATGAAGTAAAAAGTTCTGGTGTAATTGTTTGTAGTGGCTAACTTTATGTTTTTTGGGGTGCTGTAAAGTTGCTGCCAGCTGGAAGTAGGACAAAGAATACGCGACCGTGATTACTTTTGTCCTACTTCCAGCTGGAACCAACTGTACATGACATTGATACTTGCGATTTTTAGTGTTTTTTGATGATCTAATATTTGCCTAAAAAGAGTTTGTTGGACAACATCAGATTCGTGATCAGCACTCCAAAAAAAAAAAATTAAGCCACTAAAAAAATAACACCAAAACTATCCACTTCAAACAACTGAAAAAAACTAGTTTTCTTGTAAAATTGACAATTTTTTCACAGTAAGCGTGTGATTTTTTCAACAAAAACTTATTTTAGCTGCCGGTTTGAAACCACATACATAATTCCAGTTTTATTTGGAAAAAAATATATTTTTTAGTTTTTGTGTTATAGTTGTAAATTTACAAAAAAATAACGATTTTTGCGGAAAATTTTTCAAAAACCACGTTTATTTTAAAAACCTCTCGATTTATATAAACATTTTACCTCTGGAAATGACAGCTGAGGGAAATTATTAATTCAAATTTTTGTTTTAAAACACTTACCAAAAATTTGCGTAGCAACAATTCCAATTTATCCAATCTAATCACACCACCATCTTTTTCCCAGGATCCTGCTGTATTTTCTTGATTACCAAGTAAAATCATACATAATTACAAAATTTTGTGTTAATTTCCACACCACCCAGGAGGTATAACACTAAGTGCGCTTTTTTTAAAGTGGTTTCCCCGTTAGGCCTAATCCACTTTGGTTTTATTTTAAATTAAAAGGTACTTACTTAAATATTTTGGATTTTAGTAATTTTCTTGATTTCACTTCACCAAATCACTTATTTCACTATTATCACCAACACTACATTTTTTAAACCGCATTTTATACCGTTTTAAACCGCATTTTGTACCGCAAGGCGCATATTTGCTGTAAAAAAAAATCACAGCCCGCAATTTTTGAGAAAAAAAATTTATAAATACCTTTTGCACTGACCCTCCAAACCAATTGATGAATTGATGATTTCATGGACACATTTTTTTTTTAAACCTAAGGGGCACTTTTATTTTGAGCACTTTAAATTACCACACATTTTCTTCTGATTACACTTGTTTCACAAATAATCGGATTTTCGAATTTGCACTCCCGAAACCGCACTTTTTCCGAATACCGGATATCGCGATTTAACCGAACTAAAATGTCCCAAATTTTTGGAAAAATTTTACACTCGCGCACATTTGATGGATTTTTTCTTCCAAATTTTCAGCTCACTTGCACCCAATTTTAAGCACATATTATTTTAAACGAAAGCAAAAAAAATTAATTAATTTAGGATGAAATTTCGATCGATTAAAATTACTACGACTGGATCGGACGAATTCTAGCCGCAAACTGAATTTGTCCAGCAACCAAAAATAATTTTTTAGCCTTGAAGTAAGAAGAAAATTGAGCTTGAATAAATTAAATTTGATTTCACAAAAGATGAGTAATGATAACACGATAAATATTTTATTGGTCAAACTTTTACCTTTAAGTTATAATTTTTAAAACTTAAATAAAATATTATTCTTCATAAATATTTCAAAATTATTAACATTAAATCTACGAACATGTAAAAATTTTGGATATTTTTTAATGTCTCTAGAAAATTTTTATTAAAAATTTAAAGTATGCGCTTATTAAAATCTGATTTTATTGGACAATTTTCAAATTAATTTTCTTAATTTTTTACTTCGTTTTAATCACCTGAACTGTTGTAATAATTTTTAAAACAATTCCATTGATTTTCACGTTAAATCATCGAAAATCTAAGAAATGTTTTAGCTAATTTTGAGTTTTGTAACTTCATTTTTTTATTTCCACTGAAACAGAAAAATAATTAGATATTTTTTAAAGCGATTTTGGCGATTGTCTCGTTAAATTTCCAAAAATTAAAAAGGTTGGATTTTAAACTTTGTTTATTTTGGGCATTTTTAGTTAAGAATTTTAATTTTTTATTTTAATTTTAAGAGAAAAATTGTTAAGATAATTTTTCATTAGAATTGCAATCATTTTTTTTCTCGTTAAATCTTCGAAATTTTACAGGATTTTGGTGTTTAAATCCTCTATTTATGGGAATTTTTGAGTTTTGGAATTTCAACTTTTAATTAGCACCTAAACAGAAAATTGTTTTAGATCTTTTTATAAACAATTTTCTCATACAATCATCTAACAGTGAAAATTAGATAATTTTTCAAAGCAATTCCATCGATTTTCTTGTTAAATTATTGAAAATTTAAGACGTGACTGCTTAAAACTTATTTTCTTGGCGTTTTTAATTTTGGAACTTTTATTTTTTTTATTTCTACTTAAACAAAAAAGGAATTTAGAATTTTTTTAATGCAATTACCAGAATTTCCTCGTTAAATTATCCAAAATTTAAAAGATTTTCTTTAAACCTCGTTTATTTTGGTCATACTTGAGTTTTGGAACATCAATTTTTAATTTGTGGTAAAACAGAAAAAAACATTTTAGATCATTTTTCAAATCAATGCCAGCGATATTCTGGCAATACCATCGAAAATTAAAGATATTTTTTGGTAATTTTTGTGCTTTGGAAATTCAATTTTTAATTTTTACTGAATAAAAAAATATTTTACATTATTTTTCAAGCAACTACTTGTGCGTGCCATATCAAATTTTATGCCCAAAACTTAATAAAAACCCGCAGACGTTTTTTTAAAAAACCCTTGTCCCATATTTGGGTACGCTAGCGATGTTCAAAAAAGGTATGAAGTAAATAGTTCTGGTGTAATTGTTTGTAGTGGATAACTTTATGTTTTTTGGGGTGCTGTATGTACATGAAATTGATATTGCAATTTTTAGTGTTTTTTGATGATCTAATATTTGCCTAAAAAGAGTTTATTGGACAACATCAGATTCGTGTTGAGCACTCCAAAAAAAAAAAAAAATAAAGTAAGCCACTAAAAAAATTACACCAAAACTATACACTTCAATCAATTCAAAAAAACTAGTTTTCTTGTAAAATTGACAATTTTTTCACAGTAAGCGTGTGATTTTTTCAACAAACACTTCTTTTACCTGCAGGTTTGAAACCACATACATAATTCCAGTTTTATTTGGAAAAAAATATATTTTTACTTTTTGTGTTATAGTTGTTTTACAAAAAATAACGATTTTTGCGGAAAATTTTTCAAAAAACACGTTTATTTTAAAAACCTCTCGATTTATAAATACATTTTACCTTTGGAAATGACAGCTGAGGAAAATTATTAATTCAAATTTTTGTTTTAAGACACTTACCAAAAATTTGCGTAGAAACAATTTTTGTTTTAAAACACTTACCAAAAATTTGCGTAGCAACAATTCCAAGTTATCCAATCACACCACCATCTTTTTCCCAGGATCCTACTGTATTTTCTTGATTACCAAGTAATATCATACATAATTACAAAATTTTGTGTTAATTTCCACACCACCCAGGAGGTATAACACTAAGTGCGCTTTTTTTAAAGTGGTTTCCCCGTTAGGCCTAATCCACTTTGGTTTTATTTTAAATTAAAAGGTACTTACTTAAATATTTTGGATTTTAGTAATTTTCTTGATTTCACTTCACCAAAGGCCGGATTTTGTTTGTTGGCGAGTTTTATGAACTCGCCAAAACGTCATCATTTTCCGCCAATTCGTCATTATTTACATTGTTCTCTTCGCCTGAATGATGACGTTTTGGCGAGTTTTGGAATCCGCTGTGGAAACAAAATCCCACCTCAAATCACTTATTTCACTATTATCACCAACACTACACTTTTTAAACCGCATTTTATACCGTTTTAAAGCGCATTTTGTACCGCAAGGCGCATATTTGCTATAAAAAAAATTACAGCCCGCAATTTTTGAGAAAATAAAATTATAAATACCTTTTGCACCGACCCTCCAAACCAATTGATGAATTGATGATTTCATGGACACATTTTTTTTAAACCTAATGGGCACTTTTATTTTTTGCACTTCTAATTTCCACAAATTTTCTTCTGATTGCACTTGTTTCACAAATAATCGGATTTTCGAATTTGCACTCCCGAAACCGCACTTTTCCCGAATACCGGATTTCGCGATTTAACCGAACTAAAATGTCCCAAATTTTTGGAAAAATTTTACACTCGCGCACATTTGATGATGTTTTTCTTCGAAATTTTCAGCTCACTTGCAACCAATTTTAAGCACATATTATTTTAAACGAAAGCAAAGAAAAAATTAATTAATTTAGGATGAAATTGCGATCGATTAAAATTACTACGATTGGACTGAACGAATTCTAGCCGCAGACTGAATTTGTCCAGCAACCAAAAATAATTTTTTAGCCTTGAAGTAAGAAGACAATTGAGCTTGAATAAATTAAATTTGATTTCACAAAAGATGAGTAATGATAACACGATAAATATTTTATTGGGCATACTTTTACATTCAAATTATACTTTTTGAAACTTAAATAAAATATTATTCTTCATAAAAATTTCAAAACTATTAACGTTGAATCTACGAACATGTAAAAATTTTGAATATATTTTAATGTTTCTAGAAATTTTTTATTAAAATATTAAAAATTTAAAGTATGCGATTATTAAAATCTGATATTGGACAATTTTTAAATTTATTTCCATTAATTTTGTTAATTTCTTACTTCGTTTTAATCACCTGAACTGTTGTAATAATTTTTAAAATAATTCCAATGATTTTTACGTTAAATCATCGAAAATTTAAGAATTTTTTAGCTAATTTTGAGTTATTTACCTTCAATTTTTTATTTCCACTTAAACAGAAAAATAATTAGATATTTTTTAAAGCAATTTTGGTGACTGTCTCGTTAAATTTCCAAAAATTAAAAAGGTTGTTTATTTTGGCCATTTTTTAGTTAAGAATTTTAATTTTTTATTTTAATTTTAACAGATAAATTGTTAAGATAATTTTTCATTAGAATTGCAATGATTTTCTTCTCGTTAAATCTTCGGAATTTTACAGGATTATGGTGTTTGAACCTCTATTTATGGCAATTTTTGAGTTTTGGAATTTCAACTTTTAATTAGCACTTAAACAGAAAATTGTGCAGATCTTTTTATAAACAGTTTTCTCATACAATCATCTAAAAGTGAAAATTGGATAATTTTTCAAAGCAATTCCATCGATTTTCTTGTTAAATTATTGAAAATTTAAGACGTGACTGCTTAAAACTTATTTTCTTGGCGTTTTTAATTTTGGAACTTCTATTTTTTTATTTCTACTTAAACAAAAAAGTAATTTAGATATATTTTTAATGCAATTACAAGAACTTCCTCGTTAAATTATCGAAAATTTAAAAGATTTTTCTTTAAACCTCGTTTACTCGTCATACTTGAGTTTTGGAACTTCAATTTTTAATTTGTGGTAAAACAGAAAAAAACATTTTAGATCATGTTTCAAATCAATGCCAACGATATTCTGGCAAAACCATCGAAAATTAAAGATATTTTTGGCAATTTTTGTGTTTTGGATATTGAATTTTTTCTGAATAAAAAATATTTTACAATATTTTTCAAGCAGATGCTTGTGCGTGCTATATCAAATTTTATGGCCAAAACTTAATAAAAACTCGCACACGTTTTTTTTTTTTAAACCTTCTCCCCTACTTGGGTACGCCAGTGATGTTCAAAAAAGGTATGAAGTAAAAAGTTCTGGTGTAATTGTTTGTAGTGGATAACTTTATGTTTTTTGGGGTGCTGTAAAGTTGCTCCCAGCTGGAAGTAGGACAAAGAATACGCTATCGTGATTACTTTTGTCCTACCTCCAGCTGGGACCAATTGTACATTAAATTGATATTGCGATTTTTAGTGTTTTTTGATGATCTAATATTTGCCTAAAAAACGTTTATTGGACAACATCAGATTCGTGTTCAGCACTCCGAAAAAAAAAATTAAGCCACTAAAAAAATTACACCATTACTATCCACTTCAAACAACTGAAAAAAACTGGTTTTCTTGTAAAATTGACAATTTTTTTACAGTAAGCGTGTGATTTTTTCAACAAAAACTTATTTTAGCTGCCGGCTTGAAACCACTACACTACATAATTCCAGTTTTATTTGGAAAAAAATATATTTTTTAGTTTTTGTATTATAGTTGTAAATTTACAAAAAAATAACGATTTTTGCGGAAAATTTTTCAAAAACCACGTTTATTTTAAAAACCTCTCGATTTATAAAAACATTTTACCTCTGGAAATGACAGCTGAGGGAAATTATTAATTCAAATTTTTGTTTTAAAACACTTACCAAAAATTTGCGTAGCAACGATTCCAAGTTATCCAAACACACCACCATCTTTTTTCCAGGATCCTGCTGTATTTTCTTGAATACCAAGTAAAATCATACATAATTACAAAATTTTGTGTTAATTTCCACACCACCCAGGAGGTATAACACTAAGTGCGCTTTTTTTAAAGTGGTTTCCCCGTTAGGCCTAATCCACTTTTTATTTTAAATTAAAAGGTACTTACTTAAATATTTTGAATTTTAGTAATGGTCTTGATTTCACTTCACCAAATCACTTATTTCACTATTATCACCAACACTACACTTTTTAAACCGCATTTTATACCGTTTTAAACCGCATTTTGTACCGCAAGGCGCATATTTGCTGTAAAAAAAATCACAGCCCGCAATTTTTGAGAAAAAAAAATTTATAAATACCTTTTGCACCGACCCTCCAAACCACTTGATGAATTGATGATTTCATGGACACATTTTTTTTTAAACCTAAGGGGCACTTTTATTTTTTGCACTTTAGATTTCCACAAATTTTCTTCTGATTGCACTTATTTCACAAATAATCGGATTTTCGAATTTGCACTCCCGAAACCGCACTTTTCCCGAAGACCGGATTTCGCGATTTAACCGAACTAAAATGTCCCAAATTTTTGGAAAAATTTTACACTCGCGCACATTTGATGAATTTTTTCTTCCAAATTTTCGGCTCATTTGCACCCAATTTAAGCACATATTATTTTAAACGAAAGCAAAAAAAAAATTAATTAATTTAGGATGAAATTTCGATCGATTAAAATTACTACGACTGGACCGGACGAATTCTAGCCGTAGATTGAATTTGTCCAGCAACCAAAAATAATTTTTTAGCTTAGCCTTGAAGTAAGAAGACAATTGAGCTTGAATAAATTAAATTTGATTTCACAAAAGATGAGTAATGATAACACGATAAATATTTTATTGGTCAAACTTTTACCTTCAAGTTATAATTTTTAAAACTTAAATAAAATATTATTCTTCATAAATATTTCAAAATTATTAACATTAAATCTACGAACATGTAAAAATTTTGGATATTTTTTAATGTCTGTAGAAAATTTTTATTAAAACATTAAAAATTTAAAGTATGCGCTTATTAAAATCTGATTTTATTGGATAATTTTCAAATTAATTTTCTTAATTTTTTACTTCGTTTTAATCACCTGAACTGTTGTAATAATTTTTAAAACAATTCCATTGATTTTCACGTTAAATCATCGAAAATCTAAGAAATGTTTTAGCTAATTTTGAGTTTTGTAACTTCATTTTTTTATTTCCACTGAAACAGAAAAATAACCAGATATTTTTTAAAGCGATTTTGGCGATTGTCTCGTTAAATTTCCAAAAATTAAAAAGGTTGGATTTTAAACTTTGTTTATTTTGGGCATTTTTAGTTAAGAATTTTAATTTTAAGAGAAAAATTGTTAAGATAATTTTTCATTAGAATTGCAATCATTTTTTTTCTCGTTAAATCTTCGAAATTTTACAGGATTTTGGTGTTTAAATCCTCTATTTATGGGAATTTTTGAGTTTTGGAATTTCAACTTTTAATTAGCACCTAAACAGAAAATTGTTTTAGATCTTTTTATAAACAATTTTCTCATACAATCATCTAAAAGTGAAAATTAGATAATTTTTCAAAGCAATTCCATCGATTTTTTTGTTAAATTATTGAAAACTTAAGACGTGACTGCTTAAAACTTATTTTCTTGGCGTTTTTAATTTTGGAACTTCTATTTTTTTATTTCTACTTAAACAAAAAAGTAATTTAGATATTTTTTTAATGCAATTACAAGAATTTCCTCGTTAAATTCTCGAAAATTTAAAAGATTTTCTTTAAACCTCGTTTATTTTGGTTATACTTGAGTTTTGGAACTTCAATTTTTAATTTTTGGTAAAACAGAAAAAACATTTTATATCATTTTTCAAATCAATGCCAGCGATATTCTGGCAAAAACATCGAAAATTAATTATTTGCCAATTTTTGTTTTGGAAATTCAATTTTTAATTTTTACTGAATAAAAAAATATTTTACATTATTTTTCAAGCAACTACTCTTGTGCGTGCTATATTAAATTTTATGCCCAAAACTTAATAAAAACCAGCAGACGTTTTTTTAAAAAAACCTTCTCCCCTACTTGAGTACGCCAGTGGTGTTCAAAAAAGGTATGAAGTAAAATGTTCTGGTGTAATAGTTTGTAGTGCCTAACTTTATATTTTTTGGGGTGCTGTAAAGTTGCTCCCAGCTGGAAGTAGGACAAAGAATACGCGATCGTGATTCCTTTTGTCCTAGTTCCAGCTGGGACCAATTGTACATGAAATTGATATTGCGATTTTTAGTGTTTTTTGATGATTTAATATTTGCCTAAAAAGAATTTATTGGACAACATCAGATTCGTGTTCAGCACTCCAAAAAAAAAAATAAAGTAAGCCACTAAGAAAATTACACCAAAACTATCCACTTCAAACAACTGAAAAAAACTGGTTTTCTTGTAAAATTGATAATTTTTTTACAGTAAGCGCGTGATTGTTTCAACAAAAACTTATTTTACCTGCCGGTTTGAAACCACATACATAATTCCAGTTTTATTTGGAAAAAAATATATTTTTAGTTTTTGTGTTATAGTTTTGTAAATTTACAATAAAATAACGATTTTTGCGGAAAATTGTTCATAAAACACGTTTATTTTAAAAACCTCTCGATTTATAAAAACATTTTACCTCTGGAAATGACAGCTGAGGGAAATTATTAATTCAAATTTTAGTTTTAAAACACTTACCAAAAATTTGTGTAGCAACAATTCCAAGTTATCCAATCACACCACCATCTTTTTCCCAGGATCCTGCTGTATTTTCTTGAATACCAAGTAAAATCATACATAATTACAAAATTTTGTGTTAATTTCCACACCACCCAGGAGGTATAACACTAAGTGCGCTTTTTTTATAGTGGTTTCCCCGTTAGGCCTAATCCACTTTTTATTTTAAATTAAAAGGTACTTACTTAAATATTTTGGATTTTAGTAATGGTCTTGATTTCACTTCACCAAATCACTTGTTTCACTATTATCACCAACACTACAATTTTTAAACCGCATTTTGTACCGTTTTAAACCGCATTTTGTACCGCAAGGCGCATATTTGCTGTAAAAAAAATCACAGCCCGCAATTTTTGAAAAAAAAAAATTTATAAATACCTTTTGCACCGACCCTCCAAACCAATTGATGAATTGATGATTTCACGGACACATTTTTTTTTAAACCTAGGGGGCACTTTAATTTTTTGCACTTTAAATTTCCACAAATTTTCTTATGATTGCACTTATTTCACAAATAATCGGATTTTCGAATTTGCACTCCCGAAACCGCACTTTTCCCGAATACCGGATTTCGCGATTTAACCGAACTAAAATATCCCAAATTTTTGGAAAAATTTTACACTCGCGCACATTTGATGACTTTTTTCTTCCAAATTTTCAGCTCACTTGCACCCAATGTTAATCACATATTATTTTAAACGAAAGCAAAGAAAAAATTAATTAATTTAGGATGAAATTTCGATCGATTAAAATTACTACGACTGGACCGGACGAATTCTAGCCGTAGATTGAATTTGTCCAGCAACCAAAAATAATTTTTTAGCTTAGCCTTGAAGTAAGAAGACAATTGAGCTTGAATAAATTAAATTTGATTTCACAAAAGATGAGTAATGATAACACGATAAATATTTTATTGGTCATACTTTTACCTTCAAATTATAATTTTTAAAACTTAAATAAAATATTATTCTTCCTAAAAATTTCAAAATTATTAACGCTGAATCTACGACCATGTAAAAATTTTGAATATTTTTTAATGTCTAAAAAATTCAAGGTATTTTTTCCATTAATTGTGTTAATTTTTACTTAATTTTAATCACCTGAACTGTTATAATAATTTTTAAAATAATTCCACGTTTTCACGTTAAATCATCGAAAATTTAAGAAATGTTTTTGCTAATTTTGCGTTTTTTAACTTCATTTTTTTATTTCCACTTAAACAAAAAAATATTTAGATATTTTTTAAAGCAATTTAGGCGATGGTCCTGTTAAATTTTCAAAAATTGAAAAGGTTCGACTGTATACTTTATTTATTATGGCCATTTTTTAGTTCAGAATTTAAATTTTTTATTTTAATTTTAACAGAAAAATTGTTAAGATAATTTTTCATTGGAATTGCAATGATTTCCTCGTTAAATCTTAGAAATTTTACAGGCTTTTGGTGTTTAAACCTCTATTTATGGTAATTTTTGAGTTTTGGAATTTCAATTTTTAATTAGCTCTTAAGCAGAAAACTCTTTTAGATTTTTTTTATAAACAATTCCATCGATTTTCTCATAGAATCATCTATAAATAAAAATTTGAAAATTTTGCAATGCAATTCCAACGATTTTCATTTGTTAAATTATTGAATATTTAAAACGTGTGACTGTTTAAACCTTATTTCCTTGGCGTTTTTAATTTTGGAACTTCTATTTTGTATTTCTACTCAAAGAGAAAATAATTTTGATAATTTTTTAATGCATTTCCAAGAATTTCCTCGTTAAATTATCGAAAATTTGAAAGAGTTTTCTTTAAACCTCGTTTATATTGGTCATTCTTGAGTTTTGGAACTTTAATTTTTAATTAATTAAAAAAAAACATTTGAGACCATTTTTCAAATCAATACCAACGATCTTCTGGTAAAATCATCGAAAACTAAAGATAAATTTTTTTGCAATTTTTGTGTTTTGGAAATTCAATTTTTAATTTTTACTGATTAAAAACATATTTTATATTATTTTTTAAATTTTATGCCCAAAACTTAATAAAAACCCTCAGACGTTATTCCAAAAAAAAAAAACCGTCTCCTCCTTGGGTTCGCCAGTGGTGTTCAAAAAAAGTATGAAGTGGAAAGTTCTAGTGTTATTGTTTTTAATGGTTAACTTGTTTTTTTGGGTCCTGAACATGAAATTGATATTGCGATTTTTAGTGTTTTTCGATGATCTAATATTTGCTTAAAAAGAATTTATTGGACAACTTTGGATTCGTGTTTAGCACTCTGAAAATAATAAAGTAAGCCAAGAAAAAATTAAAAAATGACACCACAAACAACTGAAAAAGACTATTTTTTTCTAAAATTGACATTTTTTTTAAATTAAGCGCGTGTCTTTTCAACTAAAACTTATTTTACCTACAGGTTCGAAACCACATAATGTTATTTGGAAAAAATATATTTTTTTAGTTTTTGTGTTTTGTTTGAAATGTACAAAAAAAACGATTTTTGCGGAAAATTTTTCAAAAAACACGTTTTTTTTTAAAACCTCTTGACTTACAAAAATTTTTTACGGTTTAAAATTTTCTCAACTAACCCTTTTATTTAATCATGATAATATAAAAATTTTGATTTACTAATTATAGCGCCTACAATCGATTGTTTAAGATTTTTATAATGTTTTCGTATTTTTTCGTTTTTTTCAGACCATACTCATGAATTAAAAAAGATATAAAAACAATTCTTTTTTTAAATTAAAGGTGGCACTATGTGCTATCGAATCGTGCCTTAAACAAGAATTTTAAGCAAGTTTTAGTTATAAAAAAACGCAAAAGTATCGCGGCGTTTGCTACAAAAATGGTGAATGCGCCGGGCAAATTATATTTTATTTATTTTATAACTTCAAATTTATTAATGTAAACCAATTAAAATTTTTACCAATAAATACTACCCTATTTTGGTGTTTATAAAAATATATTTTATAGAAAATTTTTTACAAAATGAATTTGGAAATAAAATAAGTAACAAAATCCGTTCTAAAAGAGGTAATTCTACAAATTTTAAGCTCTCTTTTGTTTTTGTAACCTTTTATAAGATTTTGAAACATGAGTTTTAAAAAATTTGTGGCATCAGGCGTAAAATCTCTAATAAAATTTGAAAATAATCCAATTTTTGAGAGGTTTAATATTTTTGGTTTGAAGTAAATTGGTTGTTGGTAAACACTGATAAAACGAAGTTACAGTAACTCATGCAATTAAGGGATCAGGTAGGAAGCCGTAAGCTATTTCCTGGTAACTGTATTACACAGGTGAAGGGGATCAAGTGTACACAATTTTCCCGGCAAAACCGTGATACCATCGAAAATATAATTTTCACCCCGCGAACGTTCGTTTATACAACCTCGCAATTACCCCATGTTAAAATTTTCCACATTCCCACGTTTTTAACTAAAGAATGTCGTGTTTAAAATTGTTTTGATAACAAATGACGCATTATTTACCCCTATTTATTAGATAACAAAACAACTTGTAATTTTAAAAAATAACTAAATTAATTCACAAGCTTACAACTTTTTGTTTTATAAAAAAAAAAACATTTTGAAAATCACCCAAAATCAATATGGTATTAAGGTGATTTAAAAACAGAAGATTGTGGTCCTTGAACAGAACCTACATATGTTTGTATAATCATCATCTGTATTTTAAATATGATGCAATTAATTTCCAAGGAATTTCTTTAATACCTGATTGATCTAAGAATTCCGGAAATAAATTATGATCCACTGTATCAAAGGCTTTTAATAAATCAATATAAAATGCTGCTACATACGAATATAATTATTGGTTTTTGTAATTATTTATTATATATTTTTTTTTTACTTCTTTGTAGTTTTACTGCAGGATTTGCAATCGATAGCTTTAAAAGCCTAGCGAAGAAAATCCTTGAAAGACAATGCACCTTATTAGTAGATGAAAGAGCTCTTAAGATAATAATTCTCTAATGTCACGTATGTTGCTCCTTCTAAAGCACAATTTCTACTTTTTTTTACAAAATAAAAAAGAATTATAAATTAATTTACAAAAGAACTAGAGATATTAAAAATTTAGAGGCAAATATTTTATTTATTTGAGTGTTTTTTGCGTTAAATTTAGTTCATTTGATAAAATTTTTGGTTTATTTTATAAACTAACAACAAAGCATAAAATTAATTAAATTTCTAAAGCCTATAGCACTTGAATTACATATTGCATTTGAGCCACAAATATTGTATTTCACAAGGGGCTTAATTTAATTGTCAGTAACAAACTGCACAAAAACATCAAACAAACGCAAAAATAATTAAAATTGGTCTAAACAAAAGATTTAATCGTAACCCTATTAATTCCGATATTCCAATACACACTAACAAGCTTGTTTTCAAATATATTTATTAATAATTCTCTTGATTAAACACGAATTATTTTAATTTAATTAAAAGTTCTTTGTAGAAAGTAAACGTTTCGTTTTCATAACGATGCTCGCTAATGAGGAGCCTTAAATAACGCTTGAATAAAACCGTTTTCAATTATTATCAATTTCCACTTCGCAAATAAGCGACGAATCATTAATAACGAGAGAATCCAGCCGATATTTAGCTCAATCATCTCAAAAGGTGATTTCACGTAAAAATATTTAATTAAATGGAAACGCTTTTTTAAAGCAATTTTTACTTCCTTACTTAATAAACTCATTAAAAATGTTTTTATTCCAAAATAAATTGAGTATTTTTGGTTGTGGTAAATCTTGTTTAAAATAAATAAATCTGTCACACATTTCTACATCTCGCTTTTGTTCCAATAAAATGATTAATGAAAAGACACGTTTTTTGGTTTTGAATTTTTGACGTGCACCCCCACATCACGTTCGCTCATAAATCTCTACGTAGACGGTTGAAAAAATGAGGGAAAAGAAAAAGACTGCACTAAACTGAATTGAAGTCTCCTTTTCTTCGCAAAACCATATTTTATTTATCTTCATGAATTATGTATTGTAACAGTTATAATTTTTTACTCACCTGCTTTTATGACCCAAATTTTTATTATTGAAAACTTGATGACGTATAAAAAACGAAAAAAAAATTGATATAAATATTTCATAATAAATTAACGTAAGGTTTTTGTATAAATATTTAAGTTATATTCATGTTGGTGGAGAAATGTAAAATAATATTTATTTTATTGAGCATTGTGTGTTCTGAAAATGCTTTTTGGAGCGTGAAAGTAAATACTTTACAATATTTTTTCTTTGGTTAAAATAACGCAATCGATATACGGGTAATATCAAAGTAAACATTGACACGTTTATTAAACTACCCTTTGTAAATATTGAAAAACAATTTTGTGGTTAAATGGAATAAATTATCTTCTGCGTTCTTTAATTAAATTTAAATACGAATTCGTCTTTAATTTGAGCATCAATTTCAAATTCAAACGAGGCTTTATTATCTCTTAATACAAGAAATTACGTTAAATGTGGCTTTTTATCAAATTTGCATTAATTTGCTTAAATTATTTAAAAAATGACTGAAATTGTTTATTTATTTTATTAACAATATTAACTTTTCAAGAAATGTGTTTGAAAACTACAAAAAATAGTTTCGAGGCGTTAATTATTCATAATTGACAAAAATTAAATCCATAAACTTCAAAAAAGTTTTCATTAATTTCATATGATTTTTGTGTAAGTAAATTTTAGATTTTTTAAGAAAAACAATGAAAACTGTCACTAAAAATAATTGATGGTTTTCAAGAAAAAAATATTAAAAATTAACAAAAACCTGCTTTAAAACAGAGTAATTTGCCTCACAAAGATATTTTTCTTCAAAAGTCATTAAAGTACAGTCTTCTGTCACATTTGACCGGCTTTAAAATGTCACTTTTTATGTTAGTTGATTCTATGGTCACTTTGTACTGCCTAGGAGTAGAAATTACTACTTTGCACTGACAAGGAATAAAAGGGTGGAGTAGAAATGAATTTTAGGCAACCCAATATACACTAACATTGTATTGTGTGTTGTATGTAAATTAAATGTCAAATTTTAAACTTATTTATTATATTACTATTTTAAAAATTTCGACGTTTGAAGAAAAAATAGCATGTTTAATTCGGAGTAAAAGAACTTTTACTCCTAATAAAACAATATACTATTTTTTAGAAAAACGTTTAGAAAACTACAAGAAAAAGTTTCAGAACTTTGATTTTTGACAATTAAAAAAAAAAACCGTTTTAAAATAGCCTATTTTTTATAAATTCATTTTTTCTGCCTAAAAAATCGGTGTTACTTATCTAAAAAAACTTTAAAATTTAAATTGTTGATTTTTGAAGATTGGAAACAAATAAAAATTGGCTTTAAAACTTTGATTATTGCCAATTTGTAACTTGGTTAAAAAAGATGAATTTTCGAATTAAAAACTAAAATCTAAAAAAGTGACTAAGTATTTTTTTTCCTAATCTTTGACACCGAGCCTGATTTTGAAAGAATTTTTCTTCTACCAAGAAGTGTATACAGGGTACGGAAAAAGTCCTGCATAATAGCTATAACTTTTTTAATATTGGTTTGATCAAAAAAATATTTCATATAAATGTTGTAGGATTTAAAAATTGACATATATCTGTAATCTTACTTTTGTTTTTTACATCACGTGACTGAGATAAGACTGTTAAGTTTAAAATCTTAAATGAAATAGTCCAAAGTTTTTTAATAATCTGAATCCACATAATTTTTTGAATCCAACGATACGTAAAAACTGACATTTTTTTCAAATATTTTTTTATTTTTTCAAAATTATTTTATCAATTTTAATTTTTATTTATTTTTAAATGTCACTTATTGCGTGTCGTTGGATTCAGAAAATTATGTAGATTTAAATTAAGAAAAAAGTTAGACTATTTCATTTATGATTTCAAATTTGACAGTCTTATTTCAGTCACGTGATGTAGAAAATCAAAAGCAAAGTCACATAAAAATGTCAATTTTTAAACCATATAACATTTATATGAATTTTTTTTGCATCAAACCAATATTAAAAAAGTTATAACCATTATGCAGGACTTTTCCCGCACCTTGTATGATAAAATATAAAAAAATACGCCATTATTTTTTTATTATCTTCTTTCAAATTTCTTCTAATTTTTGGAGTATAATTTTGAAAAAAAAACATAGTATCTTTTACTGTGGAGTGTATGTAGGTATAATAAAATGTATACTAAGTTTTTTGGTTTTACAAGGAAAAAATAAAATATGAAAAAATGAGGAGTAACGTAAAAAAAGTGTTTTTTTTTTGTTTCGAATAAAAATATGAAAAAAATAACTTTATATTCCAGGTTTTCTTAATTTTTGGACTTCGGGTCCGACTTTGAAGAATATTTTTGTATTTCTTTACTGAGAAGCATATGTGTAATATAATATAAAAAAATAAGCCCTTATATATTTTTTTTTTCGAATAAAAAAATAAAGTATGATAAACTGACTTTATTATCGAATTTTTCTTCATTTTTTGATTCCGAGTCTGATTTTGAAGGTATTTTTATTTTTTGTATTTTACTGAAGAGTGAAGGTGTAATAAAAAAATAGTAAAAAAGAGCTCTTATATTTTTTTAATCTTCGAATAAAAAATAATGTATGAAAAAATGACTTTATTTGGAGTTATTTTTAATTTGTTTACCTACTCCGAATCTAATTTTGAAGAAAATGTTTGTATTTTATTAACAAGCAGTGCATGTACAATAAAATGTAAAAATTGGGGCTTCGCACATTTTTTTTTCAAATAAAAAAACAAATTTTTCTTAGTTTTTGGACTCGGAGTTTGATTTTGAAGTATTTTTGTATTTTTTGCTAATGAATGTATGTGTAATAAAATGTAAAAATATAAAGTTTTTCTTAATTTTTTTGACCTACTCCGAATATCATTCATAGTTTTGAAGAAAATTTTTGTATTTTTTTACCGAGCAGTGTATGTACAATTAAATACCAAAAATACGGGCACTTGCATTTTTTGCTTTCAAATAAAAAAATATATAAAAAAAATTATTTCAAGTTTTTCTTAGTTTTTGGACTGATTTTGAAGTATATTTTTGTATTTTTGCTAATGTATGTATGTGTAATAAAATGTAAAAAAACAAGACCTTAATTTTTTTTATGCGAATAAAATATAAAGAAAATGTTTGTATTTTATTACTAAGCAGTGCATGTGCAATAAAATATACAAAAAAGTGGGCTGTTGCATTTTTTGTTTTCAAATAAAAAAATAATATATGAAAAAATAACTTTATTTCAAGTTTTTCTTAGTTTTTAGACGAAGAGTTTGATTTTGAAGTATATTTTTGTATTTTTACTAATGAATGTATGTGTAATAAAATGTAAAAAAATAAGCCCTTAATTTTTTTTTAGTTTCGAATAAAATATAATAATTGACTTTATTTTTGAGTTTTTCTTAATTTTTTTTACCTACTCCGAATCTAATTTTAAAGAAAATGTTTGTATTTTATTACTAAGCAGTGCATGTACAATAAAATATACAAAAAAATGGCCTGTTGCATTTTTTGTTTTCAAATAAAAAAATAGTATATGCAAAAATAACTTTATTTCAAGTTTTTCTTAGTTTTTGGACGCAGAGTTTAATTTTGAAGTATATTTTTGTATTTTTTTCTAATGAATGTATGTGTAATAAAATGTAAAAAATAACCCCTTACATTTTTTGTTTACGAATAAAATATAAAAACTCGGAGTTTGATTTTAAAGTATTTTTGTATTTTTTGCTTATGAATGTATGTGTAATAAATTGTAAAAAAATAAGCCCTTATTTTTTTTAATTTACGAATAAAATATAAAAAATGACTTTATTTTCGATTTTTTCTTAATTTTTTTATGAAAAAATTTATTTCAAGTTTTTCTTAGTTTTTGGACTCAGAGTTTGATGTTGAAGTATATTTTTGCTACTGAATGTATGTGTAATAAAATGTAAAAAATAAGCCCTTCAATTTTTTTAGTTTCGAATAAAATATAAAAATTGACTTTATTTTCGAGTTCTTCTTAATTTTTTTACATACTCCGAATATCTAATTTTGAAGAGAATATTTGGATTTTTTACCGAGCAGCGTATGTAAACTTGCTCACAGCTGGAAGTAGGACAAAGAATACGCGATCGTGATTACTTTTGTCCTACTTTCAGCTGGAACCAACTGTACAATAAAATGTAAAAAAATGACCCCTTGCAGTTTTCGATTTACAAGACAAAAATAAAATATGGTTTTATTTTCGAGGTTTTTTTAAATGTTGGATTCCCTGGAAAATGTATTATACTAAAAATTGTTATCTTTTCCTAGATAATATTTCGTCTTGGTAATAAAATATTTTATTGCAGAAAGGTATATTGAATTTATTAGGAGTAATATTTGATTTTGTTGTTTTTCGAAAATTTCATTTATTTAATATTTTTATAATAAAGATGTAAAACTAGTATTGAATATTTTGATTAACTTATTTCAAGGATTATTTTATTTTAAACAAGCTAGAGTGGAACAGCTTGTTTGTGCAACAAAAATAAAAAAATAATGAATAAGCATTTCTGGAAAATTATCTTGATTGTGCATTTTTTTTCTAATATTTAGTTTACAACAAAATAATTTCCCATAAGAGAGTTTTCATTTTTTTAATTTTTGGCTATTTTTGTAAAACATTCATACAGTACCTGGATTTTTTTTGAAACAGCCAATATTATTATTAAGCCTATTTTACAATTCAAAAAATTTATCCAATAGTTCTACCCCTCTGGATAAGTTTCTCCGAACGCCCATGGTTACACGAGATACATGTAATAAAATGTAATGTAAAAAAATAACCCCTTACATTTTTTACGAATAAAAATTACTTTATTTTAGAGTTTTTCTTAATTTTTGGACTCTAAGTTTGATTTTGAAGTTATTTTTTGTATTTTTAACTGGGAAGTTTATGTGTAATCAAATAAAAAAAATGAGCGCTTTATTTTGAGACTCCAAATTTGATTCTCAAGAAAAATTTTTTAGTGACAAGTGAATTTTTAATAAAATGTAAAAAAAATGTACCCGTAATTTTTTTTTATTTCTATCAAAAGAATAAAATATGAAAATACTTTATTTTCGAATTTTTCTTCAGTTTTGGACCCGAAGTTTGATTTAAAAAAATTCTAAGTTTTACTATGAAGTGTATTTGTAATAAAAATTAAAAAAAATAGATCTCTCATTTTTGTTTTCAAATAAAAAATGCAAACTGAATTTTTTTTTCCAACTTTTTGACTGATTTTAAAGAACACTTTTTTATGTTTTTTTTGTACTAAAAACTGCTTATATTATTACTATAAAATCAAAATTTTACTTTTTAAATAATTTAAATAAATATGAATGCAAGTATGAATGTAAAGTTGACTATGGTCAGTTTTATCGGAAAAGTTGTACAATTATCAATAAATAATTAATCAATTTGGCATGAATTATGTACTTATTGTAATAATAAAAAAGCATGTTTTAATTTACTTAAAATCTTTGATTTTTGAAGAAAATTGATTGAATATGAATGAAAATCTGCTTTAAAATGGCGGTTATTGATCAAAAAATTTTAACAATTGAATAAATTATTTTTTATAAATATAAATATTCTTAAAATTGTTGATTTTCAAAGAAATTTGTTTGAAAAAATCTACTTTAAATATACAATTTAAGATAAAATTTGTGTAATAAATTATTTATATTTGTTCGCTTCCACGGTTAAATATCGCTGATAATTTTGATTAGGAAACTAACAAAGGCTGCTGACTTCGCCGTCTGGGAAATTCTGGATGGTTTCCTTTTGGATCCCGTATCCTAAGTCCCCTTTGGAATTCCCTGCCGAGTATTCAAACTTTGATTATCTCTGTTTGCGTGTAGCGTTTGCATGCCTGGATTTGCGCACATTATCCTTCAAAGGATACCACAGGATATTACATCCATGGAAAAATCATCTTTGAGACATACGCCCGTACATCGAATCGCAAAATCATGCATTATCAAAACATTAAATATTTATTTAAACCGGAATTTCCGGTGAGCGGACGATTTGTTGTGCATATTTGTTTCCAACCAGCTGGAAAAACTTTGATGTATATTGTTACGATTCATGGATTTCATGGGTATCTCTGGATATGTGCAAACTTATTCAACTTAAATAAAGTTCCTGTCACTGTTTTTTGGGCTTATAAAAATGGAATTTCCTCGAGCGGAAGAAAATGAGTTTGAAATTAGTTTTTAATAAAAGTTTTTAACGTAATGTTATGCAGGATTTAGGATTATTCGTTTTAAGCTTTTTTTATTTGAGGTAATTGCGTCTGGGTGCCTTCAGGGTATAATTTCAATGTGGTTTTATAATTTTTTTTACTTAAAAACTGTAATCAAAAAACCCATATAGGCCATGATGAAATTGCTGTTGCTCCATGCTTCAATTAGCTTAATATCACCTTTTCATTCATTTAAGGTCTCCATTTTAGATCCATTGTGAAAAATCGCTACATCAATCTTCAGCAGTCAGCATAGAGGGTGACGTACATTTTATCTACATACAGGGTGATCATTTGAAAACGATCCACCTTAAATAACTTCAGTTTGATAAAATTTATAAAAAATCTGCAAATCAGGTCAATTACATATATTACATGTTACACGTACTTAAAATAAAACTAAAACTAATAAGTGCAGTATAATTTTTTTTTACATATTTACAAAGTTTAGATGGTTATGATGTTTTACCCTATCAGATGGTTTTGCAAAAGATGACTTTTATATTTGTTATTGAATGATTGAATGGATGATGAATGCAAAGAAATGGGAACAGAATTGTATTGTTTCTCTGCTGTGTATGAAAAAGATCTTGTGAATAGTGATGTTTTGTGCTTTGGTATAGTAAGATGATAAGACATTGTCTGGTGTGTATAGTGTGAATATCGTGTCTAAATTTTAGTTTATTGGCGAGATATGATTGACAACCCGTTTTTAGCAATTTATGTACAAAATTTGTCATGTGCAATTTTCTCCGAAGACTCATGTCCAACCACTGCAATTCTGGTAACTTGTATCGTACATGATCTCTTGCTCTTAAATTAAAAATAAATATGCAAGAGTTTTGAATTCGTTGCAATCTTCTTGCACAAACTACATCTATACAAGGACCATATACACCATAATTACAGCAACTCAAGACAAGTGTTTCACACAGCATCTTTTTTATTGGAATGCTTAGAATTCGGTTACTCCTATAAAGACTTCTAAGAATATCGTAATTTACTGTCCATATATAAGCCCAAGTTTTTAGCTTCATTTTTTGTTGTTATAATATCATTATTAACTTTTAATTTTTCATCGTCTCCTAGTAAGTTTTGATCTTTTCCAAAATACAAGACGCAAGATTTTGTAGCATTTATCTTAAGCCCATTTTCACTAGAATATCTAGCAATATCATCAAGTGTTTCCTTCAGGCTGTTTAGTTTAGCATCTCTATTCTCTTTATTAAAGCTCACATATACTTGTGTGTCATCGGCGTATTGATGCAAGTAACAGTCATCACGCACTCGTTAATGTCCATTGTAAATATTGTAAACAATAGTGGTCCTAGGATGGATCCCTGCGGAACACCTTTGGATATGCTAATATTTTTTGACGTTGTATTTCCACATCGCACCTTTTGAAATCTATTTGATAGATAGGCTTGAAAGAATAGTACAGTCTGAGCACTAAAACCATAGTATCTAAGTTTGCTATAGTCCAACAAAACTAATGAAGTTGTCATTCTTTTATCCCAAGCTGCTATTATGTCATCGCAAATACTTGAGAGAGCTGTTGTTGTACTATAACCTGTTCTAAAACCTGATTGAGAATTAGGTAGTAGGTTATTTGTTTCTAAGAACGCTTTAGTTTTCTCGAATATAAGCCTTTCAAAGATTTTAGAAAACACCGGCAACAAACTTATAGGGCGTAAATTAGAATATTCATTTGGTTTGTTGTTCTTTGGTAAAGGTATTACCAATGCTTCTTTCCATGCCGAGGGAAAAATTGATTGGTTTATACACTCATTAAAAATATGCTGCAAAAAGGTAAAATTTTAGGACAGCAGAGTCTGATCATTTGCATTGACAATGTATCATGCCCAGCATCATTTAATTTGATATAACAGATTGCCTTTGCCACGTCTGACTCTGTAACTCATTTATGTTATTTCTATATTTATTGTTCTCAAATTGAAGAACTGTTTCCTTGTTAATAGCAATTTGGACCGCTATAATAAATTGTGAATTAATCTCATCTGGATTGCTTAAGTGATGTGGTAATGTTAAAGTATTGCCTTTGTTGTAAACATTAAGAGAGGATAGTGCTTTCCACATTTCTCTATTGCTGTTTTTAGCATGTACAAAATTTAAATAGGCTTCTTTTTCTCTTCGGATTGCAGCAGTTGTATAATTACGAATTTCTTTATAAGCATTCCATACGGCAGGTTCCCCTGTTTTTTTAAACTTTGAATATAATTTGTGTCTTCTTTTTTGCATTATTTTTATAACATCAGTAAGCCATAGCTTTTGATTTACTTACACGAACCAAATGAATCGGCGCATGAATATTAAAAATATTAAGTATGTTACTGATTAAAAAGGTTATTTTATTATCAACGTCAGAAAATTGATATATCTCAGTCCAATCGATCTGATTTAAATAATAATCAAAATCATTTATATCAAAATTTCAATTGCACTTGATTTAAGATTGAATGTACAGTTGGTCCCAGCTGGAAGTAGGACAAAAGTAATCACGATCGCGTATTCTTTGTCCTACTTCCAGCTGGGAGCAACTTTACCTTCTATTAATTGATGATCAGTGGATTCTAGGATGTCAATATAATTTATATTTGAATCAATAATATTTTTGTTTGTCACCATAATAACATCTATAAGACTTTTAGTTGTTTTCGTAATACGCGTAGGATTTTGTACCACCTGATTTAAACCAAAAGTTTCCATAAAACTAGTTAACATGTTTGTAGAAGTATTATCAGTATTCATTAGATTTATATTCAAATCCCCAAGGATGACTAGTTCATCAGAGAGCGGTAATATACTGGAAATGGTATTTTCCAAACATGTTACAAAGTCTTGAATATTATCTGCAGGCGGTCTATACAGGGTGGGCCAACGAAAACGAAACAGACGAGTTTTGAAATAGTTAATAAAAACATTTGTAAAAATGCTCGGACAGGTCAACTTTAGTTTCGAGGGGGACATATTTTGCAATAGAGCTGATTCAAAAATCCATTCGTCCCTGCGCCCTATGGACACAACCCCTTAAATTTTAATAGGGATGGTGGGGTAAGTAATACCTCGTTGGAAAGATCTTTTTATCCTGAGTAACATACAAAAAAAAAAGTTAAATCGATCGAATCGTTTTAAAGATATTCAAAATTTAGTAAGTAGAGATTTCATGCCTTTTAAAATTATGCCATGAACACCACACCTTCAATTTTAAGTGTTTTGATAAGGTAAGTAATACCGTTTCGAGAGGGACATACTTTGCAATAGAGTTGATTTAAAAATCCATTCATCCCTCGCCCTTTGGACACAACCCCTAAAATTTTAATAGGGATGGTAGGGTAAGTAATACCTCGTTGGAAAGATCTTTTTACCCAGAGTAACATACAAAAAAAAAGTTAAATCGATCGATTCGTTTTAAAGATATTCAAAATTTAGCAAGTAGAGTTTTCATACCTTTTAAAATTGTGCTATGAACACCATGCCTTCAATTTTAAGTCTTTTGATAGGGTAAGTAATACCTCCTTGGAAAGTTCTTTTTACCACAAGTAACATACAAAAAAACAAAAGTGAAATCGATTGGTTTGTTTTAAAGAATTCAAAATAAAACAGTATTGCACATTATTTTTTATTTAACCAAACTATACTTAACTAATCTTTTTGAAGAAAACTTAACACTTTAAAGAATCCCATCGATCCCGACACTTTCAAGGATGTTTTTATTATATTATTAAATGTTCGAATCGAGTTCCACCAACCTCCATGCAAACGTACAAATTTTTCTCAAAGCGAATTCTTACATTTTGTAACATTTCAGCAGTAATTTCTCGGCATTCATTAATAATTCTCTGTTGTAACTCTGCTAGATATCCTGGTTCCGTTGCGTAAATCTTACTTTTAAATGCCCCCAAAGGAAAAAATCAAGGGGAGTAAGATCGGGAGATCGCGGCGGCCACTCCAAAGGTCCTCTACGCCCAATCCATTGCCCAGGAAACGTCGTATCCAAGATTTCCCTAACAGGCCGTGTGTAATGAGGAGGGGCTCCGTCTTGTTGGAAAATCAGATGCTCTTCTAAATAACGATCGTCATTTTCGATAATATCGTCAAGAAATGGATAAACAAAGTTTTGAAGTAGATCCAAGTACATATCCCCTGTTAGATTGCCATCTAGAAAATAAGGACCAATAAGACGGTCTCCAAAAATTCCAACCCACACATTCAATTTTTGAGGAGTTTGAGTGTGAACTTCATGAAATACCCTAGGATTCTCATCTGACCAATATCGACAATTATGACGATTAACGGTTGAGTTTAAGAAAAAAGTGCACTCATCAGAAAAACAGACATTATAAAGATAATTTTCATCAGCAATTATCCGTTCCGTCATCACCTCACAAAATTGCAGTCGCCTATCAAAATCATCTTCATTTAACTCATGAATTAAATGAATTTTATAGGGATGATATTTGTGACCTTTCAATATTCGGCGAATGGTTGTTCTGCTGATGTTAGTCACAGTCTCCAGTTTTCTTGTGCTTAAAGTTGGATCTGCAGCAACTTGTCCCAAAACACCTATTTCAACGACCTCATTTTTTATTGGACGAACATTACCAGGATCGCGTTTCTTATTACCAACTGAACCAGTATTTTTAAATTTTGCAACCAACTCCAGAACGTATTTTCGGTTACAATGTTTGTTTGGATGTTGTTCATTAAATAAATTAGCTGCACGATGAGCATTCTCATCGTTTTTAAAATAAAAAGTGATTAATTCAACCCTTTCTGGAATTCTATAAACCATTGCTCGCATAAGCTTTTACAGAAGTTCACAAAATTATAAATGTTGATTTCTAATAATTAGTCATAAACAGTTTTAACACGATGAAAATCACCACAATACAAAATACAACTGATAAAAAGAATCTCAATGTGGTTATAAATCGTTTTATGTTTTGCATTGTTTTGTTCCAGATGTTACAAAAGTTTAAACAATTCCTCGAATAAATTTAAATTTGTTTTTTAAAATCTCTCTTTTGTAGAAAATGAAAATAAATTGCGTTTTACATGTTTTTGTATGTTACTTTGGGTTAAAAGATCTTTCCCAGGAGGTATTACTTACCCTATCAAAACACTTAAAATTGAAGCCGTGGTGTTCATAGCACAATTTTAAAGGCATGAAAACTTCACATGTTAAATTTTGAATATCTTCAAAACGAATCGAAGGATTTAACTTTTTTTTTGGCATGTTACTCTGGGTAAAAAGATCTTTCTAACGAGCTATTAAATTTTTAGGGGTTGTGTCCAAAGGGCAAGGGATGAATATATTTTTGAATCAAGTCTATTGCAAAATATGTCCCCCTCGAAACGATATTACTTACCCTATCAAAACACTTAAAATTGAAGGCGTGGTGTTCATAGCACAATTTAAAAAGACATGAAATCTCTACTTGCTAAATATTGAATATCTTTAAAACGAATCGATCGATTTAACTTTTTTTTTTGTATGTTACTCTGAGTAAAAAGATCTTTCTAACAAGGTATTACTTACCCCACCATCCCTATTAAAATTTTAGGGGTTGTCCCATAGGGCACAAGGGGGAATGGATTTTTGAATCACTTCTATTGCAAAATATGTCCCCCTCGAAACCAAAGTTGACCTGTCCGAGCGTTTTTTCAAAATGTTTTATTAACTATTTTAAAACTCGTCTGTTTCGTTTTCGTTGGCCCACCCTGTATACTATGCCAAAAGTTACAACTGCATGTGCGAATTTTCCCGTAAACCATAAATCTTCAACACCTTCCTGGATTTCTGAATTGACAATTTTTGTTGAAATATCTGCGATCCTTTCTTAATAGATATTATAGTAACCGTTTATTTGCACATCGTTATCTGATATATTGGATGTTAACCAAGTTTCGGTAATACCTAAAATAATGTATTTTGTTTTAGTTAGGACTTCTTTTACGTGATTTAAACTGGGAAATAATGACCGAATGTTAATATGAGCTATTTTTAATTTGGAGTCAGAATGATTAGAGTTATGCATAATTAGTTATGAAATCCAGGGCAAATTAACAAGTATCTGCATACAAACAAAAACATTATTAAGGTTATCACTTAGTTGAATAGGTCTTCTAATATTTCTTCGTTATGGATTTCAATAATATTCTCCCCTTCATTCTTGCGTACCCAAATTTTACCATCCCTTATCAAACGAATTGATAGCCCATATCGCGAAGACTGCCAGCTCTTTTGTAAAGAGAATATGTTTCCTTCGTGAGGTCTTCATTAATGTAAATATTGCCAACACCAGGAATACCACACCTCTGCTTTGATATTTTACCATGTTTTGTTCGTTTTGACATAATTTCCCTTTTCTTTATAACAGACTTAAAAGATAGGATGACTAACGGCTTTTTGGAAGTTTTGATTATTCTTGTATCTTCCATATCACTTTCCAGAAGATTGACATCAATTGTTTCACAAACTTTTATAGCACTTACTTTTACAGCTGCTTTATCTTTAAATTCCATTTATTAAGATATTTTTTTCTCTCTTACATATTTCGTTTCTATTAATAATATCCCTGAGGAGTGACAATTCGTTTTTAATATTTTATTTTCTTTGCATGTTTCTTCGAGCACTTCTTTAATAACTATATTTTTGTTTTTTTCTTCTTCGTATTTTTCGTTAATAAAGTCAAGAGCATCTTTGGTGCATGATTTTAATTCTCTGATTTCATTAATTAACTCCTGCATGTTAGTTACTTCTTTATCAGATAGCATGAAACTTTGGTTGTCTGCTTTCCGAATGTTTACATCTTGAGGTATAACCTTACTTTGGCACTTCTCACAATTCCATACCTTTTTATTTTTTAGCATAATTCGTGCTTCCACTTCTGTTAGTCCGATACATTCTACATTATGACAGTTCCTGCACCCATTACATTTTATCTTATATTTACTCTTATTAATAGCTTTTTTACACGAATAACAAGTGGCCTTTGTACCACCAACCATTTTGATTCACATAAGGAGTAACATTGGCCCCAGTATCAATCCTTGTGGGACACCCATGTTCGTGGGCTTAATTTGACCTTTGGCATTGCCAATTTGGAAGTTGTTTAAAAAAATGCTGTCATAAGATTTCCTTTAAAGTTTTCCAAGTTTCTTTAGGAGAATTTGTATTTATTAAATAATTTTCATTTTAAATGAAGAATTGAGAAGGTTTTGTTAAAAAAGCATGTGATAATAATCAATGATTACACAAATTATGGACAATAAAATAGCGATTAAATTTCCATTTCACAAAACGCGCTTATGAAATGCTCGATTGCTTTATTGATTATTTGGGCGTAATTGTAATCCCTGATAGAACTAATTGTTGTTCCTTTACATCAAACAATGTAATTACGTACACCTCTTTTTGTGTCACATATGCACATCCCTAAATCCATCAACTACACAATTTTAATAAAACGTTGACAAAAATTTATCATGATTACTAAAAATTTTGCAGCTCACCTTCTTGATTTATTAACTTCACTATCATTTTTATTTAGTTCGAAGTTGATTTATTATCTAAAACGTGCATCATAAAAACTTTAATTCATGTCTCAAAACATATACTGCTAGGTAATAAAGATTAATTTGAAAAATTTTGAGTGATTGCTGATATTAAATTACGTTTCTTTGAGTAAGCCATCAATTTCTTACTGTAAAACCGATTTTTTCGTGTGAAAGCAGTTTTTTTCCCAAGAGGCCATTATTGTTTCCGTTTAGAAACCAAAAACTCTTAGTCAGGAGAATACGTCAATATTTTACACATTTTACCATCGGAAGTGGCACGTGCACAGGATTCATAGGAATTACTCCTAGCACGTTTTATAGTTTAATTCCTTGTATAAATTACCTACCCCACAACTTAATTAAATAACTTGAATTGCGTCGTTTAATTTAATATTAATGTGTGTAACTTTAATTAAACTCACTACAGTTCCACCAAAAGCATAAACATAAAATTCAATTTATAGGTAAGATTAGCTTTTTAGTCAAATTTTCATGGATTATCCATGATAATAAATAATCTCAAGCTTGTGATACGAAACGTGGTATAATGCAGTATTAAATAGAGATTATAAATGATAAAAGTGACAAGAAAAGTGTAATAAATCTTGTATCTGAATTTATACGTGAAGCTAGGGTTAGAAAATCCCAAAAAAGATCGCGATAATTTGAGTAAATTAAAGAAAATGGAAGCTTCAAGAATTTGGACAGAAATGTCTTAATATACGTTGTGAGATAATGTTATCTTGTATTAAATAAATAATATACAGTTGAGTAGACACGTAATGGATTATTATTTTGACGTGAAGCTTAAATTATTTAGCAATAAATCAATTGAATTAAAATAACTAAATTTATGTTAAATTCCTAAGTGAAATTCTATATTTTCGTCGCATCCTCCGGAAAATAAATAATTCACTATAAAACATTTGCACTGAGATTTCCGGAGTTATCCCCAAATTTGAATATTTATGTTTTGCTAAAGCACCAAATTTGCTATAAATATTTAATTAACCTCGAAAGTATAAGTAATGCAATAGAATATTATATTTTAATATACATACCTTGCTTAAATCAACATTATTGTTTATTATCTTAAAGTTTTATATTTTCATTATAATAAAACTTTTAACACAATAATCATGTAAATATAAACATACGTTATTAATTTTGCTGAATTTATTATTTTTTCATAAAAAAATGGCGTTTAAATGCAAATTATTGCGCATTTTTTTCTTTAAAATACAAAAATTGGTAATACTTTTGTTCGATTTCCTTTTAATTTTTCTACTTCATATTTTTTTTTGGAAAACAAGAAAATGTAAAGGCTCAATTTTTTTTAAAATTTTGTTATACATACAATTCTTAGTAAAACTGCATAAAAAGTTTTTTTTTCAAAATCAGACCAGGAGTCAAAAAATTAAATAAAATTACAGTCACTTTTTCACATTTTTTTTTTAATTAAAAACAAAAAATGTAAGGGCCTAATTTGTTTTATATCTTATTAGACGTACAGTCCTTAGTAAAACTGTATAAAAAGTTTTTTTCAAAATCAAAACAGGAAAAAATCATCAGATTTAATTTTTTTTAAATCGAAATTAAAAAATTTCAATTTTTTTATACTTTTTTACACATAAGTAAAATCACATATTTTTGTCCAAATCAGACCAGGACTTAAAAAACTAAACAAATAATGAAAATAATCAGTCACTTTTTCAGATTTTATTTTTTTAATCGAAAACAAAAAAAATTAAAAAAATCAGTCTCTTTTTCAAATTGTATTTTTTTAATCGAAAACAAAAAATGTAATGACTAAATTTTTTATATTTTATTAGGCATACAGTCCTAAGTAAAACAGCATAAAAAGTTTTTTTCAAAATCAGACCAGGAGCCCAAAAAAAATAACAAAGAAAATGAAAATATTCCGCCACTTTTTCAGATTTTATTTTTTTAATCAAAGACAAAAATGCAATGTCTTAATTTTTTAATATTTTGTTACACATACAGTCCTAGGTAAAATTACCTAAAAAGTTTTTTCAAAATCAGACCAAGAGTCAAAAAAATTAAAAAAATCAGTCACTTTTTCAGATTTTATTTTTTTAGGCAAAAATAAAAAATGTAAGGTTTCAATTTTTTTATATTTTGTTACGCATACAGTTTTAAGTAAAATTACATAAAAAGTTTTTTCAAAATCAGACGACGAGTCAAAGAATTAGAAAAAAAATGAAAAAAATCAGTCTCTTTTTCAAATTGTATTTTTTTAATCGAAAACGAAAAAAATGTAATGGCTAAATTTTTTTATATTTTATTAGACATGCAGTCCTTAGTAAAACTGCATTAAAAGTTTTTTCAAAATCAGACCAGGAGTAAAACAAAAATTAAAAAAAGAAAATTAAAATATTCAGCAACTTTTTCAGATTTTATTTTTTTAATCGAAAACAAAAAAATTTAATGTGGCAATTTCTTTATATTTTGTAACTCATACAATCCTAAGTAATATTACATAGAAAGTATTTTCAAAATGAGACCACGAGTCAAAGAATTAAAAAAAAAGATGAAAAAAATCAGCCTCCTTTTCAAATTGTATTTTTTAATCGAAAACAAAAAAATGTAAGGGCTAAATTTTATTATATTTTATTACACATGCAGTCCTAAGTAAAATTACCTAAAAAGTTTTTTTCAAAATCAGAACAAGAGTGAATAAATTAAAAAAAAAAAAAAAAATCAGTCACCTTTTCAGATTTTATTTTTTTAATCAAAAACGAAAAAATTCAAGGGCTCAATTTTTTTATAATTTGTTATACATACAATCCGAAGTAAAAGTGCATAAAACGATTTTTCAAAATCAAACCAGGAGTTAAAAAATTAAACAAAAAATGAAAAAAACAATTCTTTTCTTATGATCATGCAAACTTAATTAATTTTTAATAATTCGACTTTTTTTTTAAATTTTACTAAACACAATTCCTGCAAAATTGCTGAATTTTAAAACGTTTTTATTCTTTTTCAATCGATATATTTCAAAAATTGACTTTTTAATTTTTTTATGCAAAAATCGTCAATAATCAGCATTTTGAAACTAGTTTTTCTAATTTTACAAACTTTTTCCTTAAAAAATCTACAATTTTAAGACAATTTTTATTATCAAAAACAGAATTTTTGCAAAATTGCATTTAAAAACTTGATTTCATAAAAATCTTGATGCCGATTTTTGTTCGTTTTCAATAATTTTTCTTTAAAAATAAATGAATTTAAACAAAATACGAGGCTTTGAATTGTTAAAAAAAATAATAAATGCAAGTTTGATAAATTCCTAATAATTTTAAAACTGCTTTGGACAAAAATTGCCAACTAACGTTTTGAGTCATTTTAATGTTTATTTTTAATCTTTTTTCTTAAAAAATCTAAAATTTTCTGTTTTTAAAAAAATCATACGAAACTGATGAATGATTTTCACGTCCGGTTTTTCCAACATATCTTGAGACGAAACTAAATCTTAAGCTGCGTCTTAATACGTACGTTCAGCTTATTCAATTGCACCACGCCAAAATCTCGTCTTATTTGCGTTAAGAGAGCTTATACATAGGCTTAAGCACCAAAACATAACCTACACTCGTTAAAGCAATCCTATCTGTCTGGTAAACATGAATACTGAAAATGCTGATATTGTGGATGAGCTACATTTAAATAATTATGTAGAAAATATATACCAAATTTAAGAATTCCCTACCAAATATATGTAAGTGCAAGTTATTTTGATTTTTGAAATATATTGTTTAACTAAATATGGCCTCTCTTCTTGGGAATAATGTATTATTTTTGATTTCGCACTGATCTTAAATTAAACTATGGACGCTACTTTCAAAACAATTACCACTTACGCCCGGTTTCTTCATCAGGTCTTGAGACCAAATTAAATCTTAAACTGCGTCTCAAGAATCAAGTTCTCAGAATCATGTTTATTCAGTTGCACCACCCCGAAATCTCGTCTTATTCGCGTGTCCAGCAGAGCTTATACATAAGTCGTTAATTTTGAGAGCTTGAGCACTAAAACATGACCTAAACTCGTTAAAACAATCCTATCTGGTGGATTTATATGAATAATTTGGATTTAAATAATTATGTGGACAATATACCAAATATAAGAATTCCTCGTCAAAAATATCTATTTTGATTTTTATACGGAGGAGCAGTTTTTTTAAAGATTTAGATTAACTAAATTGCCTTTTTTTCTTGGGAATAATATATTCTGTTTAATTTTGCACTCAAGTCCTAGTTTCGAAACAATGACCAAATGTTAAATGTTTATGGTGAATTTTGAACAGATGGTTTTAGAAGCAGCCAATTACAAGAGGATTGGAAGCATCCTCTTTGCAACAGTGTTGCCAAATCTATCCGGACCCCAGCCAAGACGTCGTGAATGAAGTCATGGTGCAACGCACACTCCACTTAAAGCTGGGGTTGAATCTGAGCCGAGCTTGGCCGAGCTGCGTCTAAAGACATATTGGAGCAACCGGACGTTATTTACTGTTTACAAAGCGATTTTATGGTAATCTTAGGCCGCTGATTTTTGAAACAGCCGTTGATATCTGGACCCTAGCCAAAACGTCGTGAATACAATTTCGATTTAAGCTGAGCTTGGTGAAGATGCTTTTAAAGAGTTGTTGAAGAAACCGGGCATTTTAGATCTGTTACTGTTTACAAAATGAATGTATGGTTATGTTAAAGCTAACAACTAATTGACTTTTGAAACAGCCAGTCAAGTGACCTCGAACAAAACCATGGTTCAACGCAAGCTCGACTTAAGCTGTGCTTAAATCTGAGCTGAGCTTAGTGAAGCCGCGTCTAAAGAAATGTTGAAGAAAACGGGGGTTAAACTTTTTTGAGAAAATCAATAATTTTTATTAAAAAATAATATTTCAATCGAAATAAAAATAAAAAAAAATATAAAATTTTCAATTATGTTTTTAGTGATTTTTTTTCCAGGTTATTTAATAAAAAAGCTTTCATAAAAATCTTAATAAGTATCAGCAATAAACATCATCTGAAGATTACGGAGATTCCTTTTTCCTTTCTTATCATTCCTCGTTTGTAAAAGGTCGAGGATTTATCCAAGTAGTAAAAAGTAGAAACACATTTTGCCACTAACTTGAATCTGAATAATAAATGGAACAGTGGCTGCACTATAAATAACTTTGGTCATGCTTTCTGGTAGTTGTGAACATTTCATGAAACTATTTTAACGGCTTTAATAAATTTGTTTTAAAATTTAAAGCGCTTTTTTATGTTTTAAAGCGATTTTTTTATAAATGATTTGTGGAAGGAAATTTCGCGTTTTATACCCTAAAGACTTTCATCCTGAAAGATAACATTTATGGCTTTTCTTCAAATAATCGTTAAAATTAGGCGTTAGTATTGTTCTTCTTTAGTTTAAAAATTATTTTAATGGATTTTGGGCATGCTAGGGAAATGGGTAGACTATGGAAGGTGAATTAAGGTCATGGACAAAAGTTGAGCCCGACACCCCTATATATTTTAAATCATAATTTAGTGTCCCATTTCTGCAGGTACTTCCATCGATCCTCGCCTAATGGAGCAAACGCGAATGCTCATTGGATTATCTTCCTTCGCGTTTCTACGAGTTAAATTCACTCCAAAAACCCTGCAAATAAAATAAAACCCAACTACGCTATTATCCATTACATAATTGCTGTTTATCACCACAAGTATTATCTTAATTGGAAAAATGTTAATATAATTTTTTTATTATACAGTCTGTACCGAAAATTATACAACATTACGAAAATCAAACATCACCTTCCTCTAGTCTCTTATTGTTATCACTTTAATTAAACCGTGACTTGTATTATTCGAAAAACAATAATACCTCAAGTTCAATTTTTGGTATTGATTGTACTGGTGTTTTTATGCACCTATAAATAGTCGCGAGGGTGGAATTTCAAACGTTTAGAGGTGTTTGAAGACAAAAGGTATTCAGCTCTTATCATCCCTACTTCCTCTTGTAAAAAAAAATCGTATCTACCTCTACAACGGAATTATCTTCTACAGGAGGTTTAATGAACATTTCGAGGAATTTAAATAGCCGCCATTGGAAAATTGACATTGGAGTTTCATGTATGGTAAATGAATATTGTCTTCTCGCGTGATTATTTCGAACAATGCAACACATTTAGAGAAGCATTGTTGGTCTTCTATAATCATAGCATAATACAAGTCAGTGATTATGGATGAATACTTTATTTATAACCATGTTATTCAATAATTCCCAAGGACCGCCCTAGGTGAATTTATGTTAAACCTTGAAAGTTCTTCCGAGATTAAACAAACCCACAAGGAGTACAATTATAAATAAATAAATACCAACTTCGAATTATTATTATAATTAACTTATGAAAACATCAATTAATTTATGTAAAATATTTTTCGAAACAAATATTGAAAAATTATAAAATGATGAATTTGTTACAGTTGTAAAAGCTTTTTCACACTAATTTTTTCCACTCGTACAATTTTTTTCTAAAAAAATGCTTTGATATACGAATGTGTTATGCATGAATTTCGTGCATCAAATGCTCGGCTTATTTTAATTTTCGAATTCGTAATTTTATGCATATTAGTGCATGTGCAATAAGTGGAGTTTTAAATTAAAAATTAATTTCGTGCTTTTTTAATAATTTACGAAAGTATCATGTGCGAAAATGGGATTTAGAAAGTACTGATGGAATAATAAATTAAGGTGTGTATATTTTTATTAAAAGAAAATTGTACACGCTTTGAAAACATGGCGAATGCGCCGGGAGTGAGAGTTTTCATTTATTTTTAAATCGAAATTCGTAACTTGAAATTACTAATTTACTGCTTCACGTGATAAAATACATTTAAATACATTAATTTTATAAATTACAAATACGCAAGCTTAATTTGTTTTACGAAAAATTTACCGAAATATTTAAGGAAGAAAAATGATAATGCAAAGTTTCTGCTAATAAGTGGCTTAGCTATTTTCAGGTTTTAGTTGAAATTTGATGTTTTCAATTTCATCCCAAATTTTTAATGAAGATTTTTGTAAAATGCGGTCAAAATCTTTGGGTTTTTACTATTTTATTTTTTTACTTATACAGGGTGCCCCGTTTTAATTAATCTAGCTGAATATCTTAAGGGCAATTTACTAAATGGAAAATATAGTGGTTTAGTTTTGCATCTGCATTCATAAAATCTAGTATGAACAACATTTTTGTATAATTTTTTTTTGTAGATGATTTAGAAGTAATTTCTTTAATTATTAGAAGGAAAAAAATTGGAGAATGTACAAAAAAAAATATAATGATCTAAAAGTACCTTAACTTTGGACCCCTCTAATTAATTTTGTGCTAGATTGCAGAAGGTAACTCTCTGGCAAAATGTAGCCTAATCAATTTAGATTATAAATCTGAAAAAAAAAATAAAAATCTAACGAGGGAAACTTGAGTTATAAAATGTATCGCGGTGTCTAGGAAGACGCTCTTAAAAACTAAGCGATTTCCTTAAAAATGTTTCAGACAAAAATTGAGGGGAACAGTTATTATTAGTTTCATTTGGGTTTTTAATTTTTATGGGGGTTTATTGCAAATTTTTCATGATATTCGCAAAACTCCTATTCTTGCAAACTGTATGGTGCATTCATAATGAGGTGTTGCTTGAGTTTTATTTCAAAAAAACTTTCGTTCTTGCGTTTTCCATTCGTCTGTGCCTTTGTTTTAGAGGGTTGTCCCTAATCTCAGATATTCAGAAGATGCCTGGTATTGTATTCATGCGAGGTCTCCAGTGTTTCCAGTGTTGGTGCTTTGATGTTGAAGTTTCTCAGTGTCAATGTCGGTTGCAGGTGTCGTTTAGATGATGAACTGCCTGGATAGTGGCTTGCTGGTCGTGGGGCTTTTACTAGGCTTCTAACACCCTTCTTTCGAGCTATGAGAATTTGTCCCATGTGACTAAAGTGTCCCCAGACATCAATTCCTTAGGAGATAATAGAATGGAACAAGCTGAAGTACTCTCAGTTAATTCTGCCTCCGTTCTTGAGATCTGAAGACACCTTCTAATCGCATAAGTGGCCTTCGGCTCTCCAGTTCAATCTCGAGTCGATGTATACTCCTAGGAATTTGACAGGATCATCTGGAGTTATCCACCTGTTCATAGTGTAATTTAGGTACACCGTTTTAGAGCTGTTGAGGGATAGCTGCTTTCCTTCAAATCATACTCCAGCTTCCTATAGGCTTGCATTGCTTCTATCCTTAGCTCCTTGTACGGAGTTACCTTCTCTGGTTTTTGTTGTGTCGTCTGCGTATTTTTCTAGGTGTCCAGGAGCGTTTACTGGCAGGTTATTCATGTATGTAATGAAAAGCACTGATCCTAGAAGAGAGCCTTGTGGGACACCCTTAGTAGTCATTGTTGCATGTGACTAGCTGCTTACGATTGCTAAGGTATGATTTTAGCAGTGCAAACGAAGCTCCACGGATACCATAGCATTAAGCTTTAGTTAGGAATATTTCATGGGACATCGAGTTAAAGGCTTTGCTTAGGTTACATACACCGTTACATACACCGTACCTAACAAATTCTTCATTGCATCCTCTGTGCGTCTGTTTTCTCTAAAACCTTATTACTCTGTACATAATCATTTTTTTTTTCAAAGAGTTTGTTGATACTGACTAGTATTAGTTTCTCAAGTATTTTGGAAAGTCCGGTATTACGGAAATTAGCCTGTAGTTAGAGCAGGAATTGGTGTCTCCTTTTTTGTAGATAGGGTGTATTATTCCTACCTTTCGTTGAATATAATCTTTAAGGGTCTGGATTTAGATTAGGAATTTAATTCATAAAAGTCTAGAGTTCTTTAAATTTTTAATAATCGTCTCGATTTCTGTTTCATCCATCGAGCACGGAAAGGTACTGGATCCATTTACTGGCATCTTGATTATGACCTTATGCTGGCTAAGGGTAGTTGTAGCGTCCTGGGCCCTGATTATAATATTCGGCGCGGCTCCGCTGGTAATCCACGGAGGCCTAGTGTAATGTGGAAGCGAAGATAAGACTGAGATGTGACAATGTGAGATGACGGGCCAAACCCTGTCCCACTCGCCCCTCGCTCTGTTCTAAAATCAGGCTAGTGCGCATCGTTCGTTCGCCATAGCGCTTCGTAATACACTTTTCGTTACGCCTTCGGATAAGTAGCGATTGTAACGTACGAAGGCCATTATAATCTAGGCCCTGGCCTGTGAAGAAATCATTAAATTTTTCAGCTGATGGAATATTTTCAGGATGTTTTTCTCGAGTTCTGTATATTTCTATATTTATAATGTCCCAGATGGTTTTTTGTTTGTTGTTGAATATATCGAACATATCATTTGCACTGTTTCCATCATGTATGTCGTGGTTTTTGAAGCCATTATCTGTGAGAAGGTGTCAATGTTCGCTTTCGAGTAATTTCATTGTCACTAGGAGCTATCTGGTTGTTGTTGTTGGTGGTGTGGTTACACGATCACCGTTTTATGATCACTAATACTTGTATTAGTGTAATCACCTGGATTTGTGAAGATATTGTCAATCAGGTAGCAACTGCATTTCCAATTCTTGTTGAATACGTTATTGACGCTTGTAAATAATGACATGCCATAACTTTGTTAAGCTCCACTTGTATAACTTGTGTTTTTGTGGAGAAGCAGTTGATTAATACATAGTTGAGTGCTTTGTTAAGTGTGTCCATGAAGACCCTTAGATTGCTCACAGGTGACCTATAGGTGGATATGATAATGGTGCCTAACTGATGAATATGATTTTAATATCCACCAGGTCCTGAACATGCATAAATGCCTCCATGGCAGTGGGTTTTACGGAAGTAGATCGAAACCAATCCATTTACATTATAGAGCTTAGAGTTGTCATCGTTCAATGATTGTTTGTAGTTTGGGGTTTGAGTTTATGTATCAGTAGTTCTAGGCTGTATAGTTTGTTGGTTATGCATTGAATATTTAGGTTGATTATTTTAAAGTTGTTTGGCTGGTTGCTGTTTTTATCAGTCCGTGGTAACTTTAATGGTCTGGTCTGACTTTGGCTGTTTTCTTTTATAAAAACTGCTCTTGTCTCTTGATTCTTCATAGATTAGATGCCCACCAGCTCTGAAGTTGAAACTGTTTAAGCTTATACCTCTGGGCCAAAAAGGCGGTTCACATATTTCCTTGATATAGTTAAAAGAAACTATAACAACAAAGGAATTAGTTTGATGGTTTTCTTTAGTTGAGAAGATCTTCGTTTCTTTAATTTTAAGTTTTTCGACTATATGATGCTTTACATTTTCCACTTTGGCTTCTTTTTTGGCTCTCACAGCTTCTGCTCCAGTTATTTTTTTCATCTATTGCAGTCTCTTCATAGCTTCTTCTGTTTGTTCTTCTTCTTCCAGTTCGAACAAGAGTAAAACCGTCTTCCTTTTCTGTTTCATTGTTACCATTGACTAGAGAGCTTAATTGGTGGAGGCCTTTCGCCTCTGTTTTCCTTTTCTGCTTAGCGTTGCTCCCATCTTCCATAGTTGCATTCTCTCCTACAATTTTACTTGTTTGGTTTATTACTTCACTATCATTTGATAATTGCATGTTCATGACTTCTTGTCGACTAACTTACTGTGGTTTTACATTTTCCATCCTTTCATTTGTTGGTTTGTTTGTGAGAAGATTGATTAAGTGAAGATTCTCCTGACTCCTTTGAGTTATGTTTCCTACTGCATTGTCACTACTTACCGTTTTAATTGTTGCGTTTTTACAGTATCTTAGGGATATATTTTGGCCCTCGTTATCATCGAGTCCCAAAAATGTGCTTTCAAAAATTTTAGGTTATAAATTTTTAACATAGGTAACCGTCGTTTTACGCCGGGGTTCCGTTCCGAGAGACACCGGCGTAAAATGAACACACATTTTTCGTGCTTTTTTTGCACAATATTTGGGTTCTGAATCACTGACGCCCATAATGAAACTACAAATTGAATATTCTTTTAATCCGACACCAACCGGCGTAATTGTGAATCGTCGTAAAGCGAACCGGCGCAAAACGACGTTTACCTGTAATTATTAATTTTGATAACTAGTACACTTGGTTGCATATATATGAGTAAACTTGAATTTAAATATGGCCTACTTCATAGGCTCGACAACTTTCTTACTAAACATAAATATCTTGAAAAGGCTTAGTACGGTTTCAGATCAAAGAAATCAACCACAACTACCCTAATTAGCTTTTATGAAAAAAAGTAATAATGAACATGAATAAGAAATTACATGCAATAGGAGTATTCTGCGACCTGAGTAGAGCTTTTGATTGCATGTATTAGATAAGCTCTAACATTATGGCATCCTTGTAAATGCAGCAAAACTTATTGAGTCATATCTTACCAATAGAGTACATTTTGTAGAAATAATACAATAGACCAACACACAGGTACCAAAACACGTAGCTCAAACATTTAGTATATCCCAAGGCTCAATTTTAGGCTTAATTTTATTTTCGTTGTATATAAATAACATTCTTGTCAGATGCTTTTGTGGTCATGTATGCCATTACACAGGATTTTATTTCTTCTTGTTCAACATTAGCTTCTACAGAAGAACATAATTTTGAAAAAACTGCATCAATGGTTCTCTTCAAATCAACTATATTGGAACCCCACCAAAATTGCTGTATTTTCATACTAATCAAAAACTTGTTTCAGAAAAGACAAATTTATGCATAGGGCAGAATAATATTCAGCTTTCTGAATCAGATAATTTTTTGGGCTTCAATATGATGAATACATCCCACTTTTCTGTAGCTTCTTTTCAAATTATCAGAGTATCATTGCGGACCGCTAAAGGGCGCGTGAGATTAGGAAGAAAAATTCATGATCGACCATTACGCCTACCGCTGTATTTCAAGTTTGTCTTGTCAGATTTTCAAATTTCTTTCAGATTTATAAACTAGATTAATTAAACAACAATTGGTCAGTTGTTTATGTTTTGCAATTTTATACAGAATTAATTATAAGGTCCCAAATTTAAGGCTATTATATTTTTTTTGCTATTGTAGATTTAGTAGAATATTATAAAAAAAAACTATTTAAAAATATTTGTACTGGCAGAAATAAACTGCTATTTTTGCCTGTTAAGAAAACCCTCCCTGAACTTCGCCAATTTTAATCAAAAAAAGTTATAAATTATTTAGCATTAATTAAATTTTGCTACTTAATACTGTTAGTTTAAAATTACATGATATTCGCATTAGTAACTTTAATTTCCCTAATGTAAATAAAAGGCGATATTAATATTTTATAATTTTAAATAAAGAAATATTCAAAAACTTTTTTAGGTAATAAAAAGTAATGTTGATTTAAGTAAAGTAAGCAATAAAATATAATATACCTCATAATTTATAGGTAATTTTGTGCTTTTGCAAAAAAAAACATAAATATTCAAATTTAAGGATATCTCAGGGAATCACGACTCCCTATACAAATATTTTATTGTGAAACATCGTATTTTAAATATTTAAAAAAAATTTATTTGTTTTGAATTTTAAATTTTAAAATAACGGTGAATTTAATAGTGTAATAAAATCGTTGAAGTAAAAATTTTATGCTTGTTATTTTCGAAACTATGCGTTTTATTATTATTGTCTCAAATACTACAACTTAAGTATTTTCATTTATTTGAAACTTCCGTATTTTAATTCACCTTTCTAAAATTCCCTTCTTGTTAATAAGCACAAGCTTTGATTCTAATTAAATTCCTTTACTAATTTCAAGATATTCGCTGCGTTCCAAAGAAACATTAATTTGAACAAATAAAATTTAAAATTCAAATTTGTATAAATTAAAGTTGTTATATTGGGAAACAAATTTATCATTCAGTTTGTTCATTTGTAAAATTTGAAATATTTATGTACATGCATTTATATTAATGCAAAACAAACAATGGTTTAATATTTTTTTTATTCCGTGTAATACCATGTGTTTTTTAATTAATAATGCATGCAAAACACAAAACATACTTTATTATTCCCTGGATGGAGTCGCGAGAGGAAATAAGATTTGAAAGATAAGATGTAATGGCGGTGTCTGCATGAAAAATAGAAGAAAAGACAAGTGAAATGCTTGAGTGCAGATTTTCCATTCACACGGATTACTTTTCACCTTTCAATTTATTAAAAAGCGGATGTTACTCCTACAAGACGTAATCTTTATGTGAATTAATCAAATAAATCGAAACTGTTTTTTTTTTTCAATTGGTTAAAAAAAACCAGGATTTATTTAGCAGCTTGGACGTCACTCGAATTTTAATCCTCCAGAAATACAAACAAACTTAATTGATTTTATTGTTAAAACACCAATTTTTATATATTTTTTTTGTTTCAGGTAAATACAATGCACTTAAAATCAAACCACTTACTTAAATTTGATTTTCAATCGGATTAAAAGGTAATATCAAATAAAACGTATTGACCGTTGTGTTTTCAATTCAGCGCCTCTTTCGGTGGTTTCGAAGTACTTCACAACTCCATGAAAAGCGATTCAAGTTAAACGATCTCCTTCTTACGGTCGGAGGCGTAACTAATGAAATGACGTCATAAGTGGGTTAGTTTCTATATTAGGTCCTTAATCGTCGCTACAAGAAATACCAATATTAACATGACAAAAATGAAAAAATGAAAAAATGAAACCAGAAATTTTTGGTCATTTTTTTTTCTAAAAAACGTATGTTGTTTTGGTTTCATGGTGAATTAATAATTTCCGTCATTTCTAATTAAGTAGCTGAACATAATTCTGAAGAATGGTGATTATCCTTTAATTTGGAAGGATATTAGATTTTGTCTTGTTTTAAAGAATGGTAAACGCAATGAGATAATTAGCTACAGACCAATTGCAATTTTAAATAACTTCTCTAAATAGTTCAATAACCAGAATCAGTTTACTGAAATTCACCATGAATTTATGTCTGGAAGATCAACAACGAGAAACTTATTTAATATTACTCAATTTCTCTCGGAAGGACTTGAAGTAACTTGCAAACTGATGTGATATACACGGATCTCTCAAAAGCTTTTGATATAATGGAACATCACGGTAGGCTTCTGGAAAAAATTAAAAAATTCAATATCAGCAATAACATTGTTAAGGTAGTCTTTGACACTTTAGAGGTGTACCAGACTTAGAAACCCTGTGTTTGACACTTGTTTGAACCAATAATTGACAATAAGGAAAATTGAAAAAAAAATATTTAAATTAATGAAAAAAATTAAAAACTTAAGTAAATAGATACAAAAAAATAAAAAATAAATTCAATTTAAAAACAAAAATAAATCAAATAAATATTTTTTTAAGAATACTTCAGTAGTTCAGGTACAGTTGGTCCCAGCTGGAAGTAGGACAAAAGTAATCACGATCGCGTATTCTTTGTCCTACTTCCAGCTGGGAGCGACTTTACATAAAAATATCCTCTTTTATTCATTTGAATTGGTTCGCCTATAACTTCTAAAATTGCACTTTTGTTATACCAGATTTTATCTGGTACTGAGGGCCATTTCCAGGTATTCCCTGTCGATCTCATCATACAACTAATCTGATACTCTTTATTATTGATTTGATTAATTTGTCCTTGATACAAATTTTGTTCGTATTCTACAACAACGAACTGTGTTCTCCCGATCTGAAGAATTAGTCTGTTGTCCTTCATCACTTGTCTGTTCTTCATCACTTGTCAGTTCTTCATCACTTGTCTGTTCTTCTTTTTTTTAACTTTTCTTCACATTTCTTTGGTGCTGACTTCTCTTCCCTTTTCCTCTTTCTTTCTTCTTCACTTGTCTCTTCTTCTTTCTTTTTACCTTGGTTTTTTATTCTTCTTCACTGCAGCCTTGTCTTCTCGTTTTCTTTCTTCTTTAAGTTCCATTCCTTTGATGTTACTGCTGCAGGTATTTTAAATTTCGGTTTCTAAATCTTGGAAATATTTTCAGACTCCTTTGGCCAGAACAAGGCACTTTTAAATGGTGAAGGCGTATCATTTCTTTGAGATCATTTACTGCCTCTTTGGTATTTTTATTATCATTATCAGAATCCAGCTTTTCATTATATTTCTTTGTAAATTTTTCTTTAGAATTTCCATTACTTTTATGACAACCCAGTTTTTCATTAATTTCTCCGGTAAAATTTTCTTTGGTATTTTCATTATCATAACCCAGCTTTTCAGTAATATCCTTGGAAAAATTTTCTTTGGTATTTTCATTATCATAACCCAGCTTTTCAGTAATTTCCTTGGTAAAATTTTCTTTGTAATTTTCATTAGCATTATCACAACCCAGCTGTTTATCATTTTCCTTTGTGAATAATTATTAATAGATGTAGAAGGCATTGTTAAATAATACAACAGTGGTTGTTATTATTGATAGTTGTCAGTTATAGTTATCATGTAATGTTGTGAATATCAATTTATAAAATATAGATTATTTGAGTTGAGAAGACACTTTAACATCCTTGCTATTTATTATTGTAGAGGAATTAGGTAAAATGGCTATGTTTTCTATCACATAAATTTTTTTATTAGGTTGCAGATTAGCTATGGGGCCATTTTTGGGAATGCAATTAGAATCAATGCTGGAAGTTAGACTTCCATCTGCCATTATATCAAACGATAGAGAAATATTATCCCCCAGGATGTTTTCATGATACTCTTGTTCTTCTTAAAACAACAGTAGACTTGGATCATCAATAGTTTTGTCTAAGTTTTCCTTAATTATATTATCATCGTTTTTATCCACTTTGTTCTTAGCTTTCCAAAATTCAAATAAACATTTATTTTCCACATTTCCAATCCAGGTATCTCCTGAATTTTTAAATAAGTTCAACAATTCTGAATTTAACTGATTTTCAATAGAAGTTAAATTCAAAGCGTCTTTTGAAATGGTAGATGAACTTAAAGGTTGAGGCAAAGTTGAGTAGTCTGTTTTAAAATTTTATCAAATTTCATATATTGGGCCTCAAAAGGGCAAAGTGCACAATGTCGAAAACCATTAGTAAGTAATGCTTTACAATCCAATTTTTTCATTGCATTGTTTAAAACTGGTCCAAAGTCTTCCCACATGCTCCAATCTCCAATTATGAACAGCTTTCTTCCATTCTGGTTTTAAAGGATTAAAAACTGCATTTGGAAGAAGGGCGATCAAAATTATACCTTTTTCTGTGCAAAATTCGCTAACTGGCAGTGTCAAGTGCGACTTATGACTATCAACAAATAAAATAACTAGCAATTGTATTTCGTGTTTGACAATCCATGGATAGAATACATTTGGTATGTACTCATAAAAGGTCTCTCCAGTCATCCATCCACTATTAGAACGACCTATTCCCCAATGTTTTGGCATCAATTTTGCAATTAATTGAGGTGAGGAATCCTTTTATAATTAAATAAAATCATAGGAGGCGCAAGCATTCCATCTGCATTTCCGGTTACCATCGCGGTTAAACATCCCTTCTTATCATTATTAATAAAGTTATATACCAAATTTTCACCTTTACGAACTAGAATTTTATTCTGTTTAGGCGACAAAAATGCAGATTCGTCACAGTTGAAATCCCTCTTAAGTTAATTTAAAATATACAGTGAATTGCCTTTTTGTAAAAATTCTTCAATTTCTGCAAACCATTTTCGAAGGCTTTCTTCCGTAACATTAGATCTGCTGTTTGTTACGTTTTGTGATATTCGTTGTTTAATTATTGGGTGTTGTCTCATAAAAGCTTCAAACCAATGTCTGGTGACCATTAGTGAACGGAGTTTCTTTATTTAGTCTTTTTACAAGCATTTGTACGCTATCTAGTAGCTGATCCTTAGTTCATGGGAAACCAGCTTCTGAAATTGTTAAAATCCACTTCTCTAATATACAGGGTGTTTCATTGAAAACTTCAAATGTCGTTTATTTCATAACCAAAATTTTTCTCAAAAAATTAACCGAACACGCCGATTTTTGTTTTGAGGGGGACGCATTATAAGACCGATTTAAGCACTCTTACGTCACTTCCTTAAGCGGGGGGCGTTAACCTCCTAATTTCTAAAATGGCAACAGGGGTTGAGTAATATATCATTTGAAAGCTGCTTTTAATTAGAATTTAACGGTATAAATTAAATTAAAATTGATCGATTCGTTTTAAAGAAAAAAAAATAAAAACCTATTGTAATACTCAAATTTAAAGTTTGCAATAACATTTTTTTTAGTTATAAAATAATTTTATTTTTAAATAGACAATTAAAGTAAATGTTCGAAATGTTTTCCAAAATTTTCCAAGCAGAAATAGAGACGGTCTTCAAACTCTGCGCGAACATTTTGTAGCATTACTGGTGTAATATTTCCACATTCGTTTATGATCCTTTGACGTTGGTTCTGGAAGACCTTATTTTTTAAATAGCCCCAAACGAAAAAATCCAGCGGTGTGAGGTCAGGTGAGCGTGCTGGCCATTCAATAGTACCTCTACGGCCAATTCAACTAGGAAAGGTTCTGTTTAAATATTGACGAACCGGTAACGTATAATGTGGGGGAGCACCATCCTGTTGAAACATTATCAAATTTTCGTCCAACATATCATTTTCTAAGACATGTGTTATTGTAGGTTCGATAATATTTTGCAGCATATCTAAATATTTTTCGCCTGTTAAGTTGCCATCAATAAATATTGGGCCTATAATATGGTCCCCATAAATGCCAAGCCAAACATTTAATTTTTCTGGATACTGACAGTGCTCTTCTCGCATCCAATGTGGATTTTCTGTACTCCAATAACGACAGTTATGTATATTAACTTCACCCCTCAAATTAAATGTTGCTTCATCACTAAACCAGATGTTTTGTAATTGGTTTGAAGTATTTGATAGTCTATTAGACATAACTTCACAAAACTCTGTTCGGCGATCAAAATCATCTTCACTTAATTCTTGATGACAAAAAAATTTATGCGGGCGATATTTTAAATTTCTTAAAATTCTCCAAACCTTTGTACTTTGAAGTCCTGTTAATGTAGATAAGTTTCTTATGGAAGTTTGCGGATTTAGAGATGTTTCGCCTACTACAGTCAACGTTTCTACTTCATTTGGGGGGCCGCCAGTTCTACTGAACCCATTTCACGAAATTTATTGAACAAATCTAAAACATATCTTGCAGATACATTTTTATAGGGATGAAGATTATTAAAACGAGTAGCTGCTCGAAGGGCACATCTTCTTTCTTCACCATATAGCATAATAATCTCAACTCGATCATCCTTAGAATAAACAATTTTGAATGGTTAGGAGGTAATAAAGTTAGTGTAATCTATTTAATTCGAAAACCTGTAATACATTAAATTAAATTATTTCAATTTTTAAATCACATTTTATTTAGATTTAAACACCTGTCAAATCATGTGGATAACATAACAAAGAAATTTATTTATTGTTCTTTTGCGTTTAAATTTTAAATTAAATTATTCATGAGAACCAAACGGGACATCTTACCTTCAATTTTTTATTCAGTATTTAATAATTTGCTAATTGAAAAAAGATTTTTTGGGTTAATTTAACATTTTTTAAATTTATTTATTGCAAAGAGTTTTTAATTTTTTTCTTTAAAACGGATCGATTAATTTTAATTTAATTTATACCGTTGAATTCTAATTAAAAGGAGTTTTCAAATGAAATATTACTCAACCCCTGTTGCCATTTAAGAAATTAGGGGGTTAACGCCCCCCGCTTAAGGAAGTGATGTGAGAGTGCTTAAATCGGTCTTCGGTTAATTTTTTGAAAAAAATTTTGGTTATGAAATAAACGACATTTGAAGTTTTCAATGAAACACCCTGTATATTAATTTTTGAACCACCGCAAATTATAGTTTGATGGATTTTTTGGTTTAAATTTTAATTAGTTCTATAAATGTGGCAACGCTGCGGTGTGCAGGGTGACAACCTTAATTTGCTTGGTTTAATGGTTCGACTAGATTTTTATAAAATAAGTTTGTTTATTTACAAGAAATAAATCTCAATTTCGTATTATTGTTATTGTCTGATAGTTGCCAGTTAAAAATTATTAATTTTGCTGAATTCTATTATAAGACTCTATTATTGACTTATTTTGAATGAATTATTGACTATTGTCGAGTAAAAATTTTCATATCTTAGTTATAAATTATTAATTAAATTGGTGTCAAACACTGGTATATTTTGTTTAATTAGATCCCCAATCTTTGACAGTATTGTCCATAACTGGTTCAAACGCTATGACGTATTCCAATGGATTTTAAATAAATAATTGACTTGCTGTATTTATTTTCTTGTATTGTAAGTATTAGATAATGCGATATCTTCTATTGGAGTAGTCTTTGACAATCATTAAAGTAAATTATTTACATTAAAATTTAGTATTTTTATGTTGATCAAATTTTGGGACAAATTGATATCAAATTGGGGCAGTATTTGATATCAATGTGTCCCAATATTTGACCAACATAAAAATACTAAATTTTAATGCAAATAATTTGCTTTAATGATTGTCAAAGACTACTGCAATAGAAGATATCACATTATCTAATACTTACAATACAATTCAAGAATTTACTTAAAATCAATTGGAATACGATGTCGCGTTTGAACCAGTTATGGACACTGGTGTCAAAGATTGGGCATTTAGTTAAATAAAATGTACCAGTGTTTGACAATAATTTTTTTAATAATTTATAACAAAAATATGAAAATTTTTTGCTGCAAATTATACATTCAACTAAGATACACATTGAAGAAGTTTCCTTATACACAAATTTGAGCTTGATATCAAAAATTATTTACCTTACTACAGAAGTGCACGATTCATAGACACAAGACTCACTGCCCATTGAAGTCAACACAAAGAATCACACAAAATGGTAGGGTAAAACAGTTCCCCATTTTAAATTTTAACATTTCTCTAGAGATGTCGCTAAACCTATTAAATTATTTTATAGCTTCCTTAGCATTCCGAAAAATAACCAATACTGGGACAGTGTCGAGGACTAGTACACTTACCTTATATTGCTTAAATCTTACTTAACCAATAGGAAGCAAGTTGTTGTGAATGAAGGAATAAAGTCTGACACACATACTCCACATAGTGGGGTTCCTCAAGGATCCAATTTAGGCTTGGCGCTGACCTACATCTGACGTCATCGTGGTATGTTTTCGTGTATAATTCTACTGGTCTTTATTAATGAACCATAAAATGCGATAATTAATCAAAAAAGCTTACTAAAACCTTCTTTTAAAGCATGAGACGTGCCTTTTCTTTCTGTGAAAGTGTTTTAGGCTTTAGGTAAACAATGATGAAGATTATCGCCGTTTTTTGGAGTTTATGGCTGGTGGTCAGAGCTCAGCGTGTGTCGTACTGATAGCGTTATCACTAGCTATCATAAGACACACGCGGCTATGACCGCCAGTTTAGTGCGTCCTTCAAGAACAAACGACCCTCCGGCGATCATTAAAAAAGGGAAAAGGAGATGGCTTTTATCCCGGATGCCTGCAAAAAGGACATTACTTTAGGGAATAAGAAAAAACAGCGCGAGTTTGCTTGAAAATAAAATAATTATGAAAATAATTTTCTTTCTGCAAAATGTTGAAAAGACTCGCTTATTTATCGAATTTATATTTTTTTAACATAAATAAACAACTTTATATTAAATTACATACATAAAAGAAACATCACTGTAGCTAGAGATAATTAATTTCCTTTTATGTTTTAATTATACATTAATCGTAAATGTAGTTTATTTTTTTTTAATTTCTTGTAAAAATAAGGAATCCTGGTGTAAATTTCCAGGCTAAAAGCCCCGGGTGTACATTACGTCTATTTTTATGAAGTGAAAAGCTTTTATAGAACTTGCGTATTCAACCAACAAAATAAACTTACAAAGGCAGTCATTTGTGTGTTCAAAGTAAATTATTCATTACAACACGAGTGTTTTCCATAAACATACACAAATATCGTCTAGCTTTTCCTCATAAAAAAATTAATTAAGCTTTATGAGCAGATTTGGAAGGCTTTATTTGAATATTAATTTACGAGCTAAAAATTTGTTTTATCGGGTTTTATTATTATTATTTTAGTCTACTCGTTTTCATTAAGTTTTAGTGCGATATTTTAAAGGAATATGCTAATATTTTAATTTCCACAGGATTAAGTTTCGCTTGTTGTGAGTTAAAACTTTTATTTTAATGAATACACAAGTGGATTTAACTGATGGACCAACCTCTAATGAATTAATTTACTAAATTTACCAAGGCTATTGAAAACACCAAAACAATAGCTATTGTAGTGTCCTGAATAAGTGCTTCAATAAAATTTGGTAAAATTATAAAAATATGTTCACTATTTACAAATTAACTTTAAAAAACAAAATCCGACATATCTTTTCGATTTTACAGGACTAAAAACTTAGTCAATGTTTATAGATGAAAAAATATTATTTTCAAAATTGAAATAATAACAAAATATAGCTCCTTCTAAACAGGATTTAATTGTGATTTACAAGAATTTTAAATGAAGCTGCTGCGATTTTTTATTAGGCAGTTAGGATTTTTTTACTAAAAGTCTACATTTCGGCCTTTTTGATTTTTAACGCTCTTAATTATAACGTTCCATTTAATCACCTGTAACTTCTACAATTTTTAATATAATAAACTGAAATTTGGTAGATTTATAAAAATATGCACTATACTCCAAAAACAAGTTTAAAAATAAAAATCCTACATTTAGTTTAGGTTTTATAAAGCTACAAACTTACACAATTTTTAAATATTTATAAAAATTTCTTTTAAATTTTTATTCAAAATAAAATATAGTTCTCCTTGCACAGGATTTAATTATAACTTACAAGCATTTTATTTTTAATCGATTCGATTTTTTTTGAGGAAGTTATAATTTTTTTACAGAAGTCCCAGATTTTCTTCTTGCTTACTTTATTGCCATTATTTGCAGGGCTTTACAAAATTAGCTGTAATTTCGAAATTATTTTAAGTACTTGAATAACATTTGGTAAAATTATAAAAATATATTTAATATTTGCAAATTAACTTTAAAAAACAAAATCCTGCAAGTCTTTTCGATTTTACAGGACTACAAATTTAGTAAATGTTTGCAAATGAAAAAATATTATTTTCAAAATTTAAATAATAACATAATATAGCTCCTTTTAAACATGCTTTAATTGTGATTTATAGGAATTTTGAATTCAGCTGCTGCGATTTTTTATAAGGAAGTTATGATTTTTTTTACTAAAAGTCTACATTTCGGCCTTTTTGATTTGAAACGCTCTTAATTATAACGTTCCATTTAATCACCTGTAACTTCTACAATTTTTAATATAATAAAATGAAATTTGATAGATTTATAAAAAGATGCAGAATACTCCAAAAACAAGTTTGAAAATATAAATCTGACATTTAGTATAGCTTTTATAAAGCTACAAACTTACACAATTATTAAATATTAATAAAAATTTCTTTTAAATTTTTATTCAAAATAAAATATAGTTCTCCTTGCACAGGATTTAATTATGACTTACAAGCATTTTATTTTAAATCGATACGATTTTTTTTTGAGGAAGTTATAATTTTTTTACAGATGTCCCAGATTTTCTTCTTACTTACTTTATTGGCATTATTTACAGGGCTTTACAAAATCAGCTGGAATTTCTAAATTTTTTTAAGTGCTTCAATAAAATTTGGTAAAATTATAAAAATATGTTCAATATTTACAAATTAACTTTAAAAAACAAAATCCGACACGTCTTTTCGATTTTACAGGACTACAAATTTAGTAAATGATTGCAGATGAAAAAAATATTATTTTCAAAATTTAAATAATAACAAAATATAGCTCCTTTTAAACAGGCTTTAATTCTGATTTATAGGAATTTTAAATTCAGCTGCTGCGATTTTTTATAAGGAAGTTATGATTTTTTGACTTAAAGTCTACATTTCGGCCTTTTTGATTTTAAACGCTCTTAATTATAAGGTTCCATTTAATCACGTGTAACTTCTACAATTTTAAAGATAATAAACTGAAATTTGGTAGATTTATAAAAATATGCACTATACTCCAAAAACAAGTTTTAAAATAAAAATCCTACATTTAGTTTATGTTTTATAAAGCTACAAACTTACACAATTTTTAAATATTAATAAAAATTTCTTTTAAATTTTTATTCTAAATAAAATATAGTTCTCCTTGCACAGGATTTAATTATGACTTACAAGCATTTTATTTTTAATCGATACGATTTTTTTTGAGGAAGTTATAATTTTTTTACAGAAGTCCCAGATTTTCTTCTTGCTTACTTTATTGCCATTATTTGCAGGGCTTTACAAAATTAGCTGTAATTTCGAAATTATTTTAAGTACTTGAATAACATTTGGTAAAATTATAACAATATATTTAATATTTGCAAATTAACTTTAAAAAACAAAATCCTGCAAGTCTTTTCGATTTTACAGGACTACAAATTTAGTAAATGTTTGCAAATGAAAAAATATTATTTTCAAAATTTAAATAATAACATAATATAGCTCCTTTTAAAAAGGCTTTAATTGTGATTTATAGGAATTTTGAATTCAGCTGCTGCGATTTTTTATAAGGAAGTTATGATTTTTTTTACTAAAAGTCTACATTTCGGCCTTTTTGATTTGAAACGCTCTTAATTATAACGTTCCATTTAATCACCTGTAACTTCTACAATTTTTAATATAATAAAATGAAATTTGATAGATTTATAAAAAGATGCAGAATACTCCAAAAACAAGTTTGAAAATAAAAATCTGACATTTAGTATAGCTTTTATAAAGCTACAAACTTACACAATTATTAAATATTAATAAAAATTTCTTTTAAATTTTTATTCAAAATAAAATATAGTTCTCCTTGCACAGGATTTAATTATGACTTACAAGCATTTTATTTTAAATCGATACGATTTTTTTTTGAGGAAGTTATAATTTTTTTACAGAAGTCCCAGATTTTCTTCTTGCTTACTTTATTGCCATTATTTGCAGGGCTTTACCAAATTAGCTGTAATTTCGAAATTATTTTAAGTACTTGAATAAAATTTGGTAAAATTATAAAAATATGTTCAATATTTACAAATTAACGTTAAAAAACAAAATCCGACATGTCTTTTCGATTTTACAGGACTAAAAACTTAGTCAATGTTGATAGATGAAAAAATAATATTTTCAAAATTTAAATAATAACAAAATATAGCTCCTTCTAAACAGGCTTTAAATATGTTTTTTTAGAATTTTAAACAAAGCTGCTGCGATTTTTTATAAGGCAGTTATGATTTTTTTACTTAAAGTCTACATTTCATCCTTTTTGATTTGAAACGCTCTTAATTATAAGGTTCCATTTAATCACCTGTAACATCTACAATTTTGAAGATAATAAAATGAAATTTGGTATATTTATAAAAATATGCACAATACTCCAAAAACAAGTTTAAAAATAAAAATCCTACATTTAGTTTAGGTTTTATAAAGCAACAAACTTACACAATTTTCAAATATTAATAAAAATTTCTTGTAAAATTTTTATTCAAAATAAAATATAATTATCCTTGCAAAGGATTTAATTATGACTTACAAGCATTTTATTTTAAATCGATACGATTTTTTTTGAGGAAGTTATAATTTTTTTACAAAAGTCCCAGATTTTCTTCTTGCTTAATTTATTGGCATTATTTACAGGGCTTTACAAAATCAGCTGGAATTTCTAAATTTTTTTAAGTACTTGAATAAAATTTGGTAAAATTATAAAAATATGTTCAAAATTTACAAATTAACTTTAAAAAACAAAATTCGACATGTCTTTTCGATTTTACAGGACTAAAAAGTTAGTCAATGTTTATAGATGAAAAAATAGAATTTTCAAAATTTAAATAAGAACGAAATATAGCTCCTTTTAAACAGGCTTTAATTATGATTTATAAGAATTTTAAATAAAGCTGCTGCGATTTTTTATAAGGCAGTTATGATTTTTTTACTAAAAGTCTACATTTCATCCTTTTTGATTTTAAAAGCTCTGTATTATTAGTTTCCATTTAATCACCTGTAACTTCTACAATTTTTAAGATAATAAAATGAAATTTGATAGATTTATAAAAATATGCACTACACTTCAGAAACAATTTTGAAAATAAAAATCCAACATATAGTTTTGGTTTTATAAAGCTACAAACTTACGAAATTTTTGAATAATAATAAAAAATTGCTTTTAAATTTTTATTACAAATAAAATATAGTTCTCCTTAAATAGGATTTAATTATGATTTACAAGCATTTTATTTTAAATCGATACGATTTTTTTTGAGGAAGCTATAATTTTTTTACAGAAGTCCCAGATTTTCTTCTTGCTTACTTTATTGCCATTATTTGCAGGGTTTTACAAAATTAGCTGTAATTTCGAAATTATTTTAAGTACTTGAATAAAATTTGGTAAAATTATAAAAATATGTTTAATATGTACAAATTTACTTTAAATATCAAAATCCGATATGTCTTTTCGATTTTACAGGACTTAGTCAATGTTTGGAGATGAAAAAATAATATTTTCAACATTTAAATAATAACAAAATATAGCTCCTTCTAAACAGGCTTTAATTGTGATTTATAAGAATTTCCAATGAAGCTGCTTCGATTTTTTATAAGGAAATTATGATTTTTTAACTAAAAGTCTACGTATCGTCCTTTTTGATTTTAAACGCTTTTAATTATAAGGTTCCATTTAATCACCTGTAACTTCTACAATTTTTAAGATAGTAAAATGAAATTTGGTAAATTTATAAAAATATGCACTACACTTCAAAAACAATTTTGAAAATAAAAATCCAACATACAGTTTGGGTTTTATAAAGCTACAAACTTACTTAAATTTTGAATATTAATAAAAAAATACTTTTAACTTTTTATTAAAAATAAAATATAGTTCTTCTTGAATAGGATTTAATTATGATTTACAACCATTTTATTTCAAGTCGATACGATTTTTTTAAAGGAAGTTATGATTTTTTTTCTAAAAGTCTACATTTTCGTGGTTTTTGATTTTTTATTTATTGATTATAGGGTTAAATTTAATCTCCTACAACTTCTGCATTTTTAAGATATTAAAAAAAAATAGATTTATAAAAAGATTCCATATATACTTCAAAAACAAGTTTGTAAATACAAATCCGGAATAAATAATAAATTATTAATAAATATAAATTATTAATTTTTTGGTATTTCAAGGTTGCGGTTAGTAGTTTTTAAAACAAAAAGTATAAAAGTAAGCGACTTACAATTTTTACTGAAATACGGTACCTTTAATAAACGTATTTCAAAAAATACCACGTAAAAATTGGACCATTAAATTTGTCACAAATAAATCGCAAGATTTTGGACAATTGCAAAATTAGCCCTGGAGGTCGTAATTTCTAAGCATAATCGAATTTTTGAAGGTTGCTGCTAATATTTTTTAAAACAAAAAGTATGAAAGTGAGCATGCTGATTTTTTTACTGAAAGCAAGTACTTTTAAAAGACGTATTTTAAAAAACACCCCATAAAAATTGGACTATTCGTTTTGTCACAAATAATTCGTAAAGTTTTGGACAATTTTAGTTCTAAATACAGCCCTAGAGGGCGTAGTTTTAGTCTGATCATAAAATTTTTGATATTTTCAAATACACCCAGTTCCCCTGCAAATTTTAAGGCATCAATCACTTATATACCCCAAGTAGTTTTTAAAAAATTAATTTTTTAGTAAATTAGAATAGTATAATTTTCCAATTTTTGTAGGTTGCGGTTAATTTTTTTTTAAATAAATAGTATAAAAGTGCGTGAACTGAAATTTTTACTGAAACCAAGTTCTTTTAATAGACGCATTTTAAAAAATACCGCCCAAAAATTGGACCATTAGATTTATCACAACAAAATCGCAAAGTTTTGTTCAATTTTACTTAAAAAATCGGACGTGGAGGGCGTAATTTTAGTCTGATCATAAAGTTTTCAGATACACACTGTTCCCCTCCAAATTTTAAGCAATAAATTACTTTTAAAACCCTAGTAGTTTTTGATAAATTATTATTAGTAAAAATCTAAATTTACTCGAATAACTTTTGAAGGAAAACAGATATTAAAACAAATCTTTTTTTGTGTTATAGAGGATTTAAATGGGTTTTAAATAAATCATTTTACATTAAAATCGGTTTTATGTACTTATGTTAAATAATCATAAATATTTTTTAAACGTATTTTTTTTCACAACTGTTAAGTGTTTTAGTGAAGGTTTAAAAAAAATAATAACACACGCCTTGTCTAATAAAGTAAATTGCTGTAGCAGTTGCTCAAGCTCTCTTGGAAAACTTTAATTTACTTCTTTGCTTAATTAATGTTTTTCCTTGCGAACGTGCGCGAACCAAAGAGTTTCTAGTATTAAAAAAAGCATTAATTAAGAATTTTAAACCTAATAAAATACAATTTTTAAACCACGAGTTTTAAAATGATAAATTTTTCACCCTTGTGATGTGGGTCAGGTTGTGATAAAACCAGCGACATAAATTTCCAATTCAGAATTAAACACGAAAAATGATTTAAAACTTTTATTGCGTTCATAAACCGGGCGGTACGGCCCAACATTTTTATTTTAAGCAGTAAAAGATTAAAAAAGCAGCTTAAATATGTTTAAAAAGTTTAATCCAATTTTTTGCTTAAAATAAAGGTAGGTACTCCCACACGTTTCGGCTTTAATAAAAAATTCATTCGAGAAGTTTTTATTGCTCGCATAAATATTTAAAATTAAAAAATTTTTTTTGATGATTTGGTAGGGGTGAAAAATTATGAAAGAAGCTTTAGGTTTCAATAAGTTGAAACGTGTTGGAAATGTAGATTTGTAAGGATTACGGTTTGTGTGTAGATATTAGTCGTGAAATAAAATTGCAAATCCGATCCAATAGGATCGATGGCGCGCTTGGCTTTAGTCAACAAGTGCTTCCATCCATTAATTTTAAACTCGTATACTTTTTGAGTATTTTAAATTTTGCATTTACTCAAATTATTTCACGTAGAAAAGAAAATCTAATAATTTGTATTCTTTTTCAGACATTTCGACATGGGTTTCCTTTTCAACCGACGTCTGTCGCCTTCGATCCAATCCAAAAACTTCTGGCCATTGGCTCTAAGTGCGGATCACTTCGAATGTATCCTTTTTTTAGGACTATAATTTTTTATAACCCACGATACGACACATCGATTTAAAAGGGTTTTAAGGTAACGTATGGTTTTGACCTAATAAAATTAAATTAAGAGTGACGCTAAAAACTATAATTCGCGCTAATTGCGCGTGATGGCGCCACTTGAAGTATTGAAATATGCAGTTAGTTTTTATAAGATTAATGTAGAGCAATGTGTTACCTGAAAGTTTTATAGGACGAAACGTACTTTCCGCACAGTTATTCGCGAAAAGTTTTTCCTTTTATTTCGTCGATATTCTTAAAAGTAAAACTTTTTCTACTTTAAAATTCGCGTATTTTTATTCCACTAACAAATCGATAGCTCCGCGTGTAACATTTCCACTCTACTTGCTCCAAATATCGCATTGAATGTTTGTCAGGCTTTATCTGACAGCTATTTTCTTTATTTTTCAAATTTATTCAGGATAAATCATTTTAGTCTCGAATTATCCGGATGCACTATAGCTTTTTTAATCAACTAACCTATTGTGTCGCAATTTAACTCCCTTATCACGATTCAAATTAATTAATTATATTTTACCCCGCATATTTTTCGAGAAATTCTAAAAAGTCTAAAATTTCAGGACTAAATTTGATTTTCCACATTTTAGTTCAGAACTCAAAAACTAAAAGTGATTTTTTTTTGGCCGAAAACTCATCTAAAACCGTTTCCAAAAACATATTAATTAGTGAATTTATAGTTTTTTTTAAGATTTTCTTATTTAAATATTTTCTAAATTTAAGATTTTAATAATTTTCTTGAAAACTACTAAAGATATCAACACCAAAATTTTATACCAGAAACGTGTAGTACCTAGATGTATTTTAAAAAATATTTGGTGAAAATCGGTCGATTGGTTTTGGCATAATAAAATCGTATAATACTTACTAAAATTTTGGCACAAATCTGGCCCTGGAGAGTTTATTTGAAGACTTTCAAAAATTTTATTAGAATGTTCGGAAAATACTATCCATTCCCTAAATTTTGAGCCCTTAAACATTTTGTACCCCATATAGTTTTCGAGCAATCAACTTTTTTTTGAAAAATCTAAAATTTCTGGACTAAATTTGACTTGAAAGTGAGATTTTACACATTTTTGTCCAGAACTCAGAAACAAAAAGTGATAACAAATTGATTTTTTTTTGCTAAAAACTCATCTAACGCCCTTTCCAAAAACATATAAAACTTTAATATAATTAGTGAATTTAAAGTTTTTTTTTTAGATTTTATTATTTAAATATTTTTCAAGTTTTAGATTTTAATAATTTTCTTGAAAAGTGCAAACGTTAACATCACCAAAATTTTATACCAAAAACATGTAGCATCTAGATGTATTTTCAAAAATATTTATTGAAAATCGGTTGATTAGTTTTTCTGTAATTAAATCGCAAAATATTTGCTAAAATTTGGGTACAAATCCGGCCCTGGAGATTTTATTTGAAGACTTTCAAAAATTTTATTAGAATGTTCGGAAAATACAATCCATTCCCTAAATTTTGAGCCCTTAAACGTTTTTGGACTTCGTGGAGTTTTCGAGCAATCAAATTTTTTTCTGAAAAATCTAAAATTTCTGGACTAAATTTGACTTGAAAGTGAGATTTTACACATTTTTGTCCAGAACTCAGAAACAAAAAGTGATAACAAAATGAATTTTTTTTGGCTGAAAACTTATCTAACGCCCTTTCCAAAAACATATAAAAATTTAATTTAATTAGTTAATTTAAAGTTTTTTTTTAAATTTTATTATTTAAATATTTTCCAAGTTTTAGATTTTAATAATTTTCTTGAAAACTGCAAACGTTAACATCACCAAAATTTTATACCAAAAACATGTAGCATCTAGATGTATTTTCAAAAATATTTATTGAAAATCGGTTGATTAGTTTTTCTGTAATTAAATCGCAAAATATTTGCTAAAATTTGGGTACAAATCCGGCCCTGGAGATTTTATTTGAAGACTTTCAAAAATTTTATTAGAATGTTCGGAAAATACAATCCATTCCCTAAATTTTGAGCCCTTAAACGTTTTTGGACTTCGTGGAGTTTTCGAGCAATCAAATTTTTTCTGAAAAATCTAAAATTTCTGGACTAAATTTGACTTGAAAGTGAGATTTTACACATTTTTGTCCAGAACTCAGAAACAAAAAGTGATAACAAAATGATTCTTTTTGTGGCTGAAAACTCATCTAACGCCCTTTCCAAAAACATATAAAAATTTAATTTAATTAGTGAATTTAAAGTTTTTTTTTAGATTTTATTATTTAAATATTTTCCAAGTTTTAGATTTTAATAATTTTCTTGAAAATTGCAAACGTTAACATCACCAAAATTTTATACCAAAAACATGTAGCATCTTGATGTATTTTGAAAAATATTTAGTGAAAATTGGTCGATTAGTTTTTCTGTAATTAAATCGCAAAATATTTGCTAATATTTGGGCTTAAATCCGGCCCTAGAGAGTTTATTTAAAGACTTTCAAAAATTTTATTAGAATGTTCGGAAAATACAATCCATTCCCTAAATTTTGAGCCCTTAAACGTTTTTGTACCCCGTATAGTTTTTGAGCAATCAAATTTTTTCTGAAAAATCTAAAATTTCTCGACTAAATTGGAATTGAAAGTGAGATTTTACACATTTTTGTCCAGAACTCAGAAACAGAAAGTGATAACAAAATTATTCTTTTTTTTGGGCTAAAAACTCATCTAACGCCCTTTCCAAAAACATATAAAACTTTAAATTCGTTAGTGAATTTAAAGTTTTTTTTTAAGATTTTATTATTTAAATATTTTCCAAGTTTTAGATTTTTAATAATTTTCTTGAAAATTGCAAACGGTAACATCACCAAAATTTTATACCAAAAACGTGTAGCATCTAGATGTATTTTGAAAAATATTTAGTGAAAATCGTTCGATTAGTTTTTCTGTAATTAAATCGCAAAATATTTGCTAAAATTTTGCCACAAATCCGGCCCTGGGGAGTTTATTTGAAAACTTTCAAAAATTATATTTGAATATTCGGAAAATACAATCAATTCCCTATATTTTGAGCCTTTAAACGTTTTTGTAGCCTCTATAGTTTTCGAGCAATCAACTTTTTTCTGAAAAATTTCTGGACTAAATTTGACTTGAAAGTGAGATTTTACACATTTTTGTCCAGAACTCAGAAATAGAAAGTGATAACAAAATGATTCTTTTTTTTTGGCTAAAAACTCATCTAACGCCCTTTCCAAAAACATGTAAAACTTTAATTTAATTAATGAATTTTAAGTTTTTTTTTTAGATTTTATTATTTAAATATTTTCCAAGTTTTAGATTTTAATAATTTTCTTGAAAATTGCAAACGTTAACATCACCAAAATTTTATACCAAAAACATGTAGCATCTAGATGTATTTTCAAAAATATTTATTGAAAATCGGTTGATTAGTTTTTCTGTAATTAAAACGCAAAATATTTGCTAAAATTTCGGTACAAATCCGGCCCTGGAGAGTTTATTTGAAGACTTTTAAAAATTTTATTAGAATGTTCGGAAAATACAATCCATTCCCTAAATTTTGAGCCCTTAAACGTTTTTGCACCTCGTGGAGTTTTCGAGCAATCAAATTTTTTCTGAAAAATCTAAAATTTCTGGACTAAATTTGACTTGAAAGTGAGATTTTACACATTTTTGTCCAGAACTTCTAAACAAAAAGTGATAACAAAATGATTCTTTTTTTGGCTAAAAACTCATCCAAACCCCTTTCCAAAAACATATAAAACTTTAATTTAATTAGTGAATTTAAAGTTTTTTTTTTTAGATTTTATTATTTAAATATTTTCCAAGTTTTAGATTTTAATAAGTTTCTTGAAAACTGCAAACGTTAACATCACCAAAATATTATACCAAAAACTTGTAGCACCTAGATGTATTTTAAAAAATATTCGGTGAAAATCGGTCGATTAGTTTTTTTGTAATTAAATCGCAAAATATTTGCTAAAATTTTGGCACAAATCCGGCCCTGGAGAGTTTATTTGAAGACTTTTAAAAATTTTATTAGAATGTTCGGAAAATACAATCCATTCCCTAAATTTTGAGCCCTTAATTGTTTTTGTACCCCGTATAGTTTTCGAGCAATCAACTTTTTTCTAAAAAATCTAAAATTTCTGGACTAAATTTGACTTGAAAGTGAGATTTTACACATTTTTGTGCAGAACTCAGAAACAAAAAGTGATAACAAAATTATTCTTTTTTTGGCTGAAAACTCATCTAACGCCCTTTCCAAAAACATATAAAAATTTAATTTAATTAGTGAATTTAAGGTTTTTTTTAGATTTTATTATTTAAATATTTTCCAAGTTTTAGATTTTAATAATTTTCTTGAAAATTGCAAACGTTAACATTACCAAAATTTTATACCAAAAACATGTAGCATCTAGATGTATTTTGAAAAATATTTAGTGAAAATTGGTCGATTAGTTTTTCTGTAATTAAATCGCAAAATATTTGGTAAAATTTGGGTTCAAATCCGGCCCTGGAAAGTTTATTTAAATACTTTCAAAAATTTTATTAGAATGTTCGGAAAATACAATCCATTCCCTAAATTTTGAACCCTTAAACGTTTTTGTACCCCGTATAGTTTTCAAGCAATCAATTTTTTTCTGAAAAATCTAAAATTTCTGGACTAAATTTGACTTGAAAGTGAGATTTTACACATTTTTGTCCAAAACTTAGAAACAAAAAGTGATAACAAAATGATTCTTTTTTTGGCTAAAAACTCATCTAACGCCCTTTCTAAAAACATATAAAACTTTGATTTAATTAGTGAATTTAAAGGTTTTTTTTAGATTTTATTATTTAAATATTTTCCAAGTTTTAGATTTTAATAATTTTCTTGAAAACTGCAAACGTTAACATCACCAAAATTTTATACCAAAAACATGTAGCACCTAGATGTATTTTAAAAAATATTCGGTGAAAATCGGTCGATTAGTTTTTCTGAAATTAAATCGTAAAATATTTGCTAAAATTTGGGCACAAATCCGGCCCTGGAGAGTTTATTTGAAGACTTTCTAAAATTTTTATTGGAATGTTCGGAAAATACAATCCATTCCCTAAATTTTGAGCCCTTGAACGTTTTTGTACCCCGTATAGTTTTCAAACAATCAAATTTTTTCTGAAAAATCTAAAATTTCTGGACTAAATTTGACTTGATAGCGAGATTTTACACATTTTTGTCCAGAACTCAGAAACAAAAAGTGATAACAAAATGATTCTTTTTTTGGCTAAAAACTCATCTAACGCCCTTTCCAAAAACATATAAAAATTTAATTTAATTAGTGAATTTAAAGTTTTTTTTAAGATTTTATTATTTAAATATTTTCCAAGTTTTAGATTTTAATAATTTTCTTGAAAACTGCAAACGTTAACATCACCAAAATTTTATACCAAAAACATGTAGCGTCTTGATGTATTTTGAAAAATATTTAATGAAAATTGGTCGATTAGGTTTTCTGTAATTATATCGCAAAATATTTGCTAAAATTTGGGCTCAAATCTGGCCCTGGGGAGTTTATTTGAAGACTTTCAAAAATTTTATTAGAATATTCGGAAAATACAATCCATTCCCTAAATTTTGAGCCCTTAATCGTTTTTATACCCCGTATAGTTTTCGAGCAATCAAATTTTTTCTGAAAAATCTAAAATTTCTGGACTAAATTTGACTTGAAAGTGAGATTTTACACATTTTTGTCCAGAACTCGGTTTATTTGAAGATTTTCAAATCTTTTATTGGAATGATTGGAAAATACAATTCATCCCTTAAATTTTGAGCCCTTGAACGTTTTTGTACCCTGTGTAGTTTTCGAGAAATCGACTTTTTTTGAAAAATTTAAAATTTCTTGACTAAATTTGACTCGAATGTGGTATTTTGCACATTTTTGTCCAGAACTCCAAAACGAAAAGTGATAACAAAATGATTCTTTTTTGGCTGAAAACTCATCCAAAAATATATAAAACTTTAATTTAATTGGGAGAATTTAAAATTTTTTTTTTAAGATTTTATTATTTCGATATTCTCCAAGTTTTAGATTTTAATAATTTTCTTGAAAACTACTAAAGTTATCAACACCAAAATTTTATACCAAAAACATGTAGCACTTGAAAGTATTTTAAAAGATATTTGGTTAAAATCGGGCGATTGATTTTTCCATAGTAAACTCGCAAAATACTTACTAAAATTTGGACACAAATCCGGCCCTGGAGGGTTTCTTTGAAGACCTTCAAACATTTTATTAGAATGATTGTAAAATACATTTCATTCCTTAAATTTTGAGCCCTTAAATGTTTTTTGACCCCGTATAGTTTTTGAGCAATCAGAAAAATCTAAAATTTCTGGACTAAATTTGACATGAAAGTGGAGTTTTTGATGTATGTAATACCTAGCTGATACAAAATGTGTTTCGAAAGTATTCCATTCAAAATTTAACAATAAAATCATCCATAAAAAGGTGAAGCTTCTCGTTGGAAGAGTAGTAAACCTCGTTCCTAATAAGTTTTTTAATCAATAACAATCCTCGGAGCACTTTTCGCAATTAAACTCCTCATGAAATTGTCTGGGGTGCAATAAATTCACGTAGTGTCACTTTGCGTTCATCCAGCGGGAAATTGTTACTTTGGCTTTCAAGAGGACAACAAGGATAAGGGCGCAGGAAGCGCAAGCTTTTCACCATGATTTATAAAGCGGCGTTGTGTGACATGTGAAGTATTATCACTTCATACAAAAATAATTCCCTTGAAATTTTTGAAAAAAAAATTACAATATGAATATTTAACATCGCTTTAGTTAACAAGAAGGGCGTTATAATGGGTATTTAAAGACTTTCTCATGAGCTCAAATTTTGGCTCGTCTTCAACGCATAAATTCTTTCCTGAAGTTTCTTCAGAAGCGATTTTTGATGCAATAAGTGTCAACGGTGTCATCGTTTTCTTTAACATTAACTCCTCGAAATTGATTTACGTCCAAGTGCTCTGGAGAATCTGGGCATCAAAACATAAGCGAGTGCAAGAATAGGAATAATAACGTGTAAGATAAGGAAGGATGTAAATTATCCTCGGATTTAATGAAAATAAAATTTTATTCAATGAGCGTATAGTAATAACGGTTTTAATTTATGAACCAATTAAAACCTAATTGATAATTCTAGATGACAGGTTATTAATTTTCACTTTAATTAAAGCCCCTGCGTTTCTAATTGGATAAAGTTTTTCAAAAACAAGTGTGGGTCAATTTGTGGGTAATAACTTGTGTTTATGTTAATCCAAATGAGGAGTTTTGGAGTGACTCTTGGCTCTGTTCTAAAACAAGATAAGGTGAAGAATTTATGAAGGTATCTGAGGAGTGTCGCTTGGGGAAAGAGGGAAGTGTATGTGGGTCAAAGCATCTGCAGCTTAAACGAGCATTCTTGTTACATCTTAATCAAGACGAGCATCACAAGGGTCAAAGTGTTAAATCCTTTAGGAGCTGGCACAAGCAGAAAGTATCAATAACTTAACCACTTCTCAATTTAACTTATTTTGACTATAATTAATCAAATATGATTAATGGGTACATTTTATTTATCCCCAATTCAAACTCTAAACTCCTTCATTTAATTTTCTAAAATACGGCTATTGTAAACATCAAAACAATAGCTATTGTATTTTTTCGATTTTATTTACAAACTGTGAGCGAGCTGAAGTTTTTACTGGAAGTAAATATGAATGTAAGGCACGTTTTAAAAAATATTACAAAAAAAATTTGTCCATTAAATTTTCCCTCCAGAAAATCGCTCAGTTTTCGGTACAAAGCCAGCCGTAAAATGCGCATTTTTTATCTGAATAAAATATTTTCTACGAATTCAGATGCGTGCGATTCTTCTACAAATTTCAAGCCATTAAACATTTTCATGGGCACAGTAGTTTTGGAAATATTCATTTTTTAGTAAATTAAAACAATAATTTCTTAGCATAATTTTCGTATTTTTTAAGGTTGCAGTTAATATTTTTTTAAATAAAAAGTATAAAAGCAGGCGTGCTGAAATTTTTACGGAAACTAATTATTTTTACTAGACGCATTTTAAAAAATACCCCATACAATTTGGACCATTCGTTTTGTCACAAATAATTCGTAAAGTTTTGGACAACCTTACCTCTAAAAACGACCCTAGAGGGCATACTTTTGATTTGATCATATAATTTTTGGTTATCTTAGATTCACACAGTTCCCTTGCAAATTTTAAGCCCTCGTTGACTTTTATAGGCGCAGTAGTTTTTGAAATATTAATATTTTAGTAAATTAAAACAATAATTTCTTGGTATAATTTTTGAATTTGTGATGGTTGCGGTTAATATTTTTTAAAACAAATACTATGAATGGGGCCGAGCTGAAATTTTTACTGAAACCAAGTACTTTTAATAGACGCATTTTAAAAAATACCCCATAAAAATTGGACCATTCGTTTTGTTACAAATAATTCGTAAAATTTTGGACAATTTTACTTCTAAAAACGACCCTAGAGGGCATACTTTTGGTTTGATCATATAATTTTTGGTTTTTTTAGATTCACACAGTTCCCTTGCAAATTTTAAGCCCTCAATCAATTTTATAGGCTCAGTACTTTTTGAAATATTAATTTTTTTTAATAAGTTACATCAATGATTTCTTAGCATAATTTTCGAATTTTTGAAGGTTGCGCCTAATATTTTTTAAAACATGAAGTATAAAACTAGGGGAGCTGAAATTTTTATTGAAAACAAGTACATTTAATAAACGCATTTTAAAAACTCCCCCATAATAATTAGACCATTCGTTTTGTCACAAATAACTCCTAAAGTTTTAGAAAATTTTAGTGGTAAAAACAGCCCTACAGCGCCTTTTTCACAGCATATAATTTTTGGTGTTTTCAGACACATCCAGTTCCCCTGCAAATTTTAAGCCCTCGTTCATTTTTATAGGCTCAGTAGTTTTTGAAATATTAATATTTTAGTAAATTAAAACAATAATTTCTTGATATAATTTTTGAAATTTTGAAGGCTACGAGTAATATTTTTTAAAACAAAACTTATAAAAGGGGCCGAACTGAAATTTTAACTGAAAGCAAGTACTTTCAACAGACGAATTAAAAAAAATACCTCATAAAAATTGGACCATTAGTTTTGTCACAAATAATTCGTAAAATTTTGGACAATTTTAGTTCTAAAAACAGCTCTAGAGGGCGTACTTTTAGTCTGATCATATAATTTTTGGTGTTTTCAGACACATGCAGCTCCCCTGTAAATTTTATGCCCTCATTCATTTTTATAGGCTCAGTAGTTTTTGTAATATTAATATTTTAGTAAATTAAAAAAATAATTTCTTAGCATAATTTTTGAATTTTTGAACGTTGCGGTTAATATTTTTTAAAACAAAAAGTATAAAAGGTGCCGAGCTGAAATTTTTACTATAAGTAAGTACTTTTAATGGACACATTTTAAAAAATACCCCATAAAAATTGGACGATTTGTTTTGTTACAAATAATGGACAATTTTGGACAATTTTAGTTCTAAAAAAGAGCCCTAGAGGGTGTACTTTTAGTCTGTTCATATAATTTTTGATGTTTTCAAATACATACAGTTCCCCTGCAAATTTTAAGCCCTCGTTCACTTTTATACGTCCAGTATTTTTTGAAATTTTAATTTATTAGTAAGTTCAATCAATTTCTTAGCATAATTTTTGAATTTTTGATGGTAGCGGTTAATATTTTTTAAAACAAATACTATGAAAGGGGCCGAGTTGAAATTTTTACTGAAACCAAGTACTTTTAATAGACGCGTTTTAAAAAATACCCAATAAAAATTGGACTATTCGTTTTGTCACAAATAATTCGCAAAGTTTTGAACAATTTTAGTTCTAAAAACAGCTCTAGAGGGCGTACTTTTAGACAAATCATAAAATTTTTAGTGTTTTCGGACACATGCATTTCCCCTGCAAATTTTAAGTCCTCGTTCATTTTTATAGGCTTAGTAGTTTTTGTAATATTAATATTTTAGTAAATTAAAACAATAATTTCTTAGTATAATTTTTGAATTTTTGATGGTAGCGGTTAATATTTTTTAAAACAAAAAGTATAAAAGAGGCCGAGCTGAAATTTTTACTGAAAGCAAGTACATTTTATAAACGCATTTTAAAAAATACCCCATAAAAATTATATTATTCGTTTTGTCATAAATAATTCGTAAAATGTTGGACAATTTTAGTTCTAAAAACAACTCTAGAGGGCGTACTTTTAGACAAATCACAAAATTTATGGTGTTTTCAGACAGATGCATTTCCCCTGCAAATTTTAAGTCCTCGTTCATTTTTATAGGCTCAGTAGTTATTGTTATATTAATATTTTAGTAAATTAAAACAATAATTCCTTAGCATAATTTTTGAATTTTTGATTGTAGCAGTTAATATTTTTTAAAAGAAAAAGTATAAAAGGGACCGACCTGAAATTTTTACTGAAAGCAAGTACTTTCAATAGATGCATTTTAGAAAATACCCCATAAAAATTGGACAATTCGTTTTGTCACAAATAATTCGTAAAGTTTTGGAAAATTTTTGTTCTAAAAAACAGCTCTAGGGGGCGTACTTTTAGTCTGATCATATAAATTTTGGTGTTTTCAGACACATACAGTTCCCCTGCAAATATTAACCCCTCGTTCAAATTTATAGGCGCAGTAGTTTTTCAAATATTAATATTTTAGTAAATTAAAACAATAATTTCTTACCATAATTTTCAAATTTTTGAAGGTTGCGGCTTATATTTTTTAAAACAAAAAGTATAAAAGTAGATGTACTGAAGTTTTTACCGAGAGTAAGTAGTTTAATCAAATGTATTTAAAAAAAATACCACGTAAAAATTGGACCATTAGATTTGTCACAAACAATTCGTGAAGTTTTGGACAATTTTACTTCTAAAGTTGACCGTAGAGGGCGTACTTTTGATCTGATCATCAAATTTTTCATGTTTTTAAATGCACACAGTTCCCCTGCAAATTTTAAGCCATCAGTTACTTCTCTAAGCCCAGTAGTTTTTGAAATATAAATTTTTTTGTAAATTAAAACAATAATTTCTTGCCATAATTTTCAAATTTTTGAAGGTTGCGGCTAATAATTTTTAAAACAAAAAGTATAAAATTGGTTGTACTGAAATTTTTACTAAGAGTAATTACTTTTATCAGACATATTTAAAAAAATACCACGTAAAAATTGGACCATTAAATTTGTCACAAATAATTCGTGAAGTTTTGGACAGTTTTACTTCTAAAAATGACCCTAGAGGGCGTACTTTTGATCTGATCATCAAATTTCATGTTTTTAAATACACACAGTTCTCCTTCAAATTTTAAGCCATCAATCACTTCTATAGGACCACTAGTTTTTGAAATATTAATATTTTAGTAAATAAGACAATAATTTCTTGCCATAATCGTCGAATTTTTTAAGGTTGGAGCTAATATTTTTTTAAATAAAAATTATGAAAGTGAGCGAACTGAAATTTTTACTGAAGCTAAGTACTTTTAAAATACGCGTTTTAAAAAATACGGCCCAAAAATTGGACCATTAGATTTGTCACAAATAAATCATAAAGTTTTGGATAATTTTAATTACAAAACCGGTCGTGGAGGGCGTATTTTTAAACTGATCATAAAATTTTTGATGGTTTCAGATACAATAATTTCCCTTGCCAATTGTAAGTCATCAATTACTTTCATAGACCCAGTTGATTTTGAAATATTAACTTTTTAGTAAATTACAGCAATAATTACTAGAATTTTTCAACGTTTTACCGAATATTTTTTAAATAAAAAAGTATAAAACATAGCGAGCTGAAAATTTTATTCAAATCAAATACTTATAGTATATGCATTTTAAAAAATACTGGGTAAAAATTGTATGCCTAAATTTCCAAAATTTTAAGTTTTAAGGAGTGATTAAATTAATTAATTAAAAATGATGAATACGTATAGGTCTCCCTTTTAATTAGAAGGACCTGAAATTCCCTGATTAAATTATTTAATTAAATCTGGATTTTAAACAAAATTATCAACGATGTAAATTAAGTGATAAATGATGTAACTCACTTAATTATATAAATTATACACGATATAAGCATCAGCGAGATTGTTTAGTTATAATAATCAAATTAAAATCTCATTCAAATAATTGAGTAACTTATTTAAGGAATGGAAATTAAAATTCAAATTTGATCGATGATGATTTCTGGATTGAATAGAAGCTTTTAGGTCGAATAGTTCTCGCAGGATGATAATAATAATAATAACCACATCCATAAACAAGCCCTTCCTGTTAAACAACCCGAATTCCGATGGCTTCCTAATTTCTCCCAGCCTTGCTAATTGTAAATCGATTGAATTACAAATATTTTTAGACCAAAAATTCCTGTTTAGTAGCCCTAAATACTAAAATAATTAAATTGTATAACGGAAGTTAATTAAAATATTTTTTTGATGGATAAACATTGTTTATCTCCTCCATTACTCAATGTAAGTATTCAATAAATCTTTGAAATATCTGTTTCTAGATAATTTATTCCTTCATATCGGTGAGTAAATAAGGCGATCAATCTTATTATCTTGGTTAAACCCTGACGCGAAAATCTAAATGTATAACAATATCAATCTTAATACAGCCCGGATTTTATGTGGGCAGAGATACGTTTCTAGAATTCGAATAATCGAATTGACGATTCGATTTGAAGTGCTTTTACAACGTTAAATGCTAACGCAGCAAGAATACAACAAGATTTTCCTGCCAATTGTAAATTTCAAGTGCTGACAAGATACGAAAAGGGGAGTTTTAATGGGGTATTTATATTATATGCCCCTATTCTCATTTTCGTGCAGAAATTTAAAATACAAATTCTCTTCAATGTTTTTTTTTAATATTTCATTGCAAGTTTATGATGAAAATTGAAACGTTTTATTAAATTAAAATACGTTTAGTGAATCATTTATTAAATTTTCGTTGAAAACCAATATTATGATATCATTAAAGTTTATGCACACATTTTATTAAGTATTTTTTTATCAAAACGTTTTTTGTAGCTATTTATTTTGGTTCTAATAGAATCTCTTCATGGATGAAAAGCCTAGAGCTACAGATGCTATATTTTGAGGGAAAGTAAACAATAAAATATTGCCCTGCATGAGAGACAAAAGCTTTATCCAGCTTCAGGCCAAATTGGAAAATATCTACATTTACCGACCGAAATTTCAAATAACTATTGGCTTGTACCTCGTAGCACATTTATTTATTACATGAAACGTGACTACGAGTACTCATAATAATTGGATTTCAACTTGAGCTCCTCTTACTTAAGGCGATGTAATACAAGAATTTTAAAGAAGTTTTTTAGAAGTAATTGAAAAAGTTGCTTCAAAATCACTTTTAATATCAAACAAGGAAAATAAAAATAAATTTGGTGCTTCAATTCACAATTAAACAAACAAAATGTGATAATAGCACGTTTTATTGTACAGTAGATGGCAGAGTTTGGGTTAGGTTAGGTTGGGCTAGGTTAATGTATCGATTCTGTGCAAACCCATAAGCCCTTACGAAACGTAGCTATGGAAACCGTCCAATGCACAGAATGGAATTTTTGGTCAATCTTTCAAACCAATTTAATGTAGCAAGTATTGCAATTGAAATTTTGGCAAAAATAGATGCTGTATCAAATTTCAAAAAAGGTTTAAAAAGTAAGTTTGAACCAATGAAGGTAAGCAAGCCATATTTAGAATATAACCTCTCAAGTTGAAAAATCGATTTTTTAAGATTTTCGAAAAATTATTGAGTTTTTTGGGGTTCGAAAAAAAGTTGTGAAAGTATAAGTTAGCTATATTTTTTTACGTTTTTTTTTTTAATATTTAATTTACGGGGTCAATTTAAAAAAAAAAATAAGAACAACATTTTTAGAGATTTGAAATTTTTACTCAAAATAAATAGGGGAGATAAGCACATTTTAAAAAATATTTGTTTGAAATTCGTTTATTAGAATTGCCGGAAAACAATCGAAAAGTTTTGGAAAAATTTTTGATATAAATCCAAAAATTGTATTTTAATAATAATAATAATAATATTTTATTACGGGACACGCCCTTTTTAGAAAAAAAAAATACATAAATAAGTAGCATGTTTTACAAAAAATATTAAATAATTCAGTAAGTTATAATAAGCATAAGTTTACACAAAGTTTTTTTGGCACTATTATTTAGAGGAGACGTTAGGGCATATCAAAATTCTTGGTGCGTGTAATAGTTTTGGAGATATTCGTAATTTTCTAAAAAGTTAAAAATATAAAACAAAAATTTTGGCTTTTTTAGGCATAACTCGAAAACGAAAAGAGATATCAAAGCAATTCCTCTTTTCCGATAAGAAAAAATTCAGCAGAAAGCTCTAAATGCACCTTATGGAAATTAAATCGAATTTTGGAGGTTAATTTAATCCAAAAATTAGATTTTGGAGGCTTTTAATCACATTAAAAGAGTTTTGAAATATTTTCGTGTTTTTGAAGGGAAAATATAATGTGTAAGTCTAAATTGTAATTGGATTAACTATAGTTTTCTATTTTTTTTAATATTTTATTTGCGGAGTCATTTAAAAAAAATGGTAAGAAATGTTTTGAAGACTTTTATTTTTTTTTCTCGTGAACTATACAAGTTAGGGTTTGAAATTTTTACTCAAAATAAATAGGGGAGATAAGCACATTTTAAAAAATATTTGGTTCAATTCCGTTTATTAGAATTGTTGAAAAACAACCGCAAAGTTTTGGAAAATTTTTGGTATAATCCAAAAATTGTATTTTTGGCACTATTATTTAGAGGAGTTGACAGGGCATATCAAAATTCTTGGTGCGTGTAATAGTTTTGGAGATATTCGTAATTTTCTAAAAAGTCAAAAATATAAAACAAAAATTTTGGCTTTTTCAGGCATAACTCGCAAACGAAAAGAGATATCAAAGTATTTCCTCATTTCCGATAAAAAAAACATTCAGCAGAAAGCTCTAAATGCACCATATAGAAATTAAATCGAATTTTGGAGGTTACTTTTATCCGAAAAATTAGATTTTGGAGGCTTTTAATCACAATAAAAGACTTTTGAAAAATTTTCGTGTTTTTTAAGGGAAAATATAATGTGGAAGTCTAAATTGTATTTGGATTAACTATATTTTTCTATTTTTTTTTATTATTTTATTTGCGGAGTCATTTAAAAAAATGGTAAAAAATGTTTTGAAGACTTTTATTTTTTTTTTCTCGTAAACTATAAAAGTTAGGGTTTGAAATTTTTACTCAAAATAAATAGGGGAGATAGGCACATTTTAAAAAATATTTGGTTCAAATCCGTTTATTAGAATTGTTGGAAAACAATCGCAAAGTTTTGGAAAAATTTTGGTATAAATCCAAAAATTGTATTTTTAGCACCATTATTTAGAAGAGTTGACAGGGCATATAAAAATTCTTGGTGCGTGTAATAGTTTTGGAGATATTCGTAATTTTCTAAAAAGGCAAAAATCTAAAACAAAAATTTTGACTTTTTCAGGCATAACTCGAAAACGAATAGAGATATCAAAGTAATTCCTCTATTCCGATAAGAAAACATTCAGCAGAAAGCTCTAAATGCATCTTATGGAAATTAAATCGAATTTTGGAGGTTAATTTTATCCGAAAAATTAGATTTTGGAGGATTTTAATCACAATAAAAGAGTTTTGAAAAATGTTTGTATTTTTGGGGGGCAAATATAATGTGGATGTCTAAATTGTAATTGGATTAACTATATTTTTCTATTTTTTTTTAATATTTTATTTGAGGAGTCATTTTAAAAAATGTTAAAAAATGTTTTGAAGGCTTTTATTTTTTTTTTCTCATGAACTATAAAAGTTTGGGTTTGAAATTTTTACTCAAAATAAATAGGGGACATAGGCACATTTAAAAAAATATTTGGTTCAAATCTGTTTATTAGAGAATTGTTGGAAAACAATCGCAAAGTTTTGGAAAAATTTTGGTATAAATCCAAAAATTGTATTTTTTGCACCATTATTTAGAGGAGTTGACAAGGCATATCAAAATTATTGGTGCGTGTAATAGTTTTGGAGATATTCGTAATTTTCTAAAGAGTCAAAAATCTAAAACAAAAATTTTGGCTTTTTCAGGCATAACTCGAAAACGAAAAGAGATATCAAAGTAATTCCACTTTTCCGATAAGAAAACATTCAGCAGAAAGCTCTAAATGCATCTTATGGAAATTAAATCGAATTTTGGAGGTTAATTTTAACCGAAAAATTAGATTTTGGAGGATTTTAATCACAATAAAAGAGTTTTGAAAATTTTTCGTGTTTTTGAAGGGAAAATATAATGTGGAAGTCTAAATTATAACTGGATTAACTATATTTTTCTGTTTTTTTAAATATTTTATTTGCGGAGTCATTTAAAAAAATGGTAAAAATGTTTTGAAGACTTTTATTTTTTTCTCGTGAACTATAAAAGTTAGGGTTTGAAATTTTTACTCAAAATAAATAGGGGAGTTAGGCACATTTTAAAAAATATTTGGTTCAAATTCGTTTATTAGAATTGTTGAAAAACAACCGCAAAGTTTTGGAAAATTTTTGGTATAAATCCAAAAATTGTATTTTTGGCACTATTATTTAGAGGAGTTGACAGGGCATATCAAAATTCTTGGTGCGTGTAATAGTTTTGGAGATATTCGTAATTTTCTAAAAAGTCAAAAATATAAAACAAAAATTTTGGCTTTTTTGGCATAACTCGCAAACGAAAAGAGATATCAAAGTATTTCCTCATTTCCGATAAAAAAAACATTCAGCAGAAAGCTCTAAATGCACCATATGGAAATTAAATCGTATTTTGGAGGTTAATTTTATCCGAAAAAATAGATTTTGGAGGCTTTTAATCACCATAAAAGAGTTTTGAAAAATTTTCGTGTTTTTGAAGGGAAAATATAATGTGGAAGTCTAAATTGTAATTGGATTAACTATATTTTTCTGTTTTTTTTTAATATTTTATTTGCGGAGTCATTTAAAACAAATGGTAAAAATATTTTGAAGACTTTTTTTTTTTTTCTCGTGAACTATAAAAGTTAGGGTTTTAAATTTGTACTCAAAATAAATAGAGGAGATAGGCACATTTTAGAAAATATTTGGTTCAAATCCGTTTTTTTGAATTGTTGGAAAACAATTGCAAAGTTTTGGAAAAATTTTGGTATAAATCCAAAAATTGTATTTTTGGCACCATTATTTAGAGGAGTTGACAAGGCATATCAAAATTCTTGGTGCGTGTAATAGTTTTGGAGATATTCGTTATTTTCTAAAAAGTCAAAAATATAAAACAAAAATTTTGGCTTTTTCAGGCATAACTCGCAAACGATAAGAATACCAAAAAAATTCCTCTTTTCCGATAAGAAAACATTCAGCAGAAAGCTCTAAATGCACCATATGGAAATTAAATCGATTTTGGAGGTTAATTTTATTCGAAAAATCAGTTTTTGGAGGCTTTTAATCACAATAAAAGAGTTTTGAAAATTTTTCGTGTTTTTGGAGGGCAAATATAATGTGGAAGTTTAAATTGTAATTGGATTAACTATATTTTTCTATTTTTTTTATATTTTATTTGCGGATTAATTTAAAAAAAATGTTAAAATTTTTTTGAAGACTTTTATTTTTTTTCTCGTGAACTATAAAAGTTTGGGTTTGAAATTTTTACTCAAAATAAATACTGGAGATGGGCACATTTTAAAAAATATTTGGTTCAAATCCGTTTATTAGAATTGTTGGAAAAAAATCGCAAAGTTTTGGAAAAATTTTGGTATAAATCCAAAAATTGTATTTTTGGCACCATTATTTAGAGGAGTTGACAGGGCATATCAAAATTCTTGGTGCGTGTAATAGTTTTGGAGATATTCGTAATTTTCTAAAAAGTCAAAAATATAAAACAAAAATTTTGGCTTTTTCAGGCATAACTCAAAAACGAAGAGAAATATCAAAGTAATTCCTCTTTTCCGATAAGAAAACATTCAGTAGAAAGCTCTAAATGCACCATATGGAAATTAAAGCGAATTTTGGAGGTTAATTTTATCCGAAAAATTGGATTTTGGAGGTTTTTATTAAAATAAAAGATTTTTTAAAAATTTTCGAGATTTTGGAGTGCAAATATAAAGTCTAAACTGTAACTGAATTAGCTATATTTTTCTGGATTTTTTAACATTTTATTTGCGGAGCCATTAAAAAATCGAAAAAAAAATATTTTGAAGATTTTTATTTTTTTTTTCTCGTAAACCATGAAAGTTAGCGATTTGAAATTTTTACTCAAAATAAATACTGTGAATAGACGCATTTTAAAAAGTATTTGGTTAAAATGCGTTTGTTAGATTTGCTGGAAAAAAATTTCAAAGTTTTTTGGTATAAATCTGGTCCTGGAATGCGCATTTTTTAACCGAAAATAATTTTTTGGGCATCGTTATTTAGAGGAAACGACTGGGCAAATTTTAAGTTATAAAACTTTTTGGTACCAATAATATTCTGGAAAATAATAATTATTTCCAAAAAAATCAAAAATTTCAAACCACAATTTTGGTGTATTTCACCTACTTTTTCAGCCATAACTCAAAAACCAAAAGATATAGAAAATTGAAATCTTTTTGTCAAAAAGAAGACCTTTAGAGGTTTCTGATGAAGTGGGAATTAACTCGAATTTTCGGGATTGAAAACGCAAAAAAATCAGATTTTGGGCTCTGCTTATCACAATTGGTTTTTCAAGCTACTTAGCTTGATCTCTCTCTTGGGACCAAATGTGGAATTGATGAGTTGACGTCAGAAGTAGGTTAATTGCTTTGCATTGACCTACTTCTGACGTCATTTTCGGCGGGAAGAATTAATTTGAATCGCCAATAAAAGAGATATATCTAAACACCATTTTGTATAGTTTCAAATTAGGGCTTGTAGAGGCTTTGATTTATAAAAAAAGAACTCTGAACATAATTCTTTTTTCAGAACATGAAAGTTCAAATTTGTAATTTCTTAAAAAATTTGTAAATTTCTTAAAATTCCATAATTATTTAAAATGTTCGTTTTTTAAATTTGTGGTACTAGTATTTTTGTAAATTGTGATCTTAAATCTATACTTAAAATTATGGGGTATATTTTTTGAAATCAAAAAATTACAAAAAAAATTATTTTTTGTTAAAATTAATATTTTTATGATGTAATTCGTATAAAGTTGGGAATGTAACGCTATAAAATAACTATTTGTCTTAAAAATAAAGCAAAATTTTTTAGTAAACACATTATATCTTTGGGGCTTATTTATGTGAGTTATTTAGAGCCCCTCTAAACCTACGTAAAGCAAATAATCCGTGCAAACACTGGGTGAAAATAAATATTTAGTTTCCCTTGCATATTTTCGAAAAGCGTTTAAAAAAGGATATAAAATAAATAAAGGAGGAAAAATAACCCTAATTTAGTCGCCTGAAATTCGCGCTTATCTAATACGGTTGTTAAATGAAGCAAATTTGTCTTGTATTTGTCATAACGATAAATTGGTTTTGTCCTGCTTTTCCAGCAGAAACGTACTGATAAAATATTTCAAATCAGCGATCTTGAAATTTCGTGCATGATTTATTAATGCTTGATAAAGTGGAAATATTCTTGTTGTTTAAAGATTTAATTAACTGGAATTTTATTTATTTTATTGTGCATTAAATTTTGCGATGTGTTTTAATCAGTTGCTATCCCATTAAATTGGAAATACGCAGATAATGGATGCGATTTGCTATAATTAGCTGGAGACAGTGTTTAATTAATGGAGCTTAATGGACATTTATTATAGAACTTTGCTTCCCTTGGCGTAAATTAAAATGTTTACTCAATAAACATCAAAATTCAATACCAATTTCAGCCTATTTATTTACCTACAAAATCCTTAAATTAACTTGAATTTAAAATTAAAAACCATCAATTAATGTTAATTAAAGTACAGGTTTCTTCATTGAGTCATGTTCGTACAACTTCGTATATTTCCGATGTAGATCGGGTACACTTTTTAATGCCTAGGTGAAAAATTGATTAAATTAAGGTTTCATAAATGGCGTTTGTTCAAAAATAGCTTGTTAATATTTGTTTAAATTATCCAATGGCTTATTGAAGTCGTTCAGAATAAGTACACTTTATGAAATCTCGCTGGTGGTGAAATGTGTTTGGGAAAATGATTTTCTGTGGGAGCCAGAGCTTCTGTAATCGGATTATTTTGAATGAAATCGACGAACCAGAAAACTCAATGTTTGAATTAGAGACAACGTATGGGTTTTATTTATAAAGTTTGTTTAATGTATGCTTATATAGTTGCGAAATTAATATTTTTTAAAAGCTTTATTTGATAGTTTTATTAAAAATTCATGCATGGTTAAATGCACCTTCGTTTATGACCACTTAAAATCATAAAATCCTCATTTTAATGTATAAATACTGTATTGCTATTGTAGTTAATGGCTATCCATTAAAATTCATGCTAAAACAAATAAAATATTATTCGCTGCACAACAAACGAGGTGTAAAATTGAAATGAGAAAACAGCGCCCTTTAGTTTATAATATAAATTCAGATACATAAAATAAGCCATTTCGTTGAAATGACATCGCACATATATGAACGAATTTTTCCTCCCTCATCTAATTCACGAATATATTATACAGGGTGCCCCAATTTAATTGATCCAAAAAACGGTAATAGGTTAAAACACCTATTATAGGTCAATACATTACATAAAAATTACATATACCGTTATTGATCTTCTTTTGAAGAAGCTGATGGTCCTAAATCCTTTGATATCTCCAGGAAGCTTCTTCGAAGTTTGGTGAATTAGACTTCTGCGTCCTATTCTTCTATAAAAGTAATATTTGGAACAATCTTTCTATTTCTGCTGCTCCACGCAGGGGATACCTACATGTATCGAATTTACATCCCGATCTTGGTGCTGGTGAACTGAAAATTTTTATAAAGTCCCATAGCATAACTGGAGTAATCTGTGACAAAATCTCATCAAAAAATGAGATCAATTCAACCTTTTAAGTAACTTTCCCGATCCAGTAACTTCAATCAATGAAAGATCCGGAAATATGGAACATTGGCTCTCCTAGGAGGAATGGAAACACAATCTACGAATTCTCAAACAACATGGTTTACTGATGATGAGTGAAACCTTGCACTTAATGCTTGAAACTAGCAATATCACCAGGTTCCTGAAATGATGGTAACAAAAAATAGGTACTTGAAATAGCCATAGCTAAAATTCAGGCTAATGAAACAATTATCAAGGAATCAAATAATATCTCTGCAGCTATGTGAAAAACCTTAAATAAAAGAAGATACCCAACTGCATTAAAAAAATAGTGAATGTACTTTATCTAGGGATGATTTCAATAAATACTTTTCAGAAATCGCAGAAGCAGCAATTAAAAATCTATCCCATCCTGTGGCACAATCGATGATGAGATAGCCAGTTCTAGCCACATGAACTTTAATAACATACCAATCTTTGAATTCCATGAGGTAACTATCAACGAGGTAAGAAATACAATACAGCAGAAGCCAAGATATTTACTCCATGAATAATCATGTCATAGTAGCTTCACTTACCAGGCTTATCAACAACTGTATCAGAAACTGTGTATTTCCAAACACTTGAAAAACTGGTTAATCCACTTTACAAAAAATGGCAATGTTAACGATGTTGGTAATTATAGACTGATTTTCATCTTACCAGCTATTTCCAAGATTTCTGAAAAGATTAATCAACTATCTGATTCCTTTGAAGACTAAACTTACCTCTTCTTCAGTGCCCAATATGGTTTCAAGAAATGTCACTCTACAACGGAGGCTATTACAGAGTTTGTTGAGTAGACTCTTCATTGTTTTGAGAAATTTTGCCACATTTTTGGATTTTAGCACTCTGTCGGTGAAGAATTCGCTAATTAAGCTTTATAAAGTAGAAATAGGTTAGTTGCTTTGCATTGACCTACTTCTGACGTCATTTTTTGCGGGAAGAATTAATTTGAATCGCCAATAAAAGAGATGTAAACACCATTTTGTATAGTTTTAAATTAGGGCTTATAGAGGCTTTGATTTATAAAAAAAGAACTCTGAACATAATTCTTTTCTCAGAACATGAAATTTCAAATTTGTAATTTCTTAAAAAAGTTTAAGTTTCTTAAAATTCCATAATTATTTAAAATGTTCGTTTTTTTACATTTTTGGTACTTGTATTTTTGTAAATTGTGATCTTAAATCTATACTTAAAATTCTCGGGTTTTTTTGTAATCAAAAAAATACAAAAAAAATAATTTTTTGTTAAAATCAATATTTTTATTATGTAATTCGTATAAAAAGCACTGGTTATTCCACTTCACAAAAAAGGCAATGCTAACGATGTTGCTAATTATAGACCGATTTCCATCTTACCAGCTATTTCCAAGATTTTTGAAAAGATTAATCAACTTTCTGATATCTTTGAAGACTAAACTAACCTCTTCTTCAGTGGCCAATATGGTTTCAGGAAAGGTCACTGTACAAAGGAGGCTATTACATAGTTTGTTGAGGAGACTATTCATTATTTTGAGAAATTTTGCCACATTCTTGGATTTTAGCACTGTGTCTGTGATGAATTTGCTAATTAAGCTTTATAAAGTAGAATCTAAATCCCAGTTGCAATGGCCAAGTATTTGATCCAACTAACATTCTCCATGGTATCCCACAAGGATCTTTACTGGATCCCTTGCTATTCCTAATATTCACCAACGACTTTTCAAGCCAAGTGCCGTATTCCCAAATAGTGGTTATTGCTGATCAACAATTGGTATAATAGACTACAAATTGGGATTGGAGTTAAGTCAAATGCCCTAGTTTGGTCTAGTAAAACCTCAAGCTAAATGCGGACAAAACTGTTAATCTAGTGTTTGACTCCAAATAGATACTTTATTCTCAAAAACTGTTTTCTATATTTTATGTACGAGAAAAGGTCAATAAATTCACGGAATGGAGGGGAAAGATGTCAAAAAACACTTGTTTTAATTGTTTCAGCAGATCAGAGTTGTCTTGTCCAGTTATTGTGACGTCCTTGTGTTTATACAGGGTATCTCACTTTTGTTCCAGGAAAAAAATTTTTTTAGATAGTAAATATCATTCTGTACAAAAATTTTCCTATAAACTACATATTATGTTTTTTCAACTTTTAAAAAAGTTACAGAAATTTTAAAATTTCATAGATTTTATGATTTTTGTGGAACACCCTGTATAATATTCTTTCTTATTATATTTTTTTTATTCAAATCAATTATTATTTGGATTTTTTCTTTGCCAAATTGATTTTTTTGATCATAATTGGCTGTATTTAAAAAAGTGAACGACGAGGTTAAATTTCCGAATGTTCAGAATGACATACAGGTTGTCCCATTTTAATCTTGTCTCGAAACGAGTACCTCAGACAAAAAAAGTTTCCGAATAAAAGTTTGATGGTTCGGAGGGGGACGTTCGATGCTGTAACAAATTTCACCGCCAAACCCCCCAGGAGGTGGATAAGGGGGGTGACTTTTAAATCTTAAATGGAACCCCCTATTTTTTATTACAGATTCGAAAAGAGCATCAAAAACTATGTAGGTTTTATCCAGGAACTTTTTTTTCGGAACAGGTGGCGCTGTAATCGCTAAAACTTGTTTTTTTTTTCGCGAAACGTAAGATTAAGGTTTTGATGGCAATTTACAATTAAAAAAATGTCCACCCCCTGGAGGGTTTGGGGGTAAAATTTGTTACAGCATCAAACGTCCCCCTACAAACCATCAAACTTTTATTCGGAAACTTTTTTTGTCTGATGTACTCGTTTCGAGAAATTCCCCTGACAAGATTAAAATGGGACACCCTGTATACTATCTAAAAAAAAATTGCTGGAAAAAAAGTGAGACACCCTGTATAATCAATCAAGTGGTTATCCTCCATATTCGAAAAAATAGTGGGCATGACTATTTATGCCATTACATGGAGTCCTACTTCGATTCAGGCTCATAATGATAAACCCAAGTTTCATCTCCAGTGACAATTTGGTTTAAAATGTCATCTTTGTTACCTACAGAGCTCCTAAAACTTCCGTGAACACTCAAAATGGTGTTGTTTTTGAACCGGCGTCAGCATTCTTGGCACCCACCTTGCAATGACTTTTGTCATACCTAGATGGTGATGGAGGATATTCAAAATAGTTGTAGATGATACTCCAACTAATTCTGCTAATTGTTTTTTCTTTAGTCTACAAGTTGTTCAAAGACATCAAAATAAACTTGATCAACGCCTTTTTAGATTTTTGTAACCATAATACAATTGATTTTCTTCAAATAATCATCAGTACAAAAACCGAAAACTTGAAAAAGAATCGGATCTTCGAAAACAAGCGAGGACCTTAGATTCATTTCAAGACCTAGGATTCTAGGGTTCTTCATCACAAAATTCGGAACCTCACTCTGCAACTAAATCAAAACTAACTACCCAAAACTTACCAAAATAAAGTATACTGCTTTCGGCGTTTAGCACAAAAATACAGATTATGAAAGAAGATCAAGCCCTTGTTACTAGTGCTGTTCACCGAACTTGAACTTTTTCAGGTTGGAACTTAAAGTTCGAACTTAGATCGAACTTTAATAAATAAAATGTTTAACATAATAATAAAAGTCCGAACTTTCATAAGTTCAAACTCGATAAAGTTCGAACTTTCATAAGCTTAAACTGGATAAAGTTCGAACTCGATAATGTTCGAAATCGATAAAGTTCAAACCTACATATTGAGTATCACTGTAATCAGGAAAAAATCCTCTATCTATTTAGATAGAGGTCTTTGGTCTTACTATCATGCCATTTGAAAAAATAAAGATATTTGCAAAAAAAGCATTTTTAAAATTATAGAAACTAGTTTCTCAAAATCGGCCGAAAGATTTTCATAATTTACAATTTATTTTAAGTATTTAAATTATTTAAGAGTATTTTTAATAATTTTATTAAAAAAAATACCAAAATAAAGTTGAAAGTTCAGAAAAAAAAATTTTGTCACAATTTTACTTACAATTTACCAATGTTTAATAATAACTACAAAAAATAGGGCTTTTTACGTTTAAAATGAGAGAATTGATGCCATTTTCGTTGAAATCGGAAGTAAAATTGAAAAAAAAATTTCAATTCCGTAAATGCGTTTTCTTATGTCATCATATAACATGTTAAAATTTCAAATTTTTATTTTCATAAATAATGAAATTACAGTAGTGGCCCTAGTTTCGTGGACACCCGGTATATGTTGTACTCAATTGCCGAATTCGGTCAGTGAACTCGAACTTTTTTCGACTCCGAATTTTTTGCGAAGTCGAACTTTTTTCGAACTCTAACTTTTTCCGAACCCGAACTTTTTCCGAACTCGAACTATTTTCGAACCCGAAGTATTTTCGAACTTTTGCATAATGTTCGAACGGTTCGAACTATTTCAAGTTCGACCTTTTGAATGAAAAGTTCAAACTTAAAAAAATATGAAGTTTTCTTCCCAGCTTGTTTTAATTGTTTCAGCAGATCAGAGTTGTCTTGTCCAGTTATTGTGACGTTCTTGTGTTTATAAAGGGTGTCTCACTTTTTTTCCAGCAAAATTTAGTTTAGATAGTAAATGTCATTCTGAACAAAAATTTTCCTATGAACTACACTGCTCAACAATTGATAGGGATCGAGGTGGAGTTTACTAGTAATTTTGGAATTTTTGAAAAATTCAAATTTAAAAAAATATGAAGTTCGTACAGCACTACTAGTTACTACTCCCTTTCAATAAATGACCAAATGAACCCTTGGTTGTCTCAGATGTCTACGATACTCAAGGAAATCCTGGATTTTCCAGATAAAACTTCGCCCTCAAGTTATGAAAAATTCTTCACTTCGGATCATGCGATCTGGCCTACTCATTTAGGAGATTCTGAAAGGACATTTTTAGTTTAATTTTCTTTCTGATACAAAACATCGAAAGTTTGCGTCCAAATAGTATAAAAGATGTCTTAATTACGGAGAAGAAGTTTTTGGGACTGGTTCGTTTACTATGTGTAAAAAGCCTTGTCTTCTACATTTGTTGCAAGCAATTTAAATCTGTTTCTTTTTCTAGTTTATCAAAGGCAGGTTACAATAACTGGAAGCATATTCCGCATATTTTAAAATCCCACGAAGTTTGAAGAACTCATATGGAAGCTTAAAAACTGTCCCAAGGATTTAAATTTTCAAATTAATCACTGTATAGCGGCATTTGTTGTGCATTATATGTATAATCAAAATCTTGGTACAAAGTTGGTTAGCTTTTCGGGGTTCATGGTTCATTTGTTTTATTGTTCACGATAAGAATAAGAAAATTGTAATTTTGGACAAATATTACAGAGATTATTTCATGCCTTCATCCTAATAAGCGTTCTGATTGGTCCATTTGTCATTGAGTTATCGTGATAATTTGGGTCCTAACTAAATTATCAAGTCAAACGTTTTGACGTTTACATGACATGTGTTCAAATTTCAAATTTGACATTTGAACTAAAGACTGACGTTAAAATTTAAGATACAATTTTTTTTATATTTTGCAGAAATAAGGCTTGAAATAATCTATCCAAATACAATTCGTAGGTTGAAATCACTGTAATAATTCTGTCGCTTTATTGCCAATTCAATTGTGTTTCTAAGCAACACAATTTCATTTGTCAATAAATTGACAGAATTATTGCGGATTTCAACCTACTCATGGTATTACTATTGATAATTCAACTATAAGAGTTTCATTGAAATTGGGATAGACCTAATGATAAAATCACATCAAAAAAGCTGTATCGGACCCTGGAATTTAATGGTCTTTCTTCTGATTTTGCACAATTTGTAGTCTATAGTTTCAAAATAAGGCTTCATTTTTTAATGATATAGGATTTGAGGTTATCGTTGTTGGGCGATAAGTCGGTTTTGAGTTTAGCTATTATTTTAGAGATTTCGTTTTGTTTTACTAACCTGAGGAAATCACAAATGAAGCATCCAACTTGGTTGGAATCATCGTTCAACTTGGTCGGCCCAACCACGTTGTAACCGACAAACCAATTAAATTGGATTAAAAGTTTCTGTACTTTCTTCCACCACTGTATTTATTAATATATTATGTGTACATGAAATTTTTTGGTTTTATAATGAAAAAATCTGCAATTTAAATGTAAAATTATAATGTAAAAGCAATTTAATTTAGTGTAAACTTACACCCTAGTCGCGTACCTCTTTTTTTTGTGAGCTATCATAGCGATTTACATAATTAATTGTTAAAATTTTAATGGAAGCAGCTAAAGCTTTTAATAAATTTCGCAAACGGTTGCGAAAAAGTGAGCAAAGGGCACAGGAAGAAGGAAATTTGAATAAAAACCAACCTTCATCACGAACTGCTTTTAATCACTTGACAAATTGAAATTGTTAGTTAAAGACTAAAGACAACCCCAATCAAATGATTACAGTGGCTTCGTTTTATCTTTCATCTCTTAAAATTAAAGAAAGAGTATTTTTAGCTTCAAAAATGTAATTAATTAGATTTTATTGTAAAAGTAAAAAACTGTATTTATTTTTTTGTGATGAATGATAAATAAGTAAAAAATGATGATAAAAAGGGGTTTATAAAATGTCGTTTAGTTGGAGCAATCTTTCTGGGTATAAAGTTGAGGCAGAATTTTTGGAACTCAATTAAAAAGTTTCCCCATCTTGCCTTATTCGTGCAACAACTTGATGATTGAATTACTATCATTTGCTGCGGTAAATTCTCCCCTATCTTTAAAATCAATTTTATTGCACCCCCTGAACCACTGCATTCCTCATTATTTATTAGTGAATTGGCGAGAGGCGACTTAATACTTCAAGGAAGTTATTTAATTAAATTAATTACCCGTTGTAGCAACTAAAATTTAACGGAATAATTCGGTTTAATTGTCGATTTTTTAGAAACCACTACACTTTTTTTAGTTTCCCAAGAAAAGTTTTACAAGATTTATTAGGCAATTATTTTTCTATTTCAACACCTAATCCTTCATTTACTTTAAGCCCAGGAAAAAACGAAAAAGTTTTTTTAATTCGCAAAAGTTTTTATTAAAAAAATTTATTACAGTTAAGAATTTTACATAGGACGTCCCAAATAATAATTTTAAGGCTTTAAATTTAATTTTTTCTTACAAGTTTTTTCATAATTTATTTTGTGATTTTTAAGACCGTTAGAGAAGTTTTTCATGATTTTTTTCATAATTTATATTTTTTTTTGCGTTTAAAAATATAAATAAATACATTGAAAATTTTATGAAAAAAATTTTGTCAATTTTTTTATACCATTTCAAGTATTTTCAAATTTGGATAAAAATAAAATTTAGTGCTTCGTAATTGAAAAATGGGTTTTAAGTTTAAAATTAACTGCAAATTTTGAAAATTGAAAAGACAAATAAGTTGAAAAACTAAAAAATGTTGGATCTAAAAAAATTGTCTGTAAGAATTAAAGACTCAGGTTTAGTTTTCCAAAAATTAAGAAAAAACTACAAAGAAACAAGTTATGATTATGGTTTTTTTACAACTTTAATTCTTGATTTTTGACTAATTTGCAATTTAACCTAAAAATTGATAATTTTATTTAAATTTTTTTCAAAAAAACGTTAATAACTCCACCGTCTTTTAACCGATTTTTGATTTTAAACACACATTAAAAACGTACATTTGTTGGCTTTTTAAAGGAATGATAAACTTGCTTCTATTGTAAATATTTTAGATTTTATTGCCATTTTTTTAAGAACGTACAAAGTTTTAAAGTAACGAAAAATCATAACCAAAAATTAAAATATATTTCTTTGGCTTATTACATGAGAAAATATAAGGTTTAATGCACAAAATGGAACAAAAATTATTAAATTCAGTCGATAAACAAAAAAGTTATAGAAGAATTTCGAATTTTATGTCAGAAATTCTTAAATTTTTGTGAATTAAGTGGTTATTTCTCGAAAAATACTTATAACTCCTCCATTTTTAAACCAATTTTTTATTTTAAAAACACATTAAATACCTAAAAAATTGCTTTTGTAAAGGAACAGTAAATTTTCTTTCATTTTATTTTTTTTTTCGTTTTTTTAGAAACTGTAAAAAATCAAAATTACACAAAAGTCAAAGTTACAAGAAACAATTAAAAATTATTTTTTTTTTGATTCATCACAAGAGATTACATAATTTTAAACACAAACAAAACAAGAATAATGAAAATCGGTTAATAAACAATATTTTTAGGACATAAAACCAAAAATGTTAATATACAGGGTGTCTATTTTTTTCAGCAAAAAAATTTTTTTGGGTCACCCTGTATAAATTTGATTTCATTTCAATTTTTTAAATTTAAATGAAGTATACTTTGGATTTTGACATTATCTGTAAGCCAATCAGATTAATTTTCTTGTCAGAAATTTTAAATGAGTCCACTTATTTTAAAAACAGCTAATAATGTTCAAAAAGGCAAGATGGGAAAGACAAAATCCAAACCATAAATCATTTAAATAAAAACATGATGATGAAAAAGAAAAATTATACAGGGTGTTACAAAAAAACGTTAAAATGTTGAAATTGCTGTAACTTCTTAAGGAGTCGAAAAAAAATATTAGTTTATAGGATTTTTTTTTGTTCAAAATGACATTTACTATTTAAAAAAAAAATTGCTGGAAAAAAAGTGAGACACCCTGTATAAAATGGTTTAAAATGCAATTTAATAAAATTAAAAAAATTACTCAAATTAAAACTCTAAATTAAGTCCTATTTATAATTTTTGGAATTTTAACCCAAAAATATTTTTCAAAAAACATTAATAATTCCGCCATTTTGAGCCTATTTTTGACTCTTAAAATACATCTTTGCAGTGCCACAGTAATCTAATTAATTTTTTGCTATTCCAAGTGAATACTAAAAAAATGGTTGGTTCTTCAAAATATTTTTGATCAATTTTTAATTGTGTAATTTCAATTTAATTGAGTTTTAGTTTTCCTAAAATTTTTAATATTTAAAAAAAATCAGTTTTAGATGATTAAAAATAAATTTTTAAAACCTGTTTTAAACAAATATAATAATGAATAAAATATGGTTACTTTTAAATTCCATCAACAAATTAATTAAATTTCGTTTAAATGAAAATTCATGAATAGTACGTTTTTGGCATTTAATTAACTCCTGTTTGCAAAATTTATTTGAAAGCAAATATTAATTTGAACAACGCAGTTTATTTAATCTCTAAATAAATAAAAAAAAAATAATGAATTTACGAATAGCTCGAGTTTAGTGTTAATAAAAGTTAGTGTGGCTGGTGATGGAAAAAGCAGGGTCTTTAATTCTAGCAATTTAAGGAGTCAATCAGAGCCGTTTTGTCGATGAGGCAATAAAAAAGACCCTGTCGATAAAATGGAGAAAAAGAAACTAAAGAAACTTCAAAACAGATATCTCGGGACCATTAGTAGACATAATAAACTTGCGTCAATTGTATTCTGCTTTTATTATTTTAAAGCTCGTATTCACAGGGTTTCGTTTACTTTAATTGACAGCTATCTCCATCTTGCGGCTTGAGCGGAACTAACGAATTGACGTCATAAGTGGGTTAGTTGTTATATGACTGTCGTCATTGTAATTTTATTAAACCATGCACTGCGTTTAAGATTGGAGAGCGAGCAACTTTTATTAAATTAAAAAATGTAAATGGCGTAGTTGTACTTTTGTTAGTGTTGGATGTAGGAGTAAAATTTTCAATTTCCTCCTCGTAGCGTGGTAGGAGATAAAATATAATAAGGATCACTTTGATCCTGACAAGATTTTTAAATGAAACGCCACTCTTAAAAGATGTTCGGCGGTTTACGAGCATTGAATATTTAAGTTCTAAAATTCTATGATGAAGCCTAAAGTCTTCAAAAATGCACTTTTGTTTTACCCATCTCGGATATTAAAACCTTTTTTATTTTTTCGCTTTAAAATATATGATCACATTTAATAAAAACGAGCTTACGTTTTTAAAATTAATTAATTCATACAAGAGTAAATTTAAGTAATTAAAAATAAACTCTATTGTTTTAAAAAAGGTGGTGTGTACTTTATTTTTTTAGTACGTAAACAGTACGACGTGACAAACTTTTTTAATCATTTGGCTGCCCCAGTGTCAATTCAATAAAAATTAATTTGAAATTAGGTGAGAAACGTGATGAAACGGTTGAAAGTTTTACGACTTTCAGGGAAAAAGGATAAATCGCTTTTATAAAGTTTTAACGCACGTTTCTGTTGGTTTATTGGTTCCACCAACATTTGACGCATGTAAATTCTTCCATTCAATAGGGTTATTCAAGTCACAAACTCCTTCTTTAAGTGGATCGATGTACTAAGACCTAAGAGGATCTTGTTTTTCAACCCTGAAAGATAACTTATTCCCTTTTTCCTTTCAATGCAAGTTTATCTCGTTTATAAACATCCAGAATCCCACATTTATATCTTCATATTGAGAAAAATCTAGAATTTATTCAAATATTGCTATTGTAATTTTTATTTTTGTTAAAATCAACTCTCTTGATGCTTCAAGCTCAACCACTTGTTTATAATTCTTTCATATTCATATCCACGTATTCCACGTAGGAGTTTCGAGTTGGAAAAGTCAATATCAAGTAGAAGCTTGTGGTATATGTAACGAAGCTTATTTAGCCTCCAATTTGCTTGTATAATCAGTTTAATTTGGTTAAGAGTTTGGTGTAGTTATGAAAGTGATTACGCAAGTAACTTCCCACAAAAATCATACACTAGTTTTTTCTTAATCTTCAATCCTCTTAAAGTAAACCTTTGTTCCAACAACACGAAAAGCCCGTACATTGACGTTCACGATCATGCGCACAAGCCAAAGCGCGTTCCATCAGAGATGTGATCGTACATAGGACGGTCCAAGTTTATGTTCTGGCGTGCTACCACTTCATTGACAGTGCTTTTTCATCGACAACGGTTTCATCGACATGACCTTTACATCGACATGACCGTTTCATCAACATGGACGTTTCATCGACATGACCAATTCATCGACACGGACGTTTCATCGACAACCGTTTCATCGACGAATCTCTTCTTCGACAAGGACGTTTCATGGACATTACTTTTTCATTGACACAGACGTTTCATGGACAATCGTTTCAACGACACTATCTGTTCATCCACAAATAATTTCATCGACATTACCAATTCTTCGAAAATGTCGTTTCATCAACCACAGTCGATATTGGCGATGAGAAGCTTTGGAGATGAAACATGTCTTCGCTATAAAAAGGTAGTGTCAATGATATTGTAATCGATGTAACGACATTGTCAAAGAATTGGTAATGTCGATGAACCTTTATGTCGATGAAAATGTCCATAAAACGGTTGTCGATTAAAAGGTAATGTTGATGAACGTCTGTTTCGACAAAAAGGTAATGTCAATGAAAAAGTAGTGTCGATGAAAGGTCTTTGTCAATGGAAAGGTAATGTCGATGAAACGTCTGTGTCAATGAAACGGACTGTCGATAAAAATGCATCCTATGAAAAGGCTATGTCGATGAAAGAGTATTGTCGATGAAACAGTATACAACCTTATGTACCTGATATATTAACAGATGGCGCCTTTACGAAATTTATTAAAACTAAAGGTTTATATTAAAAAAATTACATCTGAACTCAGCACATTTACTGTTCTCATTAATTTACTACTTAAAGGACTTTTAATGCAGTATGATGATTATGCAAACTAAAGCAATGAAAATTTGTAGTATTCCTATTCTGTGATGGTGATTGGTAAGTGGTGAGATATGAAATTTAATTTAGACACAAGTAAGGAACAATCAATGGAAGAGATTATAAAGAAAATACATGGACCAAGAATGAGATCCCTGAGGGACACCCGACATTTCATTACCAATTTTAGATGTACTGTCCCCAATCTTAACACACTCAGTCCTTTTCAAGAAAAAACTTGAAACCCAATTAACAGCTTTATCGGAAAATCCAATAAATCTTAGCATCTCCAAGATTGTAAGAAGAAAAATCCGTAATGTGGAATCCACCTCACAATATTTTTCCAATGCAGCAGACAATAACTCATGATACTGGAGAAGATTTGTGACTGATGTGGAACTATTTCCACTGAGCAGACATAATATTGTTGCAGTTTTATTTTTGTTTCCAGTCATTTTCAATTGAGTGGTGGCTGAGACAGTGCAACTATGTTTCAGGAGTAAGATTTTCTGTTTCTAGGTCCATTAGGTCTCCCAAATTTTTATGATCTCAGAAGGCATCTATCAGAGTACCGATATACGGTGTTCCACTTTATGTTTTCTTCAGACAAATCACCAACTTGCAGTATCAACACAGCAGACTTGAATTTCGAAATAAGTTGAAATCTTTTGAAGTTACCGCTTCCGAACGGAAAACGAAAAACAGAACTGAAACAGTCGCAAAACACGCAAGCCTCCAAAAACTTTGTAAAGAGTTGCAGTTTTATCATTTTCGACACGAGTTGTCCGTTTGGTGGAAAACCGGGATTACAAGCCCAGGAAAGTTGAGAAGACTTACTTTAACCAGAATTTTATAGGCCAGTCAAATTAGCATTCTACTTTGAAAAAAATAGAGGAAAGCTGGAATTCGTTGAAATCACTTTATTTTTCATAAAAATCGAACATATTAAGTTTTCCTCAATTTTCGTGCTGTGCAGAAAAAAACACGAAATGTTCGGTCATTTTGCAGTTTTTTCAAAATTCAGCCCCAACTTTTAAATTTAAGCCTCAAGATGTTAGAGAACACTAGAGCCATAAATTCCTTCCTCTAGAAAAAAATATTTTCTTTCGTATATACCGAAATTTGGTCATGAATTTTTCCATAAGTACGGGGGTAATTGGAGACAACAGGATCAACTGCCACCTTGCTCATGAAGTAGGAAGCTCCAGTGTTTCAAAAGTGATTGGAACTCATTTCAACAAAATCAAATTGAAACCAAAAATTCGAGGTGTAAAACTTTAGTCAAAATCCATGACGAAGAGGTACCTGTCAACCCGGATACTATTTTTCGCCGAATTGCATTCCATAAAAAACTTAACGAAAAATTTAAGGAATAAAGCTCTATAGCTCCATTCATATGACTTAAAGGAAGCAGTATCAGTTATTAATGGTGGTTTCCTGCTCCACCGTGTCGTATGGCAAACCAAAGAAAAGTTTTCTTCCATTAATCGTAATTACCTAAACTTTATAGAAGGTTATTACAGAAAGGGGACTTCAATTGTCTTTGATGTATGTCTTGAAATAAGAGCAAATGAAAAGAGTTGAGCGTGATCGTAAAAGTAGAAGTAGAAAGTGTTCATCAGTAGATGTTATATTCGATGAAACAATGCCGGCTACTATGGCAAAATATTTATCTAATCCAAACAACATAATGTTGACTGCGAGGTTCTCAGCACATCAGTATGAAGTTATTGTTGGGGAAGACATAGACCTTCTGGTGCTTTTGACAGCAGCAGGGTCGGATTCAACTTCGGCAATGTTCAGACAAGGAAAATTGGATAGAAATAAAAACATTCAGGAAGCTACTAATGTATTTAGCAAACCTACTGCTACTCAAGATCCTCTATCTTTGGGTTGGAAGACTTCAATACAGGGGCTTTTCCCAATGAAGACTTCTATAGAGGCAGCACTACATGAGCTTCTCAATTCAATTTCCTGCAAGTACACTAAATGATGCCATGGCAGTTGTATTAGTTGCAAGATGAATGGTATAAAATATACCAATATTTGCAAAAGGTGCAAAGGCCAGTCATGTATGAACTCTCCAACCGATGACGACGAACTGGTTATGAACTCAGGCTCAATGAAGACTGATGTAAATCTTCCCACCATAAATTCGGAAGAAGAAGAAGATCAATGCGTCTTCAGTTGACTGGCCTGTTAGTAATTAGTAATTACTGATTGAATCCAAACTCCTCTATAATTTTCGATTATATTGCACCTTCCAGCCTCGTGTATTGGATGAACAAAACTTTTCTTCCATGAAGTATTTTTAAGAAAATAGGTTTCGCGATTGTAAATTTACAATTTTTTTAAATTGGGATTTTGTAAATTTTTATCCAGAACTCAAAAACGAAAAGTGATAACAAATTGATTATTTTTTTACCAATAACTTATCTTAAGTCCTTTCCCAAAACATGAAAGTTTATTTTTATTAGTAAATTTAAAGTTTTTTTAAAGATTTCTTTATTTAAATATTTTCCAAGTTTTAGATTTTAATAATTTTCTTGAAAACTATAAAAGTCTTATTGATATATCTTATACCTTGCTGATGGGAAATCCTGGGATCATCACTTACCAACTTATTCCAACAACGCTGCATTGTGAGATATACTTTGGGCGGTAAAAAGTTGGCGCAAGCGTTGTTGGAACAAACCTATTTACTCATAGTTTTACAAATTTTCTGCTTCTATGTTGATTTAATTGATCAATATCAACATTTTGTATGTTTTTGTAAAATAATTGAAAAACTTCTGAAAATTAGGAAAGTATTAATGGAGGATTTCTCAAGAGAAAATCTTTCTTGTGTAGAATTACCTGGGGAATAAATTGAAGATTAGTACAGCGCTCATTGAAAAGCAATTAGGTGTTCCCTGGATAACAAGCTTAATTGCAATTATTTTGTGTTTAAAAAAACTAAGTGAATTAGGGATAATTTGTGATTAAGATGTGCATAAATTAGGAGACTATGTGGTATAGTTTTTTCTTATAAAAATGTAAATGTGTGGATTTTTTTAAAATAAAACTGTTAAAAACTGTATTTGAATATGTATATGAGTATAAAAAGTGCTTCCGGAATTCGAGTCATTAATGTGTATACCTTGGGTCCTTCTCCCTCGACGCCTATGTATTAATTCATCAGTTATAAACGCCAACATGCTAACACCGGCCTTCACAAATAACCCCAATTAAGCCCGCTACCGCAGAGTGTAATTAAGGCAAATTTAGATTTCGCCATTAAATATTGATTCAACGTGGTTTTCCACCACATTGTTCGTTTCTCGTAAATTTCCTTGACATTGGGTAGACTTGGTCAACCTGGGGTGGATGTCCACGTGCGACATGACATGGATGGACCTCCAGGCAGTTCTGCAGTCATGCAACTACAGTTTCTTGTCAACGAGGGAGCACTTATTTCTGCTACGGCCGATGATACCCTTCACCTCTGGAACTTTCGCCAGAAAGTGCCCCAGGTCGTTCAAAGTCTCAAGTTTCAAAAGGAAAGGTTTGTACTAATTTATCATACACTTCCCACACACAATCCAATAACTACACCCTACACCTTTTCCCCTTGTATTTCAGAAAAGGTCAATTTAATTATCCAACTGTATTTCATAAAGCATCACTTGAATTTCAAATAAATCAGCTCAATTTCAGAAAGTATCAATTGTATTTTAGAATCATCAATTGTATTTCAGAAAGCATCAATTGTATTTCAGATAAATCAATTTGATTTCAGAAATCATCAATTGCGATTCAGAAACATCAATTGTATTTTAGGAAAACTAATTTATTTTTAGATATCAATTGTTTTTCAGAATCATCAATTTAATTTCTGAAGTAGTCAATTGTAAAAGCGATTTTTTTAGAAATATGGGATTATGGCACCAAACGACATATTGGAACTCCAGAATTATTTTGGAGCCATAATCCCATTTTTCTAAAAATGTTGCTTGGTCTCTTTTTGATAAGCATGGTCCAATTGACGGGTCCAATGCAAGAACCAGTCAAAATTCCAATTGAAGCGTCCAATGCGAGAACCAGTCAAGTCCAGTTTTAATAATTGTTCAGGAGAAAAGAATAATATTTACAGAAAAAGCTGTTAAGTGCAATAAACATCAAAAAATCTTTAATATTCCGCATTTTATAACAACCGATTCTTAAAGAGCACGATAAAGAATTGTCAACTGCACATGACACCATCAAAATGTACTTCAAAAAATGGACTTGGTCGGTTCTTGCATTGGACGCCTCAATTTTATTAAGTGTTCAGGAGCAAAGAAAAACATTTACTGCAAAAGCTGTTTATGATATCAAATTTACCCGCAGTAAACATGGTTAAAATCTTTATTAATTGAGAGCTGATTCTTGCAGAACATGATAAAGAATTTTCAACTGTACATGGCCTCATAAAAATGTAATTTTTTCAAAAAATAATGGATTTTTGTATTGGACCAATTGTATTTTTGGCTTTATCAATAATTGTTTCTAAGTAAAACAATATTTTATACTAGGAGCCATAACAGGAGAAATCTGAAGTCTTTTTGACTATTATAGACCAGAAAATAAAGACTCAGAAAAATTGGTGTGCGCAAGTATGTTTTTAAGGAAGGGAGGGGGTGGAAAGTATGAAAAATCAGAACTAGGCAAGTGGAATATCATTTTTTATTTTCATCTTTTGGTAGCTGAATCTAATAAAACTAATATCAAATTGATAGAACCATTATTATTCAAATAAAAGTAAATTAACACATAAAAATCGGTAAATAGTGCTTTTGGAAAATCTGTTCAGTTGATAATACGCATGGTTGCACAAGATATCGATATTCTAATCTTGATGACAGCTCTTGCTTCAGTGAACTTAGAAATATATCTACTTAAACCCAAAATAGCACGAACCAGGCAAAAGGTAAGAGATCTTCAATTTCCAAAAAATTGGAGTCACTACCACCGACTTTCGCAGTGACCGATTTACCTATAGGTTCAGTAGGCACGTGCCTATAGGGCGGCAAAATTTGAGCGAAATACTTATACGAAGTAATTTATACCCAGCATTTTTTTTCCTTTAAATAGTGAAGTAAAAACGTCACTGCCTATAGGCGGAAAAAAACGTCAGTGCCTATAGGCGGAAAAAGTATAATTCGGCCCCTGATAGCACTTTAGGTTCAACTGTGACTTGGAAACAAATTGGACCACCGACAGTGTTGTAGGATTCCACAGCAAGGTGACTTGAACCCATTGAAAACCACTTAGGAACCTGATTAATAAAAATTAATTTGATCCCTCTTTTGGGCCTATTTTACCCGTACTAAATAAGGACCTATTAAGTAAACGTAATATTGTTACTGGTATAATGTTAAATTTGCAAAGTACAGTTTTGATGAATTGGAATCCTATTTTTTACAATTTCTGAATTTAAATTGATTTTTCTAAAATACAATTGATGGTTTGTAATATACAATGGTCCTTTCTGAAAAACAATTGATGATTCTAAACTACAATTGATGCTTTTTGAAATCATATTAATTTATCTGAAATAAAATTGATGCTTTCTGAAATACAATTAGTGATTCTAAAATACAATTGATACTTTCTGAAATTTAACTGATTGATGAAATGCAATTGGATAAGGTGTAGATTTACGAAAATTATAGACTTCATCTTCAGGATTACACAGTAAGATCACCAACAATGATAAGCATCACAATGTTCTTTCAGCTTTTATTTAAATATACTAAGTATGTTCTTATACAAATAAGTTCCGTTAACTGGGGTTGGCCCTTAAGGCTAACTTTGGCCCATCCAAAACTACTTATTGTTTTTTTATTGGTAAGTACATACCAACTTTCATATTCAATATTTTAAGTATATCTTTTCTGATACTAACTGGTGACTAACAGTAGATCAAACTACTTTTTTCCAAGATTTGGAACAAAGTTGCCCTTAAGGGCCAAAGTTACTCCAGTTGACGGTACTTCCAAACTTATTAAAACATGTTGCCTAAAGAAATAATTTGTTGATAACATTTCGTTATTCAACATCCTTTGATCCGGAATTGTAAATTCTTTACCAACATTGGTAAAAACATGTATTATCAGCAAAATTACCTCCGATGAACATAAACTGAACTGTAGTTTTTTTTCTGACAAGGTGGAGTTAAAATGGACTTTTATAAATAATGATCTGCAATGTTCTAAAAATTTTCTAGTAGAACTATCATTTTTGGGCGTTCAAAGTGCATACAATGTTTTTATAAAAAAACACTTTTAATAGAAACTTGATTTATCACTCATGAATGGTTAAAAAATCTAATCTAGTGCTTAAACAAATTTTCATAAAAATCCAGTAAAAATTATAATGGGATTTCCAAAAAGACCCCATCGCGATATTAATTTTTTAAATTGTCTATTTTTTAGAAAATTAACCAAATTTTTTCATAAAACTTAGTTTTTAATCATATCTTTACTAGAAATGCCGTTTTTAGGTGTTTAAAGTACGATTAAAATTTTCCCCAAAAAATCAACTTTCACTTTAATTGGCTCTAAAAAAATTAGTTTTTTGCCCATGATTGATTTTAGACTTTCGTATTGTAGATTATACCCTAATCTTTAATTTTACCCCATTATAAATTTATGAAAAGTGGCAGTATTTGAGTTTTAAATCAAGTTTTTAAAATATGTTTTATACAGCTAAAATTACTATTTTTGTTACCATCAGGTCTCCATGGGTTTTCCAAGTTAATTAAGGAATTTAGAGTATGTATTGTAGTTAATTAGACATGTGGTCTATGATTTTCCCTGTTTTGTCCGAATTTACTTTTAGTTTGTTGGTTGCAAACCACTCTTCGGCATTTAATAATGCTTCAATCTCTTTAAACAAACAATCTTCTAGATTATTATGACTGTTTAGAAGCGTTTTGTCGTCAACAAACTGGGTTTTATTGTATAGTGAGGGGAAGTCTTTAATATATGCCAAGAATAAGAGTGGCCCAAGGATGGAACCCTGTGGTACATCGATGTTAGACGTTGGAAAATCCGAGTTTAATACCTTAGTTAGGTCTACAAAAGCTGTATCCACAAATTCACCAGACTCGACATATTCAGTACAGCGATCAACAAATTAAAAAATGGCATTGGAGTTGCTAGATCATTTCGTGAAAAGTTTGTTTAGTACATTGTGGTCGACTTTCCAATCGATATTCTTTTTTACTTTAGTTATTATTAAAACTAGTTCGAAGCTAGAAGAGGCTTGAAATATGGTCTTCATCACCCTCTTGTTCAATATGATTAGTGGTTGAAGGAGAAGTGGCTATCACCGTTTTAAGTAGGTTAATTGCAACTTTATTAGTGCTAAACTACTCTAAAAATCTGTTATGGCATAATAAAACTTAACTACTCATAAATTGAGTTGCTTGTCATTGGTGGTATTGGTGTTAATCCTTAAAATATACAACTGGAAACACCTTGAGAATATTAATTACTTGTACATTATTATAATTTCAATACATGAGCTTAAAATTAATCTGCTATTACAACCTAATAGGTACTTATGCTGTGTGGAAATTAATTATTAGTGGTAGCTTAATATTGTCTATTAATAAATCCTGTATCATAAGGAAATTACTTGGTTATTAATTAACTACAACACCACTTATTTCATTAATCATTTTTTAGAATAACTTGTATGCACCTACCACTTCAATCAAAATGGCTGTACGTTGGATCAGAAAAAGGGAATGTGCATGTAGTGCACATAGAGACCTTCGTTTTATCTGGTTACATTATTAATTGGAATAAAGTTATAGAATAGTAAGTATTTTATTATTATTTTTTAGCATTATAATTTTACCCAATTTTTAGCTCAAGAAAAACACATCCAGGCTCTATTGTACATTTAACTGATAACCCTTTAGATGCTAATAAAGTAAATACCACGCACCACAATAATTTTCGACGTATTTAAAACTTAAATTATTTCAGTTATTAATAGGCTATGAAAGTGGTCAAATCGTGCTGTGGGATATGAGGAGCAAAAATGTTGATATGAGATTCCAAACTTCGGAACCTTTGAGGTCCATTTCGTGGCACCATGAAGGGAAGCAGTTTATGTGCTCACATACTGATGGATCTCTAACAACGTGGAATGTGAGATTCAACAACAAACCTGTACATCTTTCACAACCACATGGTAAGAATTTCTTTATATTTTAATATCCCAAATTATTGAAGATATATTTCAGCAAAAGTAGGTAAAGATGGTAAAATAGAACAATGCAAGCCTATAACAAAAGTGGAATGGAAGTCTTCTAAAACAGGGTAGGTTTAATTAAAGGTTTTATTATTTAAATAAATAATTGTATTGTAGTGAAGCATATGTGATATTTTCCGGCGGAATGCCTTACGACCAATCTGGCAGAACGCCCAGTATAACTGTAGTACATAGTAAAACAACCACCGTCTTAGAAATGGAACATCCCGTTGTAGATTTTATAACCTTATGCGAATCTCCTTATGGTAGTGGTAAGATTAATCATAAATCAAATCTTATTCGAATCTTATCGTTTTACTTCCAGATTTACAAGAACCTTACGCGATAATAGCTCTTCTACAAAACGATTTAGTTGTTATGGATCTGCAAACTGCGGGCTTCCCTTGTTTAGAAAATCCTTACCCCATGGACTTACATGAGTCACCTGTTACATGTTGTAGCTACCTCGCTGATTGCCCTGCTGATCTTATCCCAGCTTTCTACTCCGTTGGAAGAGCTGGCGCTGCCAAAAGGCAAGGCTTTTCCGAAATGGACTGGCCTATCAGTGGTGGAACTTGGTCCGTCACTTCCTGCAGTTATAGCGAAATCGTCATGACTGGGTAACAATATAAAACTCACGGTACCAACTTGATATTTCAATTGATTTTTCAGTCATGCTGATGGTAGTGTGAAATTTTGGGACGCTAGTGCGGGAACCCTGCAAGTATTATATAAATTAAAAACTGCCAAGGTGTTTGAGAGAACCAACCGAAAATCGGTCGAAAGTGATGAGGATCCCTTCGCCATCCAGCTGATCTCACTCTGTGCAGAGTCAAGAAAATTGGCCATTGCAGGAGCTTCTAGTCAAATTATACTTTTTAGCTATAAGAAAAATGAAACGTGTGAAGACGTCACTGTATTAGAAATACCTATAGTATATGAAATTCCGGATGAAGGCGAATGCTCTCCCGATTGCCAGTTTTCTGGACCTGGCAGTGCTGGATCTGGAAGCAAGCTTGATATGTTAGACACAGACAATAAAAAGGTTCATACATTTATTATTTTTGATGCTCCTATTTAATATTATATTTCAGGAGTTACTAAAGGTTCGAACGGGTGTTCAAAAGAAACCAGCAGGATTTCAAGCACAATTAGTATGTCTTACTCCTTGGAATAATGGAGAACCTCCAAGCCACATTACTGCATTAACGATAAATAGTTCATATGGACTGTAAGTACAATTTTTATCCCAAAATTCTTCATTATACAAATTTCCTCCCAAAAAGATTGGCGTATGGTAATGAAGCTGGGATAGTGATAATCGACATAGAACAAAAAGTATGTTTACTAAACATCGGAAGTCCTGATTTGTATGGAAATCAAGATCCATACTCGCGAGCTCCTAGAAGTCCAAAGAAAGGTGCTTACAACATAACTGGTGATATCCTGCCCATGGAGAGGGATGAGAAACAACCTCGAAGCCCCAGCATTGACCAGGTGAGTTTTTTCTTTCTTCCCTAGTTTTCATTACAAATAAACACATCACAAACAATCACAGGCATGGTAATTTAATATTTAGTTCCCTTGTAGCACTTAACTGTAAAAAAATATATCTGTCATATTTGTTCAAGATTAACGTGAAATAAAAGCCAGTCGGTGTAGATGATTTTTATACAAAATACCTCATATAATATTTTCAGAAAACATTTTCCAAAAAAATTACTGACTCATATCTATAAATGTCGAGAAAAAAACATGAAAAATTTTTGCATGTTATTTCAAAACTGTGATTTCAAAATTTGATCAATTTGGAATTTTGGATAATCTGGAAAATATTAAATGGGGTAGTTGTGAGAAAAAAGATTCATCCCGTAGTGCTAATAATAAAAATTAAGCGCAAGCAGTTGATGCACTCATTTTTATATCTTTGTTGCTAATTACAAATGAGTTGCTGAAAAGTGTCTTCTGCTTTCTGTTATTTCTGGGCCTGTGCATGCCTGTAGATGGGATCTCCGGATTCCCCCATATCCCTGTTGCCTTGCCCCACCACTCCCGTAGAGCCAGCCTGTGAGGCAGTAGAAGAGGAACGTCCTGAGCCTTTACCCCACCCAATGATAAGACGAAAATCGTCCACCTGGAAAGGATTTAATTTAAAACGTCGATTATCCAAGGTCGATATCAAAATCAAAACGACATTCGGATCTGATCACAAGTGCAGAAAGAGCTCGACATTTTACGGTACCTCACCTCAAGAAGGTGAAGCTGAAGAAGACACGTCCCCAGAATCGGAAGAAAATACTGTAATCGAAAACCCCAGCGTCATTGATTTAAGCCAAAATATCAAAGAGCTTGAATTGGATGAAGTAAATAACCGCGATGAAATGATAGTGGGATCTTTGGAAGAACAAAAACTAGCACGACCATGTATCTTACCTCTATTTGACGAAGAAGGTAAACCCATACGTCCTCCAAGAAATTCCAAAAAGCTCCTCCCCGATAAACGAATACTAAGGTTGCATTCGGTACCGAATATTAACTTGCATAAAAACGAGATCGCGCAGATGAAAGATTTAAGAGATAAGGAGGATAAAGAGCCCATTGCACAACAGAAATTCACAGGAAACATCATTAGGCGTTTCAGTAAGTTTTAAATCTTTTTACCTAAAAAGGTCCTACGTTTTCTTCTTCCTTCCGTTTAATACTCCAGTAATTTTAGTGGTAGATTAATTTTTGCCTGATGAACGAATGGTTAATTATAATAGTTTGTAGATATGTTTATATTTGTTACTCAAACATCTTGTGGTACAAAAATCTAAAATTTATCAATGACTGAGGGTATTTTTACTCGAATACCAAAGGAAGAAGGTGTGGAATCTGTAAATACAAATGTAGTTTTGGAGATTGAAGGTGATAAGTTTATGATTGTTGTACCTGATGTTGATGATATTTAGGGAGTTGTGTAGAAACATAGTGTTAAAATATGAATGGGTAGATTTGATAATATAAAAATAGTTAAATAAGATTATGAAACAATGATGGACTCACTAAAAATACAATTATTTTATTTTATTACTGGCTTATTCGCTGATTTGCTTTATTTGTTTTATGTTAACCTACACATGACTAGTGAGTTATTTCGTGTAATTAATACTTGATTTCAGCGGGCATTATTTGGTATGTGACTATGTTCACATTGGCTTTGGTTTGTGTTGAGGGACGATGATAGCAGTTGCCTTAGAGCCCTTCTCGGGGATTTATTGGGTAATACGTGTAGTTATACGTATAGCGTATTAGAAGCCCTTTCCCCATGAATAGTGCTTAGCTCACAATAATCAAATATTAGGGTTAAGGTGGGCGAATGTTGCGCTCTGCTCTGCTTTTATCCGTCTAGCTTCACACATGTTCAGTGTTGTCTAAATTGTAACATGATTTACCGCAATATTAATGTAACCAATACATCACTTAATGAATTGATGCTATGTTTATTACAATTTGTGATATTGTGTGAACGGTGTTGGGTTTGGGTAGATAAACGGCGTGTGCAGTCCGGCGTCAACGTGCCCAGCTTCCAGCATTAGCCGAGCTCGGCCTGAACCTCCACGCCGATCTCGATCGCAAGGTACTCGAAAACTACATAAGTGCCTGTCTACGGCTAGCTACTCAGAGGACTGTGGCAGCCAGTCCCAGCCCTTTCCCGTCATCACCAGCCCGCTGGCCGCTCAGCGACAACAGCTGCTGGTCGCTCGACAATATTGCAGTTTTGGTAGTACAGTCACCAGGCTTACAATTATTATCTCACATTTTCCGTTATACTTTTCAGTTTTCACTCTACACATCTCCTTTTTTACATCACATCACATCAAGTTTTTATATCAGTTACTTTGTAGTCTCAAAATATTTTGCAGATTATTACTCATATCACTACCTCAACCATACTCCACCAGACTTGATCCGATTTGATCGCACCGAATATCCAATTCATCGGACAATCGACCGACTATCCGATTCGTCGGACAATCGGGTTCGATTTCAACGGACAATCGGGTCCGAATTCAACAGACAAGCGAGTCCGATTTCACCGGACAATCAGGTCCGATTTCATCGGGTTCAATTTAGTTGAGTCGGATGCAAAATCTCCACGCGGTATGATTTAGTCTGAGCAACAAACCTTCCCACTGTCGGACATGATTAAAGCAACCATCCGACACAGTTGGTAACAAGTAACAAGTTTCAGCACAGTCTGATTTCGGTGGACACTCCCGTCCGATTTCTTCCTACAGTCGAATTCGATTTTATCGAAAAGTTCGTAAGTCTGAACAAACCTTCCCACAGACCGATATACTCAAACTAACCATCCCACGCAATTGGTAACAAGCCTCTACACCTTTTGATTCCGGCGGACAATCGAAACCGTTTTCATCGGACAGTCATTGCTCAATCGAATCCGATTTAAAAGTACATTCAGATCCGATTTGTTCGGACAGTAGAATCCTATTTGATCACTATCGAATCCGATTAGACCGGGATCCTATTTGCTCATTTTATGTATAATCGGATCCGATTTGCTGAGGCAGTAGGATCTTATTAAATAACCAAATAGTATCCAATTAAGCCAGTCAGTCGGATCTGATTTAATCGGATCTTCGAAACCGATACGCGGTAAGCATTAGCCTCCCCAACTAGTTCAGATGAACCATCCCTAACAGTTGGCGTCAAGCTTCCATATGATCCGATTTTGAAAAACGTTGAGATGAACAATTCGATTTAGTTGAGTCGAACACAAAATCTCCGCCCGGTCCAATTTAATCTGAGGAACAAGCTTTACCACGTTCCAACATTTTAAAACCCAGGGGCGCACCTAGGGTATGAATTCCGGGGTTCGGATCGCTCCAGAAGTCAAAACAAAATAAAAAATGGCTCGAGCTATTTATAATTTTCTTTTACAGTGTAATCAAATATTAATTAAAGAATGAACCACCCCCAGAGACAATTTCTGGGTGCGCTACTGATACAACCAACAATCCGACGAATTAGGTAACAAAAGTAACAAACCTCTTAACAGCCTGATTCCGAAACAATACAGTCGAATTACATTTTATCGGAAATCATCAGATCTTATGTGGTCGCTTAATAAAATCCGATTTTTCCGGATAGTTGGAACTTATTTAATAATTTTATGGAATCCGGACTGAACAGTCGGATCCGATTTAATTGAACCTTTGGAACCGATACGTTAGACGATAAACCACTAATCACTCTTTCATCTCACTCAAGAAGGTTTCATTTGTCCTGTTCATATATTGAGTAAGAGCGGTGATTTATAAAAAAAGGACCAGGCTTTGTATGGTCCGATAGGGTTGTATAATCGGATCCCATTTCATTGGATAATCGTTTGAAATCGGTTTTATCGGATGGTTTCAACGGTGAGTGGGATTCGATTTAGTTGAGTCTTACGCAAAATTTCCGGACGGTCCGGTTTAATCTGAGCAACTAGTCTTCCCGCTGTGGGACATGATTAAAGCAACCATCCGACGCAGTTGGTAACAAGTAACAAGTTTCAGCACAGTCTGATTTCGGTGGACAGTCTTGTCCGTTTTCTTGGTACAGATCTGATTTGGTTGCTTAATCGAATCCCATTTGCTCAGACAGTCCGAACCTATTTGATCACTTTATAGAATCCGATTTACTCGGACAGTCGGATTCTATTTGATTTTTTTTTGATAGAATACCATTAGAGCCATTAGATCGCACAGTCGAAGCCTATTCGATTACTTTATCGAATCCGATTAGACTAGACAGTCGAAACCGATTTAATCGGACCTTCGGAACCGGTACAAAGTAAGGAAAAAACTTTTCCACGGTCCGATATGTTCAAACTAAGGTAAAATCCATTTCTTTCAAAAATCACACTTTCATTTGACGCTCACGTAAGAATAAGTCCTGCACTTATAGCAGGATAGAGAAGGTGATTTATAAAAGTAATGGACCATAGTAATTTGGACTAGTCGGATCCGATTTAATCGGCCAATGGGATCCGATTTAGTTGAGTCGGACGTAAAATCTCCGCGCTGTCCGATTTAGTATGACTAACAAACCCTCCCACACTCTGATATAGTGAAACCAACCATCTGACGCAATTGCTAACAAGTAAGAAACCTCTGCACAGTCCGATTCCGGTGTACAATCGGAACCGTTTTCTTCGGATAGTCGAATTCGATTTTATCGGAAAGTCGTCGGATAATAATTATGTTTTTTTTAATAATTTCGTCGCTTAATCGAGTCCGATTTATTCGGACAGTAGGATACTATTTCATCACTGTATCAATTAGAATGGACATTCGGATCCAATTTGCTCAGACAGTAGGGTCCTATAGACCAAGAAGAAATTCAAAGCAGTATCTTTATTTGAGCCGTAATTCCTGCTGACATGGACTTTATTTGATCATTTTATCGGATCCGATTTAATCGGACCTTCGGAACCAATACGCGTTAAACAACAAGCCGTCGCTCGAACCGATATGATCGAAGTAACAATCTGACGCAATTGGTTAAGTCCATTTCTTTTATGAGTCACACTTTCATCGCACGCTTACTCAAGAATAGGTCCTATAATTACAGTGGGTGGGAGCGGGATAGAAAAGGTGATTTATAAAAGAAATAGACGGACAGCCGGATCCGATTTCCTCAGACAATCCTTTGAAGACGAATCCGATTTCATCAGACATGGGATCCAATGTTCCAAATAATTCACCCGAACCATACGAACAGTTGGCATTAGACTCCCATTTGTTCCGATTTGGACAAACCTTCAGATGAACCATTAGACGCAATAACTAAAAGTCCGATTTGTTGGGATGGTTTGATCCGATTTGTTTTAAAATTCGTTTCCGATTTACATACATACGGTAAACAACAAACGATTAGGTCAGACGTTCAGATGAACAATTCGACGTGATGGCGAAAAGTCTATATATTGTCCGATTTAATCGGATGGTTGGTTGGTCATAGGAAGTCTCCAAACGGTCCGATTTTTATCCGACCCGATCATATTAGGTGTGTTTCTTTTACCAAAATTTGACTGATTTGCTCGAGCCAATCACTTCCTTCTCCTTTTAGTTCTATAGGAGAAAATGAGACAGAATATGATTTGCTCATATTTGCTCGAGCAAAGTATGTAAAAAAAAACACAACTATTGTATCCTCTGGTGGGGTTTTTGATTAGATCAAACTTTATTGGGTAAAAATGTGCAAAATATTAAAAAAGAATAAAACCCGTAGATATTAACATCAAACATTTCAAACCTTCTTCTTAATTGTAATCAAAACTATTAGTAATTAGTGTAATTATAGTGCTTCTTTAACAAATGAGCCCAAACCAAGATACAAACTCGAAATCTCTTATTCATGTACTTAATAGAACCCAATAATTCTAGCAATAGCAGTAATTTATAATCATAAAACATGTATAACTAACAAAGTAGATCTTAACTCTTAACCCTAATACTTAATTACATGTAGTGTGCTGTAGTATATTTCTTTAAACACTGTAGTATTTTGTAAGTAAACTTAGATAATCACCCACAGTAGTATAGTAAACACACGCCACTTTTAAGACTTAATGTTTATTTTACTACCCTTAAAAATGTTTCCTTAATAACTTTTAAACCCGTAGGTAATGTTGAAATTGAAAAGGATTACCCTCTATTACTACTTTGTTACTTTTCATTTACAAACAAATCATTATTTATCATTAATATCCTTTTCATCGTCAACTTCACTGGCATGGATTGAAAGGTGACATGTACTATCCAAAACTATGCTGTACTTTTTAATTTTCTATTCTTTGAATATCTATAAAATCTGTGTTCTTAATTACTTCCTTTTTTATTTATCAATTTTTCACATCATCTTTTTTCACCACTTATAATGTTTTCTTATTTTACAAGCTAATTTTCGAGAAGGTTGTGAGGCTACCTGCAATATTCTATGTTAAATGTTTGATGTACAAACTAAATTTATAAAAAAAAAATACAAATTTTATCACACTAACACTTTAATAACATTAAAGAGCGCTGATTAACCGACAAAACTAAATAGCGAATTTTGAACGTTCGTTTTTCAACTACTATAGTGCATTGCTAATATGAAACATCTTATCATCTCACTCTCACTCACGTATAGGTTCTATACTTATAGTGGGTAAGAGCGAGATAGAAAGGCTGCTTCATAAAGTGTTTTTATGAAAATTGTGTCCTCGTTTATTTGTTGTAAAGTTGCTCCCAGCTGGAAGTATTACGATCGTGATTACTTTTGTCCTACTTCCAGCTGGGACCAACTGTACAATGTACAATCATTGCGCCCATAAACTAGCACACAATCGTCATCAGAATTGCACTTATCCTTATTTAATTTTAAACCGAACAACGAATATTTGACATTCGATGTTTTTTAGGTGAGAACTCGCTCTAACACAATTATTTTTATAATTTTACGCAAATCATCTTTATTTTCTTCAATTTCTTTAAGAAGTATTTCGACCACAGATACAAAATTTCAATTTTCAAAACTATAATAATAGTTTAATTAAATTAAATGTTATGCTCGATTATGGTAGACACAAATGACACTAATTTTAATCTTTATTTCCTTTTACTTTTCAGTTAGTTTTTTTTAAACAATTAAAAGCAAGCTTGATTGCATGCATGTTTATGTCCGCATGGTGATTATGTCGAAATTATTGACTTTCCATTCTTAAATTTTATTCAAATTCACTTTTTGGTAAAATAATTGGAAGTTAATAATAACGATTTTTGTTTATGTGTTTGTGTTTAATTTAAATATTTTGGTTAAATTTGAAAAAAAAATTAAGATTTTTTTTAATTACACCAAAATTTTTGGGGTTTACAATAAATTATTTACTTTTGGTTTAGTTTGAATGCCTTAACCATTTCAGACGAAAAATTATAATTTTTTTCTAGAGTTTCATAATATCTTGTATACAGGGTGAATCAAAAAAATCCCAGTAGTAAGGTTTTTAATTTCCAATGGATTTTTTTGAAGATTTTAAAAATTTTCCCTGAAAATACATTTTTTTGGTTTATTGTTGATTAATTTATATGAAATATAAGTCTGAAAGGGGTAATCAATTTTTGATTTATTATTTAAAAGAATGCAATGAAAATTACTGCATTTAATTTTTAGTAAATCAAGATTCGAGGTTTAAAATTAAGAAGTTGAAAAATTATTAAAAATAACTAAGTAGGTATAATTAAAAAATCCTGTGGTGAATATTTTTTGTTTGATTTTTTTTGAAAATCTTTTATGAATGGATGCATGTTAGATTTAGTTACTTAATCTTTTTAAATAAAATGATTTTTAAATACTGTACTTTCCAGGTGGTTTTTTAGAATTTTCCATATTTTGGAAAAGTATTTTAAAAATATACTGCTATTGCTAAGGCTTTAGTGCACGTTTTGTATGAACTATGAGTGTTGAAAAACTAATCACTTTATAATTGTTTATTTAATTCCTTTGATTATGATTCTTTAAATAAAAATAGTTATTTATGATGTAAGTGTTAAAAATGCATGTTTATGTCACACGTATCAAAGTTTCATATTGCATTTTTAACACGCACATCATACAATATTTTTTCTACAAACGAATAATATTAATGAAAATATTAGTAACAGAGGCGTAACTAGTAATTTTTGGCCCTTAAGCAAGTTTATAAAATTGCCCCCCAAAATTGATTAAATTTGGGATAAACATTCTCTCTGAAATAATTTGAAACAAACGGTCGAAATTTAAAACCGAAAAAAATCTCTTTAATAATAAAAATATATTTTATGATTTTGGGGACAAAGAGAGGAAAGACAAAAGACAAATTGGACGAAAACCTGACGCATTTAAAAAACCGATAGAAAATCACAAATCACATTTTTGTATTTTAGTCACCTTTTTTGTGGCTTTAGTTGAAAAAAATTTAATTATTTTTTTATTTGTATAAATATTTTACCGGAAAATTGAAAGAAAAAATTGAGAAAATCGTGATTTCTTGAATTATTTTGTATTTTATATTTACTTTTTTTGAGGCTTTACTTGGAAAAAACTTAATAACTATTTTATTTTCATAAATATTTTGCCAAAATTTTGTACAATTGTGTATATAACTATTATTTATCACTGGTTCAATTTTTGGCGGAAAATTCCAAGAAAAACTTGAGAAAATCCTGATTTCTTGAATTATTTTGTATTTTATATTTATTTTCTTTTGAGACTTTAGTTGGAAAAAACTTAATAACTTTTTTATTTTTATAAATATTTTGCTAAAATTTTGTACAATCGTGTGTTGTACTATTATTTATCACTGGTACAATTTTTGCTGGAAAATTCCAAAAAAAAATTGAGAAAATCGTCGATTTCTTGAATTATTTTGTATTTTATTTACTTTTTTTGAGACTTTAGTTCGAAAAAACTTAATAACTTTTTTTATTTTTACAAATATTTTTACAAAATTTTGTACAATCGTGTGTTGCACTATTATTTATCATTAGTACAATTTTGCTGGAAAATTAAACGAAAAACTTGAGAAAATCGTGATTTCTTGAATTATTTTGTATTTTATTTACTTTTTTTTGACTTTGGTTGGAAAGAACTTAATAACTGTTTTATTTTTATAAATATTTTTACAAAATATTGTACAGTCGTGTATAGTACTATCATTTATCACTGGTACAATTTTCGCCGGAAAATTCGAAGAAAAACTTCAGAAAATCACCGATTTCTTGAATTATTTTATATTTTAATCACGTTTTTTTGGGGCTTAATTATTTTTTATTTTTATAAATATTCGTGTGTTGTACTATTATTTATCTCTGATACAATTTTTCCGGCAAATTCCAAGAAAAACTTGAAAAAATCGTCGATTTCTTGAATTATCTTGTATTTTATTTACTTTTTTGAGACTTTAGTTGGAAAAAACTTAATAACTTTTTTATTTTTGCAAATATTTTTACAAAATTTTGTACAATCGTGTATAGTACTATCACTTATCAGTGGTACAATTTTCACCGGAAAATTCAATGGAAAACTTTTTTATTTTCATAAATATTTTGCCAAAATTTTGAACAATTGTGTATATAACTATTATTTATCACTGGTTTAATTTTTGTAGGAAAATTCCAAGAAAAACTTGTGAAAATCGTCGAGCCAAAACGTAGAAAGGCAACTTTTATAATGGTAAAATATAAAAATAAAAAAAAAATTATTCAATCTATGATATTTTCATGGAAGTTTTGTCTTTTATGGCACAAAAGTTTTCTTATTTTTATCGCGCGATATTGAGCCCCTTAACTTCGTCGGCCTTTAAGCATTGCTTAACCGTGCTTGTAGGTAGTTACACCACTGTATGGTAACCATGGTTTTGTTACGTACTTTCTGCACTAGCGTAGAAAGTAAATTACTTTCTACACTGGTGCTACTTTCAAAAGTGCAATTTTTAACACGTTTGTAGAAAAAACAAATTTTTTGATTGAAGAAGTTTAATGATTATTTTAGTACCTATTTCAATAATTTTCCAGAATTAATTGTAATAATTATAGTAAAAACTTTTTTGATTTTTTGGTCATTTTTCTAACATTCTGTAAATAATCTTTCTAAAAAAGGCCTAATAATATCCATAAAAATTACAATACCTTGCAAAAAATTGAAGTTCTATTTTTCTAAAAATTAAATAAATCTGAAAATTAATTAGTATTTAATTTTTACCCTGCTTTCCAAAAAATTATAAAATTACCCAATTTTAAAAACGTTTAATTATCTTTTTTGTTTTGTATTATAATTATTTGAATGTAAGAAATGATTGGCTTGCTTCCAGCGCATGTTTAGAAATCTAAGATTAAAAAAATAAATGTAATGTTTAAACATTCTTGACTAATAGTAAATTGTATTTATGGGCCGCGTAGATAAACTGGATAGTTCATTTTCTCGATCAAGATCCAGCTCGATGAGCTCTCTGGAAAACATCACCTCCGAAGCCATTCAATGCTTAGTCTTTACCGACTCTTTCTCCAAAAGAACAGGTAAGAATTTAAATAATCGATTATTGTGGAAATAAAATTGTGATCTTTTCAGAACCGACATTTATAACCCCAACGCTTTGGGTGGGAACGAGCTTGGGTTCAGTATTAACAATTTTGATAACACCTCCAGATCCTGACAGCAGATCCTCACAACCTGTCGTAGTATCACTTGTTGGTGTAACGATTTTTAGATTAAAAGGGGCTATTTTAATGCTCAACTTCCTTGATTGTAATGGATCATTAATTCCTTACAGCTACGAATCTTGGAGGGATGATAATAAAGATCGGCGCGATAGTAAATTAGGTAAAATTTGTTTTTCAACCCGTATTTGGATTTAATTTTTGGTTTTAAGGTACCCCTACGAAATCAGCAAACCGAATGAGCCCTACTTTGGGTGAAAATAATCGAGAAGCGTATGGTGATAGGCAGTATGTTGTGATAGCTAGCGAAAAGCAAGCACGTGTCGTTGGTTTACCATCACAAACCTGCATTTATCGGCAACAACTTGCTGATACCGATTTTGTGGTTAAAGCAGAAACAGTTTCCATTAAAGGTAAGAGATTGCACACCATAAATTCGATTTTAATAAAAAAAAATTACAGATAGTGTATGTTTAATCTGCTACGTTTCGAATGGACATTTGCAAGCGTATAGTTTACCCAGTCTACGACCCCTTATCGATATAGACTTTTTACCGTTATCAGAGCTAAGGTTTGTATTAAAATTATTAGAAATGCCAAAATTTAGTCCTCTTTAATCACCATAGCAGTGCTGCACCCTTTTTAAAGCTCGTCTTTTACTATTTATTGTGTATATTAATATTACTTTTTTTCTATAAAATAATTACTGCATGCACTTACACACGAAACATAAAAATAAACGTGTTTATATTTTGTTCAAATCGTTTTACTTAAAATAAAATTTGTACGTGTAATATTAAATATAAACACGTTTATAATTTGAAAAAAAAATACAATGAAATTTTTATAATAATTTAACTAGTGAATTTTTCTAAAAAATTTTTTAATGTTTTAATCATAGTTTAGTAAGTTATTTTGTATATTTTAATTGGAAAATCTACGTGTTACATATAAGCACTTCAATCCCTCCCCGAACCTGAATAATTTTAATATTTTAACTTCCTAAATCGCTTCTAATTTACCTTGCTGTACTAGTTTCCAGACACAATCTAACAAAGGCATTGTAGACCCAATGCTTTCGATTTGGGGACAACAACTGATAGTTAACGAGGATACAAACCAGTAAGTTACGCGACCACAATACAAACTTATATAAACACGTCTCTTGTATTGTATGTAGTTTTAAGAAGCTTTCAGATCATTGATGATGATTTACAGAAGTATCTTGTTGTTAAAGTCGCAATGATTTTTAATTATTACAAAAAAAAAATTAATGAATATTTTTCGGAAAATTTTTAATTAAAAATCATTTTCATCATATCCATTGAAGCATTTGTATTGTATGGTCGTTAAATCATTTTTTTGCTTATGTTTAATTAAAAATATGAGAGTGTTTTTGATGATTTGAGATAAACTATAATGAAAATGCAGCTACTTGAGAAATTGTGCATTGTAAAACTTGTAATCAGGGCGCATATACAGGTATAAAACCCTTCACCATGACACCTAAAAAATTGCTGATGCTCATCTTGAATGTATCAGCTGATCAAGCACTAAAATTACATGTACATAAAGAAAACCAAGCACAAAAAACACTACTAATTGGCTTATAGCACATTTTCAATAAAGCACTGCATTTTAGTGCATGAACTTTTTTCTTTATTAATAAGGCTATTAATCAAATGCTATAATAACGCTATTAAACAAATGCTAAATTAATACAATTATACATAAATAATTTAATAACTTTTTCTTTCAGAAAAGTGAGAGAAATGTTTTTCCTATAAAAAAATGTGTTAAATTTATTCGCATGTTCTATAAACTGTATTCATAAATAATCGATTGAAAAAAACTTGGAGCAAATTTAATATTTATGGTACTTATACAGGGTGTCCCAAAACTAGTGCATAAGTGCTTTTCTTTAAGATTTTATTATTTAAATATTTTTCTTGAAAACTACTAAAGTTATCAACACTTTTTGAAACATGTTATACCTAGATGTATTTTAAAAAATATTTGGGAAAAATCGGTGGATTAGTTTTTCCATAATAAAATCTCAAAATGTTAGCTAAAATTTGAGAACAAATGCAGCCCTGGAGAGTTTGTTTGAAGACTTTCAAAAATTTTATTGGAATGATTGGAAAATACAATTCATCCCTTAAATGTTGAGCCCTTAAACGTTTTTGTACCCCGTACAGTTTTCGAGAAATCAACTGTTTTCTGAAAAATCTAAAATTTCTGGACTTGACTTGAAAGTGAGATTTTACACATTTTTGTCCAGAACTCAAAAACGAAAAGTGATAACAAAACGATTCTTTTTTTGGCTGAAAACTCATTTAAAGCCCTTTCCAAAAACATAAAATTTTAATTTAACTAGTGAATTTAAAGGTTTTTTTTAAGATTTTCTTATTAAAATATTTTCCAATTTAATAATTTTCTTGAAAGCTACAAAAGATATCAATGCCAAATTTTTATACCAGAACCATGTTGCACCTAGATATATATTTTTTTAAATATTTGGTGTAAATCGGTCGATTAGTTACCATAATAAAATTGCAATGTATTTGCTAAAATTTAGGCACAAATCCGGCCCTGGAGAGTTTATTTGAAGACTTTCAAACATTTTATTGGAATGATTGAAAAATAAAATTCATCCCCTAAATTTTGAGCTCTTGAACGTTACCGTACCTCGTATAGTTTTCGAGAAATCAACTATTTTCTGAAATATCTAAAATTTCTGGACTAAATTTGACTCATTTTTACACATTTTTGTCCAGAACTCCAAAACGAAAAGTGATAACAAAATTATTCTTTTTTTAGCTGAAAACTCATTTAAAGCCCTTTCCAAAAACATAAAATGTTAATTTAATTAATGAATTTAAAGGTTTTTTTTTAAGATTTTATTATATAAATATTTACATTTTATTAATTTTCTTGAAAACTACAAAAGTTATCAATACCAAAATTTCATAGCAGCAACATGTAACACCTACATTTATTTTAAAAAATATTTGGTGAAAATCGGTTGATTAGTTTTTCCATAATAAAATTGCAATGTATTTGCTAAAATTTGGGCACAAATCCGGCCCTGGAGATTTTATTTGAAGACTTTTAAACATTTTATTGAAATGATCAGAAAATACAATTCATCCCTTAAATTTTGAGCCCTTAAACGTTTTTGTACATCGTATAGTTTTCAAGAAATCAACTGTTTTCGGAAAAATCTAAAATTTCTGGGCTAAATTTGACTCGAAAGTGAAATTTTACACATTTTTGTCCAGAACTCCAAAACGAAAAGTGATAACAAAATGATTTTTTTTTTGGCTGAAAACTCATCTAAAGCCCTTTCCAAAAACATATAAAATTTTAATTTAACTGGTGAATTTAAAGGTTTTTTTAAGATTTTATTATTTAAATATTTTCCAAGTTTTAGATTTTAATAATTTTCTTGAAAACTACAAAAGTTATCAATACCAAAATTTTATACTAGAAACATGTAGCACTTAGATATATTTTAAAAAATATTTGGTAAAAATCGGTCGATTAGTTTTTCCATAAAAAAATTGGAATCTATTTGCTAAAATTTGGGCACAAATCCTCTCCTGGAGATTTTATATGAAAACTTTCAAACATTTTATTGGAATAATCAGAAAATACAATTCATCCCTTAAATTTTGAGCTCTTAAACGTTTTTGTACCCCGTATAGTTTTCGAGAAATCAACTGATTTCTGAAAAATGTAAAACTTCTGGACTAAATTTGAGTTGAAAGTGGGATTTTACACATGTTTGTCCAGAACTCAAAAAAAAAGTGATAGCAAATTGGTCTTTTTTGGCTGAAAACTTATTTAAAGACAATTCCAAAAACTATAAACCTTTGGATTAATTAACAATGTGAGAGCTTATTTTGGGACACCCTGTATAAAAAAGTATAAATTTTCAACTAATAATAAATCTATTAGCTTCTAAAAACATAACTAATCATAAATTAAACTATTAAAGGTGGTATTTAATGCTCCTAATACAAAAATTTTAATAAACTCAAAAAAAAATCCAGTTAATTCGTTGAAATATAAAACAATTATATAAAAATTCTGCGTGCAGTGTAATTCAAAACTAAATTTACCATTTTTATGATTATAGAATATCAAGAACATTTTGCTTTAGCAACAAAGGTCATGGATTGTATTTATCTTCACCTTCAGAATTGCAAAAATACACAATTTGTTCCGATTTCTGGTAAGTATACAAATTTAAGACATCATTGTTGTATTGTTTTCACCAAAATTCGACTCATTACTCGAGCAAATCACTTTCACAATAAATATTCGAATCAGAAAAAACTCAACCGTTATTATATTTTTATTATTCGTTTACCCACCTTTAATTTTCTTTAAAAAAAATCTTTTTTAGCACAAATTTAACGGATATGATGGGTGATCTATTCTTGCCTTTGGACATGCCAGAGCCTCCCAAAGAAAGCTTCTTTAAAGGTTTATTTGGTGGAGGCGTACGATCATTGGATAGAGAAGAATTATGTAAGTAATTTTCTCAATTTTAACTCGATCACTCGTATATTATCAATATATCATAAAATAGTAAGGAAAACTGAGGATTTTTTAAATCAACCAAAAAGTATACTTACTCGCTTACTACCCCACAAATACAGTTATGTAAATTCTATATAGCGTGTACATCAACTTTTATGTAAAATTAACGTAGCATATGGGGGGGTAATGTCAGCTAACTAGAGTTTAGAAATGATGTAAAATGTATATTACTTATTAATGTAGAAACTATATAATATTACTATGTACTTATTACATAAACGTGTTATATACTTATTATATGCACATATTTTTTGTGTTTTAGTTGGTGAAAGTAGTGGAAAGCCGAGTAAACATGTAGCGAAGCATATTCCAGGGTCGTTACAAGAGGCAAACGCACAAGTGAATAGGTCTGCGAATGAAATAAGTCGCGCGCATAAATTAATGTTGGAGCGTGGAGATAAGCTGGGGTTATTGGAGGAGCGTTCTGAAAGGATGCGTAACGAGGCAGAAAATTTCTCGTCCACAGCACATGAACTAATGCTCAAGTACAAAGATAAGAAGTGGTATCAATTGTGAAAAGTTAATATAAACTTGATTGTACAGATTTCGTTTTAGAATAGACCTAAAGTAGTCTTAAATAGTCAATAGAAATGGTGAAAATATGGGTGTTTGCACTGCTGAGAGTTTTTTTTGTGAAATAGGCGACTTTTAAAACGAGAAATAAAACAAAAAAGTTTTTTACTGAGATTTCATTTGTGATTACGTTTTTTTGCAATTTTAACTGAATAGCAATAAATTAGAGGAAGTATTCGAGTCGGACTATTCGCTCTTAGCAGTGCGAAAGGTTTTCACTATTACATAGGTTCTTATGTACTTAACGCGAATTGTGATATATACTATTCTGCCTGAGGATAGATTTTTAACTTGAAATATTATTTAGAGAGAAAAACTGTTTTTAAATGCACATGGTTCTCGCACTAAGTATGGATCATAAATTAAGAGGAAGCGTGGAAACTTATTCTTCTTCTAATTAGATTAGATTTTTATTAAACGAATGTTCTATGCTATTAGTTTAGATTCGTTTACATTTATTCATTCGAAAATAATCATAATCTAAGCTTTTGCCCAATTTCAGTTTACTCTATTTGAGCAAGTTTTATCATAGAAACATATCTTTTCGATTAATTAATTTAAAGCCAAAATAATTTTTTGGTAAAAATTTAAATAGTAAATTTATTTACATTAGCAAATTTGTTTTTAATTGAAAGTATGTATAAAGCTTTAAATATGTAAAATCTTGTTATATTTTGCAAAAATTTATTTAGATAATACTTTTGAAAATATATAAACTTGTTTAAATTAGTGTAGCCAAAAAATATTCTCACTCCTCCTAAATGTAAGAATATGTATAATTAATTAATTAAAAGTATAATTAATTCGGGCTTATCTGGAAATTTAGGTTGCCTTAAATAACAAAACACTGAAGTTAATTTCCACCAAAATTAATCACCCAGCAATATAATCAGAGGAATTAATTAATTCAATAAATATGTATTATATGAAAGTTAAATAATTTCATGACAATTGTAAATATTTAAACTATATTAGCGTTATTTCCCCAAAAATAAGGAATAATTGTACATATGTACTTATTATAATTGCTTATTTATTTACTGTTAATAAGTATTTGGAAGACAATAAAAATATAATATATGCTATGTTATGTCTTAAATTTTTAAAATGTTTAAAATAAATAGCACTTTTTTAATACTAAGCAATTTTGAGGGGTTTAGTTTTTTTCTTGTGCCTTCTAATACAAAACAAAGTTTATTACATATCGCTCGAAATCTTCTATTATCAGATTTGTATACACGATTATTTACATTAAAACATCATATCAAATTTGGAGTCGTATATCTAATATACTATTAAAAAAGTGCTGTTTCCCAATATTTATTTATTAAATAGGCTTTATCTTCTTTAATTTATTTGTTGCGATACTTTTTGTCTTCCTAATTATATTAAAAAATAATGCCAAATGTACCTATTATCTCATACAAACGGATGTAAAACATACATATATATATGTTTGTAGAAAGTAGTATTAATTAACTGTTGCCATAGAAAAGCGGTTAGTGATGAATCTATCAATCGATATAATTTTTAATTACAAAAGTGCTGCATCTCAACTTTACGTGCTATAATTAGTAATATTTATTAATTAATTAATAAAAAGTTAACTAATATATTATAAATATTTTACTAATTTAAATATCTACAATCTTATGATTATGTATAAAATTATTTAAGCTCTTTTTCTTTTATTTAACATATATATTTTGTTATTATAAAAATATATGTATATAATATATAAATATGAATATATTTTCCACATTATGAAGCAAAAGGAGTGGGAACAATTGTTGAATTTTGATAACGTTATAATTGATCTAATAGATGCTGATTACATTTATGTGTCAATGGCGATACATACTGTAGTTTATTTAAAAAAAGAGTAATATAATTACGTGCTAAATATATTTAGCCCGCATTTTAGATGTGGTGTACATATTTATTTCATACTGTTGTTATTTTATTTAAATCTTATCTCAGTTTTTTCTGTATAATTTATCTTTCCTTGTTACGCTATTATACATATAGATTACTGCAAAAATATATAATTATTATTGTTCTATAAATAAAGGATGACTTGTTTAAAAAATATTTTTTAATTCCTTCCAATCTGAGACATGCAATTTCCCATGCAAAATTAAAAAAAATGCTAAAAAATGTAAAAGAATCTCCTTTTTTAGAGTTTTTTTGCTTATAAGTCGACATTTTTCCTTATGTTATTCAATGCGTAACAACATAAATAACCTTGCTTATTGGGAATTTTAACTACGTATAGAGGGCGCTATAAAAGGAGGATATTCAGTACTTTTTAGAGTCAAAATTTGTGTTTAAAATGCATTCAGTAAAGCTCCAAAAACATGTACCAATGTGTTAAATCCGAGGTTAAATCAAAAAAGTAAGTACCGAATATCGAAGCTCATATTTTGCCACCAGAGGGCAAGCGGAATCTAAAAATTCCCAATAGGTAGTAACTCGGAAACTTTGAACTTTTCGTAAATTACCTCCTTCTTAAAATGAAATTACATAAAACTTCCTACAAATTTCACTATTTAGGTTGAAAGTTTCTGAGTTATAAGCAAAAAAACGCGTAAAAATGAGATTTATCACCTTATTTGCGTTTTTTTTATGTTTCTTAACAAAATTTGATTAGCAAACCTCAGATTCTGATTCAGCACTGCAAATAAGAAATATAGAATGGAAAAAATCAAAACTACACCACAAACTTTCCTTGTAAAAACCCAATTTAAAAAAATGTTTTTAGGAACACCCTGTATATGTTTTTATCATAGAACTAACAAAAGTGAGACTAACCTACATTTTAATGAGCGGGAACTGTCATTTTATTTAAAATCGCTTATTTGGGTAATTTTATTGTTTGATTTTACACAGAAATGATTATTAATTAAATAATATACTCTAATACGATGAGAATACTAAACTAAATAAATAATAAGTAAAAATTTCCACTAGGCGCGGCAACAACGCCTTACAATCGGGTATCTCCGTAAATTGTAGACAACTTCACATCGCTACTGAATAATTATTTTGCAGTTGCAGTTTTGGAATTGTTGCGTCAGAAATTTTTATCCCGCCTTTTTGCTGTCGTTGATCCCTGAAAAAATGGCTTCCGAAACGAGTGGCGTGACTACCGGTCAACCAAATTTACAAAAACAGGATTTATCGAAACTTGTAAGTGTTTTTAGCCCAAAACTTGTATTAAAATTAATAATACGTTGGGTTTAATATAGTTAAAAACATTTTGCGAATCTAACCTCAAAGCGTATGTTTAATAATTTGGTTTATTGCTCATTAAATTAATGGAGTAGTTAATTAGGGCCAAATATACACGTAGTTAATTTCCATTACCTTGTTTTACTTTCAAATTTAAGTCCACTATGGCTAGAAATATAATATAAATTTGTGCTCGTAAACTTCTCTTTCTTTTTATGCTATATTTTGTATCAAGGTCTTTATTAATCTATCAAATTTTATACGAACTACTTGTGTGTTGAGTACTGTTTGATTTATTTATGTAAATATTTTAGGACGTAACAAAACTAACCGCCTTGTCTCCGGAAGTAATTAGTCGGCAAGCTACAATTAATATTGGTACCATTGGCCATGTAGCGCATGGAAAATCAACTGTAGTTAAAGCTATTTCCGGTGTACAAACTGTACGCTTCAAGAACGAATTGGAAAGAAATATTACTATTAAATTGGGTAAGAATTTATTATTTTTTAATCGTTTTAAACCAATTACTACGATTAGATCGTTAACGGTTGACGCCTAATGCAGCAATATTTAAGTCGCTTATTAACTTTATATCGGAAAATATTTTTTCAAATCTACACGCATGTATATGTAAGTGTAGGTACCTCAAATTTTAAAAATGTGTATAAAGTGGTATACAGCGTGTTTCTAATATATGCGAAGAAATTCTACAGGCGATTCCTTGACCAATTCTAAGACAAAAGTAAAGAATAAAAATTTTCTCAAAACTGCTCTATTTTTTAGTTATGGGGTGTCAAACTTTCTATATTTTTTTCATTTTTTGAGTATAACTTCTTTATTTTTTAAGATAATTTGATCAAATTTGAAACACACTCTAGTTATTATAGTCGTAACAAAATAAAAATATCAAATATCGAAATAAAATACAGGGGGATGTATTTTGGGGGTATAGACCCCATTTTTTATGCCATAACTTTTATGTGCTACCCCAATTAACATTTTAAATGAGATATTCTAATTGCTTGCTTTTTTCTGAAAATTTTTGATCTCTTTAATTTTTTCACAGCTGGTACGGTTTAGAAGTTATTTAGAAACATGTACGAAATTGTATGCCAATTTTGCATTAAACAGGAGTGACTTTTTTAAAAAAATAAATACCAGAGACTTCCTAGAAGACTATTTGACCAATTTTAAGACGAAAACAGAGAATAAATATTTTCTCTAAAATGCTTCGTTTTTAATTTAAATTAAAATAAAATTAACAAAATAATTTAAATTAAAAACGAAGCATTTTAGAGAAAATATTTATTCTCTGTTTTCGTCTTAAAATTGGTCAAAAAGTCTTCTAGGAAGTCTCTGGTATTTATTTAAAAAAAAGCCACCCCTGTTTAATGCAAAATTGGCATACAACTTCGTACATGTTTTTAAATAACTTCTAAACCGTACCAGCTGTGAAAAAATTAAGGAGATCAAAAATTTTCAGAAAAAAGCAAGGAATTAGAATATCTCATTTAAAATGTTAAGTGGGGTAGCATAAAAAAGTTATGGCATAAAAAATGGGGTCGATACCCCCAAAATACATCCCCCTGTATTTTATTTCGATATTTGATATTTTTATCTTGTTACGACTATAATTACTAGAGTGTGTTTCAAATTTGATCAAATTATCTTAAAAAATAAAGAAGTTATACTCAAAAAATGAAAAAAATATAGAAAGTTTGACACCCCAAAACTAAAAACTAGAGCACTTTTTATTCTTTACTTTTGTCTTAGAATTGGTCAAGGAATCGCCTGTAGAATTTCTTCGCATATGTTTAGAAACACCCTGTATATTCCACTGGAATCAATTTGTAAAATTTTATTTTTTACATTTTTGACTCCACGGCAAATTTACAAACGAAAATGGTGTACTGTATATTTTTTATCACTTTTTAAGATGTTGATTGTACACAGTCTTCAAAAATGATTGATACTGTTGACATTGCATGGTAGGAAACCTAAGTTTCCCACAGTTGGCTATACTGAAATGAATACTTAGTGCTCCGGTGAAAAGCCATCGCGAATATTTTAAATGCACTAATTTTAGTTTTGAATTAAAAACTGTTTGAAAAAATGTTGAGAGACGCTTTGGTTAAAGTGACAGATCAGATTTAAATTTGAATGAAAATTAACAGGTATACCAACTTAGTAAGTGTAAAATCACTACAGAGCATGTTTGGTTGCATAGTTGCAGTATCAATCTTATCTGAATTGGGTCTTACAGGCCTTGAAAAAACAGAGAGGGAATGCTCTCACATGCCCATCTCTCTCTGCGTTGCCAACCCCAAAAAAATAAATAAATAATAAGAAAATATTGCTTATTTCTGTATTTCAAACATACTAAAAATAATTAAATAAATTATTAAACAATTTCTTATTGCTTTACAAATTTTATTTGCTGTAAATATTATTTTCGTATCACGTAAAATTTCTAGGTTGTGTAAATCAAAACAACAAACACAAACGCATAACCATGAATCATACTGGAATTAAATAAAATTTGTAAAACAATAAGAAATTGTTTAATAATTTATTTAATTATTTTTAGTATGTTTGAAATACAGAAATAAGCAATATTTTCTTATTATTTATTTATTTTTTTGGGGTTGGCAACGCAGAGAGAGATGGGAATGTGAGAGCATTCCCTCTCTGTTTTTTCAAGGCCTGTAAGACCCTATTCACTGGTTAGTGTATTATACAGGGTCATTCATAAAAATTTAAAATAACTGTATAAAATTATTTATAATTTAACCTTGGTTAATATTAAAATTACTTCTGCAATTAAGATATGCTGTATATTGTGTAATTTTGGTATAATTTTGGTGTGGGCTTCTGTGATCCTTTCACATCGAGCCGTAAAGTGTCGATTTTAATTAGTAACCATTAATGTTAATATTTCGGTTGAGAATTGTAATAACTAATGCAATAATCGTTTATTGCAGAAAAGCTCGATGTGAACCGATTACTGGGGGAGAAAAAAATGGATGCACAAAAGGCAATTATAAAAAAGAGACATACCTACGCTGGAAAAAGCAACCCAAAGAAAATAGTGAGAAGGCGGTTTTCAAACAGTGGATACTTGGAATCGAAATTTGATAAATTAATTGAAGAAATAAGAAGAACAACTACCACATACGTGACGAGAAACATGGTAAAAGTTAAGCAAAAACGAGAATTTGATCGAATTCTCAGTGAGGACGATGAAGAAAACATGCGTAAAAAGATTAAAATTGAAAAATTCATTGAAAATAGAGAGAATAGTGTGGAAAAAAATTCAAAAGTATCTCAAGAATCAAAAGATACAATTAAAAGAGTTTTAGTAGAAAAATCTTTTAACATTCCTGAACCGCTTTTGGGATTGCTCGAAATAAAAAAGCACGAACCTGAAAGTGATGAGATAAAAAAGGAAATAAAAACAAATCGTTTAGTGCCTTTAAGTAGCTTTTTAAAAGGAGTTACTTTAACCGAAGCAGAAAATAAAGTAGAAGAAACTGAAACGATGTTCCAAAATTTAATTAATAAAAAAGATACCAAATACTATAAATTATACGATTTTAATTTTGATTATAATAAAAAAAAAGGTATAGCTGAACTACGTTTGACCGAATTAAATAAACCAAAAGTAAGCAACAGAAAATTAAGACTAGGTGCGCCAAAAGAAGAATATTACGTTTATTCCAGTGAATATAAAGTAGAAGAAGTGTTGGGCGCGAGATTACGGTACAATGAAGAAGAATATTTCATTAAATGGGAAGGTTACGCCCATGAATCAAATACGTGGGAACCAGTAAGACACCTTAAAAATTGTAAAGAAGCGCTTGAAAATTTTTACTCGATAGTAATTGATCAATTTTTATTACGCAATTTAAAAAACATTCTTAATTTATCAAAAGTTAGAAAAGAAGATATGCTTCAAATGATTCCCAGCGAAGGTTTCTCGGCCATGAAATGGGATAAATTGGAACTACAAAAAGAATTAATTGGGTATTTTATAAATCCACCGAAAGAGCGCCATTCGGCTAAAAAATTGGCCGGTATTAAATGCTATATGAGATATTGCTTGTATAGGCGTAGAGATGAGCAATTACGGTCTCTACAAAATTGGCAAAACGCTATAAATAAAACTGCCGGCAGTAAATATCCCATCGTAGTTGAAAACAACTACGATCTCGAATGTCCTCCTGAAAATTTTGTTTACATCAATGAATATGTAACTAAAGAAGTTTCAATCACTTGTAAACCACCGAAAGGCTGTGATTGTAATACCTGCAGTGGGCTTACTAGAAAATGCTGTGGTTTTAACGAGAATGATCGTTATGTTTATACTAAAACTAAAAGAGTTGCTATTCCACAAGGATTTCCTATTTACGAATGCAATTTTAACTGCAAATGCGGCCCTGAATGCCGCAATCGAATTGTACAACATGGTTCAAAAATCCCGTTCACCATATTTCGAACAAGCAATGGGTGTGGTTGGGGGATTAAAGCCGGTCGCAAAATTCATCGCGGTGAATTCATTTGCGAATACGTTGGTGAAATTATTAATCACGAAGAAGCTGAAAGGCGAGGGCGCGTTTATGACAGCGTTGGTTTAACCTACTTATTCGATTTAGATTTCGAATCACCTGATAATGTTTATACTGTTGACGCAGTGAAATATGGAAATATTTCGCATTTTATTAATCACTCCTGTGAGCCTAATATTGGTGTTTGGGCTGTCTGGATTGATCATTCTGATGCTAATTTACCACAATTAGGCCTTTTCGCTTTGAAAGATATTAAACAAAATGAAGAGCTCACTTTTGATTATTTATGTTATCATTCTGCAGGTAGCCCCAAATTATCACCTCAGGTTAAGATAGAGACTGAACATAATTTTAAAACTTTGTGTAGATGTAATTCTAAAAATTGTCGAAGATATTTGTTCTAATTTATTAAATTTTATTATCATTATTTATAATTTGTCGTTTTATGACCGATTATTTTTTCTTAGATTAAGATTATTATATTAAGGGGGTGTCCTGAATTATAACGCTAAAAAAATCATTTTTATTTTTATTGCTTAAATCAACTTCATTTCTTTCTTTCGCTTCTAAAAAAATAATGAATAACCTCTATTTTAGAACGTCGTAATTCAGGACACCCCCTTAAGCATTATATTTTAGGTATATAATTATACATAAAAATATGATCAAAAACTTTTATAAACGCTGTATTACACCTGAAAATTCAAGTCTAAGTCAGCTTTTATAATTAAAAATATTTTTTTTAAATTTATTTTTAATAATTTCATTTATATAAATTTATGTAAATATGATTTTGTCTTAAACAATTTATTGCTTTTTCTATTGGTAGTTTTAATATGCAATCTGCTTTAATAAAAATATTATTATTATTTCTTGTAATTTAATGATTCCCTATTTCAAAATTCGTTTACTACTTGCTTTTTTTTGCATGCACTTTTTTTTACCAATTCCCAGTGGCCGGCGGTTTTGCTTTTATTGATACGCAGTGGCCGATTTAAATATTTTCCATCTTTTAGATTTTATAGCCCAAACATATAGCACCTAGATGTATTTTAAATAATATTTGGTGTAAATTGGTCGATTAGTTTTTCCATAACAAAGTTGCTAAAGTTTGGGCACAAATCTGGCCCTGCAGAGTTTAATTTGAAGACTTTCAAGCATTTTATTGAAATGATCGGAAAATATAATTAATTCCTTAAATTTTGAGCCCTAAAACATTTTTGTACCCCGTATAGTTTTCGAGAAATCAACTGTTTTCTGAAAAATCTAAAAATTTTGGACTAAATTTGTCTTTAAAGTGGGATTTAACACATTTTTGTCCAGAACTCAAAAACGAAAAGTGATAACAAAATAATTCTTTTTTGACTGAAAACTCCTCTAAAGCCATTTCCAAAAATATATAAAACTTTAATTTAGTTAGTGAATTCAAAGTTTTTTTCAAGATTTTATTATTTCAAACATTTTCTTGAAAACTACAAAAGTTATCAACACCAAAATTTTATACCAGAAACATATTTCACCTTGATGTATTTTAAAAAATATTTGGTGTAAATCAGTCGATTAGTTTTTCCATAATAAAATTGCAAAATATTTACTAAAATTTGAGCACAAATCTGGCCCTGCAGAGTTTATTTGAAGACTTTCAGACATTTTATTGGAATGATCGGAAAATACAATTAATTCCTTAAATTTTCAGCCCTTCACCATTTTTATAGTTTTTGAGAAATCAACTGTTTTCTGAAAAATCTAAAATTTCTGGACTTGACTTGAAAGTGAGATTTTACACATTTTTATCCAGAACTCAAAAACGAAAAGTGATAACAAAATGATTCTTTTTTGGCTGAAAACTCTTCTAAAGCCCTTTCTAAAAACATTTTTTTTGTGTAGTAAAAGGACTTCTTGTAATTTTTGTCTTTATGGTGTAAACCATATAGTTTCAAGGGAGCAACAGAAAGAATACTTTGTAAAAATTGCGTGACTTCGAGTGTTTTATAAGACAGAAAGAGAATTTTATGCCATTTAAAGTTTTGATTTTAAATATTTTCTCCGTTGTGGCACATATAAAGAATTTTATCACTGTTTTTTTGTATTTTCTAAAACAGTCGAAAATAAATCTTATTTTTATCTTTGTTGCTCCCCGAAAATTGTTTGGTTTTCCATACAAATAATAGCTATAAGACCTTTTCATACACCAAATAAAGAAATTTTAGAAAAACTTTGGTGGAAAATTTATTATGACTAAAAATGCAAGTATCAACCAAATTTCAAAATCAACTTACGGTAACTAATTTATTATAATTTCTTGTTTTCCTATTTCAGGTTATGCAAATGCAAAAATATATAAGTGTGATAATCCGAAATGTCCAAGACCGGCGAGCTACATTTCAGGAGGTTCCTCGAAGGATGATTCGTTTCCTTGCTTGCGACCTGCTTGCACCGGACGCTTCCAATTGGTGAGACATGTTAGCTTTGTGGATTGCCCTGGTCACGACATTCTTATGGCTACCATGCTTAACGGAGCTGCAGTTATGGATGCTGCACTTTTACTTATAGCAGGTAATTTGAGAAAAAATTTCATATTAAAATCATTCCTTCCTTAACATTATACAGGGTGTCCCAGACCACCCGTACCGTCAGATTTTAAAAATTCCTATCGCATCGTGAAGAGGGACGTCGATTCTAAGCGAGGTTCGAATTTAAAATTTTTCCAAGCACCATAACATAATTTCCAAAGTCGGTCGATTTTTCTTGCTTTTTTTCCGGATGTCGTCGGCGTCAACTTTAAAAATTCCATCTATTGTTGCTTAGACGAGCGCCTTTTTGATATCTCATTTTTTACTTTTGGCGGTCTCCAAATCGCGCATTGTTTTTCATTTTTTTTCGAAGCGGACTTTGAAAATTCGTAACTTTTGATAGGGATCGGCTATTACGGTCGAATATTTTTTATTTTGCTTATTATATTAATATTTATAAGCAAAAAAATCGGCACTTCTAAATTTTCGGACTTTGCTTCAGAAAAAAATCGAACGTAAAATGTTCAAAAAATTGCGCCAAACGCGGCCGGATGGTTCCACCACTGCCGCCCACAGTTTCCGAAAATTTTTAAATTTTTCTACACTGCCTTATAAAAGAATAATTTATACAACCGGTAGCGCGTAGGATATTTTTATTTTCGAATGGGTTCGGAAGTTATGCCTAACTAAAGTCGAAATTTTGTATTTAGGTGTGAGTGGCTCCCTTCTGGTAATTTTTTAACCGATTTTAAATTTTAAAAGTTCAGTCGAATCTACTCCTGGAACCAAAATTGCCCACGCATAGGGTTTTTTGAATTTCGAAAAAGTAACGCAAAAGTATTTTTTATCAGATCGCATTTAAAATAGTCGCAATTATTGACGCGTTTCGATCTAATCAACCCCTCATATTCTATTTCACCCCCACGTAATACACCTTCTCTGAAAGCTTTTAAGATCCACTTTACCACAAAAAAGAATCCTTCGCTATCTCTTATCGCTTTTGAGTTATGACTGAAAATGTAGCTAAAATAAGCAAAATCTCTGAAATTTTTCACTTTTCACAAAATAATTAATATCTTCGAAACTGTAAACACCACCGTGACGTTTAATGGTTCAAAATTCTCCCCTAAACCCCCTCTACTAATACTCACAAAAAAATGGTTCAAAATTGCGCCGTCCAGAGCCGTATTTGTACCAAAATTTTGCTAAAATTTTACGAATTTTTTCCAAAAAAACTATTTAACCGATTTGAACCAAATATTTTTTAAAACACGTCTATCCACGGTGTTTACCTTTGGTAAAAATTTGAAACCGGTAACTTTTATAGTTTTCAAGAAAAAAAATATAAACCGATTGCCACTAAAATTTTTTTTTCGAATTTTTTTCAAAATTTACTCTGCAAATGAAAGATTTTAGAAAATTGATAAAATGTAGGGAGTCACTTGCCCTCTACACCCCCCCAAAAACTTAAAAAAAATTTAAGGTAATGTATTAAAAAATAATGTTCTTTACTGTAAATGTCTTAATTAACAGTGTTTTTACAATTTAGGAAATGAACCATGTCCACAACCTCAAACTAGTGAACATTTAGCTGCTATAGAAATCATGAAGTTGAAGCACATCGTGATTTTGCAGAATAAAATCGATTTAGTGAAGGAAGGTCAAGCGAAAGAGCAACACGAGCAAATTGTCAAGTTTGTGCAAGGAACCGTTGCACAAGGAGCTCCAATTATCCCAATTTCAGCCCAATTAAAATATAATATCGAGGTATTATGCGAATATATCACCAAGAAAATTCCTGTTCCCGTTCGTGATTTTACTTCCGAACCTCATTTGATTGTAATTCGTTCGTTTGATGTCAACAAACCTGGTTGTGAGGTTAATGATTTAAAAGGAGGCGTAGCTGGTGGTAGTATTTTAAGAGGAGTATTAAAAGTTGGACAAGAAATTGAAGTAAGTAACAATATTAATCGTGAATTTATTAATAATAATTTATAAAAATAGGTTAGACCTGGATTAGTAAGCAAGGACTCTGAAGGAAAACTAACGTGCAGACCAATTTTCTCAAGGATTGTATCTTTATACACTGAACAAAATGAGCTTCAATTTGCCGTGCCTGGTGGATTAATAGGAGTGGGTACAAAAATTGAGCCAACCCTCTGCCGTGCTGATCGTTTAGTTGGGCAAGTCTTAGGTGCAGTCGGTGCTTTACCAAGCATTTTTATAGAATTGGAGGTAATTTTTATATCACCACCCAAAACACAATTCTATGCTTTTTTTTAGGTAAGCTACTACTTACTCAAGAGATTATTAGGCGTGCGTACTGAAGGCGATAAGAAAGGTGCCAAAGTCCAGAAGCTGGCTAAGAGTGAAGTATTGCTGGTTAATATTGGCTCGCTTAGCACAGGAGGTCGTGTTGTTGCCACTCGGGCCGATTTAGTGAAAATATCATTAAATAATCCAGTTTGTACTGAAATTGGTGAAAAAATTGCTTTGAGCCGTCGTGTTGAAAAACATTGGCGTTTAATTGGCTGGGGCCAAATCCGCGGAGGGGATACCATTGAACCTACCAAGTAAATTTTATATATTTACACTCCATTTACCAATTAAGTTTTAATTATTAACTTTCCTTATATTCTTTTATTGTTTGATGTCAATAATTATACTGGAATTGGTTATTGTGAGTTAATAAAAATTTATACTAATAATTTCGTTATTTATTACATTTTTATTTTTTTAATTTACAATGAAAGAAGTTTTCTTTATAAAACTTCATTTCTTTAATGCTTTCTAAAATATCCCCCAACGCTCGATGAGTAAAAGTCTTCTTGGGTGCTTGTTTATAAACCTCTTCATTCCATCTTCTACTCAGCTCCTTAACCGTGGAAGTATCAATAATTCTATAATGCAAATATTGATTTAAAGTTGGCATATATTTGTATAAAAACAATCGATCCATATAAACGCTATTTCCTGCCAACGGACTACATTTTTCAGTAACATGTTTTTTCAAAAAATCTAAAACAATAGTTTCAGCTTCTCCTACTTCAATCTTCGAAGCTCTTGATGCTTCTGTTAAACCTGACTAAAATAATATAAAAAAATTATTATTTAAATAAAATGCAGAATAAATATAAGCGGTTTTGAATTTATATAAATTAGCACAGATTCTAAGGATACCTGAATTAAATATATCCAATTTAGTAGAGTAGTTTAGCTGATAAATAGATGAAAACATGTCTACTAACAAAATTAAATTTAATAAAATAAAAATAAATTAATATTATGAATACGAGCATACCTTAGCATGTTGTTTTAAGCACCATTCATTCATATTTTGTAACTTTTCTTCAGGTGTGTTAATAATTAAATTAGGTCCCTCTGCAATTACGTTTAAATCGGCATCAGTCACCACACAAGCTATTTCCATTATAGTGTCGTTATTAACATCCAAACCGGTCATCTAAAATCTTAATTTCAACCTATTTTACTTATAGTATCAAACAACATACCTCAAGATCGATCCATACAAGACGATTAACTTCAAGATCCAAATTCATTTTTGTAAAACTTCTTTTAATCACTACAAATTTCAACTTTCAAGAACAAGCACCTTTAAATAAATTAAAACTTACTTTTCATAAAATGATTTGTTAAAAGAAAACATGGTGATTTTAGCATTAATAAAACTAGGCTAAATAATAAATTAAAATTATTTTTAGGTTAAGTGCCTTAAGTCACGCTGACTTGACCAAAGACCTTCAAATTCAAAGAATTTTTTTTACCGCCTTAAAACAGTTTAGCCAACATATTTTTAACAAATTATACAGGGTGATTCGAAAATTAATTTTATAAAAATATTTGGAATAATTTAACAATTTTAAATAATATACGGTATATTAATTATTGGTGGTTGAATTTTTATTTAAAATAAAATTGAGCAGCAACCAACTTTACTGTAATAGAAAAGTTGACAAACTTTTGTAGTGAAAGATGGAAGGTTTTTATAACCTTAAATAAAAAAAGTTTAAACCCAAAATTAAAGTGAAATTGCAGTTATTAAAGGGCGATAAAATGGATAAAGATGCAATTGCCGAGTTGGAATCTGCTGCCAATATTATTATGGTAAGCTTTAATTTATGGCTTTATTTTATTCTAAAAATCCATCAATTTTTTATTTGAAAGAAGTTTTTAACGATTTTACTTCTTTAAAATTTTAGGCTTCTCCGAATTTGGTCACTTCGGAGCAACGCCATGCAGCTGAAGCAGTTTTTTTAAACTTCCGTAAATCGAAATCACCTTACGCGCTTTGCAGGCAAATTTTGGAAAATGCTCAAGGCGATTATGTTAAGTTTGAAGCCGCAGAGGCTTTAAAAATAGCTTTAATTAGGGAATGGAATTTTTTACAAAAATCGGATATTTTATCACTGCGCCAATACTTGTTGCATTATATTAGCAGTAGAAATAATCCCGCGTATATACAAGAACGAATATTGCAAACAATTGCTATCATGGTTAAACGTGGAAGTGTTGATGATTTCGGAGAAGAACGATGTGGGATTCTTAATGAAGTTGAAAAATTAATAGTCAGTGCAGATTCTACTAAGGTATAATTAAAATGAAATAATTTTGTTTCACATCATTTTATTACGTTTTTGTAGCAAATATTGGGTTGTAAGCTTATAACGAATTTAATACAAGAATACGCTAATACATTTAAATCAACGGATGTGGGTTTGCCTTGGGAAGTACATTTTAAAGTAAAGAAGCAATTTGAAGCTACTGATATGCGAAGGATTTTTCAATTTTGTGCACAAGTACTTTCAGAAATTGTTAAAAACGATTCACCTTTATCACAGAATATTTTAACTTTAATGGATCATTTACTTACAATAACCGAAACTATTTTAACATGGGGCTACGTGTCACCAGTGCATATCCTTTTAAACAAAAATAACTAGTTAATTTTAGAAATACAGTGGTGTGAATAAAAATAGGTGTATGAAAAATTTCGTACTCAACTTAAAAAAAATAACATAATAATACAAATATTTTCAATTCTCTGTAAACCCACAAAAATGATCGCTGGTTTGAAAAATATTGTTTTATATTACCTTCTTATCTAATAATTTTAGTTTTATAGGAGATTTGTGAAATATTGGTGTGAAAAAAACTAGGTGTGTTACATATTTTTGTCAAGTAAAAACTATTTATAATGGTTTTTTTATTATAGATTGGATTATAAGTTGTATTATAAATCATTATTTGGTAGCATGTCCATGATTTTTCAGTAGAGCTGCACAACGACGAGGCATTGAGTCGATTAGACGCTGACATCGCTCAACAGGAATTGCCTTCCATGCTTCTTCAACTGCTTTCCACAATTCATCCTGATTTTTAATTTTTTTGTTTGAAATTGTCAGCTTAATATCACGCCACAAATTCTCAATAGTGTTGAGATCAGGTGATTGTACTGGCCATTCCATAACCCTAATTGTTTTGTCTTCAAACCATTTTTTTTACTAACTTAGATGTGTGTTTAGGATCATTATCCTGCTAAAACACCCATCTAAGAGGTAATTCCTCTTCCACATATAGTACAATTCTATTGTAGTATGGGCATGGTTTTCGTATAATGGTGTGGGTCCTAATTTCTAGATTAAAGACATTATGAATGCTCCAAACTATGTTCATATTCTATCTACAATAATCCTACCACCTCCATGTTTAACTGTTTTTACAATAAATTTTGGGATCAACTCTTGGTTCTGAGACCGTCTAGTATATTGTTTACCTCGATCAGAAACAAATATGTATACTTGGGACTCATACGTCCATAAAATGTTCCTCCACTTTGTTACAGGCCAATTCAAATGCTCACCCGCAAATTTTAAACAGCTTTGTATGTCTTCCTGGGAAAGAAGAGGTACCTTTCTAGGACTACGTGCTGGCAATTTATTTTTAATTAATACTTTTCTGATAGCTGTTCTTGTAACTTCTAAATTGAAATTCTTTTTTAGAGCAGTTGTTGTCATAAATGGATTTTTTTAGAAGATTTACAATCCTACGTTCCATTTTTTCTGTAATTTTTCTCTTCTTTCCTCTGTTTTCTTTTCGTGGGTGATGTTTTAATGCGTTTGTCACCAGCATATTTTGAGAGCAGCTCATAATACCACTAATTTTTTTGTTAGTCTTGCCAATTACTCTTAGTTTTCGAATCAATCGACATTCCTCCAGTTTACAATGTTCTCTACCCATTTTGACAAAAAAATCTTAAAATCATGCATATGTTTTTCGAAAATGATAAACCTAACTTTCAAATAACTAACTTACTATTCAATTAATTTACTTATGAGGTTGAAATTACAAATTTCTTCTTTCTTTAATCAAATAATGTTTGTTGCACCTATTTTTTTAACACCTAGTTAAAATTTATTTTCATAAATCTTAATGTATTAACACTATGTTCTAAACAAAATAAATAAAATTTGATAGCCAACATTATTTAGTTTGGCATTTCAATGCACACCACATTTTATATTCTTTTATAATTCTATTTACCGGTTTTTAACAACTTAATAAGAACAATTTCATACACCTATTTTAATTCACACCACTGTAATTGTATTTTATTTTTTAATTATAATTTCCTTAACTTCTTGCACTTCCAAAAAAACTAGTTGGATTTTATGAAACGGTGTATGTGGCAGATCAATTTCCTCCTCTTCGTCTCAGCGCATCTTGGAAGAATATAATTTTCGCACCACAATTACTCCCATTAATTTTTCAAATTTATTGGAAAATACGGGATTATGAGGACCTCTCGCATCATGCACTCACCTGTTTAGTGCAGTTAGCTTCCCTTAACGGAGGTATAATGAGTAAAGAGTCGGATAAACTCCAGTACTTAAATTTCTACATGGAAAATTTTCTTAAATTAATATCAAGGTTTGTTTGTTTTTAGTTAAAATATTTTTAATTTATGTTTATATTTCAGTGTTACTGTAAAAAATAAAGAATCGCTTGGAATTTCACAAATAGTAAAAAATATTCAATTTTTCTTTTCTAATGAAGTGCTTAAACTTTCTCAAGGTCTTCAAGAGTCTTACATTGACGAAATTACAGTTTTAACGTGTAAATTTATGGAAGGGGCTTTAATTGAAGAAGAAGTATGTATCTAAAACTTGTTTATTGTATTTAAAAAAAAATTATATTTTAGTCTTCTGATGATAAATACTTCGTGGATGCTTTTGAAAATCTGCTTGAATCTTGGAGTATGATCGTTCAGGAATATCAAATGGAAAATATTAAGACCTTAGAATCATCTGCCATTCAAATTTTTAATGGTTATTTAAAATCACATTTAAATCCGCCTGATGGCACTAGGAAATACCTTGATAACGTTGAGGACATCGAGGATGATGAAGATAATGATAGGATTAAATATATGGAGCAGCTACAAACCATCGGTTTAATAGGACGAGTTGTTCCTAACCATTCGTTTCCAGTGATATACAAGTAATAATTTTGTTCACAAATTGTCCCCAAAAGCCCCTCTGGCGGGAAATTTGTGGGGTAGTTTTGATTTCTTCTATTTTACATGTTTCTTGGGGTGCTGAATCTGAAGTATGCTAACAAAATTTCGTGACGCTACTTTGATAAATGCAAAAGATGTAAAAAAAATCTAATTTTTTGGCAGTTTTTTGCTTATAACTCGGTAAATATCAACTTTATTTAAATAACATTCCTGTTCAAAATGAAAGTACATAAAATAGGTAATTAAAATCACAGTTTTCAATATTTTGTAGTTACCATGTCGTTTCTTACATCGAAATTCATAAAAAATCAATTTTAAGATGAAAATTATTTTGGAAAAACTATAATAACTTTAGAACGGTGCAAGATTTTTCAAAAATTCTTGATGCATCATAAACTGCAATTCAATAGGTAATTAAAATCACAGTTTTCAATATTTTATAGTTACTCAGTGGCGTAGTCTCGTTTCTTGCACTGAAATTCATAAAAAATCAATGTTAATCTTAAATTATTTTGGAAAAACTTTAATAACTTTAGAACGGTGCAAGATTTTTCAAAAATTCTTTCTGCATCATGAACTGCAATTCAATAGGTAATTAAAATCATAGTTTTTAATATTTTATAGTTACTCAGTGGCGTACCATGTCTCGTTGCTTGCACCGAAATTCATAAAAAATCTATGTTAATCTTAAATTATTTTGGAAAAACTTTAATAACTTTACAACGGTAAAAGATTTTTTAAAAATTCTTTATACACCATGCCTTGAACTGCAATTCAATAGGTAACTAAAATCACAGTGTTCAATATTTTGTAGTTACTCAGTGGCATACTATGTCGTTTTTTGCACCGAAATTCATAAAAAATCAATGTTAATCTTAAATTATTTTGGAAAAACTTTAATAACTTCAGAAGGGTGCAAGATTTTTCAAAATTTCTTTATGCATCATAAACTGCAATTCAATAAGTAATTAAAATCACATTTTTTAATATTTTGTAGTTACTCAGTGGAGTACTAGGTCGTTTTTTTTGCACCGAAACTCATAAAATATCAATCTTAAATTATTTTGGAAAATCTTTAATAACTTTAATTTTGTTAGCAAACCTCTGATTTGGATTCAGCACCTAAAAACGTATAGAATGGAAAACATTCCTCGTAAAAAACAATTTGACTGGAGTATTAGCAAATTCACTCAATTTTTTACAGAAAAACTGCTATTTTCAGTTCAAAATTTGAAAAACATTTATAAATATTTATATAAACTTTATTTTTACTGCCCAGGCTTTCTAACATTATTATTAATTTAGGTTATTAGAAGACCGATCAAATAATTTACGTTCCTATCTACACTCGATGCAAATGCAGGCTATGAGTATAAACGACGCAGCAACTTTAGAAAAAGCGTTTGAAGATCTCCACTGGACGATATTAATAGCCGGTCATACTTTATGCATGAGTTCCGAAGGTGAAACTCCTATGATTCCCTCTGAAATCATCCAATTTTCAATAGACGAAAGCAATAAAGGTAATAGCAATTTAGAGGCTACTCTGAAAGCTCTAGCGAGTGTACAACAAGTCGGAAGCGAAGTGGATTGTTTAGATAAATGTGATGAACCAATGAGGATATTTATTGATGTATTAAAGTTGTGTTCGATTGAAACATCAGCTGCTGAAGTGAAGTTAGGGCATTTTATGAGCCCTGAGTTGGGTTGTACTTTAATGTGGTTTATGAAACGATGGTGCCTTTCGTACTTACTCCCCATCGAAAATTATTATCAAGAAGTAATTCTTCAATACTCTAATTAAAGTTTTTATTTTAACTATTTTTTTTAGATCAGTCCTGTTTTAATAGGTGCCTTAGGTAAAGATACAGTGGGAGCAAATTTCGTCGTAAATTTTTTACTTAACAAAATACAATCGAATATATGTTTTTTTAATTCCGAACCAGTTTTATTAAAAGACACTGTAGATTTATTCGCCGACGTTGTAGCTGTTAAAGACAAGTACGTTAATTAATATGTAATAATTTTTACCAAAATTATATTTTTAGATCAGTTCATATAGTTAAAACGGAAGGATTATGGAATTTGGTGAATCTACAATCGAAACTGCAACCTGGGATACTTCCTCCAAATATTCGAAGGGGGTTATTTAAAGGTTTCACGTTAGCTGGGTCATGTTTGATTGAAGAAACTGAGTTGTATCAATATTTCGTGCAAATACTCAAACCGGTTCAACAACGCTTTAAGCAAATTTTATGTCAAGAAAATTTTAATCGAGTTTATCAGGAGGAGTCGATTAAAAATGAGATTATTGATATTTTGGAGTGTTTTGTGGGGGTGGCGAAAGGGGCGGTTACTGTAACTGTTAAAATTTTATTTGAATTTTTATCACCGATTTTATCTGAATTACCAGTTGTATTAAATTTGTATCATAATTATCAAGTTATAGTGCAGTTAATTTTGGATTTGTTTGGACAAACCGCGAGGAATATGTTGTGTTATTTGAACGGAAGTGATAGCAACAAATTGTATGAAAGTACTTTCGCTGTAGTGCAAGCGTATGCAAAGTGTAACGAAAATAGGTTTAGTAGTGAAGTTTTTAATGAGGATAGTAATTTTCAGGATATAAGTTTAGTTATGGATTTATTATCATATGTTATATCTAAAGACTGTTTTAATTTAAGCCCTTCAAATGTTAGTAATGATAATGTGATATCAGCTGCAGATGTAGGGACGTACGGTTTAAGTTTTGTTATGCCTTTAATGACAATTGATTTATTGAAATATCCATCGCTTTGTCTTCAATATTATAAATTAATAGTGCTTTTAGGTGACATGTACCCTGAAAGGATTTGCTCAATGCCTGATGATTTACTAAGTAAACTTTTGGCTTCGATCGAGATTGGGTTGACACAATTTAGTTCCGAGGTAGTCCAAATTTGCTTAGATTTCGTTGAAAGTTTAGCTACTTATTTATATCGAAACCTTTTAGAAAATACGAAAATTTACCAGGCTTTTATGCCGTTTTTAAAATTAATTTTAGATTTAACTTTATCGCATCAAATTAATTCGGATTTAATGTCCACGGCTAGTACTTGTTTATTCGCTCTGATTAGCTGCTACACTGACCCGTACCAAACGTTGGTACAAAATTTAATACAGTCACAAACGGATCCTGCAATAGCCGAGCGATTAGCGACTGAATTCACAAAATTAACTGCCCGAATAGAATTAAGATGTCCACGGCAGAAATTAAGGTTTAGGGAACTTTTTGATACATTTATTGCTAACGTGCATGGATTTTTATTAGTTAAGTGATTTTAGTTAAGATCGGAAATTTTTTATTCTCATGAGTGCCTCAAAACGTGTCAAAATAATTTTAATTGTAAATAGAAAATATTTTTCTAATGATTATTAAAAAAAATACATAATTCGTAAATCATTTTATTATTTTTAGTACATAAGTTTTTAAAAAAATTCATAAATTATGAAAAATTACTCCAATTAATTTTTGATCAAACAATTTAAATATAAATAAATATTGCAAAATATTAAAATTACTTGGAATTGGCTTTTTCTGCTTGATGTTTCTTAACGTTCCAATTAAATATCCTTGCCATATTTACCTCGCTTGTAGTCAATTGATCCCTAAAAAAATTAATAAATTTCGTGTGATATTAATTTGATAATAATATACCTAAGAAAATCCAAGTCGTGATTTACGTGAGATAAATTACGTTCAGCAGCTGCTACATTATTAGTAAGCAACAACTTGGCGTCGCCTAAAGAATATTCAAGCATAACATTAGCACCCAACCATAAACAGACAGATTCTGTCGGTGCAACCACTGCTTTTACAAAAACTTGCTCGCTCAATAAATACTCTGTTTCAAACTCATCTTTCTGGTTTTGCAATTTTTCAATCATTTTAAGTGAACGTTTTAAATCAGGAATTTGCATTTGCAACCGTTTTCGTTTCGATAACAATGTATATTCCATAAATTTAAACTTCGAATGTTGCTCGTCTATTTTTTTTAATACTTTATCAACGTTACCATCATTTTCTTTCATATATAAATCTACATCATCCTACAATAAATTATTTCGAGTTAAATTGTTCATGCTTCATTGAATATTTAAAAAATAATTACAAATAATTATTTTTAGGTTATATTATTACACATGCCAAAAGTGTCCTTATATGGTAATTTTACTATTAACTTACAACAAATTCTGCTTCAGGTATTCCAGCAAATGATTTTTTATCCCCAAGATCATTTAAAACTTTATCACCTTCCATTTTTTGATAATTCTAATCAAAATTTTACTTAAATATTGCAGTTGTTACCGGAGTTTCGAAGCAACGAAAGAGGTGGGGGGGGGGGGATCACAGAATAATAACTGGGGATATGTTGGAATCAATTTTATTTCTATGGTATGTTGATTATAGAACAATTGAAACATAGAATGAACAGAATAATACCATTGTTAAAAAATAATTATACAGGGTGTCCCTGAAAGGTCTGTACAAAACAATACCTCATACTCCTGAGACCAAAATAAGACGATTTAACCAAACTTATCTCTACCCAAAAGTTCTTCGTTAAGGCGCTACAGACCAATAAAGTTCTTAAAACTATTTTGTTTTTTTTTTAATTATTAAAAATTGGTTCATACGATCATAACAAAATTTGGTATGTGGCTATGTAATGAAAAAAGGTATTTTTAGACAATTTGTTTTTACTTTTTCATGTTATGTAAGTTGTCAAAAATAGGTCATCGACATGCAAATTTTCTTGTAACTTTTTAATGGCTGAATAAAAATTCTTAAAACTTTACTTGTAGCTAAACAGTGTAATTATAAACTTTTTTAGTCTCTTATACAATTTTTCTAACTCCTTTAGTTTAGGCAGAAAAAAATATTTCCATGTGGTGCATAACCTAACTTTAGAAAAATATTAAAATTTTTCGCCAAAACGTCTGTACAAAGTAACACCACATATTCTTGAGACCAAAATAAAATGATTTAACCAAACTTAGTTTAATTGAAAAGTGCTTCGTTAAGTGTCTAGCGACCTTGCAAAATCTTATCTTCTTAAATAACTTTCATGATCAATAGAGGATTAAGGAAGCACTTTTGGATAAATATAAAATTAATTAAATCGTTCCATTTTGTTCTCAGGAATATACTGTGTCAATTTGTACAAACCTTTTAACGAAAAATTTAAATATTTTTCCAAAGTTAGGTTATGTGCCACATGGAAATAATTTTTTTCTGCCTAAAATAAAGGAGATAGAAACATTTTGTAGGAGACAAAAAAAGTTTATAATTACACTATTTAGCTACAAGTAAAGTTTTATGAATTTTTATTCGGCCATTAAAATGTTATAAGAAATTTTGCATGTCGATGACCTACTTTTGAAGACTTACATAACGTGAAAAAGTAAAAACAAATTGTCTAGAAATACTTTTTTCCATTACATAGCCACATACCAAATTATTTTATGATCGCATGAGCCAATTTTTAGTAATTTAAAAAATACAAAATAGTTTTAAGAACTTTAATGGTCTGTAGCACCTCAACGAAGCACTTTTGGATAGAGATAAGTTTGGTTAAATCGTCTTATTTTGGTCTCAGGAGTATATGGTATTTTGTACAGACCTTTTAAGGCACCCTGTAATATAATACATATATTTCCATTTAAAAAATCATAATTGACTCTACCCCCCACCCATTGAGTATGATGGTAGTGTTTTCATTTTTCCATAATTTAAGAAACCTTCTGTCACTTGTTTGGTTTTATTTTTTGGTTTAATTTATTAATTATGCACGATATTAAAAAAAATATTTTTATAAAAGTTGTTTCTTTTTAAAAGACCTTTCCAACAATACCACACTCGACCTAGGTTACTATTTAAAATTTCAAAGTTAATTCTGGTTTGTTTTGGAAATTACGAATTGCTCCAAAAGATTCTTTTGGATGACTTTGGCAATAAATTTTTTTTTTCATCAATGTACGACAAAGGGTTCTCAAAATAAAGAGGAGGTACGGGTGGTCTGGGACACCCTATGTAATATATATACAGGGTGAGTTTTTAGTGCGGAAACGGTCAAGATATCTTTTATTTTAAAAGATAGACAAAAAACTTAAATTACAAAATTGCATGGTTCATTGATGCCCATAACCAGAAATTAGTTTTGTTTATACAGGGTGTTTCGTAGTTAAAGCGCAGGCTATCCCACCCATTTTTTTAATGGAACACCCTGCATATTTTTTGATGTTTGCATTAACACTAAGTTAGAGAATACAACGATATGTTTTTTTGAAAATTTGAGTACGCCCTTAATTTTTTATCGTACGTTTTCTACAAAATTTATCACATGTAGACATATTTTTAGAAAATGATGGTGACCTTATTATGAAAACTTAAAAAACAATTTTTATGCCATTTAGTAATATTAACGTTGAGGTATTTTTCGTATATTTTTTTTAGAATTATAGGTATCATAAATTCAGGCAGCTACGGAGGCGTGAAATATGAAAACTCGAGAGGGGTGTATTTTAATTTTTTTAAATGGAACACCCTGTATTTTTACACAAAAAAATGTTCCTTCTTATGTGGTCCTTAACTTTTATTAAAATAATTTTTTTAAAAATTTTGCCGATTCTGTGTTATTTAATATGTTTTATGGAATTCCTTTTCATGAGAAAAAAATTTGCATTTTTTTAGAAATGTGTTGTTAGATTTAATAAAGAACTCTCTTTTAGATTTCTTTACAAATTTTATTATCATGTGTTTTTATAGTATTGCTATAAATGTTTAGCTTATTTATTTATTCATATTTTGTGTAAGAGCTAGTCGGTTTTTGATTTTGTTAAAAATGGATTATTCCCTCAACGAATTAATACAAATGGTTTACGCATTAGGTGAAAGTGAGGAAAATTGTTTATTGGCGTCAAAAATTTATAAACAACGGTACCCAGAAAGAAGACATCCAAATGAAATTGCGTTTAAGCGTTTCAAAGAAAGGTTTGAAAGGACAGGTCACGTTCAGTATGAAAAAAAATCGCCAAAAAACAGCTCGTACTGAAGAAAATTAATTGTCAGTATATTATTGGCAGTAACTGAGGATCCGCATATTGGTACTCGAAAATTAAGTGACCAAATTGAAATTTCTCAATCGAGTATATCCAAGATTAAGGACAAATAAGTTCCATCCCTATCACATTTAAGCGTTGCAAGAACTTGGTGAAAATGATTTTGAAAATCGTAGGATCTTCTGTGAATGGGCCGAAAATCAACAAACTCAAAATAACCGATTTTTTGATTATGTTTTATTTACGGACGAAGCTACATTTCATAAAAATGGATTTATAAATAGACATAATTTTCATTATTATGATACAGAAAATCCACACTTTACAAGAACTCTAGATCACCAACATCGATGGTCACTTAATTTTTGGGGAGGTATTGTAGGAAACTACCTCATAGGCCCACACTTTTTTGAGGAACATTTAAATGGCCAAATTTATTATAATTTTCTTCGGAACGAATTCCCTGAGCTTCTCAACAATATTCCGGAAATTATTAGAAGAAGGATGTGGTTTCAGCATAATGGCGCTCCAGCGCATTACCTGTTTTATGGCCTGCAAGATCTCCTGACCTGACAAAATTAGATTTATTCCTTTGGGGGTATGTTAAAAATTTGGTGTATCAACTTCCTCCTACTTCTAAGGATGATATGAAAATACGCATTCGGCAAGCATTTCGAAACGTAAACGAGAATATGTTACGAAATGTTGCTAGTTCATTTCTTCGAAGAGTTGAGTTATATAATCAAGTAAATGGGGAACATATTAAGCATATGTTATAATTATTGGCTTGTATGGTAAGAATACATCATATTTTTTATTAATAAAAAATTAGAATGTCTTCAAATACGTTGTTTTTAATTTTAGCGAAAAATGATTCGTATAAATGTTAAAGAACACTTAAAGAGGAACAATATTTTGTCAAAAAGTACAGGGTGTTCCATTTAAAAAAATTAAAATACAGCCCTCTCGAGTTTTCACATTTCACACCTCCGTAGCTGTCACAATTTATGATATAATTCTAAAAAAAAATATACGAAAAATACCTCACGGTTAATACTATTAAATGTAATAAAAATTTATTTTTAAGTTTTCATAATAAGGTCAACATCATTTTTCAAAACTATGTCCACACGTAATAAATTTTGTAGAAAATGTACGATAAAAAATTAAGGGCGCACTCAAATATTCAAATAAACATATCGATGTATTCTCTAACTTAGTGTTAATGCAAACATCAAAAAATATATAGGGTATTCCATTAAAAAAAAAGGTGGGACAGCCTGCGCTCCAACTACAAAACACCCTGTATAGACAAAACTAATTGCTGGTTATGCGCATCAATGAACCATGCAATTTTGTAATTTAAGTTTTTTTTGTATCTCTTAAAATAAAAGATATATCGACCGTTGCTGCACTAAAAACTCACCCTGTATATAGGGTGAGTTTAAAGTAACGCATAAAATTCGTAACTACCTTATTTTTTGGAATTTTTAAAAACGGTGTAAGACTCAATAAAAAAATTTTTTCGATTGACATGTCGTCACTATGACGTCATCAATTTTTTTTTAAAATAGATTGATATGGTTTTCATATCATAAAACAATACCTTATTAAGAGTGTTTTACAACGGTACCAAAAAGTTTTAACTAATGCTATCTAGATGTCATTAAAAAAAATATTAAATTTCACCTTAAAGGATAGTTTAAAGTTTTAATAAGTCACGCATAAAATTCATAACTACCTTATTTTTTGGAATATTAAGAAACGGTAAAAGACTTGTCGCTCTGTTTTTGAAAAACTTTATTTTGAACTCAACAAAAAAATTCTCGGCTGACGTGACGTCATTATGACTTCATCAATTTTTTTTAAATAGATTGATATGGTTCATCTTTAAATTGGCTCTTTGATTGAGAATTCGATATTTTTTAGCTATATCCTCGTCGATTTTAGACGATTTTCTAGTTTCACTTGACTCTTGAATATTTAAAAGCGGTTCCTTCATTTTAAATTTAATTTTACGAATGAATTTATAAAATTTATTATTTATTTTATAAAACTGGGGCACATACAAAATGTATAAGATAAAATAAGACATTTGTTAAATAAATTTTTATTATGTTTTTAATAATGGAAATTGACATATAAATCACGCCCATAAAAGGCGGAAAATAAGAGCTACAATCCACATTCGAGATTTGGACAAACTATATCGGTGTCGAGAAACGGAAATTTTCTCACTTTAACTGTGCGGGAAATTAAAGTAATGTTTGTTTTTAAAAAAATTTATTTAAAAGTCCCAAAATTACTATTGTTGCTTAATCTGGTCCATAAATTATTTAAATAAAAGAGTACATAAATTACTAAGAAATTATACAATTACAAGATATTCTAAAGAAAATGTGAAAAATTAAGAAAAATTATCGATCATCGGCGAGTGATTTGGGAAGATACATGGTGTGACATCCGTATTCGTGATTATATTCAAAATATTTGTTGTCCTTAGACCACTCATTTGTTTCAATATCATAATAATAAATTTCAAAAAATTCATTAATATTACTATAAAAATCTATAAAAATATAAATTTTTGATTCCACAAAAATGGCGGATCTAAAAAAACGAGCTTCTGGAACTGTAGTAACAATTCTCCATGAATCATTAGCTACATCATACTCCTCAATTTCCCTATAGCCTCTACCTAGCCTAAAACCTCCGTAGACATATATTTTATCTTTATAGGTGATCATGGTGTGATCGGCACTTGGTGATAAAAGTGGGGCACACGATAACCAAGTGTTCGTTAATGAGTTGTATTTCATCACTGAAGCGGAAAGGCGGCCATTGATAAAACCACCTGAAATGTATAGGATGTTCGCGAAATTTACAGAAGCATGATACATGCGGGGTTCTGGTAGGTTTGCAATATACTCCCAGGTTTTCATCATTGGGTCGTAACTTTCCGCGGTGTTAGTTACTTCAATAAATAAATTGGATGATTCCAGGTCACCTCTAATTGTTCCTCCCACCACATAGATTTTATCGACAACTTTGCATAAACTATAATCACGTCTTTGGACATTCATACGGTCAATTGTTTCCCAATTATTGGTTTTAGGTGAGAATTTCGAAACAAATGAATAATCACTATTATCTCCACAACCTACAATCATATACAATTCATTGTTGAGTACTACACTTCTATAGTCCGGGTGTAATTCATCAATATTATTAGGGTTAGGGATCGTGGTTAAATCGATCCACTTAGTGTCGTTAATAAAATTAAATATAACATTTGCAAAATATGTATTAACTTTTAATATCGCCTTTTTTAGACCGCGAGTACTGAAATTCGTCCTTAATGAATTGCACGGTAGCATCGACAGTTGCGTGATTTTTTCATGAATTACATGGATTGCACTATTTTCTGAATATAGCATTTTCAGCCTTTCATTCAATTCCTTTTTGGGAATTTCATAAAATCGCACATGACCCAACATAACTTCCACGTGTTCTAATTTCTCCTCAATTCTGAAACGTATAAATTACAAATATGTTATAAATTTTAGTAGTTCAATCAAGTTCAATGATTTCTTTAGAAAATCCTTAGGCATTAGGCTCTAGGAAGAAAAAATACAGGGTGCGGGAAAAGTCATGTATAATGGCTATAACGTTTTTAATATAGGTTTGAATATAGAATTGATATACAGGGTGAGTTTTTAGTGCGGCAACGGTCGATATATCTTTTATTTTAAGAGATACAAAAAAACTTAAATTACAAAATTGCATGGTTCATTGATGCGCATAACCAGAAATTAGTTTTGTCTATACAGAGTGTTTTGTAGTTGGAGCGCAGGCTGTCCCACCCTTTTTTTTAATGGAATACCCTGTATATTTTTTGATGTTTGCATTAACACTAAGTTAGAGAATACATCGATATATTTATTTGAAAATTTGAGTGCGCCCTTAATTTTTTATCCTACATTTTCGTGTGGACATAGTTTTGGAAAATGATGTTGACCTTATTATGAAAACTTAAAAATCAATTTTTATGACATTTAGTAGTATTAACCGTGAGGTATTTTTCGTATATTTTTTTTTAGAATTATATCATAAATTGTGACAGCTACGGAGGCGTGAAATGTGAAAACTCGAGAGGACTGTATTTTAATTTTTTTAAATGGAACACCCTGTACTTTTTGACAAAATATTGTTCCTCTTTAAGTGTTCTTTAAAATTTATACGAATCATTTTTCGCTAAAATTAAAAACAACGTATTTGAAGGCATTCTAATTTTTTATTAATAAAAAATATGATGTATTTTTACCATACAAGCTAATAATTATAAAATATGCTCAATATGTTCCCCATTTACTTGATTACATAACTCAACTCTTCGCAGAAATGAACTAGCAACATTTCGTAACATATTCTCGTTTACGTTTCGAAATGCTTGCCGAATGCGTATTTTCATATCATCCTTAGAAGTAGGAGGAAGTTGATACACCAAATTTTTAACATACCCCCAAAGGAAAAAATCTAATTTTGTCAGGTCAGGAGATCTTGCAGGCCATAAAACAGGTCCTCCTCTTCCAATCCAACGGTCACAAAATTCGTTGTTAAGGTGTCCACGTACAATATTGCTATAATACGCTGGAGCGCCATCATGCTGAAACCACATCCTTCTTCTAATAATTTCCGGAATATTGTTGAGAAGCTCAGGGAATTCGTTCCGAAGAAAATTATAATAAATTTGGCCATTTAAATTTTCCTCAAAAAAGTGTGGGCCTATGAGGTAGTTTCCTACAATACCTCCCCAAAAATTAAGTGACCATCGATGTTGGTGATCTAGAGTTCTTGTAAAGTGTGGATTTTCTGTATCATAATAATGAAAATTATGTCTATTTATAAATCCATTTTTATGAAATGTAGCTTCGTCCGTAAATAAAACATAATCAAAAAATCGGTTGTTTTGAGTTTGTTGATTTTCGGCCCATTCACAGAAGATCCTACGATTTTCAAAATCATTTTCACCAAGCTCTTGCAACGCTTGAATGTGATAGGGATGGAACTTATTTGTCCTTAATCTTGGATATATTCGATTGAGAAATTTCAATTTGGTCACTTCATTTTCGAGTACCAATATGCAGATCCTCAGTTACTGCCAATAATACTAACAATTCATTTTCTTCAGTTCGAGCTGTTTTTTGGCGATTTGTTTTTTCATACTGTACGTGACCTGTCCTTTCAAACCATTCTTTTAAACGCTTAAACGCAACTTCATTTGGATGTCTTCTTTTTGGGTACCGTTGTTTATAAATTTTTGACGCCAATAAACAATTTTGCTCACTTTCACCTAATGCGTAAACCATTTGTATTAATTCGTTGAGGGAATAATCCATTTTTAACAAAATCAAAAACCGACTAGCTCTTACACAAAATATGAATAAATAAATGAGCTAAACATTTATAGCAATACTATTAAAACACGTGATAATAAAATTTGTAAAGAAATCTAAAAGAGAGTTCTTTATTAAATCTAACAACACATTTCTAAAAAAATCCAAATTTTTTTCTCATGAAAAGGAATTCCATAAAACATATTAAATAACACAGAATCGGCAAAATTATTTAAAAAATTATTTTAATAAAAGTTAAGGACCACTTAAAAAGGAACATTTTTTTGTGAAAAAATACAGGGTGTTCCATTTAAAAAAATTAAAATACACCCCTCTCGAGTTTTCATATTTCACGCCTCCGTAGCTGCCTGAATTTATGATATAATTCTAAAAAAAATATACGAAAAATACCTCAAGGTTAATATTACTAAATGGCATAAAAATTGTTTTTTAAGTTTTCATAATAAGGTCACCATCATTTTCTAAAAATATGTCTACATGTGATAAATTTTGTAGAAAACGTACGATAAAAAATTAAGGGCGTACTCAAATTTTCAAAAAAACATATCGTTGTATTCTCTAACTTAGTGTTAATGCAAACATCAAAAAATATTCAGGGTGTTCCGTTAAAAAAAAAAGGGTGGGATAGCCTGTGCTTTAACTACGAAACACCCTGTATAGACAAAACTAATTTCTGGTTATGCGCATCAATGAACCATGCAATTTTGTAATTTAAGTTTTTTTCTATCTCTTAAAATAAAAGATATATGGACCGTTGCCGCACTAAAAACTCACCCTGTATATCTGTGACCATGCTTTTGTTTTTTTACATCACGTAACTATCAAGTTTGAAATCTTGAATGGAACTGTCCACCTTTTTTTTAATAATTTGAATCTTAATAATTTTCTGATTCCAACAGCACGTAAAAAGTGACATTTTCTCAACTATGGATTACTATAAGGTAAAACAAACGACAGCTTAAAACCAATGTTGAATCCAGACCTTTCAATTCGAGGGGGATAATATAAGTGGCCCGGGGGGGACATTGCGTGGGGGGAGGTGTACGTCATTTAAAAACAAATTAAAAATCTCCACGAATTTGGGGGTTTCAAAAAAACAGGAAAAACTAAGATATAAAAAAACGCTCGTTTCAAGGGAAAAATTATTGGGAAAATAAAAAGACAATAATTATTAATTTTTCCCCCGGAGGGGGGGGGGGACTTTTTGGTTCTCTGGGGGTGATTATCCCCCTCCTGGATTCAACACTACTTAAGGTGGATCCGAAGCGAAGTTGGGTTGATGTTTGGTTACTACTTTTGAAACTAATTAATAAATTTGGTATTTCATATTTCATCGTTCCTTAAATAACAAAACTATGCAATCCCTAAGATAAAAATGATTTAAAACAAATAAGTACTCTTTTCTAAAGTTGTCTTGAAAGTGGTGCATGTTATTTAAATGGCATTCAATTCTTTGGTTTATTTGGTTGCATACATACTACGAAGTTATACCAGTTAAACCAGACAGTGCTTTTCCTCAACATAACCAAAAATTCTGCTCCGATCCGTAAATGGTTTTTATATCTTTTTCCAATATTTTTTTTACTATGTTCCTATTTTAAATTATGGTATCTTCTTCAGACTTTGACGCTATTGTGAGACGTACATAAGCCTTGAAAAAGACGGGAACAACCGTGAAAACGTTAACAAATTGTAGAAAAAGTAGCAATAAAGGGCGCGTTCCACTAAAGACTCGCAATGCCCACGACGACCGCCAAGTCGTTCCACATAAGACCGCGGCTGTTTCTTTCGTGCATAAAAACGTCATCGATGGCAACCACAAGAAGCTCACAACGACCGTATTTATTCGTGGGTTTCTGTGGTCGTTTGTTGAATGGTGACGTTTTGAGCTAGTGGAACGGGAAAATTTTGCGGTCGTGGTCGCAAGCTTTATTGTTCATTAGTGGAACGCACCCAAAGAAATAGATCGTTTTAAGCTGTCGTTTGTTTTCCCTCATTTTCTTCAAGTTTTTATTTTTTTAAAGTTATTTTATCTATTTTATGATTGATTGAAAACAAACAATTCATAAACAACTCCTACAACATTTAAATGACAAGACGAAATGTCACTACAACATATTATAAAAGAAAAAATTAACTTGAGAGCTCAGAAATATGAATTTTATAACCTTAAATTTACTTAAAACATTCTTTTTTCAAAAGTGAAGGAAAAATATGACTTATGGGGCAGCCACAAAATTGTGTAGAATCAAATTATTAAAAAAATGGTGGACTATTCCATTTCAGATTTCAAACTTGTCAGTTTTATCTCACAATCAGTCACAGAGAAATGTAAATTTTTAAACCTTACAACATTTATATGAAACATTTTTTGAGCAAAGCAATATAAAAAAGTTATAGCCATTATTCAAGACTTTTCCCGCACCTCTAATTTTTTTTGATACTTGTTCTTTTTAGAAAAAATACTCACGTAAGATTGCTGGGCTTAAGTCCCCATTGCAAAACAGCCTCCAATAAATCCAACTCGGAAAAGTTAACTACTTTATCAGCCGCAACGGCATGATGAATTTGCTCTGGACTCAATTTACAAAAAAACTCGGTTTGAGAAATGTCCCAAAAGTTTTCATCAATAAAATTAAGGACATGTTCCTTAAGACCAACAAGCGAGTAGCACTCGACGATATTCGCAACAGTACTACAATTTTCCGTATCAACATTCGACATCAAAAATTCTTCACAAAGTTTAATCGCGTCATTTATTTGGATGTAATCGGCGATGGCGAGGATGTCCAAGACATTTTCCATACAAATTTGAAGTACCAAATCGTGCATGAACCTCAAAATATCCCCAAATCCTTTCGAGGAAATTCCGTTAATTTCAACTTGGTTACTTTTCGATTCCAGCATTCCGCTGGAAAACATGGCTTTGAAATAATCACTTTTTTCTGTAATTATTGCTTTATTCGCCATAAATTTTTCGCCAGTTACAATTAACGTGATGTCGTTCGTGTAGTTCCTGGCCATAATGAGTTTATCTAAAAAAATCAATCAAGTATACATATATATTAAAAAAAAAATCCGAAAATCGAATTTGACTTGTGTCAAGTTAGCATTAGATTTCATCCATTCATTATTTTTTAAAATGTATGCAAAATATAAACAAACAAAAATTACCTTACCCTTAACTAAAATCACCCCTAAAGAATCTAAGGTAAAATTGGTGAAAATCAATTTTTTTTGGATAGTTGACCAATTCTTTATTTTTCATAATTGAACTATATGTTATTATGAACACCTTAAAATGTATTTTAAACAAAATAATAAAATTGTAAAATTGGTTTGTATCCATGAAGAGAGTGGCTTGTTATCTCTGAAGGTTCAGTAAAAATACTTTTTCTCTTCTAGTTAAAATTTTTATTTTCACAGACCGGTTTCGACTTAAAAAGTCATCATCATTGTGCACGTCTTATAAGAAACTAGTTTTCATCGATGTAATTTTTAATGCTGGTGTTATGCATGTTAATTATTACATTAAATGTATCGTGTTTAATGAATAAATCCTCAGTATAAAAGAGCAAGAATTATTTTGTGTGTATAAAATTGATATTTGTGAAGTAAACTGTGATATATTTATTATTTATGATATTTATTGTTCTAATTTTCGCACGTTTTCTTACGTTTTCTTAAAACTGAACTGAAAACTAGTTTCTTATGAGACGTGCACACTGATGATGACTTTTTAAGTCGAAACCGGTCTGTGAAAATAAAAACTTTAACTAGAAGAGAAAAAGTATTTTTACTGAACCTTCAGAGATAAAATAATAAAAACCTAAATTATTATTATTTTTGTTTTTAAACTACATCTATGAATTAAATCTATTGCTAACTTGACACAAGTTTAAATTTGTCCATTATTTCAAAATATTAGGAAAGCATGGACGTTAAAACTACTTTTAATAATGAAAATAAATAATTGTACATACCTGATTTGGAACTCGAGAATTTTCAGATAAATTTGGAATATTTTCACTAGCACGTCTTATTTGCAAGAAATTCACTTTGCAACTAAAAGTTCATCAAACGTTAGTTAATTTTTAAATTTAAAAATGGACATGGAATTAGGGTGGGGGAAATCCTAATTGAATTGGACTTATTACAGAAGTAGGGGCAAACGCAAAAGGTAGTTTTATACATTTTTGAAGCTTTTAACCCAAAATTATCTTCAAATACTAAAAAACTAATCGACTACTGTAATTTTTATGAGAACAATATTTCTAAAATTTATTACTGTAGTGGGCCATCGGGATCGGATTTGGGTCCAGATTTTGTCGGAATCGATGTTATTTTTTTTGAAAAAACAAAAAGCTTGATTTTTACCAAATATTTTTAAAGAAAATTTTAATATTTAAAATAAGTTTTTTAGAATTTTTCAAAACGCTGGCGCTGCTAAATAAACATTTTTTGTAAAGAGCCTTATAATTATTTGGAAGAAATTTAAAAAAAAAAACTTCACTAGAAAGAAATATGACAAAAAATGCAAATATCAAACGGATTTCAATATCATGCGCTCAAATTTGCCGATTATCCTCTTAATTTATACCTGCTTATTAAGAAATGACAGGAAAAACCTCAAGGGACTAAGGTAATTACAATATATTTACAACTAGGGTTGTAAATTCGTAGGAATCATTAATACTCAGGTACTTTTTATTTGAAGAATTACCTGTTTTATCAGAAAAACCTTTTTAAATGAAGATAAATATACCATCCAGAAACGAATTTGATTTTGAATTTCCTACGAAAGAATGCGATATTTTTGTACAGTTGCTCCCAGCTGGAAGTAGGACAAAAGTAATCACGATCGTAATACTTCCAGCTGGGAGCAACTTTACACAAACTAAAAGCCTGAATTTTATCAAATATATTTTAAAATACATCTAGATATTGTTTACAATTGCTTGTAAAATTTTTAAGTTGTTGATTTTTTCAATTTATGAAAAAAAAATTAATTTAATAAGTAATTTTATTAAAATAAGAAAAATGCTAAGTTTAAACGCGAATAGACTTTTCTGCACACGTTGCATAAAAAAATTAATTATACCGAAAGATAGATAATTTAATTCTGAATCCAGGTGTGTATTGTATAGAAGTTGGTTTTTTAATATTTCGGAAAAAAATAAAATTAGAAGCTGTGAAGACTGAAATAGAGGGAAATTTCAACTTTTTCGAAATTTAAAAGAAATACTACTCTAGAGAATTTATTAATGAAAATTATGGCGTAATTAGTTTTATTGATATCTTCATTATTTATAAATATATTGAGGGTCAATTTATATTTTACTGCCACAAATATATTTATTATAAATTAAACTTTTAAATAAAGCCTTTTAACAAATAATTGCAATTTAATTATGATTAGTCTATTTGGACTGATTTGGACCTAACAAATTCGAGGAAATGTACAGGATTTTATATACACTTGGCTACGCTGCACGATTTCAGCTTATTTCTTTTTTTAGTGTTGTAAGTCGTGATAAATATCAAAATTATATACAGGGTGTCTCAGACCACCCGTCCACCCCTTTTATTTTGAGAACGCCTTGTCGTACATGGCTGAAATAAAAAAAATTACTACCAAAGCAAATCCGAAGAATGTATTGGTGCACTTATTTTTTTCCGGAATAATCCGGAAGTGCCCGGAACCGGAAGTAACTTTCGATTTTTAAATGGCAACATAGGTCGAGTATGGTATCGTTTGAAAGGTATTTTAAAAAGAAACAACTTTTATAAAAATATTTTTTTAATATCTTTCATAATTAACAAATTAAACGTGTTTTTCCTTTCAAATATTTTATTTGGCCACATTTTGCATTCGGCTTATATCCAACCACAAGCAACCTCAGTTTTATTTTGTTATGCTGTCTTTTTCGTTTCTTTTAAACCCAATAATTGTCAGCATAAAAATTTTCACTACTTTTATGGTCAAAAAATATTGAGGAAAACTCACGAGAAAACGTGAAGATTTTATACAGTAAACTCGCAAGTGTCATACGGCCTTTAGAATTTGTTTGCAAGGGGATGGTGGGAGAACGCTGGCTAACTTCAGTCTAGTTTTTAGTCTATAGTTCTATCGCGCGCATCCTGACCATTTTCTGACAGCTGACAGTACTGTGTTGTAATCTAACCTAAACTAAATAGAATTTTGAATAAAAATGTTGGCGTTACAAGAGTATTCAAGTAGTGACGATGATGATAACAGCAAGAATACTGAAGAATCTACAAATATTGCTGTACCAACTTTAGCTGAAATTAATCCTGAATTTTCTATAAAAAACCAAATTTCAATTTGTGCCGCACCGCTAGTGCTTCCAACTGTAAGTTATTTAATATTCATTTAATTAAAATATCATTTAATAAATTTGTAGGGTAGCGAAGCGTGTGTAAAACATATAGACCCGACTGCAAAAGAAATTACGCATAACCCTAAATATGAAGAGTTATTTGCTCCAATGGTTGGTCCTCAAAACCCATATAAAACCCAACAAATGCAATCGGATCGAAACATGCTAGCGGGTTACGTTGAGCCTGCACATTTAAGTGCTTTTCAATTTGAAAATCAGCGCAGAACATTCAATAGCTACGGATATGCTTTGGATCCCACTGTAAGTGACGATATAGTGGCTGGTACGAAGCTTATAGGTGCTGCTGATTTAAATGACGCTTCGAATAATAAAACGGTGTTCGAAAGCACGAAATTACGGCCGCTTGATAAGAGGAAGCGTAAAAAGAATGATAATCCAGGTGACGTTGATGGGTTTTTAGGGCCATGGGGTGGTTTTGTTGGTGAACAAAGGGTTATGAAACCCTCCGAGGAGGAATCCGCTGAATTGGAGGAGTTGTTATCAAAGAAGAATAAGAAAGGCAAGCCCACTGAGGATAAACCAGTGGAAGAAAAATCAGTTTTACATAGTAAGTTATTTTTGGTTGCATTAAATTACGATTACATTAATAAATTTTAGTTAAGGATCCATTGGATTATCAAGGACGATCGTTCTTGCACGCGCCGCATGATGTTGGTGTTAATTTACGATCAGATGTTCCACCGGAAAAATGTTTCTTACCGAAAGCACATGTTCATACTTGGTCAGGACATTCTAAGGGCATTGCTGTTGTTAGATGGATCCCCAAAACCGCTCACTTGCTATTATCAGGAAGCATGGATTGTAGAATTAAGGTAATTTAATTTATTTACGAAAATTCTTTTGAAATTACTGTATTTCATTTCAGTTATGGGAGGTTTATAATGAAAAAAGATGTATAAGGACTTTTTATGGACACAGACAAGCTGTGCGAGATGTAAATTTCAACAATTCAGGCAAACACTTTTTATCAGCAGGTTTGTTAATTTTAAAGCACGTAAATTTTTGTACTAAAATTATATTTTAGGATATGATCGATATATTAAATTATGGGATACTGAAACAGGTAATGTTGTTGCAAGGTTTACTAGCCGTAAAATACCTTATTGCGTTAAATTTAACCCGGATAGTAATAAACAACATTTATTCGTCGCTGGAACTTCTGATAAAAAAATTATTTGTGTAAGTATCAATTAACAAAGTAATAGTAGTTCAAAAGTCTTTATTTAATAATCGTTTATTATCATTATAATAAATATATTTATAATCATTTATCGGAATGAAAATAATTATTTACAATAGATTCATCTAGTTTAAAGATTGTTTTGAGATTGTGTTCTTTTTATTATACTATATATATTCACTGTTTATAATTTTATACTTACTAATTTTATTACGTTTGTGTTGTTGAGTTTATTGGTTTCTTTTTTTTAAGTATTTTTATTTTTTTAGTTTTTATGCACAACAAAATTATTCTTACACCAACAACATGTTGATTGAATAAATTTTGTTGATCTATTGCATTGCATGTAAATAAATAAATAAAGATGTTTATAATTTTTAGTGGGATACAAGAAGTGGTGATATCGTGCAGGAATATGATAGGCATTTAGGGGCTGTGAATACCATCACTTTCGTTGATGATAATCGACGTTTTGTTACCACTTCAGATGATAAAAGTTTAAGAGTTTGGGAATGGTAATTATGCCATCAAATAATTGGTGTAACGTTTTTATTTGAAAATTTACAAAGAAAAGTTTTGTGGTATAAAAATTTTAATAAAAAATTTACACTAATTATGATTAAAAAATTCGGAAAATTATTTTTGCTCTTAATTTTTAGGGATATTCCAGTTGATATGAAGTATATTGCAGATCCTACGATGCACTCGATGCCTTCAGTGACGTCTGCACCTAATGGCAAGTGGTTAGCTTGTCAGAGTATGGATAATAAAATCGTTATATTTTCTGCATTAAATCGGTTCAAAATGAACCGAAAAAAGGTATTTACTGGCCACATGGTAGCCGGTTACGCTTGTTCATTAGATTTTTCACCAGATATGAGGTAAGTTTTTAAAATGATAACAAATTTTTGAAGAGTTTCATCAATTTTTGTCATAAATTTGTAAGTTTTTCAAATCTAATCAATTTTTAGTGTGAATTTCCAAGTTTTGATTGGGATTTGTAGATTTTTTAATTTTTATTTTGTAAGTTTTTCCAATTTGTAACCCAATTTTTCAAAAAAGTTGTAAGATTTTCAAGCCTTTGATCAATAAAATTCAAATCTTTAACCAATTTAGGGTAGGGTTTTCAAGCATTTTATCAATTTTGATTGTGGATTTGTAAGATTTCCAAGCCTTTCTCAATTAAATTGTTGATTTTTGTAAGTTTTTGCATCTCATTGATCAATTTTCAATGAGAATTTGTAAGTTTTTCAAATATTTGACCAATTTATGGTTGGTTTTTCAAGCCGTTTATCAATTTTGATTGTGGATTTGTAAGATTTCTAAACCTTTATCAATTAAATTGTTGATTTTTATAAATTTTTCATCTCATTGATCAATTTTTAATGAGAATTTGTAATTTTTTAAATCTTTGACCAATTTATGGTTGGTTTTTCAAGCCGTTTAGCAATTTTGATTGTGGATTTGTAAGATTTCTAAACCTTTATCAATTAAATTGTTGATTTTTATAAATTTTTCATCTCATTGATCAATTTTTAATGAGAATTTGTAATTTTTTATATCTTTGACCAATTTATGGTTGATTTTTCAAGCTGTTTATCAATTTTGATTGTGGATTTGTAAGATTGCCAAGCCTTTGTCAATTAAATTGTTGATTTTTGTAAGTTTTTCATCTCATTGATCAATTTTCAATGAGAATTTGTAAGTTTTTCAAATCTTTGACCAATTTATGGTTGGTTTTTCAAGCCGTTTATCAATTTTGATTGTGGATTTGTAAGATTTCCAAACCTTTGTCAATTAAATTGTTGATTTTTGTAAGTTTTTCATCTCATTGATCAATTTTTAATGAGAATTTGTAATTTTTCAAATCTTTGACCAATTCACAGCTGGTTTTTCTAGCCGTTTATCAATTTTTATTGTGGTTTTGTAAGATTTCCAAGCCTTTGTCAATTAAATTGTTGATTTTTGTAAGTTTTTCATTTCATTGATCAATTTTCAATGAGAATTTGTAAGTTTTTCAAATCCTTGACCAATTTATGATTGGTTTTTTAAGCCGTTTATCAATTTCTATTGTGAATTTGTAAGATTTTCAATTTATCAATTATATTGTTGATTATATTATTTAATTTTTATTGTGGATTTTTTAATAAATTTTATAGTGGAGTTGTAACATTTCGAAGTATTTGATCAATTAAATTGTTAATTTGTAGGTTATTTAAATATATTTTAAATTTTTATTATGAATTTGTAAGTTTCTAACTTTTGAAATTTTTAGTTATTTGGTGTCTGGTGATGCGGATGGTAAATGTTACATTTGGGATTGGAAAACGACGAAGCTTTACAAAAAGTGGAAGGCTCATGAAAATGTTTGTATCAGCACACTTTGGCATCCTCATGAACCCAGCAAATTGGTCACAGCTGGTTGGGATGGACTCATCAAGTACTGGGATTAAATCTTATGTAATTTTTATTTTTAATGCGTTATTTTGTAAGAAAATAATAAAAGTTTATTTTATCAAAAATTTTGCGATTTATTTTCGAAAATTGCAGCTAATTTAAAGCCGAAAAAAGTTGGAAAGTTTTTGATTCCATTAATCCGTTTCTATTTGGAAATTTGGTCGATGTTTATGTAATTGGAAGATTTAATGATTTTAATGTATTTTAGTTCATTGTAAACCCAAAAAATTTCGGAAAAGTATACAGGGTGTCCTCGAAACTAGGGCTCAATTTCTTTTCTAGGGTATCCAAATTTGTTCTATTTTTGACATCATTTGCTTATAGAACAGTTGGAAGATACGCTTTATGCAACCAAAGTTACATCTTTTAAAAAAATTATTTTCAAATTTTTTTAATATTTTAATTTAAATAACTTCATAATGATGCTAATTTCGTTATAATTATGATTAACTGTAAGAAAGTTTCAGTAATTTAAAAAAAACATAAGCGAAGTATTGATTTTAATCGAATAAAGATAGAAATACATTACCTAATTTAATGTACAAAAACCTGTAAATATTCATAAATTAAATGGCCAAAGATTATAAAATCAGTGTTTTAATGATGCTATTATCAATATTTAAATGGATATAAAATATTTTCGAGTATAACATGATACGGCTACAATGGGTAATATTTTTGGTAAAAAAGAATTATTTATTATCTTTTATACTTTTAATAATCTTAATAGTTGTAATAAAAAGCACATTGCATGTAAAACCTACTAAACCAACATCAGAACCCATGAAATACCATGACACGAATAGCGATTTAATATTAACAGGAAACATATTTTCGAATAGCGAATTAAGAACGAAACTTTTAAAACAAAAAGTTGAGCGTTTATCAAGAAATATTAAAAAATCACGCTCGTTATATTTAAACTCGAAACCAATTCTAAACCCGAGTTATAATGTTCATATTTTTTACTACGCTTGGTATGGTGATAAAAAACATGATGGTTTTTATAAACATTGGAATCATACACTATTACCGGATTGGAAACACGGTAATAAAGTATACCCCACTGGTTTTCACGACGCTCCTAGTGATATTGGATCCAATTTTTACCCGAAATTAGGGTGTTACAGCTCGAAGAATTTATCCGTCATAAACGAGCATATGAAGCAAGTAAAAAATGCAGGCGTTGGTGTGGTTGTGTTATCATGGTCCCCACCTGGATTTAAAGATTCACCCAATGAGATTTTAAAGAAGTTATTTGATATATCCCATATGTATAAAATAAAAATAGCGATTCACATCGAGCCTTACACCGGGCGTAATCCCATAAACCTTGTGCAACATTTAAAGTTGTTTCTACGTGAGTACGGTAATCACCCAGCTTTATATAAGGTGAAAAAACCTTTAGGTAAACGAAAAGTGCCAATGTTTTACGTGTATGATTCTTACCTTACCCCGGAATCTGCCTGGCGTGAAATTCTAAGCAGGAAAGGTAGTTTATCAATTCGTAACACTATATATGATGCATTATTTATTGGATTATTGGTGGATCTATCACATCGATCGCATATAAAAAAATCCCATTTTGATGGTTTTTACACGTACTTTGCTGCTAATAGTTTTAGTTATGGAAGTACTTGGAAGAATTGGAGGAGTTTAGCGAGGTATTCACTGCAAAATGGATTAATTTTTATTCCATCGATAGGACCAGGTTATGCTGATACACGAATTAGGCCTTGGAATAATGTTAACACCCGACACAGGAGACATGGGCAATATTATGACGTCGCCTGGCAAAGCGCTATAAACATCAATGCTCGTTTTGTTTCCATTACTAGTTTTAATGAATGGCACGAAGGGACACAAATCGAACCTGCCGTCTCCAAGAATATTCTTGGATTTAATTATTTAGATTACGAACCTGAGGGGCCAGATTTTTATATTAATTTAACTAGATCATGGGTTTTACAATTTGAAAAATCATCTTTACTGTAATTTACCTAAAATTGTAGTAGTTCGATCGTTTTAATCTGAATGTGTCAATAGAAATAATGATGTTTTGGCTGTGAACTAATTTTCTTTATTAAAAATAAATACTTGTTTTATATTAATTATTTTATTTCACCTGTAAAATTTGTGTAGCAATTTTTTGTTTTGAACTCTGTGGTAACTTTGGTTGGGTTTTTATAATTAACAAACGAATATTTATATACGATTTAATTTATTTAACAAATTGAGAGCTTTACATAGTAAGCAGATTAGAATTAACATTTAAACGCCAAATAAAAATTGCATTTTCAAGTTCTAGGATATTTTGAATTTTAAAATTCCAAATGTGATTAATTACATTTGCAATTTTAAATTGCAGAATTAAATTTACTGTGCAATAGCTCTTGGATGGATTTATATATTGCTTTATTTAAAGCATAAATCGTTAATGTTTAAAACAATGATAAAGAAACTAAAATATAATTCAACTTAAGTACAAAAAATACAACAAAAAATAAATTATCTAGTTTAAAGATCTTTTTTTAATGGTTAAAAATAATGTCTATTATTTTTAGTAACAAATAACTAAATTATGATTTAAAAGTGAAAACTTATCAAGTTAGTCTGTAGCAGCAGCAGCAGGTGCATCTGTTTCAGCAGCTGGCTCAGCAGGTTGCTCTTCAGCGGGTTCAGGATTTGCCACCTCACGACTTTCAGAATCTGTCAAAGTTACTGCAGCCATTTGCGATTCCATCTCAGCAAGTTTTTTTTGAAGCTCAGTACATTTATCGGATAATTCTTCACATGTTTCTTGACCTAAATGCTTCGCAATCGCATTTTGAATGAATCTAACATTTATTAAGGAATAAATTACACAAAAAATCACCCTATTAAACTTGAACCTATTATCTCATAAAATAAATTAAAATTTAAATTCGTTGCTTTTAATTTTTTATAATTTTCGACGTTAATCATGTTCTTAGAAAATCCCCTATAAAATCAAAATTATTTAAAACACAAACGACTTTACTACGGCACTGAAAAGATTTTAGGTTTTTTTTAAGTCAAAAATTGGTAAAGAATTGCCAGAAATATTAATTTAAAAAAAGGTACAAACTTATTGATAATTTGCGCACAACATTTTTGGCAAAAACTTAAAAATTTGGATACAAATCTGTTTTCCTATTTAAGAGGACTTAAATGGCGTTTATATGAACTACAAAACTTTAAAATAGCTGCAACCTAAAGGGGAAAAAAAAAATTAAAAGAAGTACGATTTCCAAAATTGTGCCGCTTTTTGGGCTGGTGGCCGAGAAATAATACACCAAAAGTAGAACTAAGTGATCAATTTTAATCTTTCATTTGGTGTGTCGCTTTTGCAAAAATTCGAAAACATGTTTTTCATAATTTCTGAAGGCTTTGGGGCTTGATTTTTTTCAGGATTTTCGTTATTCTTAAGTATTCACAATAGCAAGCTAAAAATTTTACCCAACATAGATACCCATAATAGGAGTGTATTAAGTCCCGTTTGAGGAAAATCCACCAAATAGTTTTTTCGAAAAAAAATTCCAAAGTTTTTGTAAATTTCGAATACAAATACAGTCCTGTAGGGCGCATTTTTGACACCACAGGAACGTTTTTCGATGGAGGAAAGTATTCTGAAAATTTTAAGCCATAAATCGTCCTAATCGGACAAGTGGTTTGGCCAAAATTAATTATTTTCTGATTAATCAAAAATTTTATAGTAATTTCTTCGTCCAAAACTGAAATTTTCAAAGCTCCAACACTTATTCGGTCGTAACTTCTAAACGAAAAGAGATATCAAAACGATTCTTTTTTTGTTTGAAAGCTTACATGAATATCTTTAAAATAAGCCATCATTTGTTAAAATCAATAAAGGGGTAGCGGCGTAAAAAAATTATCGAAAACGCGATTTTTTACAAAGTTTTAAACGGGGTTATAATTTTGTTTTTTTTTTTCAAAATCAAAAAAATCTCGTGCGTGACGTCGTAGTGCCCTTTCCAACGCATACTTTAGTTCGACGATTCGATGTGTATTTACCTTACAGCAATATTTTTTGTTGAGGAAGGTTGAATAAACACAATTTTGAATTTGGAGGCTCGGTGAAAAACCAAATGAATAGTTAGAAAGTTCTAATCTTCAAACCAGGATGAATCAAACATATGTTTTTAACTCCACGTGTAGCGATTTTTAATTTTTGGATTCGTTTGGGCCTCATTTCCTCCACAAAATTCTACGCGCCGATTATTATCAATGTTTTGCTAAAAAAATTCCTGACGCGGCCAGATAGGCCCAATAAAATCGAATATTTTTCTGCATTTTAGGGGCATTCTTGACCACAATATAAGCCGAGTTGTGTCAAAATCGGTGGTGTAGTTTATTATCTATAATTTTTTGAATTTCGCTAAAAAATGTCCAAAAATCGCACCCTTATTTCAAACCCACTGAAGGAGGGTTAAAAATAACGTCATCGGAAAAAAAACATGCCTATTGCACTTTCGCATGTTTCTAGTTTACGAAAACAGCTTTCGCGATTTTTTTCCGCCGGCCAAAGTTTCAAAATTTGTAAAACAGTTTTTTATCTAAAAAAAAACGCGAATTTTAACGTTTTCGAAAAAAATTCGCTCTCGCCACCGGGTTGACCTAGGAGGGTCGAAACTTCTTGATCTCGGAAATGAGGATATGAGAAAAAAAGGGGCCCGATTTGGTCGTTTTGATTCCAACCCTGGCGGCGCTACGATTTTACAAAGTCGACGTGGCGGACGCTCGAAAAAAACCGCGAAAAAAACGACCTTTTCGGGAGAGTTTTTGAAAGCTTTCCCGTGGCTCAAAAAAAATGTAATTCGGTACGATTATAAAACGAACATTCCCCTTTAATTCGAGACAGAGTTCTTGAAATTCAGTTAAAAAATGTACCCACTATCGTGAAAAAACCGAACTCATGTCGATTTGACGTAATTTCGCGATAACTGCCGTTTTAAAAGATCGATGTGGACAAATCGGGTTCAAAATTTTCAGTTTCAATTCTACACGACATACTAAAATTCGAAACCGATCGGCCAATATGGAAAAAAAGTTATTCAGGGACACCGGTTTTCCCCTTCCGAGACTTTCTAGTGGCTCAAAAAAAAATTTAATTCGATATGATTATAAAACACAAATTCCCATTTAACTCGACCATACTTTTAAAATTTTTAGAATTAAATTGCTAGTTTTATGTCATAAAAATCAAAATTCTTGCATAACCTTTTTGTTTATCAACCGATTTTGATTATTCTTGTTTTATTTTGTGCATAAAACCTTTTATTTTCTTATGTAATAAGCCAAAAAAAGAAATTTTAATGTTTGGTTATGATTTCTAATTTTTTGTAATTTTTAAATTTTGTTAAGTTCTTAAAAAAAGGGCGATAAAATCTAAAGTATTTAAAACAGAAACAAGTTTAATGTCCCATTAAAAAGTCAATAAAGGACCTTATCGTTTTCCTATGTGTTTTTGGGCAAACATGAAAATTAAGTTAAACCTGCAAAAATTAACTAAAATACCCCCAATATTAATAATATTTCCAATTTCTTCAATAAATATGAATTATAAATACATTTATGAGATTTTACATTATTTAAAAAAATATTTATTAACACGACAACAGCGGATTTTAAAATTCAAATTTTGACAAGTACTGTCAGATAAATTTTAATTACCTTTCATTTACGTTTAAATTGAAAGCAAATGACAGTTAAAACTAATAGGGTGTTTTCCTTGTGGAACCTATGTTAATAATCGAATACAATCGCCAAAAGGAATAACCTGATGGTAGATACAAATGACCTTTATTATAAGGTACTTTAGGACAATGGTTACTGTTACAAACAAGAAGTAATGCCCGGGCTAACAAATTCGTACGCGCTTTACAAAGGTATCTGGCGACTTACTCACTGTGACTCACACTGGATTGAAATGTTTCCCACATTGGGTGTCATTGTCATGCGCACACATTACTTGCGTTTGTACGTTTATTTATAAAAACAACTAAAACCGGCGCGTACACATAAAAAGAAATCCGGTACGCGCTCATGTAACATACTGGAATGAAACATTCTAGCAAAGGAGAAATAACTTGCCGAATGTAGTAAATAGTAACTTGCCGAATGTAGTAAATAGTATCTTGCCTACTTGACAGGAGGTGCTTAGAAGTGCCAGAGGATGTGTCTTACAAAAATAGAAGGAATTTACAAGCCCTTTGTCGCCACCGAGGTCCCTTATCGGTTCTACTTTTTACTAATAATTATTGTGCATTTAATTTGGACGTTTCGTTTGAGAGGTAATAATTTCAATGTTGCCTGATTGTGCAATAAAGTCTTACGATAACCTGTAAAAGATATTTTATTTTTAATTGACGCCGTAATATTACAAATCTTATTACAACTATTAAAACTATAGCCATTGAATTTACTGTAAAAGTTTCAGAGCTCCAGGGAACTGGAAAAGTCATTTTTTATCAAATATTTTAAAAATTGCAAAAAAACGACAACTGTGTAAAAATTTTTTAATTGTAAAAAATATATTCTTAAATTATAAGTTTATTTCAATAAAATAAAAACTTAAAAATTTATTTCTAATCAAGTCATAACAAATATGTACTTAATTGTATAATTTTTATACTATTTAAGTCAATAAATCATAGTAAATAAATGGCATAGGCAACCAAACTACTTTGTTTGTTAGAAACACCGAGGAAAACACCAGCATCGTTGTCTAATTGTGCAAAAATTAATTAATTTCAATTGCGTTTTTTGGCGAAAGCGGTCTCCTAAAGATCGAAATATTTTACACTATTGTATATTTATTTCTTATTTATATGTGGCATAAGTTTCATTCTTGTACAAAATGCTCCCAAAACCCGATAAGGTCCTTTATGTTTTTAATATGCTTTTTAAATCAAAAATTGGTTAAAAAATGGTGGAGTTATTAATGTTTTTCTGAAAAAGTTTTAATTAAAATTATCAACTTTTAGATTAAATCGCAGTTTATTTCAAAATTTAAGTCCTAAGATTGTAAAAAAACATTATTAAAGTTCATATTAGAGTTACATTTTGCTTTTTTAGATGAAATCAACATTTTTATGTCTTGAAAAACTCAACTCGCCTAAACATTTATTGTTGAGTCAACTTAACTCGACAAAATTTGCAAACAAAGTAAAAATTCAAAAGCCGTTACAAAATGGCTGCTGTAAATAGTCATCACAGTGTTAAAATGTGTATGATAAGACTTTGTGGTGATTTATTATTTATACTCGCTTCGAATTTTTACACGCCCTGCTTTTTACATTAATCTTGCCTTTTAAACTCGCCTGTTAACTCAACCAATATAAACTAGGGTTTATTTTGTACTTAAATATATTTTGAAAAAGATAGCCACGAGCAAGACTGACAATTTTTACTGCTTTTTTTGTTAGGGATGCCGAAATACCTACATGATTTTTTATAGTACCAACAAATATACAGGGTGTCCAGAAATTAAAGGACCAAATTTTAGGAGGCGATTCTACAACTAATTTTAAGAGAAAAAACTTCCTATAAACATGTGTCCAATTTCGCTTCCTAAGAGAGCTTAACTATTGTGACTAAAACTAGGTTTTTTGTCATTTATTTGAAAACAGTTTGTAATAAAGATTTGAAATTTGGTGTGAAGACAAATACGTTTAAGATATAATTTCTCAATTTTTTTCAGACTTTTTGAAAGCTTTCAAAAAATTTCAGAGCTTTCAAAAAATTTGAAAAAAATTGAGAAATTATATCTTAAACGTATTAGTCTTCACACCAAATTTCAAATCTTTATTACAAACCGTTTTCAAATAAATGACAAAAAACCTAGTCACTATAGTTAAAGGGCTGTAGCTCCCTTAGGAAGCAAAATCAGACACATGTTTATAGGAAGTTTTTTTCTTAAAATAAGTTGTAGAATCGCCTCCTAAAGTTTGGCCGCTTAATTTCGGGACACCCTGTATAGAAAAGCTTTACTAATTCGAAATTTTAAGACCTTAAATCAAGTTTTAATAAAAGGATACAATAATGCATTGTCCGGTTTCTCATTTTCTTCATACAGTTGTACAAAAACCTTAGTTAATGCATCCATCACTCCAGTTTTTTCAAGGTACCTTCTGAATTCCTCCCTCTTACCTTCGCTAGGCTGTAATACGTACAAAAAAAAATCGTAAGTTAATAGTTAACAAACGTAAGTCAAAAAAATGCATGTAGAAAGTTATAAAGCAAGCGTTTTTGCAGTTGTGTAAGTGTAAAATCATTGGAGAAATACAAATCTCGTTTATTATCATTTTAAATACCTTAAATTTACGAAAAACATACAACAACAAAAATTAGCATAAATCGTAGATAAACAAATTTAATAAACTCACCTTGTATGTTGAATTAGCGGTCATTGTGAAGCTTTGAAGGCGATATTTGTGAAATTCTGTAAAATTACCGAAATATTATTATAAATGGAGATGAAATGAAAAATGCAAGTTTGACACAAAAGATTTTGTCATGAATACAAAAGGAATGAGCCGCCTTTGTTATTTCAATAAAACCAAATAGTAAAATGGAAAATAATAGAAACACAAGTTAATTATAATTACCTATTCTTAAATAATTATCTTATCACAAGATAATACAGATTATCTTCGGAAAAATGCAACCAACGTGTTTTTGGTTAGGAATTATCGGCGAATGTCGGCGGAACGGATAAAAAAATCGGAAACAACATGGAAGAAGGTTGGCCAACTGTTAAATCGAAGACGACTTTTATCTACAGGGCGGCTCGTAAATTATCAATAAAAAAATAAAATATGCTTTAAAATAACTTAAAAATAACCAAAATTTTAAAATAAATCATAAATAAGTTTAAAAAAGCGCTATCTAGAGATTTTAATTTTAACTAACCTAAAAAAAAACTAATAAAATACAGGGTGTCCCATTTTAATTAATCCAGCTGAATATCTTGAAAACGAAGCGATTTCCTTAAAAATGTTTCAGACAAAAATTGTAGCGACTCGAGGGGGACATTTAATAGTGCCATTGGTTTTTAATTGTTATGGGGTTTTATGGAAAAACATTTTTTTTCAAATGGGAACCCCCATTTTTTTATTGTAGATTCGTAATCTATGGAAAATAATAAGAAAGTTTTGATTGAAACTTTTTTTTCTAAAATTTCCATTTTTCGCTATATTCACCAAAATGAACATAAATTTTAGGATTTTCGATAACGTTTTACTAAAAAACTAAAGGTCTATAAGAAAATTCGCAGGAGTCAAAAAGTGCTTAAATTAAGGCAAGGATTAATAAAAAATATTATTTTACTTTATTAAAAAAAATAAATTTAAAAAAAGTTAATTTTATTTTTATTATTTTTTAAGAAAAATATTATTTTTTTTTTTACTTATAAAATTTAAAATATATTCAAAGGTAATTAATTAATACACTTAAAGATATTTGAATCTGTTCTTAAATTACGAGAGCTGGTCTAAATAAGATGTTTGAATATTCCTCCATTTTGTTCAATACACATGTTTACTCGTGTGCGAAAAGCCAATGATACATTTCTCAACATTTCAGGAGTGATACTTCGAAAAGCGTCCGTAATTCGTATCATAATATCCTCTCTAGTTGTAGTTGGTCGTTCATAAACCTTATCTTTTATGTAACCCCATAAAAAATAATCCATTTTTGTAAGATCCGGAGATCTTGCTGGCCATTCGTGTACTTCACTACCAATTCCAATCCACATATTAGGGAATTGGTTATGTAAAAATGTTTTAACAATTCTGGCAGTGTGGGGTCTAGCTCCGTCCTGTTGAAACCACATTCGCTGTCTTAAATCTAGAGGTACATCTTCTAAAAGAGTAGGCATTTCGTTTTGAATTATATTCAAATAAACATGTTGCTTAAGATTTTCTTCATAAAAAAATGGTCCCACAAGATACTCATCCACTATTCCAGCCCAAACGTTTATAGACCAACGCCACTGTAATCTATGATCTCTTTGCCAATGTGGATTATTTTCAGAATAATAATGAGCATTAGGAAGATTTACTACACCCATGTTGTCAAATTTTGCTTCATCAGTAAAAAGTACGCGATTAAAAAAAAAGGGGATCTCTTCTAACTTGATTCGTAGCCCATATGCAAAAATTAAGTCGGCGGATGTAGTCATCTTCTTTAATTTGTTGGGTTAAATGAACATGATATGGGTGTGATTTATGGTGTTTTAAAATTCTGTTGGCAGAAGATTTAGGAAGTCCATGAAGACGCTGAATTTTTCTTGTAGATGTATGTGGATCTTCATTTACGGAAGCTAATGCTATCAATGAGGGGAGCAGGACCAGTTTTACTACGTTTTCTTCTAAGAGAACCGTTTTCCGCTCTTTTCACGAGCCTCCTAATATTTGTATTATTTGGATGACGCAATTGTGGAAACCTCTCTGTGTGCCGATAGTTATCATGGCATTCGCCCAAAACTTTTATAATATTCACGATTTCTCTAGGTGAATAATCAGCCATTTTATGAGAGACTGATTTTAAATAATCACAGTGGCTTCAATAACAATGAGCTTCTACAAAAAACTAATCTGTCACAATATAACAATTATGTGCGAAACACAAAGTAGGCTGAAAATGAAATTCCTTTATTTTTAGAAGCCTTCTTCCTTAATTGAAAAATATTATTTAACATATTAAATTGCAAATAAAATTGAAAAACCGTTTTGACACCTATTGTTCCCAACCTTTGACTTTATTTTAAATTTTATAAGTAAAAAAAAAATTCATATTTTTCTTAAAAAATAATAAAAATAAAATAAACTTTTTTTGTTAAATTTATTTTTTTTTTAATAAAATAAAATAATATTTTTTATTAATCCTTGCCTTAATTTAAGCACTTTTTGTCTCTTACGATTTTTCTTATAAAGCTTTAGTTTTCTAGTAAAACTGTATCGAAAATCCCAAAATTTGTGTTCATTTTGGTGAATATAGCGAAAAATTGAAATTTTAGAAAAAAAAGTTTCATTCAAAACTTTCTTATTATTTTCCATAGATTACGAATCTATAATAAAAAATGGGGGTTCCCATTTGAAAAAAAAAATGTTTTTCCATAAAACCCCCATAAAACCCCATAACAATTAAAAACCCATGGCACTATTAAATGTCCCCCTCGAGCCGCTACAATTTTTGTCTGAAACATTTTTGAGGAAATCGCTTCGTTTTCAAGATATTCAGCTGGATTAATTATAATGGGACACCCTGTATATGGATAAAGTTATAATTTTCTTAACTGGTTTCTATGATCCCAAAATAGAAGAAATTTGATCTTTTAATAAAATCATTAACTTCATGATGTCTTCAAAACTTCCAGCAATGAACTTGCACTTTAAACGTAAACCATTTTTTTATACATACAGTGCGGACATAAAATAAATCCCCCCCTTCTAACTTTTCAACAGTTATGTTTTTGATTCTGAAAATTTGTCTACCTAGGAATCTAATTGCGAACATTCTAATAAAGGTATTTTAGATTTTGTGGAACTTCCGGTTATAGCGGAAGTGGTTGGCAACTTTCTTATTTTAAATGGAACACCCAGTATATTTTTGCATTTCCGTATTCTCCATAAAAATACCATTAAATTGACTTAGCATACTGTGGTCTACGATTAATACTTTCGGAATTACGCCCATTTGAAAATCGTGTTTTTATGCAACTTCATTTACACTGGAAGTTGGACCCAACTGGCCCAATTTAAATAAAATATTTTGCAATTAAGTTAATAATATTAAATTTAAACAAAATTATGTTTAATAGTAAGTTCGTTAATTTTGCTGATTAACATAACCACCTTCCACGTCTTGACAGTATTAAAATCTACATCTCTTGGATAAAAATTTTGTTTAAATTTAATGTTATTAACTTAATTGCAAAAAAATCAGTTAAAATAAGGAAGTTGGGGAACTTGAGTCTAACTTCCGGTGTAAATGAAGTTGCATAAAAATGCAATTTTTAAATGGGCGTAATTCCGAAAATATTAATCGTAGAGCACACTATGCTAGGTCAATTTAATGGTATTTTTATGGAGAACACGAAAATGCAAAAATATACTGGGTGTTCCATTTAAAATAAGAAAGTTACCATCCACTTTCGGTATAACCGGAAGTTCCACAAAATCAAAAATACCTTTATTGGAAAGTTCGCAATTAGATTCTTTAGTAGACAAATTTTCAGAATCAAAAACATAACCATTCAAAAGTTAGCAGGGGTGGGGGGGGATTTACTTTATGTCCGCACTGCATACAGTCAAACTTCTCTAACTCAAATCTTCAAGGGACTTAAAAAAAAATTCGAGATATAGAAAATTCGAGTTATAGCAACAAACATTTATTTTTAAAAATTGTATATACACTCACCGGCACAAAATTCGATCCATGCGATTTATCTGATTTTACTCATTTAATTTTGACCTTATTTAATGTAATCTTTAATTATCATATAAATATGAAATTATGCACATTTTTATACAATATTTTGATATAAAAGATTTCTTTTAAATCCAACAATTGAATGTTAACACAATTGTTATGAATTTTTAAGAATTTTTAAAGTGTAGTTTTTTTAAAATTTTCAACAGTAACGTTCCTAATAGGGTCGAGTAAAGTTAAAGTCTTCCTTAGACTAAAAAATGGTTTTAAGCCCAACTGATAGTGCCAGAGCTATTCCTCTTATCCAAGATGGGCGGTCACAGTACTACGCAGCTCGGGTTCTTGGCTTCTTCTTCTTAGTGTCCAAAGAGCTGTAGAAAGTTTTAATGAAACTGGAAATTATTCTAGAAGAGTTGGATCAGGCACGGTGTACAACTGCTCAAGATGATCATTTTCTTAGTTATAGTCTTGCGAAATAGAGACACTACTGCAATTATAGAACGGAATGAGTTGGAACATGAACGGGGAGTAGCAGTAAGTGAAAGAACCGTCAGAAGAAGGTTACAGGAACATGGATTACATGCTAGAAGACCCGCAAATGGCCCAGGGAACATCGGGTAGAACGTCTACGCTTTGGTCGTGAACACCAAAACTGGGGTGATCCGGAATGGAGCAATATCCTTTTCACGAATGAGTCAAGGTTTTGTCTCAGATCTCCGGATGGACGTCAACGAGTATGGCGAAGGTTTGCCTAGTGCAATATTGTACCAAGATTGAATTTTGGTGGTGGCTCGATCATGGTGTGGGGCGGTATTAACATGAACGCTTGTACAGACCTGGTAATTGTAAATGGAGGAGCAATAACTGCAGACAGATATATTACTGATATTCTGGATCCACATGTTGTACCTTTTGCTCCGTTTGTTGGCAATAATTTCATGCTAATGCATGATAATGCTCGTCCTCATGTTGCTCGCGTCGTCAACGAGTTCTTGAATGAAGTCCAAATCAATCGTATGATTTGGCCTGCCAGAAGCCCCGATCTTAATCCGATCGAACATTTTCGGGACATGATTGGAAGACGAATTCGTGCTCGAATTCCCGCTCCTGACACCCTACGAGAACTACCTGCAGCAGTTTTGCAAGAATGGGAAGAAATTCCTCTTGATACTATTCAAACGCTACGTAAGTACCGAATATCGAAGTTCATATTTTGCCACCAGAGGGCGAGCGGAATCTTAAAATTCCCAATAAATAGGCAACTACCAGGACGTGGATTCCTGAAATCTCACACAGTGAATGTTAAATTCACCTTTCTCGAGCGCATGCGCAAACGTTCACTCGTGAATCTTGATTCGTTTCGTTCAGACCAAGTGAATTTGGATTCGCTGATGAGATTTGGACCCCAGGACGTGGATTCCTGAACATTCACATAGTGAATCTCAATCTCACTTTCCTCGAAGCGTCAAAATCTCATCAGCGAATCCAAATTCACTTGGTCCGAACCAGGTTTAGTCTTGTGTTAATCCTGCGTTCCTGTTGCAAGCCTGCACTGAATAAATCACGCCCATAAAAGGCTGCTTGATTCACCCCAATATTTCGCCTACAATTCACATTCGAGATTTCGACAAACTATATCGGTGTTTCGGAAATGGAAAACTGTGCGGGAAAATAAAGAAATGTTTGCTTTCTAAAAAATTTATTTAAAAGTCCCAAAATTGCTATTGTTGCTTAATCTGGTCCATAAGTTATTTCAATAAAAGAAAATTGGTATCCTGTTTAGAACATAAAATACTAAGAAAATATACAATTACAAGATATACTAAAGAAAGTGTGAAAAATTAAAAAAAATCATCAATCATCGGCGAGTGATTTAGGAAGATACATGGTGTGATATTTATCATAACAATAATTTCTAGAATATGTTTTCTCCTTTAGCTCTTTAGACCACTCATTTGTTTCAACATCATAATAATCAATTTCATAAAATTCATTATTATCAAGAACATTTTTGAAAATATAAAGTTTTGATTCCACAAAAATGGCTGATGTAATACTTTGATCAGTTGGAACTGTAGTAAGAAACCTCCATGAATCATTAGCTACATCATACTCCTCAATGTCCCTATTAATTTCGTCGTCCCTACCTCCGCAGACATATATTTTATCTCCATAAGTGATCATGGTGTGTCCAAAACGTGGTGATATAAGTGGGGCACACGATAACCAAGTGTTGGTTAATGGGTTGTATTTCAGGAATGAAGAGGAAGGGTAGGAGCCATAGATAAAACCACCTGAAATGTATAGAATGTTCGCAAAATTTACAGAAGCATGCCATAAGCGGGGATCTGGTAGGCTTTTAATATGCTCCCAGGTTTTCATCATTGGGTCGTATCTTTCGGCGGAGTTGGTTTCTTGAATTGCAATACCACGCGATGATTCCTGGCTTACTTTAAATCCAATTGCTCCTCCCACCATATAGATTTTATCAAGAACTTCACATATATTACAATCAACTCTTTTGACATCTATACTGTCAATTTTTTCCCAATTATTGGTTTTATGTGAGAATTTCGAAACAAATGATGAGTAATCACTATCTTCTATATAATTTACAAACATATACAATTCATTGTTAAGTACTACACTTCCATAGGCCGGGTATAATTCAGAAACATTAATAGGATTAAGGATTTCGCTTAATTTGATCCACTTAGTGTCATTCATAAAATTAAACACAATACTTGTTATATTTTGATCACCTCCAAATACACCAACTCTTAATATCGCCTTTTTTAGACCTCGAGTACTGAATTTCGTCCTTAATGAATTGCACGGTAGTATCGACAATTGCGTGATTTTTTCATGAATTACATGGATTGAACTGTTTTCTGAAAATATAATTTTCAGCCTTTCATCCAATTCTTTTTTGGAAATTTCATAAAATCGCACATGATCCAACATAACTTCCACGTGTTTTAATTTCTCCTCAATTCTAAAACGTACAAATTACAAATATTATAAATTTTAGTTGTTCAATGATTTGGGGAATGATTTCTTTAGAAAATTATTAGGCATTAGGCTCTAGAGGAATAGAAGAAAAATTTTGAAAATTGGCCGTCGCTTTTTCAAAAAATCGAAAAAATAAACTTTTTTTTCAACACCCTGTATATCGGTCAAATTTATACCTAGCGATCCAGAAAAAATCTCAAAAAATCTACATTTTCGTTCTAAAAAACTGTGCGAAATGCCAGTTTGATGACGTCATCGGAAGTGCAAATTTCAAATAGTGTCCCAAATTGCTTTAGTATAACTGATAAATTGATATGTATCTGTAACCTTGCATTTGTTTTTCTACATCACGTAACTATCAAGTTTGAAATCTTGAATGGAACTGATGTCCATCTTTTTTTAATAATTTGAATTTTAATAATTTTCGGATTCCAACAGCACGTAAAAAGTGACATTTTTCAACTATGATTACTATGAGGTAAAACAAACGACAGCTTAAAACAACAGACCAGACAGTCTGTCACTTGGTGTTAAAGTCAATGGACGTGTTTTTCCTCAATACAACCAAAAATTCTGCTCCGATCCGTAAATGGTTTTTATAGCTTTCCAATATTTTTTTACTATGTTCCTATTTTAAATTATGGTATCTTCTTCACACTTTGATGCTATTGTGAGACGTACATAAGGCTTGAAAAAGAAGGGAACAGCCGTCAAAACGTTGACAAACTGTAGAAAAAGTAGCAATAAAAGGCGCGTTCCACTAAAGACTCGCAATGCCCACGACGACCGCCAAGTCGTTCCACATAAGATCGCGGCTGTTTTTTTCGTGCATAAAAACGTCATCGATGGCAACCGCAAGAAGCTCACAACGACCGTATTTATTCGTGGGTTTCTGTGGTCGTTTGTTGAATTGTGACGTTTTGAGCTAGTGGAACGGAAAAATTTTGCGGTCGTGGTCGCAAGCTTTATTGTTCATTAGTGGAAAGCACCCAAAGAAGGAGATCGTTTTAAGCTGTCGTTTGTTTTCCCTCATTTTCTTCAAGTTTTTATTTTTTAAAAGTTATTTTATCTATTTTATGATTGATTGAAAACAAACAATTCATAAACAACTCCTACAACATTTAAATGAAAAGACGAAATGTCACTACAACATATTATAAAAGATAAAATTAACTTGAGAGCTCAGAAATATGAATTTTATAACCTTAAATTTACTTAAAACATTTTTTTTTCAAAAGTGAAGGAAAAATATGACGTATGGGGCATCCAGAAAATTGTGTAGAATCAAATTATTAAAAAAATGGTGGACTATTCCATTTAAGAATTCAAACTTGATAGTCTTATCTCAGTCACAGAGAAATGTAAATTTTTAAAGCTTACAACATTTATATGAAACATTTTTTGAGCAAAGCAATATAAAAAAGTTATAGCCATTATTCAAGACTTTTCCCGCACCTCTAATTTTTTTTTGAAATTTGTTCTTTTTAGAAAAAAATACTCACGTAAGATTGCTGGGCTTAAGTCCCCATTGCAAAACCGCTTCCAATAAATCCAATTCGGAAAAGTTAACTACTTTATCAGCTTTAACGGCATGATGAATTTGCTCTGGAGGCATGTTATAAAAAAACTCGGTTTGAGAAATGTCCCAAAAGTTTTCATCAATAAAATTTAGGGCGTGTTCCTTAAGACCAACAAGCGAGTAGCACTCGGCGATATTCGCAACAGTACTACAATATTCCATATCAACATTCGACATCAAAAATTCTTCACAAAGTTTAATCGCGTCATTTATTTTGAAGTAATGGGCGATGGCGAGGATGTCCAAGACGTTTTCCATACAAATTTCAAGTACCAAATCGTGCATGAACTTCAAAATATCCCCAAATCCTTTCGAGGAAATTCCCTCAATTTCAACTTGGTTACTTTTCGATTCCAGCATTTCGTTGGAAAACATGGTTTTAAAATAATCACTTTTTTCTGAAATTATTGCCTTATTCGCCATAAATTTTTCGCCAGATATAATTAATGTGATGTCATTCGTGTATTTCCTGGCCATATTGAGTTTATCTAAAAAAATCAAAAAGCTCTGGTTAAAAAAATTTTTCGAGCAAAAATCGAATTTAGATTTGACTTGTGTCAATTAAGTTAGCAATAGATTTCGCCCATTAAGGTGACAGCGAGTCAAATGTTGAAAAACCGATGTTTTTATCTTTCCTGAATTTTTTTAAAGTGTTTCAAATTGGAAACTAAAAAAATAATTAAATACCGAACTTAAGTAAGAATTGTACTTTTATCTGCAATTTTTATTTTTCACTTATCTAGATTTATATGAGCATAGTTTTGCAAAAATAAAAATATAGAAGTTTTTCATGCAAAATTACACAAATGTAATTGTAGATACATAAATAACAAAAATTATAAATGAAAGTAAAATTCTTAATTTAGTTTGGTATTTTCTTATTTTTTTGACTTTCCAATTCGAAAAACTTTAAAAAAAAATCATGAAAGGTAAAAACGTTGGTTTTTCAACATTTGACTCCGTATCACCTTAATTGTTTTTTAAAATGTATGCATAATACCAACAAACAAAATTTACCTTACCCTTAACTACATGGTGAGCTAAAATGATTGTGGTTTAATATGTAGGCAACCAAATATGCAGGTTGGTACAACTACAAATTTAAAAAGAAAACCCCCTAATAACTTACAGTTAAACATAATTTTGTTTAAATTTAGCGTTATTAACTTAATTGCAAAAAAAATCATGCAAAATAAGGAAGTTGGGGCAGTTGGGTCCATCTTCCGGTGTAAATAAAGTTGCATAAAAATGCGATTTTCAAATGGGCGTAATTCCGAAAGTATTAATCGTAGACCACACTATGCTAGGTCAATTAAATGGTATTTTTATGGAGAACACGAAAATGCAAAAATATACTGGGTGTTCCATTTAAAATAAGAAAGTTGCATCCACTTCCGGTATAACCGGAAGTTACACAAAATCAAAAATACCCATATTAGAAAGTTCGCAATTAGATTCCTAGGTAGACAAATTTTCAGAATCAAAAACATAACCATTAAAAAGTTAGCAGGGGGGGGGGGGATTTACTTTATGTCCGCATGGTATGTTATTATGAACACCTTAAAATGACCTATGAATTAAATTCATTGCTAACTTGACACAAGTTTAATTTTGTCCATTATCTCAAAATGTTAGCAAAGCATGGACGTTAAAACTACTTTTAATAATGAAAATAAATAATTGAACATACCTGATTTGCAACTCGAGAATTTTGAAATAAATTTGGAATATTTTCACTAGTACGTTTTGTTTGCAAGAAATTCACTTCTGAACTAACAATTCATCAAACACTTGGATTTAAAAGGTGGTAGAATTAGGGGGGGGGGGGGGGGGTGAATTGGTCAAATCGCAAGATTAACTACAGAAGTAGGGGTGAATGTAAGAGGTAGTTTAATACAGATCGAAGCTTTTAACCCAAAATTATCTTCAAATACTAAGAAAACTAATCGACTACTGTAATTCTTATGAGAAAAATATTTCCAAAATTTATTACTGTAGTGAGTCACAGGGTCCAAATTTTCTCAGAATTGATGTTAATATTTTTACAAAAACTAAAACCGTGATTTTTACCAAATATTAAAAAAAAAAAATTTAATATACAGGGTGTCCCGTTCGTGGTTCACCAAACTTCAAGGTTAAAAAGTAGAGCAAATTTTATCAACAAAAAACCAAAAAACTAGGGGTCTATCTTTTATAGTTTGAAAGTTACAGGGGTTTGAATTTGGCATGCCATAAATCAGTAAATGATCAATAGCTGCTTAAAAACTTGGTAAAAAGATTTTTAAAAAATATAATTTTAAAGTTGAAAGTATACTCTTTCCATTGGTAACAATGATAAAACACAATTCGTTTATCAAGTATTAAAAAATATCGAAAAGAAAAAAAATCCATAAAAAATTGTTTTTTTAGCAGTTTTTGAAGATTTTCTCCAAGATATGACCTATTAAGGGCGTGATTTTTTTTAATTTTCTAAAAATTCGTTAAATTCTCTAGAAATTGTGAAAAATTTTGAAACCCTAACTCTTTTTATGCACTCACTAGAGCCTTCTAAACTTACTCCTATGAGAATTGATTTTAAGCATTTGTTAGTTAAAATTGAGGTGAGCCTTCATTTTTGTTATTATTTAATCGCCATCAAAATTTAACTTTTGCTTATAAAAATTTATTATTAAGCAACTATTGATCATTTACTGATTTCTGGCAAAAACAGGGGATGCCAAAGTCAAACCCCTGTAACTTTCAAACCATAAAAGATAGACCCCTACTTTATTGGTTTTTTCTTAATAAAATTTGCTCAACTATCTAACCTTGACGTTTGGTGAACCACGAACGGGACACCCTGTATATAACAGCGCTCCAAAAATTCTTAAAATTTTGCTTAATTTTGGGAGCGCTGTAAAAAGTTTAAAAACTACACACTCTTCGTTTATAACTTATTGCTAGGCATTGGAAAAAAAATATTATTTCAACAAGTTGTTCAGAATTTTGCTAAAGGCCGCTAAACAAACATTTTTTGTAAAGAGCCGTATGATTATTTGGAAGAAATTAAAAAAAAAACTCCACTTGAAAAAAATATGACCAAAAACACAACTAGAAAGGGAATTTCAAAATCATTTGCCCACCATCCTCTTATTATACCTGCTTATTAAGAAATGACAGGAAAAACCCAAGGGATTAAGGTAATTATAATAAATTTACAACTGGGGTTGTAAATTCGTAGGAATCATTAATACTCAGGTACTTTTTATTTGAGAATTACCTGTTTTATCAGAAAAACCTTTTTAAATGACGATAAATATACTTTACAGAAACGAATTTGATTTTGAATTTCCTACGAAAGAATGCGATATTTTTGTACAGTTGCTCCCAGCTGGAAGTAGGACAAAAGTAATCACGATCGTAATACTTCCAGCTGAGAGCAACTTTACACAAACTAAAAGCCTGAATTTTATCAAATTTATTTTAAAATACATTTGTATATTGTTTACAATAGCTGTAAAATTTAAAAGTTGTTGATTTTTTCAATTTATGAAAAAAAAATAATAAGTATAATTTTTGTTTTTGGTTGGATTGTGAAAAACGACAAATGACGATAGTTGACCGATTGCTTTGTTCAAAAAATGTTTCATGTACAGTATTGGAAAAAAGTAGAGCAACATTTACATTTTCTTAATATACAGGGTAAGTTTTTAGTGCGAAATCAGAACATATATCTTTTATTTTAAGAGATAGGAAAAAACGCAAATTACAAAATTGCATGGTTTATGGATGCGCATATCAAGAAATTATTTTTGTCTATACTGGGTGTTTCGTAACTCGAGCGTAGGTTATTCCATCTATTTTTAATAGAACACCTTATATATTTTTTGATATTTGGATTAACATAAAGCTAAAGAATACAACGATATTTTTTTTGAAAATTTGAGTGTGTCCTTAATTTTTTATCGGAAATTTTTTATAAAATTTATCACATTTAGACATATTTTTAGAAATTTATACTGGCCTTATTATAAACATTTAAAAAACTTCGACTTCGATGTATTTTTAGTACATTTTTTTTCGAATTTTATTATAAATGGCGGCAGCTATGGAGGAGTAAAAAATGAAAACTAGATAGGGATGTACTTTAATTTTTTTAAATCGAACACCCCGCATTTTTTTACAAAATATTGTTCCTCTTTAAGTGTTCTTTAACTTTTATACAAATCATTTTTCGTTAGAATTTTGTAAAATTATGTCGAAATTTGATAAATTTTATAGAAAATGCCCGAAAAAAATTAAGTGCACGTTCAAATTTTCAAAAAACAAAAAATATCGTGGTATATTTTAAATTAGTGTTAATCCAAATATGAAAAAATATACAGGGTGTCCCATTAAAAAAAGCGAAATAGCTTTTGCGCTTCAGTTACGAAACACCCAGTATAGACAAAAATAATTTCTGGTTATGCGGATTCATAAACCATGCAATTTTGTAATTTAAGTTTTTTCCTATCTCTTAAAATAAAAGATATATCTTTCGATTTCGCATTAAAAACTCACCATAATCATAATCATAATATTCTGTAATAAATAACTTTAATATTTGAAAATAAGAATGCTTTAAATCTACATTATTTCATAATTTTTTTATTAAATGAAAATGAAAATTGCAGGTTTGGTAAAAAAATTTAGTAATAAGGCTGGAAAAAAGTAGAGCAACAATTAAAAACTTATAATTTATTCATATAAAAATACAAAAATTAAAGTGTAAACTAATATTTGGACTAATATGTTTATAAGTATATCAGCACATCTTCTGAGCGTTGATTTTAAAAGATTTTTAATTAAAATTGGATCTTCTTCATCCCAATAAGCATTTTGAAGCGCTGAAAAGAGTTCGTCCAAATTTTTGTAAGTTTTATAGCGAATTTTGTTATCCAAAATACTCCAAAGGTTTTCAATTGGATTTAAATCCGGAGATTGTGATGGCCATTTCAATATATTAATTTATTCTTCACCAAACCATTGTTTTACAAACTTTAATAATAATAATAATTTATTTATTTTCATAAAAAATGTACATAAGGTTATATATACAGGGTGGGCCAACGAAAACGAAACAGACGAGTTTTGAAATAGTTAATAAAAAAATTTGAAAAAATGCTCGAACAGGTCAACTTTAGTTTCGAGGGGGGCATATTTTGCAATAGAGCTGATTCAAAAATCCATTCATCCCTGCGCCCTATGGACACAACCCCTAAAATTTTAATAGGGATGGTAAGGTAAGTAATACCTCGTTGGAAAGATCTTTTTACCCAGAGTAACATACAAAAACAAAAGTTAAATCGATCGATTCGTTTTAAAGATATTCAAAATTTAGCAAGTAGAGTTTTCATACCTTTTAAAATTGTGCTATGAACACCACGCATTCAATTTTAAGTCTTTTGATAGGGTAAGTAATACCTCCTTGGAAAGTTCTTTTTACCACAAGTAACATACAAAAAAACAAAAGTGAAATCGATTGGTTTGTTTTAAAGAATTCAAAATAAAACAGTATTGCACATTATTTTTTATTTAACCAAACTAAACTTAACTAATCTGTTTGAAGAAAACTTAACACTTTAAAGAATCCCATCGATCCCGACACTTTCAAGGATGTTTTTATTATTTTATTAAATGTTTGAATTGAGTTCCACCAACCTCCATGCAAACGTACAAATTTTGATCAAAGCGAATTCTTACATTTTGTAACATTTCAGCAGTAATTTCTCGGCATTCATTAATAATTCTCTGTCGTAACTCTGCTAGAGATCCTGGTTCCGTTGCGTAAATCTTACTTTTTAAATGCCACCATCGTGTAAATGTAAGATCGGGAGATCGCGACGGCCACTCCAAAGGTCCTCTACGCCCAATCCATTGCCCAAGAAACGTCGTATCCAAGAATTCCCTAACAGGCCGTGTGTAATGAGGAGGGTCTCAGTCTTGTTGGAAAATCGGATGGTCTTCTAAATAACGATCGTCATTTTCGATAATATCCTCAAGAAATGGATGAACAAAGTTTTGAAGTAGATCCAAGTACAGATCCCCTGTTAGATTGCCATCTAGAAAATAAGGACCAATAAGACGCTCTCCAAAAATTCCAATCCACACATTCAATTTTTGAGGAGTTTGAGTGTGAACTTCATGAAATACCCTAGGATTCTCATCTGACCAATATCGACAATTATGACGATTAACGGTTGAGTTTAAGAAAAAAGTGCACTCATCAGAAAAACAGAGATTATAAAGATAATTTTCATCAGCAATTATCCGTTCCGTCATCACCTCACAAAATTGCAGTCGCCTATCAAAATCATCTTCATTTAACTCATGAATTAAATGAATTTTATAGGGATGATATTTGTGACCTTTCAATATTCGGCGAATGGTTGTTCTGCTGATGTTAGTCACAGTCTCCAGTTTTCTTGAGCTTAAAGTTGGATCTGCAGCAACTTGTCCCAAAACACCTATTTCAACGACCACATTTCTTATTGGACGAACATTACCAGGATCGCGTTTCTTATTACCAACAGAACCAGTATTTTTAAATTTTGCAACCAACTCCAGAACGTATTTTCGGTTACAATGTTTGTTTGGATGTTGTTCATTAAATAAATTAGCTGCACGATGAGCATTCTCATCGTTTTTAAAATAAAAAGTGGTTAATTCAACCCTTTCAGGAATTGTATAAACCATTGCTAGCAAAAGCTTTTACAGAAGTTCACAAAATTTTAAAAGTTGATTTCTAATAATTAGTCATAAACAGTTTTAACACGATGAAAATCACCACTAATACAAAATACAACTGATAAAAAGAATCTCAATGTGGTTATAAATCGTTTTATGTTTTGCATTGTTTTGTTCCAGATGTTACAAAATTTTAAACAATTCCTCGAATAAATTTAAATTTGTTTTTTAAAATCTCTCTTTTGTAGAAAATGAAAATAAACTGCGTTTTACATGTTTTTGTATGTTACTTTGGGTTAAAAGATCTTTCCCAGGAGGTATTACTTACCCTATCAAAACACTTAAAATTGAAGCCGTGGTGTTCATAGCACAATTTTAAAGGCATGAAAACTCTACATGTTAAATTTTGAATATCTTCAAAACGAATCGAACGATTTAACTTTTTTTTTGGCAAGTTACTCTGGGTAAAAAGATCTTTCTAACGAGGTATTACTTACCCCACCATCCCTATTAAATTTTTAGGGGTTGTGTCCAAAGGGCGAGGTATGAATGGATTTTTGAATCAGGTCTATTGCAAAATATGTCCCCCTCGAAACGATATTACTTACCCTATCAAAACACTTAAAATTGAAGGCGTGGTGTTCATAGCACAATTTTAAAAGACATGAAATCTCTACTTGCTAAATTTTGAATATCTTTAAAACGAATCGATCGATTTAACTTTTTTTTTTGTATGTTACTCTGAGTAAAAAGATCTTTCTAACGAGGTATTACTTACCTCACCATCCCTATTAAATTTTTAGGGGTTGTGTCCATAGGCCACAGGGGTGAATGGATTTTTGAATCACTTCTATTGCAAAATATGTCCCCCTCGAACCAAAGTTGACCTGTCCGAGCGTTTTTTCAAAATTTTTTATTACCTATTTTAAAACTCGTCTGTTTCGTTTTCGTTGGCCCACCCCCCACCCTGTACATAGAAACAATAATATTAGTGTACAAATTTAGAAATTGTCAATTTATGTTCCGTACTGTGGGATGTGGGAAGTTTCTTTTCTTGGAGTTTTGTATCCATTGTCTTCACCATTCATTTAGGGAATACAGTTCTTTGCTTATTAAAAATTCCATTATTTTGTTCTGAAAAGTTTTTTGGCTTTTAATGTCTTTGAGTTCCTGTGGTAACGTGTTGAAGTAGTACATTGATGCATATAGTGGGGTTCTTTCGGTTGCACTTAGATTGTGAATTGGATAACTGCAGTGTTTTATATCTTGTTTTGTACCCATGAGATTATTCATAGTCATTGAATTGGTTTTTATGTTTGAAATTAAATAAAAGTAGTTCATAGATGTGTAGATCGAATATTGTGAGAAGGTTCTTCTGGATAAATAGTCCGCGGCATGAGTCGTTATATTTCATGCTATAGATGATTCTCAAAGCTTTCTTTTGAATTATAAAGTTTTTAAGTCTGTGGACCTTCCAAAGAATATCATTCCATATCTAATGTTTTATATGAAATTGGATTTGTACACAAAAAGTAATGTGTTCACATTTGTCATATTTCTTAGTACTCTGAGGGTGTAACATACTGTATTTACTTTACTGATTAGATGTTGGCAATGTGCTTTCCAGTTGAGTGTGTTATCGAGTATCACTCTTAAGAATTTGACTTCTTCCACTATTTTTATTTTGTTTTCATTGATAGATAAATTCAGAGGACATATTAGATTAGATCTTGGCGTTTTGAAGATCATTCCCGTGGCTTTCTCTAGTTTAATATTTAGTTGGTTTTGATCGAGCCATTGGTGCACTTTATTGAAGTCATCTTTCCCCTTATTTAATACTTCTTCTAGATTATATCCGCTAGTGACCATGTTGGTATCATCTGTATATGTAATTATGGATGCGTTGATCTCAATGTTTCCCATGTCGTTGGAGTAGATGATAAAGAGCAATGGCCCAAGAAGACTTCCTTGCGGGACCCATTTTTTAACTGTGCGTGTTTCTGACTGTATGTTCTCGATAACAACTTTCTGTGTTTTGTTTTTGATAGGTATGATTTGATCTAGAGGTTTTCCTCTAACTCCATACCTTTCTAGCTTCATTAGAAGGATGTTTTGTGTTCTATACTATCAAAGGCTTTTGATACGTCTAGGTACATACCCATGGGAATTAGTTTTCTATCAAGTAGGGAGGTTATGTTATTAGTGAATTCGAATAAAGCGTTGATTTTCGACTTAGGAAGCCATGTTGTGATTCCGAAAACAGATTGTGCCTTTTAAAAAACTCAATCATTCTTACGGAAATAACCTTTTCAATTATTTTCGATATGCTGCTGAGTAGACTAATAGGTCTGTAGTTTGCTGGGTCTAGTGGGTCTCCCTTTTTATAGATCGGCTTTATATGTGCTAGCTTAAGGTTTTTTGGGAATGCTCCATTTGATAAGCAATTGTTGATTAGTTGTGTCAGGTAGGGAGTAATTTCCAATGCGCATATTTTCAGTAGGTTTTGTTGCTGATCTCGTCGTATCCTCCACTATTTGAATTTTTTAACTGCCTTATTATACTTAGGATTTCTTCATCATTTGCTCGATAAAGTTTGATGTATGCTTCGGATCATTATCCTCCTGCTGAAAGAAGTGACGTAATGTGAGAGTGCTGTCAGCATATGGTACCATAACATTCTTAAAAATATTTTTATACACAAAACGATCCATTATGCCATTTATACGATGAATGGGGCCCATTCCGAAACCAGAGAAACACCCCCAAAACATTACAGATCCACCACCATGTTTTACTGTATGTCGAACATATTTGGGATGTAATCTTTTGCCCTCAGGACGTCTCACATATTGGATTCCATCATTACTTATCCAGCTAAACTTTGATTCGTCACTGAATATTACCCTATTCCAATTTTCCAAAGTCCAATTAATGTGGTCTTGAGCAAATTTAATTCGGGCACGCCTGTTTTTCTTTGAAAGTATAGGTTTCTTTGCTGGTCTTCTAGCTATAAGATTGTTCTCACTTAGTCTATTTCTGACAGTGCATGATGTAATATTTGAAAACTGATTGTTATCAAATTGGGCCTTAATTTGGTTTGAAGATAAAATGGGTTCTGTTTTGAAATATTTACAGGGTATCTCAGACCACCCGTCCACCCCTTTTATTTTGAGAACGCCTTGTCGTACAAGGCTGAAATAAAAAAATTATTACCAAAGCAAACCCGAAGAATCCATTGGTGCACTTATTTTTTTCCGGAACAATCCGGAAGTACCCGGAACCGGAAGTAACTTTCGATTTTTAAATGGCAACATAGGTCGAGTATGGTATCGTTTGAAAGGTATTTTAAAAAGAAGCAACTTTTATTAAAATATTTTTGTAATATCTTGCATAATTAACAAATTAAACGAAAAAAAAATATGCAAACAAGTGACCATTGGTCTCTTAAATTATGGAAAAATTAAATCGTTACCATCATCCGCAAATAGGCAAGAGAGAGATTTTTTTAAATTGAAACTCTTTTTTGCGTTTATAGCTTTATTCGTTAAAAATAAGCAACTTTTTTTTATTTTTTGAATTAAGGTAAATACATAACCTAAAAAAGTTGATTATTTTTAACAAGCGAAGCAAAAAATACCTGTTTCCATTTAAAAAATCATAATTGCCTCTATCCTTACCCATTGAGGATGATGGTAGTGTTTTAATTTTTCCATAATTTAAGAAACCATTTGTCACTTGTTTGCTTTTGTTTTTCGTTTAATTTGTTAATTATGAAAGATATTAAAAAAATATTTTAATAAAAGTTGTTTCGTTTTAAAAGACCTTTCAAACGATACCATACTCGACTTATGTTGCTATTTAAAAATCGAAAGTTACTTCCGGTTCCGGGCAATTCCGGATTATTCCGGAAAAAATAAGTGCACCAATACATTCTTCGGATTTGCTTTGGTAATAATTTTTTTTATTTCAGCCATGTACGACAAGGCGTTCTCAAAATAAAAGGGGTGGACGGGTGGTCTGAGACACCCTGTATATCTTCACGTAATGTTGTTTTTCGTGGCCGTCCAGACTTTTTTTTGAAATCTACTGTTCCACTTTCATTATACCTTTATATAATTTTGATATAATGCATCTATGCAGCGAATACTTTCTAGAAATATCAGCTTTTGACACTTTTTTTTGTTAAAATCACTAATCATCAAAATTTTAATTTCTTTTGAAATTTTTTTTCCTCGCGCCATGATGGATAACGATAAACTAAGTATTTGACTAAAATGTGAAAAAAAATGTTTCATTATTTTGTGTATTATAATAAAATGTTGCACATGTTGCTCTACTTTTTTCCAACAATAAAGCGAGAATGATAAAAATTCTTTGGAAATATTTAAATTTTCAAAGAAATTTATTTTAAAATTACCTATATAAATTCGATACTAAATACTGAGTGATAAAATTAAACAATATTTTGCCTATTTTTAAAAATTAAAAAAAAATTGGTAATGTTGCTCTACTTTTTTCCAACACTGTAGCTAAGGATTCATTTTTTTGTTCGAAGACGAGTTTTACCTACAGGGCGACTCATAAATTATCATTAAAAAAATAAAATATTCTTTAAAATAACTTAAAATAACCAACGTTTTAAAATAAATTACAAATGAGTTAAAAAAAACGCTATCTAAAGATTTTAATTTTAACTAACCTAAAAAAAAAATACTAAAACGTACAAAAAAATAATTTTCTTAAATTTTATATTATCTTATACTATATTCATAATTTTATCTAATTATTTAATAATAAAAAATATTAAATCAAATTACTCATATTTTTTTGTTTATTTGTGCTCTATACAAAATGTGTTCTGTGGTTTGAAAATTAATTAAACAAAAAAATTACAAATTACAACATATTTAAGAACAAAAATGGGTAGTATGAAGAATAGATCCTCTTCTTCCGAGCATGAAATGTCCACTGATGAAGATTACTTAAAGAATTATGCGAGGAATATGCTGAAAGGAAAGATTTTCATCGGTACGTTTGTTGAAAAGCGATTAGTGAATCGAATCAACGCTTACAGAGATGTGGTGCAGATAAGTCCTGCCGAAACCAATTTGATAAGGGATGTGGAGATTGTTAAGAAACGTTTGAAAGAAGCAGGGAAGGAGCGATGGATTGGCATTACATCACCGGTTGAAGTTGGCGTTGGTCATTCCTTATGGGTCGAGTTGGAAGAAGAGGTATTTGGCACTTATTGGTATAAAATAAAAGCAATTCAATTTAGACACAACGAAATTTTAATGCAACTGAAACAGGTACAACCAATATCATCAGAAACGACACAAGAAACAAACAAAACGGAAACAGAATTTAATATAAAAAACGTAAAGCTTCAAGAAGAACTTGTAAAAATTGTTAATTCAACATTTACAGAAATTTCTAAAGTTGTGACTTTCAGTAACGTCAAAGATGCTATAGTATTTTTATTCGTACTTGTAGTTACAGTACTAACGAGTACAATTGAAGTCATCAAATTTTTATCAGAATATTCTATTAAATTCATGAAGGAATTATCAAATATTATAAAAGCAATGACTCCCTTTATGCTTGGGGTTGTAGGGATGTTCGAGAAAATAGTCGGCGGGTTTTATTTATTAATTGCTATGATTTGGAAGGACAGCAGAGCACCTCCACCGCAATATGTTCCCATGAATAAAATGTTGACTTATGAATCGCAGTTTGAACCAAGATACGGGGTGGGTGGTCGAAATTAGTAATATTTTAATGGACTATTTTTATCGTCTGTGATTAGAGGTTTTAGTAAAAACTTTATAGTTAGTTATTTTTAATTAAATATTTTATTTTTGTAAATTATTGGTGAATGCTGCTAGTCAATAAGGCTCCGTTTTAAGTACTGATTTTAAATAATATTGGTACCATTTTGGTTGATAATAAAAATTAATATAAAATTGTCTTGTTTGACTATAAAGGGAGCGTACGAGGAGGGTTTTAAATTTATATCAATTATTTACTAAATCAAAATAATATATTTAGTGGTGCATTTTAAGAAATCTCATTGATATTACAAGATCATGACTTAAATGTATTTTCATATTTTTTTACTTTTTAAAAATATGTTATAATGCCTGTTTAGTCGAAAATTGTTTGTATATTTGTATTTTTACATAAATAAATATATGTATACATTATATATGTTTTAGTATAATTTCTTTAAACATTTCTTAAATTTTAATTTGGATGCAATGCGATCTCCCTCTTTCGGCCAAATGCAGAATTAATAGGATGACATCAGAAAATGGTTGCCACGTTTCAATTTTCACCAAGGTTACTCGATGAACTACGTTACAACATTTTTGGAGGCAAAAATTAATTTGAATCGCCAATACCATATTGTAAATAACTTAAAACAAATTTTAAGGGGTCATCTAAACCCCTACGGCTATTTTTATTAAGATATCTTATTCAAAGAAAGGAAAGTTGTGTGGATTTTTATTTTTTTAACCCCCACTATTATCAAACACACATTTAATTTTAAATGAGGTTTAATTTGACATATATAGTATTTTTATGAAGTTTGAATACAGTTTAAATAGCATTTACCTGCAAAATAAAGTATACAGGGTGTCCCATTTGACGTTGGACTGTTTGGGTATCTTTGTTATTGTTGGAGATAGAAAGTCGGTTAAATGGACAAAGTAGTAGAGATTTTTTCGAATATTAATAATTCATTTACAAAAAATTTGAATATCGCATCGTTCCAACGCTATCTTGAAAAAAACAAGAAAATGCGATTTTTAAAATATGGCTATATCTTCTTTATTTTTTTTGGTACCAAAAAAGTTTTTGACATAATACAGACAATTTTTTGTGTATAATGCAGCAAAACAAATTAATATTTTTTTTCTCTAACGGATTGACCGGAAATGAACCAAACCTATTTTTTTCTTATGGCAGCAATATTGGATTTACCCATATTCGGAATCAATATTTTTTTCTGAGTAATTTGGTATACCATATGTCATATTTAAAAACACTAACATTGACTTTAAGAGATGTAAATTGTCATTAACATAAATGTAACTATTTAAAATATTAAATGTAAAATAAATCTTAACACATATGTATTGACAGTTTACATCTATTCAAAGCCATTTTTGCTTAGTAAAATAAAATTATTTCTATTTTTCTTAAAATATTACATATGATATATTAAATTACTCAGAAAAATACACTAATTCCGAATATGTGTAAATCCAATATGGCTGCCATAAGACTAAAATAAGTTTGGTTCATTTCCGGTCAATCCGTTGGCGAAAAAAAATATTCGTTTGTTTTACTGCATTGTACACAAAAATTGTCAGTATTAAGTCAAAAAAAATTTTTGGTACCACCGAAAATAACGAAGTTATAGCCATATTTTGAAAATCACATTTTTAAGTTTTTTTCAAGATAGCGTTGGAACGATGCGATATTCAAATTTTTTGTAAATGAATTATTAATATTCGAAAAAATCTCTACTACTTTGTCCATTTAACCGACTTTCTATCTCCAATAATAACAAAGATACCCATACAGTCCGACGTCAAATGGGACACCCTATACAGGGTGTTTCTAAATATATGCGAAGAAATTCTACAGACAATTCCTTGACCAATTCTAAGACAAAAGTAAAGAATAAAAATGTTCTCAAAAGTGCTCTATTTTTTAGGTATGGGGGAGTTAAATTATTTTGTTAATTTTATTTTAATTTAAATTAAAAACGAAGCATTTTAGAGAAAATATTTAATCTCTGTTTTCATCTTAAAATTGGTCAAATAGTCTTCTAGGAAGTCTCTGGTATTTATTTAAAAAAAAAGCCACCCCTGTTTAATGCAAAATTGGCATACAACTTCGTACATGTTTTTAAATAACTTCTAAACCGTACCAGCTGTGAAAAAATTAAAGAGATAAAAAAAATTCAGAAAAAGCAAGGAATTATAATATCCTATTTAAAATGTTAAGTGGGGTAGCACAAAAAAATTATGGCATAAAAAATGGGGTCTATACCCCCAAAATACATCCCCCTGTATTTTATTTCGATATTTGATATTTTTATCTTATTACGACTATAATAACTAGAGTCTGTTTCAAATTTGATCAAATTATCTTAAAAAATAAAGAAGTTATACTAAAAAAATGAAAAAAATATAGAAAGTTTGACACCCCATAACTAAAAAATAGAGCACTTTTGAGAAAATTTTTATTCTTTACTTTTGTCTTAGAATTGGTCAAGGAATCGCCTGTAGGATTTCTTCGCATATATTTAGAAGCACCCTGTATATGTCAAATTTGACGTATGTGTAGCCTATTTTGTAGCTAAACGTCATTTTAAACTATATTGAAAATCCAGAAAATACTATACTATATATGTCAAATTAAACCTCATTTAAAATTAAATGACCTTTTTGATAATATCGGGGGCAAATGTTTTTGTTTTCAAATGCTTCCAATATTTCACTACAAAGAGTGTTTATTACGTCATTATAAGAAACAATTGAAAAAATTACACTTTTTCCTCTTTGGCAGTAAAAATAAAAATCAATATTCAGCAAAAAAAAGTCGTAACTTGAAGATTTTAGAACATCTATACGAGTTCAAAATGTTCAGCCAATAATGCGATCAGGAAGATTTAACTGTGATTTTAAATAGATGTTAGATATTGTAAATTTATAGTAGTGGATTGTTCAATGGTTAGGTTAGGTTAGTTTAATGCTCAAAGCATATCTAACAAATTTTCCATTTGATATTCTTGGACGATTATTCGCCTAGATTTAAGGTAAATTTGTAGGGTTCCAGATAAAATTTATTTTTAAAGGACGAAAATGAGTGAACATATTTATAAGTAATGCGAATTTAAAAAATCCCAATGATTGATAAAAAAGTGCAAAAATCAACCGTTTTTCTTTAAAGATTTCATGCACTAAAAATTTGCTTTTTTAAAGTAATTTTTGTAAATTAATTTAAAAATCCACTTTGAATGAAAAATACTTACTTATTTGGTAAAAAAATGGCGTACTTTGTGATTTTGGTATAATTATGATTATACACTTTCTTTGTAATAACGAAAAAGGCTTAAAAAATGATTTAATTAAAAATACTAAAATTTAACACACCCTGTATATTAATTCTTATGACGTTAATCGAATGCAAGAACGAAGCTAACGCACTCTTTGTTTTTACATTCTATGGTTTTTTTTTATTTAAAACCTAACATAACCTTCAAATTTAAATGAGTAAACAAAAACTCAGTTTAACTTGCTAGATTAATTAAAAATAATCGTTGTTAAAAACATGAATTTTGGAGAAATAGTTGAGCCATCAACCAGGGCGCTTTTAGAAGAAGATGATGACTGTATTGATTATAAAGAGTGAGATTAAATACATGCGATATTGCTTTAAATAATGTTTTGTATTTTTAGCATCCTTTGGTCTGGTAAAATTGACATTCCAAGTAAAATCAACACAATTTTAATTGCTGAAACTAATTTAGCAGTTGAATTAATAACGGTATGTCTTTTGGAAGGTTTAAAACCTATCGCAATAACAGAAAATCAAGAAATATCAATTTATAACGTTGGTAATGATGATTTTATCGTACTGTGCAAAACTGCAGATAGCTCAATTGGAGAGGTAATCATTTAAAACTTAATGTGTCTGTCATTTTTTAATGCAATCATTCTGTTTAGATTACAGAAAATATTCTACCATGGATAAAACCATCAAAACAAGTTTACACGTTAACAACAAGTCCATCAGCCGCGTATCAAAATATTACATTAGAAGAAATGCCTGTATCGTTCATTAAATCTTTGTCAACATGTCCTATGGGATTTGAAAAATTAAACTCTCCAAATTTGGTAACTGGAGTAGGGGCAAATATCTTATCCTACTGCATTCATCAAAACCTTCAATGCGCCCTTTTTGTGGGTTACATTGATCATTCACCATTGGACTCACTCATTTCAGAACCATTCATGCAGTTATTTAAAACACTCAATTTAAAACCAAACAATAAATATATTTTAAAAGAAAAATTGCCTACAAATAATCTGTATATGTAAACTAATAAATTAATTTAATTAATCTTAATATAATTTGTTTAATTAATTTGACTTAAGTCCAAGCATAACTGGATGTTTCCGCCGTGTATTTTAAACACTCGATGTTGGTAATGTTTTTGGGATTATCGGAGCAAAAATGTTTTAAAACATCTGGTGGAAGACCACAGTCGGATAAATTTTCCTGCCGAAAAACAAAACTACCGGATTCTTCTTTAACGTCCTTGTTATCACAGGGTTTGGTCACGCGACTAAACGGCATAGTAGAGCTGCAATTTGAAAAAGTTGCAGTCATGCTGTTTTCCTTGGGATGGATTGCACATAAATTATGAATTGTGTGCGGCAATATTGGACCAGTTAGATCTAACGAGTAGAAGTCTTCATTGTCGAGATGAACTTTACTTTCGCGTACTTTTAAAGCAGTTAAACTAGCTCCATGGAATGCTACTGGTGCTAAAAGCGTAGGGGGGATTCCTGCATAAGGTCCTGTCACGGCAACAGCACTTTTACAGTGGATTAAAAAACTATACAACGCCTGTACTTCAGGTCCTTCGACTAATAAAAGACTTTCATCACTGTTATCGACATCACTTTCAGTTTTTTGAGTAATCCGTGACTGAAATAAATTAATTAATAATTTTATTATAATATAAAATAAATAATTACTTGTGTGAAAGTGATTTGTTTTATATCCTCAGGATTAATTCCCATGCTTTCCATCCACTCATCAGGAGCCTCCTCATCATCATGTAATTCTTCTTTATTAACCGACCCGGTGGATTCACGGCTCTCATAACCAGCATCCGATATTCGCTTTTTCTTCAAAGGCATGCTAAATTCAATCTCTTCTTGTTTTAATAAATTTCTAAAACCCCGTGTTGTTGGGGTGATTAAGGCTGTTATTTCTGAAAATCCTGATATTCCAGCAGCGCGGAATAAAACTGTAAACGTATTGGCGCAAGCGTAAAAGTACGGGCATTGTCTTGTACGTATAAGTTGGAATAGGGATTTAAAGCTGTCGATCCACGCAATGTGAAGGCTTTCTTTTATTACGTTATTTGTAGCCACGCTTGTTCCAGTTGATTTCGTATTGGTACGTGGAAAAAGTTGGAGCCATGGGAGTGACGGTTGTTGCCAATAAAGGCAACATTGATGGAATTTTGAGTTTGTAGAGGTGTCTAATGATGAGGATGTACTTGCGATGTCAATACAACGTGTAAAACTGGTGATTCCTGTAGCTTCTTCACTAATTTTAAGCTTTTGATTCCAAGCTAATGGTTTCGTGGATAGAAACCGCACTTTCATCTTTAAAGCCCAATCGATGGGAATTGACTTTTCACCAATTACTTTAATCTCTTCTTTAGTTACAGTATTTTCAATTTTACTTAAAATATTATTAAACGAGGTGATATTTTCTTTAGAACTAGTTGAGGTATTGCTTAAATTTAATAACTTAAATAATGTACGATCAGACGATTCATCATCTACTTGTATATTTGGCTTTGGTTTTTTATTTTCACTAACTTTAGCAAAGGGGTTTTTACGTTTTGTGTTTAAAATATTGCTAAAATCTGTCTTCAAGCCCTCACTTGAGCTTGCACCTGTCGCACTAATTCGTGCTTGTAAAGCCTTCTTTTTCTTTTTTAATTGATGTATTTGCATTACCTCTGAAGGATGGCGCCATTTAAATGCTGGTTTTTCACTATTTTCAGTCATAATTTATTATTTTTTGATTAAAAATTCACAACATAACATACGACATAACCCCTTTCTTGTAACGTTCAAAAATCAGTGATACCAACATAAAACATAAGGTGTGAAGTTAGTAAAGTTTCCCCTTCCAACTGTCAATCCATGATGGCCGCCGAGAGGCGTGGCTTAATTAAATTTTAAATTCAAATTTTTTAAAAGCTTCGAAAATAATTTCATTATTTAAATAAAAACCAGTGGTGTGCTGTAGGGGGTTCGTGAAAGCCCCTTCTTAAAATTTTTGAAAATTTGCGAGCCCCTTGTCAAAATGATAATTTCCAGATTTTTTTTATTCTTTATTTAAGTATTTATTTTTTGTTCCATTTTTTATCGTTTGTACTTTAAGAAAATATTATTTTTTATAATACAGGGTGTCTCAGACCACCCCTTTTAGTTTGAGAATGCCTTGTCGTACAAGGCTGAAATAAAAAAAATATTACCAATTTTTTTTCGGAACAATCCGGAAGTACCCGGAACCGGAAGTAACTTTCGATTTTTAAATGGCAACATAGGTCGAGTATTATGGTATCGTTTGAAAGGTCTTTTAAAAAGAAACAACTTTTATTAAAATATTTTTGTAATATCTTGCATAATTAACAAATTAAACGAAAAAAAAATATGCAAACAAGTGACCATTAGTCTCTTAAATTATGGAAAAATTAAATCGTTACCATCATCCGCAAATGGGCAAGAGAGAGATTTTTTTAAATTGAAAACTCATTTTTACGTTTATCGCTTTATTCGTTAAAAATAATCAACTTTTTTTTATTTTTTGAATTAAGGTAAATACAAAACCTAAAAAAGTTGATTATTTTTAACAAGCGAAGCAAAAAATGCATGTTTCCATTTAAAAAATCATAATTACCTCTACCCTTACCCATTGAGGATGATGGTAGTGTTTTAAATTTTCCATAATTTCAGAAACCATTTGTCACTTGTTTGCTTTTGTTTTTCGTTTAATTTGTTAATTAAGAAAGATATTAAAAAAATATTTTAATAATAGTTGTTTCTTTTTAAAAGACTTTTCAAACGATACCATACTCGACCTATGTTGCCATTTAAAAATCGAAAGTTACTTCCGGTTCCGGGCACTTCCGGATTATTCCGGAAAAAAATAAGTGCACCAATACATTCTTCGGATTTGCTTTGGTAAATGTAGAACATCATTCGATGAGTAATGAAAGAAAACTTAGTAACAAAATTTATTTATAACAATTTATGCCATATAAATAAATGTATTTATATCATCATCATCTCGTTTCATGTACTTGTGTTCAATTAACCATTCGAGTTGTTCTTTAATCATTTTTTTAGAAGGTAAAAACATGTTTTTTAAGATATCTACAAGTTCCGTTTGTAAAGCAGCGTTTGTAATTCTTTTCCTCATTTTTAATATTTTAATAATAGCCTCTTGAGTTCGTAATATTCGTAATTGTACAATTGAGTGATTATCTTCTATTTGAGATCGCTCAGTACTTAATTGAAGCCTACCAATTAAATTGATCTAAAAAAGAATGCAATTTATAACGTTTTTTTTCATTTATAAGAAAACAAATTATTAATACCTTTCCTCTTCTTTGTGGTTTGCCATTTTTAATTAAACAAAATTCCTGGTTAATCCAAAATAAACAATTCTCACTAATATCTTTAAGATTATTAACCACTGGTGAAAATAATAAAAGTTGTCTCTTTAGTTTTGGAAACGATACTAATGACCATAACGTCCTTCTTAGTTCTGCATCTGGGAGCTCAGTAGCCAGTCTTAAATTTTCATAACTAACTTTCTCATTTGGTCTTTGATTCCAGGCGAAAAGAACAGCCATTTGAAAAGTAGTAACATCCAAATCGAACTTTCCTACTTCATTTGTGAATGTAATTGTTCCATTGCTCATATGATGATACCTAAAATCATTCAATTAATTGGAATTAATTTAAAATTATTGCATTAACCATTGTAATTTTCTTCCTGAATGTTTTTTCTTATAAAATTCCTCCACTTCAGGGATGTAATCTTCTAATTCGACTGGTAAACTCACTGTTACTCGCTCTGAACCTCGAGCCCACGCCCCGGCATTTAAAATCTTTATATTAATCGCATCATGTCGTGCAGTTGATGTTCGAAATAGCGAATTCAAATCTTCACTTACTTTAACGTCTTGGAACATACGTGCAAGTTTATTTACATAATCTGCAGGCATACCAACTTCTCTTAACCACTCAACCATATCCTCCTCTTTCTCACTATCGGCGCTGAATATTATAAAACAGAAATTAAACTACAATAAATACAGGGTGTCCCAGCCCTGCAAGGAAGTAATATTACTTTAGAATGTACAATACTTTTAAGCGCACATTTTCAAAATATTTTAATACTGGGTGTCCATTTGAAGATGGCGAACCAAAGTTATGCTTTTTTTAAATGGAACACCCAGTATATTATGACATTTTTCGATGCCTTATCAAAAATTATTTACACTTTGTATAAACTTTTATCTTCGCTCGTTTTGCTGATATTTACCATTTAAGCCAAAAAAGATCCATTTTTGAAAAATGACTGCTCTAAAACAGATGAACATTTTGGGTTGAAATTTTGTCAAAAATTTTTCAACATCGTCTAGTCTACAACTACCTTGTCAAATTAAAGATTGTGATAATTTTTTATCAGGGTGCCTTATGAAACGCAAATTGAACAATTAAACGAAATTTTCAAATGGAACACCCTGTATATTTTAACATCATTCGATGGCATTTTTTACAAGCTTTCTACTGATATAATGGTTGTATGATCGCATGTCAATGGTTTAAGAGATATTAATATCCAAACTGAGAAACATTGAAAAATAAACAAAATAGCGCTCTTGATGAATTTTGTTGAGGATTTTTTTTAATTTGCCTAATATTTATTTCTGTTTTTCTCTATTTCGCATTTTTATAATGTGGTTTATTAAAAAGCCTCAGTATGCTTTGAAAATTTAGCAACTGATGTTGTTGCTAACATCAGTTGTTAAATTTTCAAAACTGTTGGTAACATCAGTTGTTAAATTTTCAAAACATACTGAGATTTAGAAAACCAAAATTGATAATTGCAAGTTTCAATTATATTTTTGTTGTAAAACAACAAAAACTGCTATTGTATTATAACAGCATTATTAAAAAAGCAAAATAGAGAAAGACACAAATAAGTTTTAGGCAAATTTAAAAAAAATCCTCAAAAAATTAATCAAGAGTGCTATTTTGTCTATTTTTCACTGTTTCTCAGTTTGGATATTAATATCTCCTAAACCATTGATAAGCGAACATACAAACATTATTCAATAGAAAGCTTGTAAAAAATGCCATCGATTGATGTTAAAATATACAGGGTGTTCCATTTGAAAATTTCGTTTAATTGTTCTATTTGCCTTTCATGAAAAAAAAATATCACAATTTTAAATTTGACATGATAGTTGTAGACTAGACGATGTTGAAAAATTTTTTACAAAATTTCAAGCCATCTGTTTTAGAGCAGTGATTTTTCAAAAATTGATCTTTTTTTGGCTTAAATGGCAAATATCAGCAAAACGAGTGATCATAGACCCATAAAAGTTTAAACAAAGCATAATTACTTTTTGATAAGGAATCCAAAAATGTCATAATATACTGGGTGTTCCATTTAAAAAATTGGTCCGCCATCTTGGAATGGACACCTGGTATATTACTAAAATATTTTTAAAATGTGCGCTTAAAGGTATTGTATATTCTATTGAAAACCACATGTCGATATCTTTTTTCATTTTAAAGTAATGTTACTTCCTCGCAGCGCTGTTTGTGTTTAAATTACCTTGCATCAAGAATGAGTCTTCTGGTAAGATGTGCTTTATGGTACCTCATGAAAACGTCTTTATTCGAAACATATTTTAAAACAAGTAACACGTCTTTTAATCGAGATTCAATTTCCTCAGTGGTTAATCGTTTGGATAAAGGCGTCCGCCTTAAAAGCATGTCGCAATAATTAGCTAGTAATTCAGGACATTTACTTTCCGGTGCCACAGATTTTGGTCCAGGATTTTTACCCGTATTAAGCTCTAATCGAAAAACCGTAGTATCATTCACCACCGCTTTAAATGCTTTATCCCTGGCAGTTAAAAATCTAGGATCATCAGAAAAAGCATCGTGCACTAATTTGCTAAATTTTCTAAACAATTCCAATAAACGCTCGACGTATTTTTCTGAATCTTGAGTAATTATTTCAGCTGCTGCTATCATATCATCGAGACCTGCTGAAGTGATATGTTGCTCTAATTTAACTAACATCGGTTGTACACCATCTGGCACCCTTTCAAGTAAACGAAACATGAGTTGTAGTCGATCAGTTTCGCCTGCTTTTATTAAAGGTGCACACTCAGCCAAGAGCACGGGGAGATTATTACCTACAAGGACTTTAACGCAACATTGTATAACCGAGTTGCTTCCTGCCTCTAGATATTTCTGCGCTCTAGCTTCTTCTTCACGTAATTTTAAATCCGCGTACTTCATGTAAGCCTGCACCCCATTTTCTGCTAAATGTTCAGGAGCTTTAAAGCGATAAAACATTTCTGTACTCTTAATATAAGCCGCTTCAAAATTCTCTCGATAAATTTGTAGTTTATCTTCTACATTGCAACATAAATTAACATAAGATTCCCTCACACCTGTAAAAATAACACCAATATAATAAAGATAATTTATTACAAGAATTTATTAAATTACCAATTACTAATTGCGAATCGAATGCTTCACCATTCCGCTCAGCGTGTACTAATTTCATAGCACTTTCTTGCAGTCTATATTTAATATCACAAAATATTGAAATATTCCATGAATCCAACATTAATTTACGAACAATACTTTCTTCGGCTTGACTCTTTTTACCACTACCACTTAAAATATTCGAAGTACTCGATTTACCCTAAAAAAAGTTGCTTACTCATAATTCCCAAAAAAATTTAATAAACATACCAATAAAGCACTTTCAAGTTGTCTAAAAGGGGTTGGAAGATAATTACATTGAGTGAAAAACTTGCGCCATTCAGCTATGTAAGCTTTAAGTAACGCTTGCTCCTCCCTCTGCGCAAGCACCCTAGCCTGCGCTTGCTTAATAAACTGCACGATATCCTCCTGAAGATTTTCTCGTAATTTAATAGGCCCCTTTTCGTCCCACAAACACACTAAATGCACATCGTAGAACAATTCCTGCCATTCACCAGGCGAAACCGGCTCTTGCTTTAAAAGTTTTAAAACTATCGGCCTCATGGAGGGCCATTTGTCCTCAAATTTAACCTGTCCTCTTTCCTAAAAAACAGTCTGTAAAATCCTGGCTTATTGCAAATAATTAATTAACACCTTTAACATTTTTTTATCCTAAATACAATAGTAAAAAAATATATTAATTATTTAATTTAACTTATCATTTATTTAAAATCAATTATTTATGGGTTTTTAATACGGTAGTGCATTTTTAAAATTACTTCCTATATTTTTAGAGGCTCTGTATGCATTTGTTTGTCATTGGTCATCGCCTGTCACTTGTCACCTGACATTTGACGTAGTGACTTTTATTTTTTCAGATTGTACAACCTGTGAAACGTTGCCACATTTTGCTAAATACAGGGCGATCCGTAAATTTTAATTAGTTGACAATCCATTTTAAATTATGTGTCGATTTTGTGCAAATCCATAAACCCTTACGAAACGTTTCTATGAGGTAACTATGGGAACTGTCCATTACAAACCAAAAAACAAACTTGTACAGGGTCTTCAAAATGAAACCCAAATTTGTTAGAATTGGACACAGAAATTAAAAATTGGGAATTTCGATTACGTATTGCGAATTTTTAGATTCCACTCGCCCTCTGGTGGCGAAAATATGAACGTCTATATTTGGTACTTACTTTTTTGATATAACCCATTGGTACACGTTTTTGAGCTTTACTGAAGCTTTAAATAATAATTAGCAAGGGAAAAAATTATACTTTATCCTTTCTCAAATTTTTATGTATTCACAGACTAGTTTCGGACTTTAGGCCATCATCAGTATGCACGTTCAATGCTGTAGGAAGATTCTTTATATTTTTAATTTTATATTTATTCATTGATTACTTATTATATTCAACATTTAATTATTTAATTACAGGTTATTTGTGCGACTGAAGTTTAGGTATCAGCTGATTCAATTATGAATTCATCCTTTCAATGGACATCCATTCATTTTATAAGTTTAAATAATAAATCTATTTGTGTTTTGTTGAATATGTAGTTATAAGATATAAGAATGTATTTTTTACACAATTTTTGACACTGACAAGTACCGAATATCCTCCATTTATAACGCCCTCTGTACCTAGTTAAAATTTCCAATATACAGGGTGTTGATAAAGTTTGGAACCTTATTCATAACTGCCGTATTTGATTGTTTTGAGAAAATCGCTTGGACAGGTCAATTTTAGTTTTTAAAATGCCATCTCTTGATACAAAAAAATATTAATGACGTCACTGGTGCTTTAACAATGACGTCATCAGCGATTTTTTTAAATGGAAGCCCCTACTTTTTTTACTCGCTATCGATAGAAATTCATGTCACTTAAACAATGATATAAAAAACAATTAAATTAATAAACACATTTTTGAATAAAAAATCTTTTTAATTAATTCAAAAAAGGAATTTTTATTTTAACGAAAAAGGTGTTTTATAAAAATAAATTAAAATGAATTTGAAGTTACCAATAATAATAAAAGAAAGTAAATGTTTAAATAATGCGCATTCTAATGTAAAATGTTAAATGTATTTTACAAAATTTAATAAATAGTCTTGAAAAACTAATTTTTTGATTCCGTTTAAATGTAAGGAAATTTACAAAAAAAAAATTTTAAATTTACTATTTATTAAAATCGGCCAAAATAAATCTTATACATTATACATTCAAATTTAATAGTACAAATTAATTTTAAGTTTATATTAAAAAATTTTTAAACGGAAATTTGTTTACAAATGCAACAATTGTTTTATATCATCGTTTAAGTGACATAAATGTCTATCAAAAACCAGTGAAAAAAGTGGAGGTTTCCATTTAAAAAAATCGATGATGACGTCATTGCTAAATTACCAGTGACGTCATTAATATTTTTATTATCCCAAGATGGGATTTTAAAAACTAAAATTGACCTGTCCGAGCGATTCTCTCAAAAAAATTAAATACGGCAGTTATAAATTAGGTTCCAAAATTTATCATCACCCTGTATTTGGTTGCTTAATCCCGGTAACAGTCCTAATTGAACACTCTGTATTTACACATAAGATTATTTTTTTTAAGACTTGGCAACACTGGTAACAGCTGTCATTCACAAATTTTCTTGCTGTCAGTGACATTGTCTGGGTTTCGTAAGTTTTTATTACAAAAAATTAAATTATTTAAACAATATAATTCTTATTTTTAGTAAAATGGCATCCAACAATTTGAATATGATCGTAAGTTATTTTTTTAATTTACCATAATTCTAAAAATTAATCCAAAAATTATTGTTACATAATCATAACCATTATTTTACTTAAAATAATTAAGATTACCTCGTTTTTTAATTAAAACTTGCGTTTATTCAGGTGCGTAGGTTCAGTACGAGTAATTTGAGAACACAAATGGTAAAACCGCCGATCCAGGTTTTTGGTATTGAAGGGCGTTATGCGACTGCTTTGTATTCAGCAGCGAGCAAGCAAAAAAAGTTGGAAGTTGTCGAGAAGGAGCTACTTAATTACCAAAATTCACTGAAAACTGATGCAAAGTTCGCGGAGTTCATGAAAAACCCAACTATCAAACGCCAAACCAAGTCGGATGCTCTTAAATTTTTGTCCAGCAAAATGTCTATGAGTGCTCCCACCGCTAATTTACTCGAGCTCATGGCTGATAACGGAAGGCTAAATAAAGTGAATCAAGTGATTAATGCTTTTAAAACAATGATGGCTGCACATCGTGGAGAGGTAAATAACCAACCCAATTTTTCATTTTATGTTAATTTAAAAATTATTAGGTGACATGTGAAGTAATCACTGCAAAGGAATTGGATTCAGCTCAACGTTCCAAGCTTGAAAGTGTTCTTAAGTCGTTTGTCAAATCGAACGAGAAGATCTTGTTGAATTCAAAAATCGACCCCAGCATTTTAGGAGGAATGGTTGTAAGCATCGGAGATCGGTATGTCGATATGAGTGTCGCTAGTAAGATTAAAAAGTACAAAGAAATTATTAGCACTGCTGTTTAAAATATCGAACTTTAAAGTTGTTTATTATTAGATGTAAAATAAAAAATTAAATATCAAACAGTTTTTTTTATAAATTTATTCAAAAAAATTAAACTTAAATGAACACAATTTTAGAAAGTAATAAACTAAATAATATTTCTTTTATAAACAATTAATAACAAAAACAAGAATTATAGATTGCATTATGTATTTTGAATACATAAATTTTTAGTTATTTTGGTTGTTAACTACAGGAAAAATAAATCCTTGTGAGTTAACACCAGTCATGTACCAAGATGGGGAAGGGGTTGGAGGGTACACGAATGGTGACATTTGTACATAAGGCATTCTTATAGTTGGGCTAAAAACCGAAAGTTGTTGCGGTGGTTGTATTGGTGAGGGTAAAAGATAATCATTTACTTCAGGTGTTGTGAGTAGTATTGGCGTTAATGGAGCCGGGCTTTGAGCATAAACTTGTGGATACATTTCCACCTGTAAAAAAATAAATGTTTTATGTGTTAATATAAAATTTGCGGTTTTACCTGTTGTTGAGAATAATTTGGAGTAACGTTTGGAGAATAGCACATATCGTTAAATAAGAAATTGACCACATCAGGTGTTTGGGGATATTCAAACGGTTGGGGGGTGAGTGGTAAAGATATATTTTGTTGAGACATCGGTGCAGCATAGTCACCGTTAGTCCAAACACTATATTGTGGATAATCCGACGGATAATAATACTGCTGTTGATCTAAAATAATTTAAATTAACGATAAATAGTTAGTATTTAGTTGGTTTACTTACCAAGGTAATTTTCAATTGGAGGTGTTAAATTTTGAGAGAATTGATTCATTTGTAAAGACAGTTGAGGTATTTGTGGCCAAGCCATGGACTCGTTTTTAATTTCATTAACTGTGTTAGGAATTTCTTCAAGTACACAATTTTTATCACTGTCGTATTTTAAACTTATATTATTATTAACAGCAATATCCTCTTCAAATTTAATACCGTTGTTTACTGGGCTACTTTCTGTCACAGGCTAAAAAAAAACATCATCTAATTTACTTTTAAAGACACAAAATTTTTGTTGTAGTTTTTTTTTTTAAGACCGCCTCTGAACTTAGTGTTTTCGGTTTAATCACCTAAATGTCCGAAATTCAGATATTGTGGGGACCAAATTCTGAAGATCATGGTTTTGACCCGCCTAGACCTATCAATTAAGGGGGCTGAGATACAACCCCTTTGGAATTTTTACCGCGAAATCGGACGATTTTTGTTCGGAGCTTCGAAAAGGGTGTTTTTTTTTCGTCCGATTTTAAAAATTCGAGTTGCATCGTTAAGGGGAATGTTCAATCTAAATGGAGTACAATTTTAAAAATTTTTAGACCACCAGAACACTTTGAAAAAAATTCCTGAAAACGTTCGATTTCTCTTGCTTTTTTTCCGATCGTCGGTAGTCAACTTTAAAAAATCGCAACTCCGCCGGGTTTAAAAGGCAAGCAACAAAATTTGGTCAGTTTTATTTGCATGTCCTGAGGATTGTCAAGGACAATTTTTAAGTCTCCAGGCGCAACGGTGTGGCGTCACGGCGCCGGCACACGAAGTGTACAATTTTAACGTTTTTTCGGGTAGCAAAAGCACCAACACTTTTTGGCTTTAAATTCCATTCTAATCCTACGTAATGCATCACCCCTTAAAGCTTTTAAAGTCCACTTTACGACAAAAAAAGAATCACTCTGCTATCTCTTTTCGTTTTCAAGTTATGATTAAAAATTTAGTTAAAATAAACAAAATTCTCGAAAAATGTCCACAAAATAATTAATATCTCCGAAATTATTAAGACCACCATTACGTTTGATAGCTTAAAATTTGCACTGTCACCTCCCCCCACAAAATTCCGTTAAAATAATAAATTTCGGATGGAAATTGTACCGTTTAGGGCCGTATTTGTACCAAAATTTTGCGAATTTTTTTCACAAAAACTAAAATTGCGATTTTACCCAAATATTTTTTAAATTGCGTCTATCCACGTCGTTTACCTTCGGTAAAAATTTAAAACCGCTAATTTTTATAGTTTTCGAGTAAAAAATAAAAACAGATAGTATTACCTCAGTTTTAATTAAAAGTGGAGCACCTTTGAGCATTCTAATAAAATCATTAGTTTCCTCTGATGGCTCACACTCTTCGTTACTACCCTTACTGATTGTTCGTTTCTTTTCCTTCTTTTTACGGTATCTTCTTTCCAATATAGACTCCACTTTTGGAACGTTTACGACTAAATTCTTTGTAAATCTGAAAGAAAATTTAAAATAATTGATGATTAATCATAAACGGTTAAATCAAATAACTTGTAATAAAAAATTTACCTGTAAGGTACAGGCCATGGTTTAGCATCATCCTCAGGCTTCAATTGCCCAAAACTTACGGTACGTTTTTCAGCAAGGCTTGTAATATAAATAAGGCACTCATTGCGTTCCTTAAAAATTTCTTGAATATAACAATGCAATTCTTCACCACTGTGCTCTTTTAAAATACAAGCCGAACCCTTAACTAAATTATTGTCGCCATAATACCACTCGCCCAATCTCATTTCTAAAATTATAATTAATTATTGGTGATTTTAAAATTTATGATTTTAATACCTTTGCGCATTTCAGTCCAAGTATCGTATTCTATATTTCTGTAAATAGTTGGATCGAGAGCTTTAGCGATTTTAAAAGGGAAAGGCGCTACGTTTGTACGCAATAAATACTCGTATTCATTAAAATTTTCATCAAGTTGAGTAAGAAGTGAAAGATTTTTTAATTTTAAAGTAGGTACCACCATTAAATCAGTCTCAGCCTTATTTTGTTCTTCAACATTCTCTTCCTGCGAGAAAATTCCATTAGCTGCAGGTGTTTTTTGGTAAAGCATTGTATCGACTATCTCAGGCACGTTATTAATTTTAAAAACATCTTCATAAAGAATTCTATAAATAATGGCTAAAAATATAAAAATTTAAATAAACTCTTTTTCAAATCAAATCATAACTTACATTGACAAAAACCAGCATCTTGGATAAACTCCTTTTTATAAACAACATCAAAGTGATCTTCACCCATGTGACATAAAAGTAAATCTTCAGAAGGTCCATAATCGTAACTTGCTTTCCTGACACTACGATTTAAACCTTCGAAAACTAAAATTCCTCGCCTAAAATAAAGAATTTAATTTCGTCAAATGGATGCATGCGTTTATAAGCTTACTTGTAAGTCTTGCTAATCATTTGAATCTCAATTTTTCCACATACGGCCATGTGTTTTGTAAGCCGATCTAAATAAAGATCCCAATCATTTTTATCCGGCATTAAGTCTGCAAATTCTACATGATTAGTTCTTCCATAATCGATACACGCTTTTCTTACTGTCTCGTGAAATAGTTGGCAAGAAAATAACTGCAATTTAAACAATTTTTATTAAAAAATTTGCAAAAGAAATTGGTTAGTTTAAAAATAATAGCATATACAGGGTGTCTCTAAAAGGTGTATATAAAATAATACCACATACTTCTGAGATCCAAATAAGATGCTTTACATGCTTTTTCGACGCGAACTTTGAAAATTCGTAACTTTTGATAGGGGTCGGCTATTACGGTCAAATATTTTTTATTTTGCTTATTACATTAATATTAATGAGCAAAAAAATCGACCCTTCTAAATTTTCGCCCTTTGCTTCAGAAAAAAAATCGAACGTAAAATGTTCAAAAAATTGCGCCAAACGCGGCCGGATGTTTTTACCACTGGCGTCCACAGTTCCAAAAAATGATTAAATTTTTCTTCACGGCCTTATAAAAGAATAATTTCTACATCCGGTAGCGCGTAGGAAATTTTTATTTTCAAATGGGTTCGGAAGTTATGCCTAAATAAAGTCGAAATTTTTAATTTAGGGGTGACTGGCTCCCGTCAGGCCATTTTTAAACCGATTTTCAATTTTAAAAGTTCAGTCGAATCTACTCCTGAAACCACAATTGCCCAAGCATAGGGTTTTTTGGATTTCGAAAAAATAACGCAAAAATATTTTTTTTAAGATCGCATTTAAAAAAGTCGCAATTTTTGACGCGTTTCGATCTAATCAACCCCTCAAATTCTATTTCACCCCGACGTAATACACCTTCTCTGAAAGCTTTGAAAGTCCACTTTACGACAAAAAAAGAATCACTTCGCTATCCTTTTTCGTTTTCGAGTTATGATTGAAAATGTAGCTAAAATAAGCAAAATCTCTGTTTTCATCCAAAATTTCGCTCTGAAATTTTTAACTTTTTACAAAATAATTAATATCTTCGAAACTGTAAACACCACCTTGACGTTTAATGACTCAAAATTCTCCCCTAAACCCCCTCTACAAATACTCACAAAAAATAAAAAAATGGTTTAAAATTGCGCTGTCCAGAACCGTATTTGTACCAAAATTTTGCCAAAACTTTGCGAATTTTTTCCAAAAAAACTATTTAACCGATTTTAACCAAATATTTTTTAAAATGCGTCTACCCACGGTGTTTAGCTTTGGTAAAAATTTGAAACCGGTAACTTTTATACTTTTCGAGAAAAAAAAAATAAAAACCGATTTCCATGAAAAATTTCAAGCCCGTATAGCCTTAAAAATATGAAATTTTTTCAAAATCGACCCCGCAAATGAAAGATAATAGAAAATCGATTAAATGTAGGGTATCACTGTCCCTCTACATCCCCCCAAAAAATTTTTACACCCCAAAAACTAAAATTTTTTTTAGGTAATGTACCTTAAAAAATAATTAAAGAAATTTAATATGTTTATATCGGTAATTTATAGAAAATCATCTGTACGAATTTTTGTTTCTTGATTTTAGTTATTAAGCGAAATATAAATTTTTCAAAATACACCTTTACTCATTTGCCAAAATGCCATATTTTAAAAAATTCATAACTTTTGAACAAAACATCGTAGAGACTTGAATTTTTTTAATTTTTTTCTACTGTAAATATTAATTATTAACTTTAATTTTTAATTTGAAACGCTAATCTAAAGTTGATGTTGCATATTTCTGTTGAAGGGAATTGAAACTTAATGGTTGTGTCACGGTTTCTGAAACTTTAAGAATGCTTAAATTTTTCTACAGAAAACACTTTTGGTAACCATTGATCTAAACAATATGTTTTTACATTTCTACATTGTGTAAGTGGTCGATAGTAGGTCATCGATATACAAAATGTTTTGTAATTTTTTAATGGCTGTACAAAAGAACATAAAATTTTGTATGTAGATATGTAATCGAATTATAAACATTTTTTGTCTTTTATACAATTTCTCTATCTGCCGTAGTTTAGGCAGAAAAAAATAATTTCAAGTTGATGTACAACATAACCTCCAATTTTTTTCAAAATTTTCACTAAAAGGTGTGTAAAAAACACCACATATTCTTACAACTAAAATAAGACGATTTAACTAAATTTATTTTAATGCAAAAGTGCTTCGTTAGACCTCTATCCACTGTAAGCTTTTTTAACACTACGATGGTCATGCCCCTAAACCAACACATCGCATTGAATTTGTGAGATTAAAATACTATTTTAATAATGGTGGTATGATTTAAAAAAATCATCTTATTTTAACCTTAGGAGTATGTGGTATCAATTTTGTACAGGCCTTTTAGAGGCAGTGATTTTAAATCGTGTTTGGTTCGACACATTTTGAGCAACTATGTTCAAATGACAAATTGATGACATCATAGAATGTTAAAACTCTGTTAACCACAATATGAACCATGTTTTGGTTATTTTGGTTTCCGGAATATATTTTTTTACATACAGGGTGTTCCATTCGTGGTTCACCAAACGTTAAAGTTATTAGCTCTAGAGCAAATTGGAGGTGCAACATTTTGAATTTAAATTTTGAAAATGAAAAAAACTAGTCAGTGCCGAAATATGATAAAAATAGGGTGCTTCTGATTTTAATATACAGGGTGTTAACCCTTAACTACCATGGCTTAAAATTGTACCGTATATTTAAGTTAATTTAAGTAAGCCATGACTTTTTGACAACTCTTCTTTAAACAAATGACCATTGAAGCTGTCACTTTAACATTTATAAATGGCAATTTTTCCACTAACTAATGGGGCTATTCTGAACAAAAATGTTAGCGATGTTAAATTTGACAGTCACCCTGATGTCAAAAAAAACGCAATTTTGTAAACTTTACTGCAACTTAACGGTTATTTAAAATAAAATTTTCGGTGTTAAAATAACATACAGCAAAGTAATAATAATACATTAATGTATAATTGATCAAAATAATACATTATATAAATGTACAATGCATTTTAATACCGAAAATGTTATTTTATATTGTCGTTAAGTTACACTGACTGTCAAATTTAACATCGCTGTTACGGCTAACATTTGTTCAGAATTACCCCATAAATGAACAATATGACATGTTTTGGACTTACATCCTATACAACAATATAAAATGACAGCTCGAATTGTCAGAAGTCCTGTCAAAAAGTCATAGCTTACTTAATTTAATTCAAATAATATCAAATATTCCGAGTGTATTACTTCAAACATGGATTGTAGTACATCGTTGTAATCAGAAAAAAAATGCAATTTAACTGTCGAAAAATTCAATATAGCGTACATTTAAATTAAGAAAGTTGCTATTGATATCTTGAAAACCGAGTTTGTGATATGTTTGTAAAAAACATATTTACACTCGACTTTTCGAAGCAAATAATTTTTATCTGAAACATTTTTTTGTAACTTTTCCAGTTATTGAAATAATTGACTTTAAAAAATTGAATTTTTCGGTTTTTTCCGTTTATCTTCGGAATGGCGCGGAATTTTTGATTTTTTTAAACAGCATCTGAATAAGTATAAAAAACTGCAAAACATGCCCATGTAATGCAACTCAAATTGGGACACACTGTATAAGTGCCTTACCATTACTGAATTGTTCCTGTAGCTCCTGGAGTGCTCCTTTAAGGTGATAGGGAGTCATTTATAGAAAAACCGATGTTTTTATCTTTCCCGAATTGTTTTAAAGTGTTTCGAATTGGAAACAAAAAAAATATTAAAATACCGAACTTAAATAAGGCTTGTACTTTTATATACAATTTTTGTTTTTCTTGTATCTAGATTTATATAAGCGTAGTTTTGCAAAAATAAAAATATAAGTATAGAAGTTTTTCTTGCAAAATTACACAAATATAGTTGTAGATACATAAATAACAAAAATTGCAAATGAATGTAAAATTCTTACTTTAGTTTGGTATTTCTTAATTTTTTGACTTTCCAATTCGAAACACTTTAAAAAATTCATGAAAGATAAGTACGTCGTTTTTTTCAACATTTGACTCCCTATCACCTTAACCAATGAGGTGCATGAACGGAACACTCCAAGAGCACCAGCAACAGTTCAACTGCAGGAAATGCACTATAACATGGCAGGCTCAAAATGGACACTTATTTTTTTGCTCGTTTTTTTATGCTATTTTTTTATTTTTCAATATTTTATTTAGAAATTATATTTTATCGGACAGCTTTAAATTTTTTTTTTATGGGGATATTTGAAACAGCAAGTGTTTTTTTGATAAAACTCAAATTCAAGGAATTTCGAATGATAAACAGAGTCACTTGGTAGGTGGTTATGGAGGGTGCCATAGAAATGCCATGTTTAGGCCAAAAAATCTCCAAAAAAAATTTAAAAAGTTATTTAATATTAAACTCTTGGCCCACACTGTACTTATTTCTCATTAAATTTAAAATTTCTCATGAGCACCCTTTATATGTATATTATTATTTGTATATTTAAAAGTTGTGTACATTATGTTAAAAAAATAATTATAAAAAATTCAAAACTAAAAAAGTTATTCAATATTAAACTGGTAAAGTAACTTTTGGTCCGCACTGTACTAAAGTGTGGTACCTATTTCTCATCAAATTTTACATTTGTGATGACCCTGTTTTTTTAAGAGCACCCTGTATATATTCTTTTTTGAATATTCAGTGGTTTTACTGATTAATGCAATAAGTAACATGAAAAAAAAATTGAAAAATTTTTCTCACCTGTTCAGATACCGAACGAAAAAGGCACGTTTCATCATAAGCAACATTTTTGCGATAATATCCCAAAGAATCTAACCATTCATCCACTGGGCCTGGATTTCTTCCTTTTCTTGTGTGCCTTGCCATCCTTGCTTTTGCCTTTTGCTGACAAAAAAAATAAAAAATAAACGCATGTTTTTGTATTAAAAATTAAAATGTATTGTTTATAACTAAATCAATTGAAAATTATGAGAAAAATTATTAATAAATAATAACACCCATTTTGTTTGGTTTTTTTCGCGTGGTTGAAACACGTTTGGCCAAAATTTTTGGCGCTGTTCTCGTATTTAAACAAAAAATAAAATAAATACAGTTTAACTTAAATACTAAACGCAACAAATAACAATAATAAATGACGTACCTTGTAAAATTAAACTAAATCAACTTAAATTATGAAAATCATTGGAGTTAACGCAAAAAGCGCGCTCGAAAGAATGAATAGAAATCGGCGAATTGAAAAGGGAACACGTGCAGTTGAAAAGAATATGCGCAATCAGCATTTTTATTTTGCTTGGCGCCGGTTAAAAAATGTTTCACAAAATACAAAAGTTAAAATATAAAAACATAGGTGGCATTACGTTATTTTTTGAATTTTTTGAGAAAAAAAGCTATTTTTTAGTAATAACACCGATTTTTTTAGTGATTACAAATCATAAGTAATTTTGGTGGCCTAAACGAAATTAAAATAAAATAAAAATTAATAATTTTGAATTATACAGGGTGATAGCTAGCTCTTTTATTTTAAGAGATAGGAAAAATTTAAATTACAAAATTGGATTCGTTTATTGATTCGCATAACCAGCAATTATTTTTCTGTATACAGTTTGATCGTATTGTATCGCAGGCTATTCCACATTTTTTAATGGAACACCCTGTATATTTTTTGAAATTTTCATTAATTTTTTTTTTATAAATTTATTTTATTTATTTTATAAAAAGTTCGCCCTTAATTTTTTTTCGGACATTTTCTATAAAATTTATCACATTTACACATACAGGGTGTCCCTGAAAGGTCTGTACAAAACAATACCACATACTACTGAGACCAAAATAAGACGATTTGACCAAACTTATCTCCATCCAAAAGTTTTTAGTTAAGGCGCTACAAACCATTAAAGTTCTTAAAACTATTTTGTTTTTTTTTTTTAATTACTAAAAATTGGTTCATACGACCATAACAAAATTTGGTATGTGGGCTATGTAATGAAAAAAGGCATTTTTAGACAATTTGTTTTTACTTTTTCACGTTATCCAAGTGGTCAAAAATAGGTCATCGACATGCAAATTTTCTTGTAACTTTTTAATGGCTGAATAAAAATTCATAAAACTTTACTTGTAGCTAAACAGTGTAATTGTAAACTTTTTTTGTCTCTTATACAATTTTTCTAACTCCTTTAGTTTAGCCAGAAAAAAATATTTTCATGTGGTGCATAACCTAACTTTAGAAAAATATTTAAATTTTTCGCCAAAAGGTCTGTACATAGTAACACCACATATTCTTGAGACCAAAATGAAATGATTTAACCAAACTTATTTTAATCGAAAATTGCTTCGTTAAGTGTCTAGCGACCTTGAATTTTTTTTTCTTTTTAAATAACTTTCATGGTCAATAGAGGCTTAAGGAAGCACTTTTGGATAAAGATAAAATTGGTTAAATCAATCCATTTTGGTCTCTGGAATATACTGTGTTAATTTGTACAGACCTTTTAGCAAAAATTTTTAATATTTTTCCGAAGTTAGGTTATTTACCATATGGAAATATTTTTTTCTGCCTAAAATAAAGGAGATAGAAAAATTTTGTAGGAGACAAAAACGTTTATAATTACACTGTTTAGCTACAAGTAAAGTTTTATGAATTTTTATTTGGCCATTAAAAAGTTATAAGAACTTTTGCATGTCGATGACCTATTTTTGACCACTTAGGTAACGTGAAAAAGTAAAAAAAAATTGTCCAAAAATACTTTTTTCCATTACCTATGTTGCCATTTAAAAATCGAAAGTTACTTCCGGTTCCGGGCACTTCCGGATTATTCCGGAAAAAATAAGTGCACCAATAGATTCTTCGGATTTGCTTTGGTAATATTTTTTTTTATTTCAGCCATGTACGACAAGGCGTTCTCAAAATAAAAGGGGTGGCCTGGTAGTCTGAGACACCCTGTATTTTCCAAAATTTTAGCGAAAAATGATTTGTATAAATGTTACAGAAGTACAATATTTTATAAAAAAATACAGGGTGTTCCATTTAAAAACATTAAATTCATCCTTCTCGAGTTTCAATATTACAAAATGACACAAAAATTATTTTTAAGTGTTCATAATAAGAGCAATATCATTTTCTAAAAATATGTTTAAATGTGAAATTTACAAAAAAATATCCTTGCATTCTTTGATAAGATATCAAAAAATATACAGGATGTTCCATTAAAAAAAAAGGCTGCGCTTCAACAATGAACAAAAATAATTTCTGGTTATGCGCATCAATAAACCATGCAATTTTGTAATTTAATTTTTTTTCTATCTCTTAAAATAAAAGATATGTAGCTACAGTTTTCGCACTAAAAATAACACACCCTGTAATTTAAGAAATTTAGAAGAAAAAAAAATCAGGTCTCTACGAATTTTCGTTCAAAAGTTATGAATTTCTATAAAAATTAAAAGGGTGTAATTTTAAAAATTCATATTAATTTTCTCAAAATTTAATTATTTTCTAAGGTAAATTATCTAAAAAATTTTGATTTTTTTTTTAGTTTTTGGGGTGTAATAATTTTTTTAGAGGGTGTAGACAGCAACTTACCCCCTACATTTCATCAATTTTCTATTATCTTTCATTTGCGGGGTAAATTTTGAAAAAAATCGAAAATTTTTTTTTTGATATTTTTAAGGCTGCTGACTGGAAATATTTCATGGAAATCGGTTTTTATTTTTTATCTCGAAAAGTATAAAAGTTAACGGTTTCAAATTTTTTGGTTAAAATCGGTTAAATAATTTTCTTGAAAAAAATTCGCAAAATATTGGCAACATTTTGGTACAAATACGGCTCTGCATGGCGCATTTTTGAACAATTTTGTTTATTTTTTGTGAATATTGGTAGAGGGAAGTGAGGGCAGAATTTTGAGCCATTAAACGTCACGGTGGTATTTACAGTTTCGAAGATATTAATTATTTTGTGAAAAATGAAAAATTTCAGAGCGAAATTTTGGGCCAAAACAGAGATTTTGCTTATTTTAGCTACATTTTCAGTCATAACTCGAAAACGAAAAAAGATAGGAAAGTGATTCTTTTTTTGTCGTAAAGTGGACCTTAAAAGCTTTCAGAAAAGGTGTATTACGTGGGGGTAAAATAGAATTTGAGGGGCTGATTAGATCGAAACGCGTCAAAAATTGCGACTTTTTTAAATGCGAGCTTAAAAAAAATATTTTTGCGTTATTTTTTCGAAATTCAAAAAACCCTATACGTGGGCGATTTTGGTACTAGAAGTAGATTCGACTGAACTTTTAAAATTGAAAGTCGGTTAAAAAATGACCCGACGGGAGCCACTCACCCCTAAATTCAAAATTTTGACTTTATTTAGGTATAACTTCCGAACCCCTTGAAAATAAAAATTTCCTATGCGCTACCAGATGTAGAAATTATTCTTTTATAAAGCAGGGTAAAAAAATTTAATTATTTTTGAAAACTGTGGGCGTCAGTGGTAGAATCATTCGGCCGCATTTGGCGCATTTTTTTTTAAATTTTACGTTCTATTTTTTTCCCGAAGCAAAGGGCGAAAATTTAGAAGTGTCGATTTTTTTGCTCATAAATATTAATGTAATAAGCAAAATAAAAAATATTCGACCTTAATAGCCGATCCCTATCAAAAGTTACGAATTTTCAAAGTCCGCGTCGAAAAAGCTTGAAAAACAATGCGCGGTTTGGAGAGCGCCAAAAGTACATAAAAAAATCGGATATCAAAAAAGGCGCTCGTCTAAGCAACAATAGATGGAATGCGGATTACGAATCAAAAAAACCCGATTTTTTCGCATTTGTGGATCTTGAGATGAGACTCGTTTTGGTTTGGTACTTTTTCCGCCCGAAAAAACGCTAAATTTGTACACTTTGCGTCTCGGGGCCGTGGCGCCACACTGTTGCGCCTGGAAACTTAAAAATGACCACGATCTATCCTAAGGATGTGAGAATAAAAGTGGCCAAATTTTGTCGCTTTCCTTTAAAACCGGACAGATGTGCGATTTTTTAAAATTGACGCCGACGAAAACCGGAAAAAAAGCAAGAAAAATCGACCGATTTTTTAATTTTTTTTAAGAGTGTTAGGGAGCTTAGAAAAATTTGAAATTCGATCGCCACTTAGAATCAACATCCTACTTCATGAAACAACTGAATTTTTTAAAATCTGACGAAAAAACTACCCTTTTCGTGGATCCGCACAAAAAACGTCCGATTTCGGGGTAAAAATACAAAAAGGTTTGTATCTCATTCTCATTTTTTTCACTGCATTTTTAAGTTGGGAGTGTTGTAAAAGCCAATTTGTTATAATTGTTAGGACTTTACATAGTTTATATTTTTTTAATCGGTTTTATGATTTTTTCCTACTTTAATCGGCGCTGCGCGCATTAAAAATTGACTAATTTTTAACTAAAGATATTTATGAATTTTCTGCTAGAAGAGTGCTAATAAGGACAAAGGTAAAAAAAATAAACCACTCAAATAAGGTAATACATATTTATTATTAAAAAACGAGTTATATTAAGTAAAAAAAATAAATTATACATTAAATTACCTTTTGTAATATCTATTTTTTATATTATTGCAATATAAAAAAAGCATACAAAATTGAGTAATTCGTAACAGAAATTAATTTTAATATAACGATATTTTTTATTCCAAAAAATATCCTAATGATTGAACGTTAAATTGAGAAGTAACATAAAAATTCTTCATGCACCACTCCTTCCTGTTAAAAAACCCCAATTTTAAACACAAACGAAACAAAACTTTATTTGAAACATTAGATTTCAAAATATTTTTTATTATAAATCTAATATTTTCTAAAAGTAATTAAATAAATGAAAAAAATAAATCAAAAATACTAATCCTAAAAACAGGGTCTTATGCAATTTTGAATCATTCGAAGATTATTTTCGATCAAATTACAAAGTGGTTGGATAGGATTGTATTGATTGTTTCCATTGTAAGAATAATTATTATTATTGTAAGTGTAGGAAAAATTATTATTGTACGTGTAAGTATAATTATTAGTGTAAGAATTATTATTAAGCCAGGGTTGATAATAATTATTGTGACTGGTACGAGATCGGTTATTATGAGAATAATATCGATAATTACTATATCTAGCAGTATTTCTTGATTGTCTGCTTCTATTTTCAGTCTTTTTAGATTTATTAATTTCCACGTCAATAATTTTAGTCTTTTTATTTTGTTCCTTATCTGATACTTTATCAACTTTACGTTTTTTCTCCTGATTATTCTTCACCTCTTTTGCTTCATTAATCCGATTTTCACTCACTGAACTAACGTTCTTTTTATTAGAAGTTAATTCAGGATTAACACCTGATGTTTTCTCCTCAACCGCTTCATTTTCAATAATTTTCTTTTCATTCACATTTGTTTTATTGTTATTTATATTCTCCGTTTGTGTCGATTTATGAACCAAAATTTTTCCATTAATTTTTAAATTATTCTCAGCTTCCAAATTAACAACACTCTTATTTTCAGCATTTTTTTCATTTTCTTTTTCAATAGTTTTTCCATTTTCCTCTTTGACATTAACAACTCTCTTATTTTCAGCATTGTTTTTATTTAGTTTTTCAACAGTTTTTCCATTTTTCTTCTCGATATTAACAACTCTCTTATTTTCACCATTGTTTTTATTTAGTTTTTCAACAGTTTTTCCATTTTTCTTCTCGATATTAACAACTCTCTTATTTTCACCATTGTTTTTATTTAGCTTTTCAACAGTTTTTGCATTTTTCTTTTCAACATTATTTTCTACATTAACAATGTTTTTAGTTTTTACTTGATTCTTCTGGAGAGGTTTAGGCTCTTTAATCGATGTTGCAAACGATTTATATCCTGAGAAATTTTCAGTTTTTTGATATCCTTTAAAATAATTTGAAGAATTATTGTTATCATTTCTACGCTGGTTATATTTCTTAGATTTATTTTTAGCACTAGAAAATAAAAAAGTTTATTAAAATTATACGTAAAGAAATTTTAATTATAAGCACCGTTTTTTATTAGTTTTTTGATTGGCGACTAAATTAGCAACATGGGCACTTTTAGAAGTTACCACAGCTTGGACCAATATATTCGATTTTTGACCAATAATCTGCAACAAAATAAATATTTAAATACATTCACCCTTAATAAAATTTAATTTAATATGTACAAATTCGTTTTTCTTAAAATGCAATAATTAGTAACTGTTTTTTGAGTTTTGTTAGGTCAGACCACAGTTTTTTTAGTTTTTGATAGGCGAGACCCCAGTTTTTTGAGTTTTTGATAGGTCAGACCCCAGTTTTTGGAGTTTTTGATAGGTCAGACCCCAATTTTTTGTTTTTTTAGGTCAGATCCCAATTTTTGTTAGGTCAAACCCCAGTTTTTGATGTAGTAATGGTAACTTGTTACCATTTTTTAAATTTTACCCCATCCAAATTTTAAAAAACATGGTTTTCACTAAAAAAAAACTTGATTTTGGGGAACTTGTAATCGAAAATTTAAGAAAACTTTCATTTAGAATTAAGAAAACAGATTTGTCGAGTAAGCAGGGTAGTTCCAAAAAGCAATATATACTCGACCAATATAGAGTAGGCTTTATTGTCCTTAAAATTGAATTTATTTTTCAAAATTGCTCAAAAATCAATTTTTACCACTTAAAGTGAGTAATTTTTGTAATTTTGGCCTTTAAGATCGTAGCTGTCTTTGAGATTAATTTGATTCAAATCAGGAAATAGTTGTTGGGGTGTGATTTTGAAACACCCTGTATATTTGTAATTTAATTTATTATACAGGGTGTTTTTAAATATATCTAAAAAAAAATCCTTAATTACTTTTGACTCTCAGTCAGTCAATGTACAGGGTGAGCTAAAATGATTGTGGTCAATTCAAATTTCCCGCCTAAAAATCTGGGGAATTTGTTTGCTTCAAGTTCATAGTAACACAAAATCATGTCAAAATTATAACAAAGTAACTAGACTACACAAAAGCAGAGGCGTAGGTCGAATTTTCAACGTTGTGTCAAAACTTCGGATTTTTGTATTTAGTTATTGTGCCTTCTGTTTCATAAACAACAATTTTTATCAAGACTAATTTGCACAACTCTTTATTTGTGTTAGCATCTCCTTCCAAAATGATGGTCATAATTTTCAACATTTGACATTTGTTGTAAAATTCGAGAGCTAATTTTACTTTTTTTATTTTTAGAAACACGAAACCTTAGTAAATAACTTAAATTTGTACATTTGTTTAGAATTCTTGATTTGTTATGAATATTGTATTCATTTTGAAAAAAAATATTTGCTACGCCATTGGCTTACTAGGGGGGTTTTCTTTTTAAATTTGTAGCTGTACCAACCTGCACATTTGGTTGCCTACATATCAAACCACAATCATTTTAGCTCACCCTGTACATAGTAGATGATCGAATATAAAAAATATTTACCTTAAACGTATCAGGGTGTTTTTCTAAAAATTCAAGAACTGTAAAGCATCCCAATTCATTAAGAGGAATGTTAATTCCTTCAGATTCCTTGAACTGACTGCAAAGGATGGATAAAGGAAGAGGATCAGCATTTGATGTCAGAAGAGATTTTAAAATTAATTTTATAGTCCATTCCTTAGCCTGAAAATAATCAAAATATTTCTTGTGAAATTTTACTAAACGTAATTTCTCACCATATCGGCGCATTAGTTTTTTAGTCCGGTTTTGAAGAAGTATTAAAATGCGAGTTAGAACAACACGTGCACCAGCACGTACACTTTAAAACGTCTAGTTCAATACAAAAGAATTTCGCCTCAAATAAAAAAAAAAGAACATATTATATTTATGAAAGCATTGTGAATTGCGTTGTTCAGACTGGTTCAGACCTTGAAAGAACAGAGATACCATGAACTTTAGGCATATCTCATGTAAACCGTTAAACAGCTGAGTAAGTGCTGCCAATGTGTCAATCATGCAACCTAAAAGTAGAAATAAACTAAATAATAACTAGAAATATTATTATAACAAAGTATTTTTTTAATTTAAAACCTTCCAAAAATCATTTTATATTTTTATTAACAAATGCGCAAGGTTGTTTTATTTTATATCCTCTAAATAACTTTTTGGTTAGGTGTGTACTCTACGGTATTTTTGTTCTATTGTGAAATCAAATAAAATGTTATTTGGAAGATATAAAATGAAAACAACTTTGCTCATTTATTAATAAAAATATAAAATGATTTTTGGAAGGCTTTATATTAAAATAATACTTTGTTATAATAATATTTCTAGTTATTATTTAGTTTTTTTCTACTTTTAGGTTGCATGATTGACACAATAGCCGTTTTCGTTTATTCACTTTTAGCTGCTCGGTACAGTACCGAGCAATACCGAGTGACTAAATTCTGTTCGTTTACGCGGTGCGTGACGCCCTAAAGAGCTCCAAATCTTCCTTCCCCTTACCCCTGACGCACCTACCTAATTTCTGGTGCGTCAAGCCCCAGTCAGCTGATGTTTATGGTTTGTGGTTAGGTTCATCGTTTGTTATCAAACTTCTTCAGAAAAGCAATGCTAAATAAAGTATTTTCGAATTATAATTATAATATGAATTTGTACTGATAATTTGTGTGTGATATTTATACTTTCTAAATAAAAATAATAAACCTAACATTTTTTAAGATTTTGACATTTGACATAGTTAATTTTTCCGTGTTCGTTCATTTGCACAAAAATAACCAAAGCGTTGCGCTCGGTGCGTCAAGCCCCAGTGCATGAAATCCAATAAACGGCTATTGGCAGCACTTAATGACAGAGTGAGAAAGTATGCTAAAGTTCATGGTATCTCTGTTCTTTCAAGGTCTGAACAACGCAATTTAAGAAGTAACGTTTTACAACTTATCCCCTCTATACTCTCTGGGCTAGAATTTTCTGATTTTTTGATATATTTATATATTTTTATTGTGAAAGATTATACTACTTTTTTCGAGAAAATAAAGAACTATTAGGAATTTTAACTACCGCTAGAAGGCGCTTTAAATTGCATTTTATGGAGGATAGCAAGTACTTGTCAAAAATTGTGTTTAAAACGAATTTTGTTTCCTGAAAAACAACTTCTCTGCATTACATTTCAACAACAACAAGAACAATCTTATTGATCATATCGACAATTTATTTACTTTTCTTTAATTTAATCGTTTCTATTCCACTTTAAAATGCTTTAAAAGATACCGATGGTGAGCATCGAGATAATCACCACCCTGCAGCCGTATTATTCGTCCAGGCGTGATCGTGTCGTCGACGAGAATAGAAGGACCGACTCTTATTTTTTCATGTAAATGAAAAGAACAGAATAATGAATGTCGTCGACCACGCGATCTCGACCGCCCCAAAAATAAGCCTCCTGTATCCTGTATACTTATAACGTTTTCGGATTCGGATTACTTCCCACCAGCCTTATTCTTGGGTCGGGGGGAGGGAGGGAGGGGGGTTGGTTGTGCTCGACGACATTCATCATTCTGTCCTTTTTATTTACATAAAAAAAAAGTCTGCCCTTCTAGTCTCGTCGACGACACGATCTCGCCCGGCCCAAGAATAATTTTTATTTTAAGTGTCAAATTTAAATGTTTACTTTCATTTTCTCGGTGTACGGTGAAGAAATGAAATTTGTCTGACCTATTCGGTTTTTCGCTGTTGTCAGCAATAGTAAATTGTTAATATTATGGATTACGCTGACATTATCAAAAAAATGAGCTGAAAATGAACTGTCAGTGCAAAAGTGCACTTAATCCGAAAACGGTATTACTTAAGTACACATAATAAAAACCTTTATTTTTTATTATTTTAATCTTAAAACGTAAATAATATCAACTTGGAACTACTTGCAAACTAAGGAATGTAAAAGGTAAGTATCATGTTTTAATTTATACAATATAGTAGAGGGCACTACACGAACGTGTGTTAAAAGAGAGGCAAGTCTTATACTTTTAAAAAGTTCAAAGAAAACGTACGAATACTATTAAAAAAACTTATTTCCTAAAACAAACAAATTTAGGAAGATATGAACAAACACAGAACCTGAAAATACTATGTTACTATTTCAATTAAAAACTTGCAATTATTGGGAATTTTTACTACCCATTATTCAACGGAAATCAATTGGGTTATGAAGTCATTGGAAAATAGTATTGGGAAAATTAATTACCAGTAGTGGTCGGTTTAATTTGCTTAAAATGGAAGATAGCCGGGACATTTCAGTGTACCCATTTTTGTTATAAAACCCAAATGGATAAATAAGTACCAATAAAATAAAAAGCACCGTTTTTCCAGGTTCTTTCTTTTTCCACCAGAGGGGGAGCCGAATTATAAAATTCCCAATTATGCGTTACTTTTCTTGCACACTGTATAATCGGTAGAAGTGTTATGTTAACCTAACCTAAGTTAACCTCCTGGTACGAAACTCAAAATTTAGAAAATTGCGAGCAAAACGTAATTTTAAGATTTGGTACCAGGAGGTTATAATGTGCGAAGAGGTATTTTAATAAACTGAAATTTCTCAAATACCTCCTCGACTATTATAACCTCCTGGTACGAAACTCAAAATTTAGAAAATTGCGAGAAAAACGTAATTTTAAGATTTGGTACCAGGAGGTTATGATGTGCGAAGAGGTATTTTAATAAACTGAAATTTTTCAAATACCTCCTCGACTATTATAAACTCCTGGTACGAAACTCAAAATTTAGAAAATTGCGAGCAAAACGTAATTTTCAGATTTGGTACCAGGAGGTTATGAGGTGCGAAGAGGTATTTTAATAAACTGAAATTTCTCAAATACCTCCTCGACTATTATAACCTCCTGGTACGAAACTCAAAATTGCGAGCAAAACGTAATTTTAAGATTTGGTACCAGGAGGTTATGATGTGCGAAGAGGTATTTTAATAAACTGAAATTTCTCAAATACCTCCTCGACTATTATAACCTCCTGGTACGAAACTCAAAATTGCGAGCAAAACGTAATTTTAAGATTTGGTACCAGGAGGTTATGATGTGCGAAGAGGTATTTTAATAAACTGAAATTTCTCAAATACCTCCTCGACTATTATAACCTCCTGGTACGAAACTCAAAATTTAGAAAATTGCGAGAAAAACGTAATTTTAAGATTTGGTACCAGGAGGTTATGATGTGCGAAGAGGTATTTTAATAAACTGAAATTTTTCAAATACCTCCTCGACTATTATAAACTCCTGGTACGAAACTCAAAATTTAGAAAATTGCGAGCAAAACGTAATTTTCAGATTTGGTACCAGGAGGTTATGAGGTGCGAAGAGGTATTTTAATAAACTGAAATTTCTCAAATACCTCCTCGACTATTATAACCTCCTGGTACGAAACTCAAAATTGCGAGCAAAACGTAATTTTAAGATTTGGTACCAGGAGGTTATGATGTGCGAAGAGGTATTTTAATAAACTGAAATTTCTCAAATACCTCCTCGACTATTATAACCTCCTGGTACGAAACTCAAAATTGCGAGCAAAACGTAATTTTAAGATTTGGTACCAGGAGGTTATGATGTGCGAAGAGGTATTTTAATAAACTGAAATTTCTCAAATACCTCCTCGACTATTATAACCTCCTGGTACGAAACTCAAAATTGCGAGCAAAACGTAATTTTAAGATTTGGTACCAGGAGGTTATGATGTGCGAAGAGGTATTTTAATAAACTGAAATTTCTCAAATACCTCCTCGACTATTATAACCTCCTGGTACGAAACTCAAAATTGCGAGCAAAACGTAATTTTAAGATTTGGTACCAGGAGGTTATGATGTGCGAAGAGGTATTTTAATAAACTGAAATTTCTCAAATACCTCCTCGACTATTATAACCTCCTGGTACGAAACTCAAAATTGCGAGCAAAACGTAATTTTAAGATTTGGTACCAGGAGGTTATGATGTGCGAAGAGGTATTTTAATAAACTGAAATTTCTCAAATACCTCCTCGACTATTATAACCTCCTGGTACGAAACTCAAAATTTAGAAAATTGCGAGAAAAACGTAATTTTAAGATTTGGTACCAGGAGGTTATGATGTGCGAAGAGGTATTTTAATAAACTGAAATTTTTCAAATACCTCCTCGACTATTATAAACTCCTGGTACGAAACTCAAAATTTAGAAAATTGCGAGCAAAACGTAATTTTCAGATTTGGTACCAGGAGGTTATGAGGTGCGAAGAGGTATTTTAATAAACTGAAATTTCTCAAATACCTCCTCGACTATTATAACCTCCTGGTACGAAACTCAAAATTGCGAGCAAAACGTAATTTTAAGATTTGGTACCAGGAGGTTATGATGTGCGAAGAGGTATTTTAATAAACTGAAATTTCTCAAATACCTCCTCGACTATTATAACCTCCTGGTACGAAACTCAAAATTGCGAGCAAAACGTAATTTTAAGATTTGGTACCAGGAGGTTATGATGTGCGAAGAGGTATTTTAATAAACTGAAATTTCTCAAATACCTCCTCGACTATTATAACCTCCTGGTACGAAACTCAAAATTGCGAGCAAAACGTAATTTTAAGATTTGGTACCAGGAGGTTATGATGTGCGAAGAGGTATTTTAATAAACTGAAATTTCTCAAATACCTCCTCGACTATTATAACCTCCTGGTACGAAACTCAAAATTGCGAGCAAAACGTAATTTTAAGATTTGGTACCAGGAGGTTATGATGTGCGAAGAGGTATTTTAATAAACTGAAATTTCTCAAATACCTCCTCGACTATTATAACCTCCTGGTACGAAACTCAAAATTGCGAGCAAAACGTAATTTTAAGATTTGGTACCAGGAGGTTATGATGTGCGAAGAGGTATTTTAATAAACTGAAATTTCTCAAATACCTCCTCGACTATTATAACCTCCTGGTACGAAACTCAAAATTGCGAGCAAAACGTAATTTTAAGATTTGGTACCAGGAGGTTATGATGTGCGAAGAGGTATTTTAATAAACTGAAATTTCTCAAATACCTCCTCGACTATTATAAACTCCTGGTACGAAACTCAAAATTTAGAAAATTGCGAGCAAAACGTAATTTTCAGATTTGGTACCAGGAGGTTATGATGTGCGAAGAGGTATTTTAATAAACTGAAATTTTTCAAATACCTCCTCGACTATTATAAACTCCTGGTACGAAACTCAAAATTTAGAAAATTGCGAGCAAAACGTAATTTTCAGATTTGGTACCAGGAGGTTATGAGGTGCGAAGAGGTATTTTAATAAACTGAAATTTCTCAAATACCTCCTCGACTATTATAACCTCCTGGTACGAAACTCAAAATTGCGAGCAAAACGTAATTTTAAGATTTGGTACCAGGAGGTTATGATGTGCGAAGAGGTATTTTAATAAACTGAAATTTCTCAAATACCTCCTCGACTATTATAACCTCCTGGTACGAAACTCAAAATTGCGAGCAAAACGTAATTTTAAGATTTGGTACCAGGAGGTTATGATGTGCGAAGAGGTATTTTAATAAACTGAAATTTTTCAAATACCTCCTCGACTATTATAAACTCCTGGTACGAAACTCAAAATTTAGAAAATTGCGAGCAAAACGTAATTTTCAGATTTGGTACCAGGAGGTTATGAGGTGCGAAGAGGTATTTTAATAAACTGAAATTTCTCAAATACCTCCTCGACTATTATAACCTCCTGGTACGAAACTCAAAATTGCGAGCAAAACGTAATTTTAAGATTTGGTACCAGGAGGTTATGATGTGCGAAGAGGTATTTTAATAAACTGAAATTTCTCAAATACCTCCTCGACTATTATAACCTCCTGGTACGAAACTCAAAATTGCGAGCAAAACGTAATTTTAAGATTTGGTACCAGGAGGTTATGATGTGCGAAGAGGTATTTTAATAAACTGAAATTTTTCAAATACCTCCTCGACTATTATAAACTCCTGGTACGAAACTCAAAATTTAGAAAATTGCGAGCAAAACGTAATTTTCAGATTTGGTACCAGGAGGTTATGAGGTGCGAAGAGGTATTTTAATAAACTGAAATTTCTCAAATACCTCCTCGAATATTATAACCTCCTGGTACGAAACTCAAAATTGCGAGCAAAACGTAATTTTAAGATTTGGTACCAGGAGGTTATGATGTGCGAAGAGGTATTTTAATAAACTGAAATTTCTCAAATACCTCCTCGACTATTATAACCTCCTGGTACGAAACTCAAAATTGCGAGCAAAACGTAATTTTAAGATTTGGTACCAGGAGGTTATGATGTGCGAAGAGGTATTTTAATAAACTGAAATTTCTCAAATACCTCCTCGACTATTATAACCTCCTGGTACGAAACTCAAAATTGCGAGCAAAACGTAATTTTAAGATTTGGTACCAGGAGGTTATGATGTGCGAAGAGGTATTTTAATAAACTGAAATTTTTCAAATACCTCCTCGACTATTATAAACTCCTGGTACGAAACTCAAAATTTAGAAAATTGCGAGCAAAACGTAATTTTCAGATTTGGTACCAGGAGGTTATGAGGTGCGAAGAGGTATTTTAATAAACTGAAATTTCTCAAATACCTCCTCGACTATTATAACCTCCTGGTACGAAACTCAAAATTGCGAGCAAAACGTAATTTTAAGATTTGGTACCAGGAGGTTATGATGTGCGAAGAGGTATTTTAATAAACTGAAATTTTTCAAATACCTCCTCGACTATTATAAACTCCTGGTACGAAACTCAAAATTTAGAAAATTGCGAGCAAAACGTAATTTTCAGATTTGGTACCAGGAGGTTATGAGGTGCGAAGAGGTATTTTAATAAACTGAAATTTCTCAAATACCTCCTCGACTTTTATAACCTCCTGGTACGAAACTCAAAATTTAGAAAATTGCGAGCAAAACGTAATTTTAAGATTTGGTACCAGGAGGTTATGATGTGCGAAGAGGTATTTTAATAAACTGAAATTTCTCAAATACCTCCTCGACTATTATAACCTCCTGGTACGAAACTCAAAATTTAGAAAATTGCGAGCAAAACGTAATTTTAAGATTTGGTACCAGGAGGTTATGATGTGCGAAGAGGTATTTTAATAAACTGAAATTTCTCAAATACCTCCTCGACTATTATAACCTCCTGGTACGAAACTCAAAATTTAGAAAATTGCGAGCAAAACGTAATTTTAAGATTTGGTACCAGGAGGTTATGATGTGCGAAGAGGTATTTTAATAAACTGAAATTTTTCAAATACCTCCTCGACTATTATAAACTCCTGGTACGAAACTCAAAATTTAGAAAATTGCGAGCAAAACGTAATTTTCAGATTTGGTACCAGGAGGTTATGAGGTGCGAAGAGGTATTTTAATAAACTGAAATTTCTCAAATACCTCCTCGACTATTATAACCTCCTGGTACGAAACTCAAAATTTAGAAAATTGCGAGCAAAACGTAATTTTAAGATTTGGTACCAGGAGGTTATGATGTGCGAAGAGGTATTTTAATAAACTGAAATTTTTCAAATACCTCCTCGACTATTATAAACTCCTGGTACGAAACTCAAAATTTAGAAAATTGCGAGCAAAACGTAATTTTCAGATTTGGTACCAGGAGGTTATGAGGTGCGAAGAGGTATTTTAATAAACTGAAATTTCTCAAATACCTCCTCGACTATTATAACCTCCTGGTACGAAACTCAAAATTGCGAGCAAAACGTAATTTTAAGATTTGGTACCAGGAGGTTATGATGTGCGAAGAGGTATTTTAATAAACTGAAATTTTTCAAATACCTCCTCGACTATTATAAACTCCTGGTACGAAACTCAAAATTTAGAAAATTGCGAGCAAAACGTAATTTTCAGATTTGGTACCAGGAGGTTATGAGGTGCGAAGAGGTATTTTAATAAACTGAAATTTCTCAAATACCTCCTCGACTATTATAACCTCCTGGTACGAAACTCAAAATTGCGAGCAAAACGTAATTTTAAGATTTGGTACCAGGAGGTTATGATGTGCGAAGAGGTATTTTAATAAACTGAAATTTCTCAAATACCTCCTCGACTATTATAACCTCCTGGTACGAAACTCAAAATTGCGAGCAAAACGTAATTTTAAGATTTGGTACCAGGAGGTTATGATGTGCGAAGAGGTATTTTAATAAACTGAAATTTTTCAAATACCTCCTCGACTATTATAAACTCCTGGTACGAAACTCAAAATTTAGAAAATTGCGAGCAAAACGTAATTTTCAGATTTGGTACCAGGAGGTTATGAGGTGCGAAGAGGTATTTTAATAAACTGAAATTTCTCAAATACCTCCTCGACTTTTATAACCTCCTGGTACGAAACTCAAAATTTAGAAAATTGCGAGCAAAACGTAATTTTAAGATTTGGTACCAGGAGGTTATGATGTGCGAAGAGGTATTTTAATAAACTGAAATTTCTCAAATACCTCCTCGACTATTATAACCTCCTGGTACGAAACTCAAAATTTAGAAAATTGCGAGCAAAACGTAATTTTAAGATTTGGTACCAGGAGGTTATGATGTGCGAAGAGGTATTTTAATAAACTGAAATTTCTCAAATACCTCCTCGACTATTATAACCTCCTGGTACGAAACTCAAAATTTAGAAAATTGCGAGCAAAACGTAATTTTAAGATTTGGTACCAGGAGGTTATGATGTGCGAAGAGGTATTTTAATAAACTGAAATTTTTCAAATACCTCCTCGACTATTATAAACTCCTGGTACGAAACTCAAAATTTAGAAAATTGCGAGCAAAACGTAATTTTCAGATTTGGTACCAGGAGGTTATGAGGTGCGAAGAGGTATTTTAATAAACTGAAATTTCTCAAATACCTCCTCGACTATTATAACCTCCTGGTACGAAACTCAAAATTTAGAAAATTGCGAGCAAAACGTAATTTTAAGATTTGGTACCAGGAGGTTATGATGTGCGAAGAGATATTTTAATAAACTGAAATTTTTCAAATACCTCCTCGACTATTATAAACTCCTGGTACGAAACTCAAAATTTAGAAAATTGCGAGCAAAACGTAATTTTCAGATTTGGTACCAGGAGGTTATGAGGTGCGAAGAGGTATTTTAATAAACTGAAATTTCTCAAATACCTCCTCGACTATTATAACCTCCTGGTACGAAACTCAAAATTGCGAGCAAAACGTAATTTTAAGATTTGGTACCAGGAGGTTATGATGTGCGAAGAGGTATTTTAATAAACTGAAATTTTTCAAATACCTCCTCGACTATTATAAACTCCTGGTACGAAACTCAAAATTTAGAAAATTGCGAGCAAAACGTAATTTTCAGATTTGGTACCAGGAGGTTATGAGGTGCGAAGAGGTATTTTAATAAACTGAAATTTCTCAAATACCTCCTCGACTATTATAACCTCCTGGTACGAAACTCAAAATTGCGAGCAAAACGTAATTTTAAGATTTGGTACCAGGAGGTTATGATGTGCGAAGAGGTATTTTAATAAACTGAAATTTTTCAAATACCTCCTCGACTATTATAAACTCCTGGTACGAAACTCAAAATTTAGAAAATTGCGAGCAAAACGTAATTTTCAGATTTGGTACCAGGAGGTTATGAGGTGCGAAGAGGTATTTTAATAAACTGAAATTTCTCAAATACCTCCTCGACTTTTATAACCTCCTGGTACGAAACTCAAAATTTAGAAAATTGCGAGCAAACCGTAATTTTAAGATTTGGTACCAGGAGGTTATGATGTGCGAAGAGGTATTTTAATACACTGAAATTTTTCAAATACCTCCTCGAATATTATAACCTCCTGGTACGAAACTCAAAATTTACAAAATTGCGAGCAAAACGTAATTTTAAGATTTGGTACCAGGAGGTTATGATGTGCGAAGAGGTATTTTAATAAACTGAAATTTTTCAAATACCTCCTCGACTATTATAACCCCCTGGTACGAAACTCAAAATTTAGAAAATTGCGAGCAAAACGTAATTTTCAGATTTGGTACCAGGAGGTTATGATGTGCGAAGAGGTATTTTAATACACTGAAATTTTTCAAATACCTCCTCGAATATTATAACCCCCTGGTACGAAACTCAAAATTTAGAAAATTGCGAGCAAAACGTAATTTTCAGATTTGGTACCAGGAGGTTATGATGTGCGAAGAGGTATTTTAATAAACTGAAATTTTTCAAATACCTCCTCGACTATTATAACCCCCTGGTACGAAACTCAAAATTTAGAAAATTGCGAGCAAAACGTAATTTTCAGATTTGGTACCAGGAGGTTATGATGTGCGAAGAGGTATTTTAATAAACTGAAATTTCTCAAATACCTCCTCGACTATTATAACCTCCTGGTACGAAACTCAAAATTTAGAAAATTGCGAGCAAAACGTAATTTTAAGATTTGGTACCAGGAGGTTATGATGTGCGAAGAGGTATTTTAATAAACTGAAATTTTTCAAATACCTCCTCGACTATTATAAACTCCTGGTACGAAACTCAAAATTTAGAAAATTGCGAGCAAAACGTAATTTTCAGATTTGGTACCAGGAGGTTATGAGGTGCGAAGAGGTATTTTAATAAACTGAAATTTCTCAAATACCTCCTCGACTATTATAACCTCCTGGTACGAAACTCAAAATTGCGAGCAAAACGTAATTTTAAGATTTGGTACCAGGAGGTTATGATGTGCGAAGAGGTATTTTAATAAACTGAAATTTCTCAAATACCTCCTCGACTATTATAACCTCCTGGTACGAAACTCAAAATTTAGAAAATTGCGAGCAAAACGTAATTTTAAGATTTGGTACCAGGAGGTTATGATGTGCGAAGAGGTATTTTAATAAACTGAAATTTTTCAAATACCTCCTCGACTATTATAAACTCCTGGTACGAAACTCAAAATTTAGAAAATTGCGAGCAAAACGTAATTTTCAGATTTGGTACCAGGAGGTTATGAGGTGCGAAGAGGTATTTTAATAAACTGAAATTTCTCAAATACCTCCTCGACTATTATAACCTCCTGGTACGAAACTCAAAATTGCGAGCAAAACGTAATTTTAAGATTTGGTACCAGGAGGTTATGATGTGCGAAGAGGTATTTTAATAAACTGAAATTTTTCAAATACCTCCTCGACTATTATAAACTCCTGGTACGAAACTCAAAATTTAGAAAATTGCGAGCAAAACGTAATTTTCAGATTTGGTACCAGGAGGTTATGAGGTGCGAAGAGGTATTTTAATACACTGAAATTTTTCAAATACCTCCTCGAATATTATAACCTCCTGGTACGAAACTCAAAATTGCGAGCAAAACGTAATTTTAAGATTTGATACCAGGAGGTTATGATGTGCGAAGAGGTATTTTAATAAACTGAAATTTTTCAAATACCTCCTCGAATATTATAACCTCCTGGTACGAAACTCAAAATTTACAAAATTGCGAGCAAACCGTAATTTTAAGATTTGGTACCAGGAGGTTATGATGTGCGAAGAGGTATTTTAATAAACTGAAATTTTTCAAATACCTCTTCGAATATTATAACCTCCTGGTACGAAACTCAAAATTTACAAAATTGCGAGCAAAACGTAATTTTAAGATTTGGTACCAGGAGGTTATGATGTGCGAAGAGGTATTTTAATAAACTGAAATTTCTCAAATACCTCCTCGACTATTATAACCTCCTGGTACGAAACTCAAAATTTACAAAATTGCGAGCAAAACGTAATTTTAAGATTTGGTACCAGGAGGTTATGATGTGCGAAGAGGTATTTTAATACACTGAAATTTTTCAAATACCTCCTCGAATATTATAACCTCCTGGTACGAAACTCAAAATTGCGAGCAAAACGTAATTTTAAGATTTGGTACCAGGAGGTTATCAGGTTCGAAGAGGTATTTTAATAAACTGAAATTTCTCAAATACCTCCTCGACTATTATAACCTCCTGGTACGAAACTCAAAATTTACAAAATTGCGAGCAAAACGTAATTTTAAGATTTGGTACCAGGAGGTTATGAGGTTCGAAGAGGTATTTTAATAAACTGAAATTTCTCAAATACCTCCTCGACTATTATAACCTCCTGGTACGAAACTCAAAATTTACAAAATTGCGAGCAAAACGTAATTTTAAGATTTGGTACCAGGAGGTTATGAGGTTCGAAGAGGTATTTTAATACACTGAAATTTTTCAAATACCTCTTCGAATATTATAACCTCCTGGTACGAAACTCAAAATTTACAAAATTGCGAGCAAAACGTAATTTTAAGATTTGGTACCAGGAGGTTATGAGGTTCGAAGAGGTATTTTAATAAACTGAAATTTCTCAAATACCTCCTCGACTATTATAACCTCCTGGTACGAAACTCAAAATTTACAAAATTGCGAGCAAAACGTAATTTTAAGATTTGGTACCAGGAGGTTATGATGTGCGAAGAGGTATTTTAATACACTGAAATTTTTCAAATACCTCCTCGAATATTATAACCTCCTGGTACGAAACTCAAAATTTACAAAATTGCGAGCAAAACGTAATTTTAAGATTTGGTACCAGGAGGTTATGAGGTTCGAAGAGGTATTTTAATAAACTGAAATTTCTCAAATACCTCCTCGACTATTATAACCTCCTGGTACGAAACTCAAAATTTACAAAATTGCGAGCAAAACGTAATTTTAAGATTTGGTACCAGGAGGTTATGAGGTTCGAAGAGGTATTTTAATAAACTGAAATTTCTCAAATACCTCCTCGACTATTATAACCTCCTGGTACGAAACTCAAAATTTACAAAATTGCGAGCAAAACGTAATTTTAAGATTTGGTACCAGGAGGTTATGATGTGCGAAGAGGTATTTTAATACACTGAAATTTTTCAAATACCTCCTCGAATATTATAACCTCCTGGTACGAAACTCAAAATTTACAAAATTGCGAGCAAAACGTAATTTTAAGATTTGGTACCAGGAGGTTATGATGTGCGAAGAGGTATTTTAATACACTGAAATTTTTCAAATACCTCCTCGAATATTATAACCTCCTGGTACGAAACTCAAAATTTACAAAATTGCGAGCAAAACGTAATTTTAAGATGTGGTACCAGGAGGTTATGATGTGCGAAGAGGTATTTTAATAAACTGAAATTTTTTCAAATACCTCCTCGAATATTATAACCTCGTACAAAACTCAAAATTTACAAAATTGCGAGGAAAATATAATTTTAAGTTTTGAAAAATTTTGGTTACATAAAATACCTCTTTTCACATCATAACTCCTGGTACCAAATCTAAAAATTATGTTTTGTTCGCAATTTTGTAAATTTTGAGTTTCGTACCAGGAGGTTATAATAACCGAGGAGGTATTTGAAAAATTTTAATAGAAAAAAATACCTCTTCGCACATCATAACCTCCTGGTACCAAATCTTAAAATTTCGTTTTTCTTGCATCTTTTTAAATTTTGGTAGCAGGTGGTCATTTTAAAATTTTTATGCAACTTCTGGTGCTGTATGTTTGGTTGCCTATATTATTAAATTAAATTTATTTTTTAAATCTATCATATATATCTTACTCCTATTGATAAGACATAAGGATTCTTTTCTGATTTGAATTTAATATTAAATATTTTTTTATTTATTAAGAATTGGAATGAATTGGCAACTAATAGTAAATGTGTTCTTATTTTTATTCTAATAAAATAAATAAAAACCTGTTAATTTTCTTTACAAGTTTTTGATTTTTCATCTTGTGTTTTTATAATTTTCTTTTTGTTTGGATCGCTTTTTAGTTTCTAAAAAGCTAGGATTCTTCTCTTTTTGCCATTGTTGTTGCGGCGCCATCTAGTAGTAAGAGGCCAGAGGACGGCAGTGGATAGGCTGGTAGCGCTCTGTAAAGACATGTAAAGAACTTGAGATATAGGCCACTTTAGATGCTGTATGTTTGGTTGCCTATAATATTTTCACAGAAGCAAAAATAATTTGCGCGTAAACAATCTTATAACTTGGAGAGTATAACATTTAATCTTGTAATGTATTCTTTGCATAGAAATAATAAAGAATATTATAGATAATCTCTTTTTCTCTCTTTCCAAACAAAGACCCCGCATTTTTTAAAAATAATTGCATAACGCAAATGAGACCCGTACGATATTTGTTTACAAAATATTATAGGCAACCAAACATACAGCATCTAAAGTGGCCTATATCTAAAGTTCTTTACGTTGTCTTTACAGAGCGCTACCAGCCTATCCACTGCCGTCCTCTGGCCTCTTAATGCTAGATGGCGCCGCAACAGCAATAACAAAAAGAGAAGAATCCTAGCTTTTTAGAAACTAAAAATCAATACCAACAAAAAGAGAATTATAAAAACACAAGATGAAAAATCAAAAACTTGTAAAGAAAATTAACAGGTTTTTATTTATTTTATTAAAATAAAAATAAGAACACATTTACTATTAGTTGCCAATTCATTCCAATTCTTAATAAATAAAAAAATATTTAATATTAAATTCAAATCAGAACAAGAAGTTGCATACATATTAAAATGACCACCTGCTACCAAAATTTAAAAAATTGCGAGAAAAACGTAATTTTAAGATTTGGTACCAGGAGGTTATGATGTGCGAAGAGGTATTTTAATAAACTGAATTTTTTTCAAATACCTCCTCGTATATTATAACCTCCTGGTACGAAACTCAAAATTTAGAAAATTGCGAGCAAAACGTAATTTTAAGATTTGGTACCAGGAGGTTATGATGTGCGAAGAGGTATTTTAATAAACTGAAATTTTTCAAATACCTCCTCGAATATTATAACCTCCTGGTACGAAACTCAAAATTTAGAAAATTGCGAGCAAAACGTAATTTTAAGATTTGGTACCAGGAGGTTATGATGTGCGAAGTGGTATTTTAATAAACTGAAATTTTTCAAATACCTCCTCGAATATTATAACCTCCTGGTACGAAACTCAAAATTTAGAAAATTGCGAGCAAAACGTAATTTTAAGATTTGGTACCAGGAGGTTATGATGTGCGAAGAGGTATTTTAATAAACTGAAATTTTTCAAATACCTCCTCGAATATTATAACCTCCTGGTACGAAACTCAAAATTTAGAAAATTGCGAGCAAAACGTAATTTTAAGATTTGGTAACAGGAGGTTATGATGTGCGAAGAGGTATTTTAATAAACTGAAATTTTTCAAATACCTCCTCGAATATTATAACCTCCTGGTACGAAACTCAAGATTTAGAAAATTGCGAGCAAAACGTAATTTTAAGATTTGGTACCAGGAGGTTATGATGTGCGAAGAGGTATTTTAATAAACTGAAATTTCTCAAATACCTCCTCGAATATTATAACCTCCTGGTACGAAACTCAAAATTGCGAGCAAAACGTAATTTTAAGATTTGGTACCAGGAGGTTATGATGTGCGAAGAGGTATTTTAATAAACTGAAATTTTTCAAATACCTCCTCGAATATTATAACCTCCTGGTACGAAACTCAAAATTTAGAAAATTGCGAGCAAAACGTAATTTTAAGATTTGGTAACAGGAGGTTATGATGTGCGAAGAGGTATTTTAATAAACTGAAATTTTTCAAATACCTCCTCGAATATTATAACCTCCTGGTACGAAACTCAAAATTTAGAAAATTGCGAGCAAAACGTAATTTTCAGATTTGGTACCAGGAGGTTATGAGGTGCGAAGAGGTATTTTAATAAACTGAAATTTCTCAAATACCTCCTCGACTATTATAACCTCCTGGTACGAAACTCAAAATTGCGAGCAAAACGTAATTTTAAGATTTGGTACCAGGAGGTTATGATGTGCGAAGAGGTATTTTAATAAACTGAAATTTCTCAAATACCTCCTCGACTATTATAACCTCCTGGTACGAAACTCAAAATTGCGAGCAAAACGTAATTTTAAGATTTGGTACCAGGAGGTTATGATGTGCGAAGAGGTATTTTAATAAACTGAAATTTTTCAAATACCTCCTCGACTATTATAAACTCCTGGTACGAAACTCAAAATTTAGAAAATTGCGAGCAAAACGTAATTTTCAGATTTGGTACCAGGAGGTTATGAGGTGCGAAGAGGTATTTTAATAAACTGAAATTTCTCAAATACCTCCTCGACTTTTATAACCTCCTGGTACGAAACTCAAAATTTAGAAAATTGCGAGCAAAACGTAATTTTAAGATTTGGTACCAGGAGGTTATGATGTGCGAAGAGGTATTTTAATAAACTGAAATTTCTCAAATACCTCCTCGACTATTATAACCTCCTGGTACGAAACTCAAAATTTAGAAAATTGCGAGCAAAACGTAATTTTAAGATTTGGTACCAGGAGGTTATGATGTGCGAAGAGGTATTTTAATAAACTGAAATTTCTCAAATACCTCCTCGACTATTATAACCTCCTGGTACGAAACTCAAAATTTAGAAAATTGCGAGCAAAACGTAATTTTAAGATTTGGTACCAGGAGGTTATGATGTGCGAAGAGGTATTTTAATAAACTGAAATTTTTCAAATACCTCCTCGACTATTATAAACTCCTGGTACGAAACTCAAAATTTAGAAAATTGCGAGCAAAACGTAATTTTCAGATTTGGTACCAGGAGGTTATGAGGTGCGAAGAGGTATTTTAATAAACTGAAATTTCTCAAATACCTCCTCGACTATTATAACCTCCTGGTACGAAACTCAAAATTTAGAAAATTGCGAGCAAAACGTAATTTTAAGATTTGGTACCAGGAGGTTATGATGTGCGAAGAGATATTTTAATAAACTGAAATTTTTCAAATACCTCCTCGACTATTATAAACTCCTGGTACGAAACTCAAAATTTAGAAAATTGCGAGCAAAACGTAATTTTCAGATTTGGTACCAGGAGGTTATGAGGTGCGAAGAGGTATTTTAATAAACTGAAATTTCTCAAATACCTCCTCGACTATTATAACCTCCTGGTACGAAACTCAAAATTGCGAGCAAAACGTAATTTTAAGATTTGGTACCAGGAGGTTATGATGTGCGAAGAGGTATTTTAATAAACTGAAATTTTTCAAATACCTCCTCGACTATTATAAACTCCTGGTACGAAACTCAAAATTTAGAAAATTGCGAGCAAAACGTAATTTTCAGATTTGGTACCAGGAGGTTATGAGGTGCGAAGAGGTATTTTAATAAACTGAAATTTCTCAAATACCTCCTCGACTATTATAACCTCCTGGTACGAAACTCAAAATTGCGAGCAAAACGTAATTTTAAGATTTGGTACCAGGAGGTTATGATGTGCGAAGAGGTATTTTAATAAACTGAAATTTTTCAAATACCTCCTCGACTATTATAAACTCCTGGTACGAAACTCAAAATTTAGAAAATTGCGAGCAAAACGTAATTTTCAGATTTGGTACCAGGAGGTTATGAGGTGCGAAGAGGTATTTTAATAAACTGAAATTTCTCAAATACCTCCTCGACTTTTATAACCTCCTGGTACGAAACTCAAAATTTAGAAAATTGCGAGCAAACCGTAATTTTAAGATTTGGTACCAGGAGGTTATGATGTGCGAAGAGGTATTTTAATACACTGAAATTTTTCAAATACCTCCTCGAATATTATAACCTCCTGGTACGAAACTCAAAATTTACAAAATTGCGAGCAAAACGTAATTTTAAGATTTGGTACCAGGAGGTTATGATGTGCGAAGAGGTATTTTAATAAACTGAAATTTCTCAAATACCTCCTCGACTATTATAACCTCCTGGTACGAAACTCAAAATTTAGAAAATTGCGAGCAAAACGTAATTTTCAGATTTGGTACCAGGAGGTTATGATGTGCGAAGAGGTATTTTAATACACTGAAATTTTTCAAATACCTCCTCGAATATTATAACCCCCTGGTACGAAACTCAAAATTTAGAAAATTGCGAGCAAAACGTAATTTTCAGATTTGGTACCAGGAGGTTATGATGTGCGAAGAGGTATTTTAATAAACTGAAATTTTTCAAATACCTCCTCGACTATTATAACCCCCTGGTACGAAACTCAAAATTTAGAAAATTGCGAGCAAAACGTAATTTTCAGATTTGGTACCAGGAGGTTATGATGTGCGAAGAGGTATTTTAATAAACTGAAATTTCTCAAATACCTCCTCGACTATTATAACCTCCTGGTACGAAACTCAAAATTTAGAAAATTGCGAGCAAAACGTAATTTTAAGATTTGGTACCAGGAGGTTATGATGTGCGAAGAGGTATTTTAATAAACTGAAATTTTTCAAATACCTCCTCGACTATTATAAACTCCTGGTACGAAACTCAAAATTTAGAAAATTGCGAGCAAAACGTAATTTTCAGATTTGGTACCAGGAGGTTATGAGGTGCGAAGAGGTATTTTAATAAACTGAAATTTCTCAAATACCTCCTCGACTATTATAACCTCCTGGTACGAAACTCAAAATTGCGAGCAAAACGTAATTTTAAGATTTGGTACCAGGAGGTTATGATGTGCGAAGAGGTATTTTAATAAACTGAAATTTCTCAAATACCTCCTCGACTATTATAACCTCCTGGTACGAAACTCAAAATTTAGAAAATTGCGAGCAAAACGTAATTTTAAGATTTGGTACCAGGAGGTTATGATGTGCGAAGAGGTATTTTAATAAACTGAAATTTTTCAAATACCTCCTCGACTATTATAAACTCCTGGTACGAAACTCAAAATTTAGAAAATTGCGAGCAAAACGTAATTTTCAGATTTGGTACCAGGAGGTTATGAGGTGCGAAGAGGTATTTTAATAAACTGAAATTTCTCAAATACCTCCTCGACTATTATAACCTCCTGGTACGAAACTCAAAATTGCGAGCAAAACGTAATTTTAAGATTTGGTACCAGGAGGTTATGATGTGCGAAGAGGTATTTTAATAAACTGAAATTTTTCAAATACCTCCTCGACTATTATAAACTCCTGGTACGAAACTCAAAATTTAGAAAATTGCGAGCAAAACGTAATTTTCAGATTTGGTACCAGGAGGTTATGAGGTGCGAAGAGGTATTTTAATACACTGAAATTTTTCAAATACCTCCTCGAATATTATAACCTCCTGGTACGAAACTCAAAATTGCGAGCAAAACGTAATTTTAAGATTTGATACCAGGAGGTTATGATGTGCGAAGAGGTATTTTAATAAACTGAAATTTTTCAAATACCTCCTCGAATATTATAACCTCCTGGTACGAAACTCAAAATTTACAAAATTGCGAGCAAACCGTAATTTTAAGATTTGGTACCAGGAGGTTATGATGTGCGAAGAGGTATTTTAATAAACTGAAATTTTTCAAATACCTCTTCGAATATTATAACCTCCTGGTACGAAACTCAAAATTTACAAAATTGCGAGCAAAACGTAATTTTAAGATTTGGTACCAGGAGGTTATGATGTGCGAAGAGGTATTTTAATAAACTGAAATTTCTCAAATACCTCCTCGACTATTATAACCTCCTGGTACGAAACTCAAAATTTACAAAATTGCGAGCAAAACGTAATTTTAAGATTTGGTACCAGGAGGTTATGATGTGCGAAGAGGTATTTTAATACACTGAAATTTTTCAAATACCTCCTCGAATATTATAACCTCCTGGTACGAAACTCAAAATTGCGAGCAAAACGTAATTTTAAGATTTGGTACCAGGAGGTTATCAGGTTCGAAGAGGTATTTTAATAAACTGAAATTTCTCAAATACCTCCTCGACTATTATAACCTCCTGGTACGAAACTCAAAATTTACAAAATTGCGAGCAAAACGTAATTTTAAGATTTGGTACCAGGAGGTTATGAGGTTCGAAGAGGTATTTTAATAAACTGAAATTTCTCAAATACCTCCTCGACTATTATAACCTCCTGGTACGAAACTCAAAATTTACAAAATTGCGAGCAAAACGTAATTTTAAGATTTGGTACCAGGAGGTTATGAGGTTCGAAGAGGTATTTTAATACACTGAAATTTTTCAAATACCTCTTCGAATATTATAACCTCCTGGTACGAAACTCAAAATTTACAAAATTGCGAGCAAAACGTAATTTTAAGATTTGGTACCAGGAGGTTATGAGGTTCGAAGAGGTATTTTAATAAACTGAAATTTCTCAAATACCTCCTCGACTATTATAACCTCCTGGTACGAAACTCAAAATTTACAAAATTGCGAGCAAAACGTAATTTTAAGATTTGGTACCAGGAGGTTATGATGTGCGAAGAGGTATTTTAATACACTGAAATTTTTCAAATACCTCCTCGAATATTATAACCTCCTGGTACGAAACTCAAAATTTACAAAATTGCGAGCAAAACGTAATTTTAAGATTTGGTACCAGGAGGTTATGAGGTTCGAAGAGGTATTTTAATAAACTGAAATTTCTCAAATACCTCCTCGACTATTATAACCTCCTGGTACGAAACTCAAAATTTACAAAATTGCGAGCAAAACGTAATTTTAAGATTTGGTACCAGGAGGTTATGAGGTTCGAAGAGGTATTTTAATAAACTGAAATTTCTCAAATACCTCCTCGACTATTATAACCTCCTGGTACGAAACTCAAAATTTACAAAATTGCGAGCAAAACGTAATTTTAAGATTTGGTACCAGGAGGTTATGATGTGCGAAGAGGTATTTTAATACACTGAAATTTTTCAAATACCTCCTCGAATATTATAACCTCCTGGTACGAAACTCAAAATTTACAAAATTGCGAGCAAAACGTAATTTTAAGATTTGGTACCAGGAGGTTATGATGTGCGAAGAGGTATTTTAATACACTGAAATTTTTCAAATACCTCCTCGAATATTATAACCTCCTGGTACGAAACTCAAAATTTACAAAATTGCGAGCAAAACGTAATTTTAAGATGTGGTACCAGGAGGTTATGATGTGCGAAGAGGTATTTTAATAAACTGAAATTTTTTCAAATACCTCCTCGAATATTATAACCTCGTACAAAACTCAAAATTTACAAAATTGCGAGGAAAATATAATTTTAAGTTTTGAAAAATTTTGGTTACATAAAATACCTCTTTTCACATCATAACTCCTGGTACCAAATCTAAAAATTATGTTTTGTTCGCAATTTTGTAAATTTTGAGTTTCGTACCAGGAGGTTATAATAACCGAGGAGGTATTTGAAAAATTTTAATAGAAAAAAATACCTCTTCGCACATCATAACCTCCTGGTACCAAATCTTAAAATTTCGTTTTTCTTGCATCTTTTTAAATTTTGGTAGCAGGTGGTCATTTTAAAATTTTTATGCAACTTCTGGTGCTGTATGTTTGGTTGCCTATATTATTAAATTAAATTTATTTTTTAAATCTATCATATATATCTTACTCCTATTGATAAGACATAAGGATTCTTTTCTGATTTGAATTTAATATTAAATATTTTTTTATTTATTAAGAATTGGAATGAATTGGCAACTAATAGTAAATGTGTTCTTATTTTTATTCTAATAAAATAAATAAAAACCTGTTAATTTTCTTTACAAGTTTTTGATTTTTCATCTTGTGTTTTTATAATTTTCTTTTTGTTTGGATCGCTTTTTAGTTTCTAAAAAGCTAGGATTCTTCTCTTTTTGCCATTGTTGTTGCGGCGCCATCTAGTAGTAAGAGGCCAGAGGACGGCAGTGGATAGGCTGGTAGCGCTCTGTAAAGACATGTAAAGAACTTGAGATATAGGCCACTTTAGATGCTGTATGTTTGGTTGCCTATAATATTTTCACAGAAGCAAAAATAATTTGCGCGTAAACAATCTTATAACTTGGAGAGTATAACATTTAATCTTGTAATGTATTCTTTGCATAGAAATAATAAAGAATATTATAGATAATCTCTTTTTCTCTCTTTCCAAACAAAGACCCCGCATTTTTTAAAAATAATTGCATAACGCAAATGAGACCCGTACGATATTTGTTTACAAAATATTATAGGCAACCAAACATACAGCATCTAAAGTGGCCTATATCTAAAGTTCTTTACCTTGTCTTTACAGAGCGCTACCAGCCTATCCACTGCCGTCCTCTGGCCTCTTAATGCTAGATGGCGCCGCAACAGCAATAACAAAAAGAGAAGAATCCTAGCTTTTTAGAAACTAAAAATCAATACCAACAAAAAGAGAATTATAAAAACACAAGATGAAAAATCAAAAACTTGTAAAGAAAATTAACAGGTTTTTATTTATTTTATTAAAATAAAAATAAGAACACATTTACTATTAGTTGCCAATTCATTCCAATTCTTAATAAATAAAAAAATATTTAATATTAAATTCAAATCAGAACAAGAAGTTGCATACATATTAAAATGACCACCTGCTACCAAAATTTAAAAAATTGCGAGAAAAACGTAATTTTAAGATTTGGTACCAGGAGGTTATGATGTGCGAAGAGGTATTTTAATAAACTGAATTTTTTTCAAATACCTCCTCGTATATTATAACCTCCTGGTACGAAACTCAAAATTTAGAAAATTGCGAGCAAAACGTAATTTTAAGATTTGGTACCAGGAGGTTATGATGTGCGAAGAGGTATTTTAATAAACTGAAATTTTTCAAATACCTCCTCGAATATTATAACCTCCTGGTACGAAACTCAAAATTTAGAAAATTGCGAGCAAAACGTAATTTTAAGATTTGGTACCAGGAGGTTATGATGTGCGAAGTGGTATTTTAATAAACTGAAATTTTTCAAATACCTCCTCGAATATTATAACCTCCTGGTACGAAACTCAAAATTTAGAAAATTGCGAGCAAAACGTAATTTTAAGATTTGGTACCAGGAGGTTATGATGTGCGAAGAGGTATTTTAATAAACTGAAATTTTTCAAATACCTCCTCGAATATTATAACCTCCTGGTACGAAACTCAAAATTTAGAAAATTGCGAGCAAAACGTAATTTTAAGATTTGGTAACAGGAGGTTATGATGTGCGAAGAGGTATTTTAATAAACTGAAATTTTTCAAATACCTCCTCGAATATTATAACCTCCTGGTACGAAACTCAAGATTTAGAAAATTGCGAGCAAAACGTAATTTTAAGATTTGGTACCAGGAGGTTATGATGTGCGAAGAGGTATTTTAATAAACTGAAATTTCTCAAATACCTCCTCGAATATTATAACCTCCTGGTACGAAACTCAAAATTGCGAGCAAAACGTAATTTTAAGATTTGGTACCAGGAGGTTATGATGTGCGAAGAGGTATTTTAATAAACTGAAATTTTTCAAATACCTCCTCGAATATTATAACCTCCTGGTACGAAACTCAAAATTTAGAAAATTGCGAGCAAAACGTAATTTTAAGATTTGGTAACAGGAGGTTATGATGTGCGAAGAGGTATTTTAATAAACTGAAATTTTTCAAATACCTCCTCGAATATTATAACCTCCTGGTACGAAACTCAAGATTTAGAAAATTGCGAGCAAAACGTAATTTTAAGATTTGGTACCAGGAGGTTATGATGTGCGAAGAGGTATTTTAATAAACTGAAATTTCTCAAATACCTCCTCGAATATTATAACCTCCTGGTACGAAACTCAAAATTGCGAGCAAAACGTAATTTTAAGATTTGGTACCAGGAGGTTATGATGTGCGAAGAGGTATTTTAATAAACTGAAATTTTTCAAATACCTCCTCGAATATTATAACCTCCTGGTACGAAACTCAAGATTTAGAAAATTGCGAGCAAAACGTAATTTTAAGATTTGGTACCAGGAGGTTATGATGTGCGAAGAGGTATTTTAATAAACTGAAATTTCTCAAATACCTCCTCGAATATTATAACCTCCTGGTACGAAACTCAAAATTTAGAAAATTGCGAGCAAAACGTAATTTTAAGATTTGGTACCAGGAGGTTATGATGTGCGAAGAGGTATTTTAATAAACTGAATTTTTTCAAATACCTCCTCGAATATTATAACCTCCTGGTACGAAACTCAAAATTTACAAAATTGCGAGCAAAACGTAATTTTAAGATTTGGTACCAGGAGGTTATGATGTGCGAAGTGGTATTTTAATAAACTGAAATTTTTCAAATACCTCCTCGAATATTATAACCTCCTGGTACGAAACTCAAAATTTAGAAAATTGCGAGCAAAACGTAATTTTAAGATTTGGTACCAGGAGGTTATGATGTGCGAAGTGGTATTTTAATAAACTGAAATTTTTCAAATACCTCCTCGAATATTATAACCTCCTGGTACGAAACTCAAAATTTAGAAAATTGCGAGCAAAACGTAATTTTAAGATTTGGTACCAGGAGGTTATGATGTGCGAAGTGGTATTTTAATAAACTGAAATTTTTCAAATACCTCCTCGAATATTATAACCTCCTGGTACGAAACTCAAAATTTAGAAAATTGCGAGCAAAACGTAATTTTAAGATTTGGTACCAGGAGGTTATGATGTGCGAAGAGGTATTTTATGTAACCAAAATTTTTCAAATACCTACTCCAATATTATAATCTCCTGGTACGAAACTCAAAATTTAGAAAATTGCGAGCAAAACGTAATTTTAAGATTTGGTACCAGGAGGTTATGATGTGCGAAGTGGTATTTTAATAAACTGAAATTTTTCAAATACCTCCTCGAATATTATAACCTCCTGGTACGAAACTCAAAATTTAGAAAATTGCGAGCAAAACGTAATTTTAAGATTTGGTACCAGGAGGTTATGATGTGCGAAGTGGTATTTTAATAAACTGAAATTTTTCAAATACCTCCTCGAATATTATAACCTCCTGGTACGAAACTCAAAATTTAGAAAATTGCGAGCAAAACGTAATTTTAAGATTTGGTACCAGGAGGTTATGATGTGCGAAGAGGTATTTTATGTAACCAAAATTTTTCAAATACCTACTCCAATATTATAATCTCCTGGTACGAAACTCAAAATTTAGAAAATTGCGAGCAAAACGTAATTTTAAGATTTGGTACCAGGAGGTTATGATGTGCGAAGTGGTATTTTAATAAACTGAAATTTTTCAAATACCTCCTCGAATATTATAACCTCCTGGTACGAAACTCAAAATTTAGAAAATTGCGAGCAAAACGTAATTTTAAGATTTGGTACCAGGAGGTTATGATGTGCGAAGAGGTATTTTAATAAACTGAAATTTTTTCAAATACCTCCTCGAATATTATAACCTCCTCGTACAAAACTCAAAATTTACAAAATTGCGAGGAAAATATAATTTTAAGTTTTGAAAAATTTTGGTTACATAAAATACCTCTTTTCACATCATAACTCCTGGTACCAAATCTAAAAATTATATTTTGTTCGCAATTTTGTAAATTTTGAGTTTCGTACCAGGAGGTTGTAATAACCGAGGAGGTATTTGAAAAATTTTAATAGATAAAAATACCTCTTCGCACATCATAACCTCCTGGTACCAAATCTTAAAATTTCGTTTTTCTCGCAATTTTTTAAATTTTGGTAGCAGGTGGTCATTTTAAATTGTTTATGCAACTTCTGGTGCTGTATGTTTGGTTGCCTATATTATTAAATTAAATTTATTTTTTAAATCTATCATATAAATCTTACTCCTATTGATAAGACATAAGGATTCTTTTCTGATTTGAATTTAATATTAAATATTTTTTTATTTATTAAGAATTGGAATGAATTGGCAACTAATAGTAAATGTGTTCTTATTTTTATTCTAATAAAATAAATAAAAACCTGTTAATTTTCTTTACAAGTTTTTGATTTTTCATCTTGTGTTTTTATAATTTTCTTTTTGTTTGGATCGCTTTTTAGTTTCTAAAAAGCTAGGATTCTTCTCTTTTTGTTATTGCTGTTGCGGCGCCATCTAGCAGTAAGAGGCCAGAGGACGGCAGTGGATAGGCTGGTAGCGCTCTGTAAAGACATGGTAAAGAACTTGAGATATAGGCCACTTTAGATGCTGTATGTTTGGTTGCCTATAATATTTTCACAGAAGCAAAAATAATTTGCGCGTAAACAATCTTATAACTTGGAGAGTATAACATTTAATCTTGTAATGTATTCTTTGCATAGAAATAATAAAGAATATTATAGATAATCTCTTTTTCTCTCTTTCCAAACAAAGACCCCGCATTTTTTAATAATAATTGCATAACGCAAATGAGACCCGTACGATATTTGTTTACAAAATATTATAGGCAACCAAACATACAGCATCTAAAGTGGCCTATATCTTAAGTTCTTTACCTTGTCTTTACAGAGCGCTACCAGCCTATCCACTGCCGTCCTCTGGCCTCTTACTGCTAGATGGCGCCGCAACAGCAATAACAAAAAGAGAAGAATCCTAGCTTTTTGAAACTAAAAAGCAATACAAACAAAAAGAAAATTATAAAAACACAAGATGAAAAATCAAAAACTTGTAAAGAAAATTAACAGGTTTTTATTTATTTTATTAAAATAAAAATAAGAACACATTTACTATTAGTTGCCAATTCATTCCAATTCTTAATAAATAAAAAAATATTTATTATTAAATTCAAATCAGAAAAGAAATCCTTATGTCTTATCAATAGGAGTACTATTTATATGATAGATTTAAAAAATAAATTTAATTTAATAATATATAGGCAACCATACATACAGCACAAGAAGTTGCATAAACATTTTAAAATGACCACCTGCTACCAAAATTTAAAAAATTGCGAGAAAAACGTAATTTTAAGATTTGGTACCAGGAGGTTATGATGTGCGAAGAGGTATTTTAATAAACTGAAATTTCTCAAATACCTCCTCGAATATTATAACCTCCTGGTACGAAACTCAAAATTTAGAAAATTGCGAGCAAAACGTAATTTTAAGATTTGGTACCAGGAGGTTATGATGTGCGAAGAGGTATTTTAATAAACTGAAATTTTTCAAATACCTCCTCGAATATTATAACCTCCTGGTACGAAACTCAAAATTTACAAAATTGCGAGCAAAACGTAATTTTAAGATTTGGTACCAGGAGGTTATGATGTGCGAAGAGGTATTTTAATAAACTGAAATTTCTCAAATACCTCCTCGAATATTATAACCTCCTGGTACGAAACTCAAAATTTACAAAATTGCGAGCAAAACGTAATTTTAAGATTTGGTACCAGGAGGTTATGATGTGCGAAGAGGTATTTTAATAAACTGAATTTTTTTCAAATACCTCCTCGAATATTATAACCTCCTGGTACGAAACTCAAAATTTACAAAATTGCGAGCAAAACGTAATTTTAAGATGTGGTACCAGGAGGTAATGATATGCGAAGAGGTATTTTAATAAACTGAAATTTTTCAAATACCTCCTCGAATATTATAACCTCCTGGTACGAAACTCAAAATTTACAAAATTGCGAGCAAAACGTAATTTTAAGATTTGGTACCAGGAGGTTATGATGTGCGAAGAGGTATTTTAATAAACTGAAATTTCTCAAATACCTCCTCGAATATTATAACCTCCTGGTACGAAACTCAAAATTTACAAAATTGCGAGCAAAACGTAATTTTAAGATTTGGTACCAGGAGGTTATGATGTGCGAAGAGGTATTTTAATAAACTGAAATTTCTCAAATACCTCCTCGAATATTATAACCTCCTGGTACGAAACTCAAAATTTACAAAATTGCGAGCAAAACGTAATTTTAAGATTTGGTACCAGGAGGTTATGATATGCGAAGAGGTATTTTAATAAACTGAAATTTCTCAAATACCTCCTCGAATATTATAACCTCCTGGTACGAAACTCAAAATTTACAAAATTGCGAGCAAAACGTAATTTTAAGATTTGGTACCAGGAGGTTATGATGTGCGAAGAGGTATTTTAATAAACTGAATTTTTTTCAAATACCTCCTCGAATATTATAACCTCCTGGTACGAAACTCAAAATTTACAAAATTGCGAGCAAAACGTAATTTTAAGATTTGGTACCAGGAGGTTATGATGTGCGAAGAGGTATTTTAATAAACTGAAATTTCTCAAATACCTCCTCGAATATTATAACCTCCTGGTACGAAACTCAAAATTTACAAAATTGCGAGCAAAACGTAATTTTAAGATTTGGTACCAGGAGGTTATGATATGCGAAGAGGTATTTTAATAAACTGAATTTTCTCAAATACCTCCTCGAATATTATAACCTCATCGTACAAAACTGAACGACCCAATAAGTAACGTTTTACAACTTATCCCCTCTCTACTCTCTGTTCTAGAATTTTCGGATTTTTTGATATATTTCTATATTTTTATTGTGAAAGATTATACTACTTTTTTTCGAGAAAATAAAGAACTATTAGGAATTTTACTATAGATAGATAGATATTACGCTGACATTATCAAAAAAATGAGCTGAAAATGAACTGTCAGTGCAAAAGTGCACTTAATCCGAAAACGGTATTACTTAAGTACACATAATAAAAAGCTTTATTTTTTATTATTTTAATCTTAAAACGTAAATGATATCAACTTGGAACTACTTGCAAACTGAGGAATGTAAAAGGTAAGTATCATGTTTTAATTTATATACAATATAGTAGAGGGCACTACACGAACGTGTGTTAAAACAGAGGCAAGTCTTATACTTTTAAAAAGTTCAAAGAAAACGTACGAATACTATTGAAAAACTTATTTCCTAAAACAAAAAAATTTAGGAAGATATGAACAAACACAAAACCCGAAAATACTATGTTACTTTTTCAATTAAAAACTTGCACTTATTGGGAATTTTTACTACCCATTATTCAACGGAAATCGATTGGGTTATGAAGTCATAGGAAAATAGTATTGGGAAAATTAATTACCAGTAGTGGTCGGTTTAATTTGCTTAAAATGGAAGATAAATACCAATAAAATAAAAAGCACAATTTTTCTAGGTTCATTCTTTTTCCACCAGAGGGGGAGCCGAATTATAAAATTTCCAATTATGCGTTACTTTTGTTTCACACTGTATAATCTGTAGAAGTGTTATGGCTTCATTTTAAGGAAAAAAAGTATTCACTTCATGAATTTGTTCTATGGTTTGAAATGTCATCAAAATAAACATAACCTAGAATTTTCAAAAATTATTTTTTATAAATAATAGAATAAAATACAACACAAATGGTAAGTTACTTATTCAAATTATTTTAAAATATCATTAATCTATCATTTAAAAATATTTTTTATGTGTATTTTTAATTGATGAGTTGTATAACCTAAATAAATTAATTATATTTTTTAATTTTAGTCTGCATTATTCAACTTCCAAAGTTTACTTACTGTGATTCTACTTTTAATATGCACTTGTGCTTATTTACGATCTTTATTTCCAAGCGTGATGGATAGGAAAAAGACAGGGTAAGCGTTTGTTTCCGATCATTTTTGATTGATTAGTTTGATAAGTTTGTTTTTTCAGATTGGGTGGGACGTTTTGGAAATGTGCTCGTATAGGTGAAAGAAAATCTCCATACGTGGCTTTCTGCTGTGTGGTGATGGCGTTTTCGTTGTTATTTTTAGGATAAATAAAGCTAAAATATTAAAATTTTATGTATATTTTTTTATTTCACTAAATAAAATATCAAAATGTAGAACATACATAAATAGGGGTATATAATATATTTATATGAAAAAGGGGAGCTACAATTATTTAAAATTGTCCACTTTATTAACGAAAGTGTGATAAGTATAAAATTGTACATGTATAAATTTATATAAAAAAATGACAAAAGTTTAATCTCTAACTTTTGTTTCAGTCCCAATAATTACACATTTATAAATTAATATAAATACATTATGAAAAATGGCAAAATTATTCTTTGCGTGCACAAAATAATCACTCGTCGGAATTACTAAAACGACTAGTTTCCTTACGTCCATTTCGCTATTCAATTTATTACCAACGACTACTCTATTAAATCTACTTTCCACAAAACGTCACAGAGGAATAATAGTTAAATATTTATAGATGTTTAAATACAAGTGTTGTGATTCATAGTAAAATAAAATGCATCCATCTACACCTAAAAAGCACTACTGACTTAGTTTCGTTATATAAATAATTATATGATATTGGAGTAATTTCTATCTTTTTGATTTTAATTATTTATTATAATAAAGTAAATGCATTTAATACTTTTAATCAAATCTTAGCAATCGTTCAGATCATTTAGTAAAATTTGATTTATGTGCCCAATTTTTTGAACACATAAATCAAATTTAAATTATTTCTTAGCTTTTGGTCACAAGTTTTAAGTGATAAAGGAAAAATTACTTAGATACATCCTTTATAAATATTTTTAATTGTATAAAGAATTTTGGTTATCACTTTTGTAAATATTAAATAAAGAATTTATCAATTAGTTCCTACACAATTCGCGATTAATTTAAAATTAGGCAATTTTACAATGAAGTCAGTTGTAGGTCAGCGCTAAACACAACCTTGTTAACAAATAACGCACTTATGACAACATTTCTTTATCGCCAATTGTAATTGTGTGTCAAAATATGTACTTAGTAGACAAATTTAAAAAAGACAATTAAAATTACTTATAAATCGATTTATCGAAGTGTTTAGTGTTTAAGTAGGTTTTTAAGTCTAAGTTTAGGGTGAGAAAATATTCATTTTTTTCATAGCTCTTTGAGGAAAGGAAAATATTAAAATTATGGTAAAAAACTGACCGTAACTCCAAAAAATTATTTGGAAGATCTATTGAGAATAAAATTGCTCCCACAATTCGCAAAAATTGGTATGGCACCATAAAAAAATGCAAAATATAAAGCGTAATCATTGCATTCTTATTTTAAAGCAGAAAATGTAAAGCAAACTTTTACTGACCTTTCATTTATTCTATATAATTTTAATTAAAACGGTTTCAACCTTAGAAATTTTTAATTATATTATAATTATTGTAAATTTAAACAGGACATAAAAATATTACTGTTAAAATTTTTTTAAAAAAATTTCTATTGAAATTACGAAATAAAATTTAAAAATATTTAAGGGTGAAACCTTCTTAATTCCTAAAAATATCAATAAAGCTTCATAAGTATTGAGTTTGTGGGAGTTAACTTACTGGTCGTTAAAAAATTACTATCTTATCATTTCTAAATACTTTTGTTTATGCTTAGAGAGCATATCTGTGACTGTGACTAAAGTTTTAATGTTGGGATTAACTTTAGCGACTGCTTGTAATTCAGTTAAATGAGCGACACAAATATGATGTAACGTGGCCAGTTCTTTTGCTGTATCAGGTTTACTCGTGATTCTAGGCTCACCGGGATCAGCAACTCCTGATAATTGATCCAAAAATACAACCATTCGTTCTTTATTTTTCAAAATGAATGGATTAACGACCTCCATGTAAGGCTCCTAAAATAATAATATGAAATAAATATCAATTGAGTATAATAACTTACTTTTCCTCCAAATTCAACGAGATTCGCTAGATTTTGTAAACATTTAGCAACCATAACCAAGCTTCTTGTCGCAGCAGGGCTGGGTTGTTCACTCACCAATCCGAATTGTCGTGGATTTAATAAAGCGGGGCATAATAGGCGTAGAAAAATAAAACCAGAAACAACGCGGGTTCTTACTAAACGCTCCCCAGGCCATTTTCCCACAACTGCTTTTTGCAAACAACCACAAATGTACCTTACAGATTTAGGGCATGCATCCAATGATACGAAAATACTGAATGTAATCTGTAAAATATAGTTTTAATATCTCGAAACGTAATTTCATGATAGATTTTATTACCTGATCCAAGATTTCTAGTAAAAATTCTGCGTTGTTACAAGCATCATCAGGCGAATCCATTTTCGTGGGGTTTAATTCGGCACTCTGTTTGCTTTCGAGTAATCTTAAAACAGTTTCTAATACTGCAGCTTGCAAGAATCCACCACATTCTGCACGCATGTAGAGATCCATTAAGGTTGTTGGCAATGATGCTGCACGGAATAGTGTCGAAGTTTCTGATTCTCTTGCAACCTATTTAATAATTAATTAAATCAAGATATTTGGTATAAATGAAATAATGTTTTCAACTTACCTCTGCACAATTGAGCTCAATTAATAATTCAGTCTCGCGACCTTCAGCCCTAAAAACGCGTAAAAGTGCGGTTGCTAAAGGCGCACGATCATTATGACATATTTCAGCCAAAGTCTTAACAGATGTTAAACCAGGCTCCAACAGGAGTTGTTGTAACGGGCTGTATTCTTCAGCAGGCATCACTAAATCATGTAAATACCTAAAAATATAATTTATCACTTTTTTTGCATAATTAAAATAAGCTGATAATATTCAATATTTTTACAGTGAAATTCTTATCTTATCATTGAAATTAATGTGGTTTAAAGGAACTATTGTTTAAAGATAACGAGACGTTTATTATTTAATACCTTGTACGCAGTCTTAAAGAACCCCATTCTCCAATTGGGGTTAATCCGGATAACGAATACCATTCCTCCCTTTCCTCACCATTACCAAGACTTGATAAATCAATATGTAGCTCAGCGACTTCTTGGTCTTTACCTCTTTTTCCTTTATTATAAACTGTTAATGTAAACGAAACAATATCACATGGCACATCACTGCAATGAAATGTGGTAATTAGTTTATTACAAGTGTGCTACGATTCAAATTAAAAATTTGAAAGGTAATAATTTATAATTAAAGTATAAAGAAAGTAGAAAAAAAATGAAAAGAAATTCAAGTCTTTAAAAATTTAATTACTTTTTAAGGTGCCAAAAAAAATTTGATTTTTTTGAATTTTTGGGGTTTAAAATATTTTTTGGGGAGATTGGGGGCAAGTGACCCCCTACATTTCATCCGTTTTCTACTCTATCATTTCCTGGGTCGATTTTGGAAAAATTCGAAAAATTTTATTATTATTATTTTTTTTCTGGAAAAGTAGAAAAGTTATCGATTTCAAATTTTTACCAAAGGTAAACACTGTGCATAGACGCGTTTTAAAAAATTTTTGGTTAAAATAGGTTAAATAGTTTTTTTGGAAAATATTCGCAAAGTATTGGCTAAATTTTAGTACAAATACGGCTCTGGACGGCGCAATTTTGAACCATTTTTTATATTTTTGTGAATATTTGTAGAGGGGGTTAAGGAGAGAATTAAACGTGAAAAGTGAAAAATGAAAAATGTCAGAGCGAAATTTTTTAAATGCGATCTTAAAAAAAATATTTTTTCATTATTTTTTCGAAATTCAAAAAAGGCCTATGCGTGGCCAATTTAGGTTCCAGGAGTAGATTCCACTGAACTTTTAAAATTTAAAATCGGTGAAAAAATGGCCCGACGGGAGCCACTCACCCCTAAATTCAGTATTTCGACTTTATTTAGGCATAACTTACGAACCCCTTCGAAAATAAAAATTTCCTACGCGCTACCGGATGTAGAAATTATTCTTTTGTAAGGCCGTGAAGAAAAATTTAATCATTTTTTGGAACTATGGACGCCAGTGGTAAAAACATCCGGCCGCGTTTGGCGCAATTTTTTTAACATTTTACGTTCGATTTTTTTCTGATGCAAAGGGCAAAAATTTAGAAGTGTCGAATTTTTTGCTCATAAATATTAGTTTAATAAGCAAAATAAAAAATATTCGACCGTAATAGCCGACCCCTATCAAAAGTTACGAATTTTCAAAATCCGCTTCGAAAAAGCATGAAAAACAATGCGCGATTTGGAGAGCGCCAAAATTACATAAAAAAATGAGGTATCAAAAAAAGCGCTCGTCTAAGCAACAATAGATGGAATGCGGATTACGAATCAAAAAATCGCGATTTTTTCGCATTGGTAAGACTCGTAAAATTTTGGTACTTTTGATATCCGAAAAAACGCTAAATTTATACACTTTACGTCTCGGCGCCGTGACGTCACACCGTTGTGCCTGGAGACTTAAAAATTGTACCGGTTAATCCTCAGGATGTGAGAATAAAAGGGGCCAAATTTCGTCGCTTCCCTTTAAAACCGAACGGGGGTGCGATTTTTCAAAGCTAAAACCGGAAAAAAAGCAAGAAAAATCGAACGACTTGGGAAATTTTTTTCAAACTCTTAGGGTGCTTCAAAAAATTTGAAATTCGAACCCCACTTAGAATCAACATCCCTCTTCACGATCCGATTTTTAAAATCGGACGAAAAACCTACCCTTTTCGTGGATCCGCGCAAAAACGTCCGATTTCGGGGTAAAAATACAAAACCACCGTCATTCGGGGTGAATTTCGGACACTTGTGAGATGAATTCGATTTTTCGTTTGGGGTGAAATAATGAAGTAATTTATAATAATTGTGCTTACTCTAAAATAAATTCTTCATCCCAAACTGGATCCGGGCCAGATTTAGCTCTTGTACGAGCAATTCTAACTTGATTGTTTAATTGGAGTGTAACATAAGGTTGTGGCACTAATTTATATGGCAGTCGATGTGCGTCAAGTACATGCAATGTCAAACATCGCAACTCTCTAAGCCTTGGCACTTTACAAGTCGCTCGACTGAGCTGTGGCACACACAAAGGTTTTAAGGCGTTGACCCATTCTTGGCATTCCTCTGTAGAGGGTGCTGCTAAATGTGTTACTGTAGCCAAACATGGCAAGGCTCTTTCAACTAATTGAAGACAATGAGGTCTCTCCCACAAACTATCATGAACCTTAAATTAAATTTTAATAAATATTTACGATATTAATAAATTAATTAAAATTACCTGATATAAATAAGCACATGATAAATCGATAAGTCCCTTAGGTTTGGTTCGTTTGGGATTTTCGTAGAGATATAGGTGCGTATCAGTGCCATCAACAAGAAGCACGAAGTATAAAAGTTTCCATTTTTTGGTAACTTTATCAGACTTTCTGTGGAGGTAGCCTTGGTGTTTAATCCCACGCATTTTCTTCAACCCTATTTGATCACGACACTCCCTTAATGTCGCATAAATTTTTTCAGCCTCAGACTTCATTTTTGATGTTTCAGGAACCCAGTCTTGTGAAGTTGAACCATCAACAACCAACTAAAATACAAACATTTTAATTTACGGGTAAAATTATTAATTTTTTGACTTACAGGGTGTTGTAAGGTGTAACCTTCCACAATTTGTTCCTTCCTGTACCTGTTAATAACAGCATCTAAACATTCGAATATTCGACCCCCCATTAGGTAACGAACGCCTTTCTTTTCAATCCGAAATCTTTGTATTTGATTATTGATGTGGAAAAATAGAGAGTAATCACCAGGGGAGTTATCACTTGGCCTTACTAAGAAACTACCAGGACCAGCTAAAATTCAATGATTTCAATTATTTTGGGATGCAAAAATAACTTGAGCGTAAATTGATAAGAATGGAAACAAATCTGGAATATTTTAAAACTTAATCTTGAGATTTTGAATGTCTTTTCCTCAATTTAAGCTCAAATTTAATTTGAAACATATTTTGACTTGATAAAAATGACAGAAATACAAGTAAAATTGGAAATTTAATAAAGCTTTAGCGTCAAGATGGGTTGAACTATTTTGACTCTTTGTAAGATTCTAAGCTCGAGTTTTGATTTCTTCCATCTTAAATGCTTTTGAAAGTGCTGAACCTGAATCTGAGGTTTGTTGACAAAATTTCGTGACGCAACATTAAAAAAATGCAAAAAAAGTAAAAAATCTCGTTTTATGTCCAAACAAAGGCTTAATTTTTCTTCAGGATTTTAGTTTTTCTTAATTTTCTCAAAAAGTATTCACATTAGCAAGTTAAAAATTTAACCCTACATAGACACCCAAAATAGGAGTATTTTAAGTTCCGTTTGACAAAAATCCACCAAATAGTTTTTTCGAAAAAAAATTCCAAAGTTCTTGTAAATTTCGGGTACAAATACGGCCCTGGAGGGCGTATTTTTAACACAACATTTTACGGTCTTCGATCGAGGAAAGTATTCTGAAAGTTTTAAGTCATAAATCGTCTAAATCGGCCACAAGTGGTTCGGCCAAAATTAAATATTTTCATAACAATTTTTTCGTCCAAAAGTGAGATTTTCAAATTTTCAACAGTTATTCGGTCGTAACTTCTAAACAAAAAGAGATAGAGACACGAATCTTTTTTTGCATTAAAGCGCACGCGAAGGCCTTTAAAATGAGCCATCATTCGTTAAAATAGATAAAGAGAAAGCGGGATAAAAAAATAGTCAAAATCGCGATTTTTTACATAGTTTTTTTGCGCGGTTAAAATTTTGATTTTTTTATGAAATTGAAAAAAGTCCACACGTACAGTAGTAGTGCTTAAAAAGCACTTTTTATCGCATATTTTAGTTCGACGATGCGTTGTGTTTTTACCTTGCAGGGATAATTTTGGTCATGGGGGGTTGAAAAACACACTTTTGACTTTGGAGGGTCGGTGTGGAGTCAAATGAAAAGCTAGAAAACTGAATTTACAATCCGGTACAATTTTAAACAATTCGCTTTAACGTCATGTGTAGCAATTCGCGATATTTGATCCCGTTTTGGAGCAACCTTTTGCAATTCATTGTTCGACGCGTCGATATTTATCGTAATTTTTTTACGATTTTGGAAAAAAAATTCTCGACGCCGCTAGACGGGCCGTATAAACCCGAGTATTTTTTTGCGTATTAAGGATACCGTAGGGCACAATCTAACCCACGTTTCGTTAAAATCGGTTGCGTCGTTTGGTAGCTACGATTTTTTGAATTTCGTTAAAAAATGTCCAAAAACGGTACGCTAATTTCAAACCGTCGGAAAGTGGGTTAAAAATATTTTTTTTCGGAATAAAAACCGGCCTATCTGTATTTCGCATGATTCTTGTTTGTAAAAATACCGCGCACGATTTTTTAATCGGCCGAAATCTCACATTAGTTTCTACCGATTTATCCGCTAAAAACGCGAAATTTTGACGTTTTCGAAGAAAAATTCGCCCTCGTCGCCGGTTTGACATAAGATCGAAACTTCCCTATCTTGTAAACGAAAATGTAGGGAAAAAAGGGGCCCGATTTCGTCGCTTCGATTCCAAACGCGGAGGAGCAACGATTTTTCAAAATCGGCGAGGCGGACGCTCAAAAAAACCGCGAAAAAATAGACTTTTTCAGAAGAGTTTTTGAAAGCTTTCCCGTGGCTCAAAAAAATTGTAATTCGATACGATTATAAAACAAACATTCCCCTTTAATTCTAGACCGAGTTCTTGAAATTCGGTTAAAAAATGTACCCGCTATCCTGAAAAAACCGAACCCACGCCGATTTGACGTTTAAAAACGTAATTTCGCGTAAACTCCGCCGTTTTAAAATATCGATGTGGACAAATCGGCCTCAAAATTTTTAGTTTTAGATTCTACACGATATACTAAAATTCGAAACCGATCGGCCAATATGGAAAAAAGTTAGTCGGGGACACCGGTTTTCGACTTCCGGGACGAATAACTTTTTTCAGGGGGGCGCTAGAAAAAAAAGTTTCAACCATGTTCTAAATGTTTTTTCGACATTCGTACACCTACCAAATTTCAACCCTCCACGAGCAAAACTCAGGGGGTCATTTGTGGTGGCTTTAGTTTAACAACAGACAAAATACGGTTCGTCGAAGAAAAAATCTAAATAGTGAAATTTGTTGGAAATTTTATGTACTTTCATTTTGAATAGGGAGGTTATTTACGAAAACCAATTATAAGCAAAAAAAAAACTCCAAAAAGTGAGATTTGTTATCTTTTTTGCATTTTTTCAATGTTGCGTCACGAAGTTTTGTTAGCAAACCTCAGATTAAACATCCAAAAAAACATGTACATACAATTGAAAAAATCAAAACTACCCCTTGACTGGACTAATCTCAGTTTTATTAAACAACAAATTTATGACATTTAGAAAATTTATTGTTGCCTTTTTGTGCATAGACACAATTTTTTACAATAAAAAATTGGTTAAAACAGTAATTTTTAATTAAATTAAATAAAAATACCTTTAACAAGTAAGTCAACAGCTTCATTTTTTGTGCAATTGGGATGAAACCATGGAAAAACTGTGTTAGGATCGATGCATTCATCTAAATCTTCAACCAACTCCATAAAAATCATGCCTTGTTCCCCTGTTCTATGAGCAGTTACCCATAGCCATCCATCACCCATATCATTGTGAACGAAAAATATATCGCCTTTTTTAAATGTCAACTCATCAGTATCAGGCATTTTAGTGTAAGGAAGAATGGCAACGACTCTCTAAAAAAATAAATAAACATAAAATAACACAATCAGCATTAATGATGTAAGCAAAAATAGAAATTAAGAGTATGCAAAATTAAATGAACCTAAACATAAATTAAATTTAAATACCTTTTTATCATTAACTGGTTCAGGAGGAGGTACTGGATGAACAAGACGTTCCCTTTTCAACAAATCACTACACCCTGTATAATACCCAACCAAATCATTTAGTGAATCAAATTGACGTCCTCCGATATAAAAATCTCCACAAACAGCGGTAATTCGAAAATGATTAATTCCTGTACGTCCTAAATAAGAAAGTACATAAGACCCAGGTTTCCGGTCGCTCTCTCTAACTAAATAGCTCCCCAGTTTTGAAGCAGCCCATAATCTTTCTTCAGCCTGATACCGATCCAACCTCCCGTGATACCATTGCGTTTCGGAAGGCGCATGAGGTGCCGAATTACCCAAATCCGTCTCGTCCACTTCAGGTTTAACATTTTGAGCCTCTTGCTCCGCACCATCCTCACTCCCCGTGCTAGGCGAGCCAAGTTTATCCTTCATAATGCCTGCACCGTGTCCACTACCAGTGCGAATCAAATCAGCCATTCTATCCAGCTTGATGGCTCAAAATAATCATACCCTATCTGAAATACACCAATTTTATCTTTTTAAAGAAGCAACAATGGGGGTAGTTGGCACTCAAGCATTACTCAACCTGTTTTGATTGTATTATAATAAGCATGGGAACTAACCTAAACCATTGTTCCTCAGTAATTGTTGCAAGCGTTGTTGATGTCCTTAAGACTTCTCTTTTAACTCATTCATCAGATAAATGCAGGAATTTTTGTTGAGCTGTTTTGGGTGATTTGTGACATTGACATTTCTCATGAAAATCACTAAAAATGTAAACTTGAAAAACCCCAATTGTACTTCTTGAATAAAGTATTGCTTCTCTTATTTAATAATTAATGCAAATAAATTAATTAATTCAATTAAAAATTGTATAAAATAAAATTAAAAAATTATCTTGTATTAAGGGGTAAAATTTGTAGACGCGGCAACGTTGGATTTGTGTTGATTTAAAAAGAGCTGCTTTCGTTTTGTAAAATTACGCTTTTGACACTTTTATAACTTTATTATTTTCCTGTTGTTTAGTAATTTAAGTTGTAATTAGTTTATAATTTAATCACTTTTAGCTATTAATTTGTTTTAATTTACTATTATTATTAAAAACATTTAAGTTTTGTGTTTGCTAATTTCACATCAGGTTTTTTAGCATTGTTGCCATTTACACGACGTTCTTGTTGAATCATTGTTTTGGTCACACATGTCAAAAGGTTATGTGATATAATTATCGAAGTGATTTAAAATTGTTTGAAAAACAAGCGATAATTGTTGTATGTTGTTGGGTTCTAAAGTTTCAAGAACAAAGAAAGTCGTTGACGATTATTCACCAAAATGATGCGGAAATTTTTGATCTTCTTCGCTGTTTTATGTGCTGCGAACTGCAATTTATTAAGGTATAATCAAATTATTCACTGTTTTTTGTAATTATTTAAGTAATAATTGTAAAAACACTGTAAATTCTCGAAATTTTCAAGGATAACTAGATTTTTTATGATCTTGAATTAATAACGTTATCAGTAATTCTTTTGTTCTAATATTATCGCCTAATGGTTTAAACGTTTGATATTCGTTATTATCAGTCCTTTTGTTGTAATAAATTATATAATTAATATTTTATAAAGGATACATATTTAACACTCAGTGGGATTTTGTTTCTACTTCAGAATCTATAATCGCCAAAAAATCACCGTTTGTGTAAAAAGAACAATAGAAATGATGATGAATTGGCAGAAAACAAAGACGTTTGTTAATTTTTAGAATCTGACATGGAAACAAAACTGATATTTTGCACATTACAAGCTTAACGATTTTTTAAATCAGATTCTTGTCTTGTCAAGGCAATTATATTATACAGGGTGTTCCGGAATATCTCTGCCAAATTTTTAGGGGTGATAGAGGAAGTGAAACTAAGCATTTTTGAAGTATAAAGTATTACCCGGAAATGCTTCCTTAAAAAGTTATAGCACTTCAAAAATTAAAAAAAAAAATAGTTTTTTGTAAATAAAATAAATATTACAAGAGATATTAATTTGAAATTTTAGCGATCGTTTTTTCACATAAGGATACACATTTACGACCAATAAAAGTTTTAAAATATTTTCAGGGGCGTTACATTTGGGGGGGTCATCAACTTTTTTTGATCATATCTTTTCTTTCTTTACGTTTTTGGTAATTTTAAAAATACTAAAATAATCCTTGATCAATGTTTTACAGAAAAGGTACTCTTATTGTATGTCGCTCCGGTGCTTCATTTCGGAGTAAAAGTAGAATTTATAATTAATTTAAAAAACATCATCAAATTACGCTTTTTAATGAAAATTTCGTGAATTATCTGAAAACATACAAATATCGAATATCCAAGTAGGCAAATTACCACAATATTTTGTTAATTCTAAGTTCTAAGTAGCCTTTAATATTTTCTAATTAGTGTTTGATAGTTAGCCGTATTATTGCAATATTAAAAATGCATAGATTTTCAAATGAGGATTTACCAAACATACATCTTGCATATGGAGCAGCCCACATATTTAGTACATGATATTTTAGGTAAATTAGCCTACTTTGAAGTTGTTTTTTAAATTCATATTTTTAGCTAAAAATTATAAAATCTACTTTTACTCCGAAATGAAGTACCGGAGCAACATACAATAAGAGTACCTTTTCTTTAGGACATTGATCAAGGATTATTTTAGTATTTTTAAAATTATCAAAAACGTAAAGAAACAAAATATATGATCAAAAAAAGTTGATGACCCCCCAAATGTAACGCCCCTGAAAATGTTTTTAAAACTTTTATTGGTTGTAAATGTGTATCCTTATGTGAAAAAACTATCGCCAAAATTTCAAATCATTATCACTTGTAATATTTATTTTATTTACAAAAAACTATTTTTTTTTTAAATTTTTGAAGTGGTATAAATTTTTAAGGAAGCATTTCCGGGCAATACTTTATATGCTTAGTTTCACTTCTTCTAGCACCCCTAAAAACTTGTCACAGTTATTCCGGAACACCCTGTATAAAAAAGTTTGTGGGGGGTTTATTTCTAATGAAGTACTTTTATTTTAGGATTCCTTTATATAAATTCGATTCGGCTCGAAGAACCTTACAAAATGTGAATACTCATGTTGAGCAAGTGCGTATGAGATATGGAGAAGGAGGCCCGATGCCAGAGCCACTTTCGAATTATATGGATGTAATAATATTTTTCAAAAAAATTTCTATTTAGTGATTGGTTTAATTTTTAGGCACAATATTATGGGCCAATTAGTATTGGAAATCCTCCACAAAAATTTAAGGTGGTTTTTGATACGGGTTCTTCAAATTTATGGGTGCCATCAAAAAAATGCCATTACACCAGCATAGCTTGCCGTAAATATTTTAGTAACACTTAAAAACTTTTGATGTAATAATAAATTTCAGTTTTACACAATAAATATGATTCCAAGAGTTCATCAACGTACAAAGAGAATGGTACGGATTTTGCTATTCATTATGGTTCAGGAAGTTTAAGTGGCTTCTTATCAACTGATGTCGTTAATGTAATTTTAAATGATTAATAATGGGCAAATTAATGATTTTATTGTAATTTTAGGTAGGTGGAATGGATGTTAAAGATCAAACCTTTGCTGAAGCTTTGAGTGAACCCGGTTTAGCTTTTGTTGCCGCTAAGTTTGATGGGATTTTAGGCATGGCTTATAGTCGCATATCCGTCGATGGTGTTACTCCAGTTTTTGATAACATGATTAATCAAGGATTAGTGCAACAACCTGTATTTTCATTTTATTTAAACAGGTTAATATTTACGACTTTATTTTGTTTTGTGATTATGCTTCACTTTTATTAGGGATCCTTCTGCAGCGGCTGGTGGTGAAATTATTTTTGGTGGTTCAGATCCTGCACATTATAAGGGGGATTTTACTTATCTTGATGTCGATCGTCAAGCTTACTGGCAATTCAAGATGGATTCAATTAAAATTGGTGATAAAACTTTTTGTGCTGACGGTTGTGAAGCTATTGCCGATACAGGAACCAGCTTAATTGCTGGACCTGTTGAAGAAATAAAAAATATTAATAAAGCCATTGGTGCTACTCCTATCGTCGGTGGGGAATCAGTTGTCGATTGCAATCTTATTCCAAAGCTACCCAATATCGATTTCATTCTTGGAGGAAAATCCTTCACACTTGAAGCCAAAGATTACGTTTTAAGAGTAAGATTTTTTACCACCCAAAATAATTATATTAATAACCGTTTTTAGATTTCTCAAATGGGTAAAACAATTTGTTTATCTGGATTTATGGGGATCGATATTCCTCCTCCAAACGGTCCTTTGTGGATTTTGGGAGATGTTTTCATTGGAAAGTTTTACACCGAATTTGATTTTGGTAATAATAGGGTAGGATTTGCTGAAGCTGCTTAATTTTATTTATAATTATACGTATGTTTGATAGTTTCATATTTATAACTTTAGAAATTCAAAGACTAATCTAGTTGAACCAAATATGAATATTGTTTGTTTACTTGCCATAATTTTCGATGCAATAAATAAAATTTAAAATAAATTTTTGATTTTTTGTAATAAGCGACATAAATATTACAATATATTATAATACTTTGTATGTCCAAGGTTAATATTTAAAGTATAAAGAAATTAGAAAAAAATAAAAAAAATTTCAAGTCTACGATGTTTTGTTCAAAAGTTACCAATATTTTTAAAATATGGGATTCTGGCAAATGAGTAAAGGTGTATTTTGAAAAATTCATATTTCGCTTAATAACTAAAATTAAGAAACAAAAATTCGTACAGATGATTTTCTAAAAATTACCGATATTAACATATTAATGTTTTTAAATTTAATTATTTTTTAAGGTACATTACCTAAAAAAATTTGATATTTTTGAATTTTTGAGGTGTAAAAATTTTCTTGGGGGGTGTAGAGGGCAAGTGACCCCCTAAATTTCATCCATTTTCTATTATCTTTTATTTGCGGGGTCGATTTTGAAAAAATTCCAAAAAAAATTTTTTTTAGATATTTTTAAAATTTTTCATGGAAATCGGTTTTTATTTTTTTTTTCTCGAAAAGTATAAAAGTTACCGGTTTCAAATTTTTACCAAAGGCAAACACCGTGGATAGACACGTTTTAAAAAATATTTGGTTAAAATCGGTTAAATAGTTTTTTTGGAAAAAATTCGCAAAGTTTTGGCAACATTTTGGTACAAATACGGCTCTGAACGGCGCAATTTTAAACCGTTTTTTAATTTTTTTTTTAATATTGGTAGAAGGGGTTTAGGGGAGAATTTTGAGCCATTAAACGCCACCGTGGTGTTTATAATTTCGAAGATAATAATTATTTTGCGAAAAGTGAAAAATTTTAGAACGAAATTTTGTCCTAAAACGGAGATTTTGCTTATTTTAGCTACATTTTCAGTGATAACTGGAAAACGAAAAAAGATAGCGAAGTGATTCTTTTTTTGTCGTAAAGTAGACCTTGAAAGGTTTCAGAAAAGGTATATAACGTGGGGGTGAAATAGAATTTAAGGGGTTGATTAGACCGATACGCGTCAAAACTTTTTTAAATGGGATCTTAAAAAAAATATTTTTTCGAAATTCAAAAAATCCTATGCGTGGGGGATTTTGGTTCCAGAAGTAGATTCGACTGAACTTTTAAAATTGAAAATCGTTTAAAAAATAGGGCGACGGGAGCCATTTACCCCTAAATTCAAAATTTCGGCTTTATTTAGGAATAACTTCCGAACCCCTCCGAAGATAAAAATTTCCTACGCGCTACGGGATGTAGAAATTATACTTTTATAAGGCAGTGTAGAAAAATTTAATCATTTTTGGAAACTGTGGGCGCCAGTGGTAGAACCATCCACCCGCGTTTGGCACAATTTTTTGAACAATTTACGTTCGATTTTTTTCTGAAGTAAAGGGCGAAAATTTAGAAGTGTCGATTTTTTTGCTCATAAATATTAATGTAATAAGCAAAATAAAAAATATTCGACACTGATAGCCCGATCTCTATCAAAAGTTACGAATTTTCAAAGTTCGCGTCGAAAAATCATGAAAAACAATGCGCGATTTGGAGAGCGCCAAAAGTACATAAAAAATTGAGATATCAAAAAAAGCTCTCGTCTAAACAATAATAGATGGAATGAAGATCACGAATAAAAAATTTGGTACTCTTGCCGCCCGAAAAAACGCCAAATTTGTACACTTTGCGTCTCGGTGCCGTGGCGCCACACGGTTGCGCCTGGAGACTTACAAATGGCCACGATGTATCCTAAGGATGTGAGAATAAAACGTGGCAAATTTCGTCGCTTCCCTTTAAAACCGCACGGGGGTGCGATTTTTTAAAATTGTTTCTTAAAATTTCGACGTTTGAAGAAAAAATAGCAAGTTTTATTCGGAGTTAAAGAACTTTTTGTGGCTCTTCTATTTCTAATATACTATCATTGTCGTATGAATGTGGCAAAAACTACACTTAAATATGGCTTTTTAAGCTAGGCGATCTCCCTCTTGCGGCTGAATGCGTAATTAATGCGATGACGTCAGAAGTAGGTTAGTTGCCATCATACTTTTGGCGGGAAAAATTAAATTAAATCGCCAAAAGGCAAAATTTAAAAATAAATATAGTGGAGGTATTTATAAAGATATTTCAAATAAAATTTATTGAAAAAAATTATAAATAAAGAAGATAAAATTAATTTTCCAATTTATTTTACACAAGCTCGTATTTATAACCTTAATATTTAATAAACTTTCTTAATAATAACGGTAACTCAATAAAGTCTATTCTACACAATAATACAAAAATTTTAATAACATATTTTAATTAATTTTTACTGGACCACAGATGGTAACGTTGACCAAAATAATGACTGCAGTGTTAAGCTTACATTATTTCGTAGCCCGTTTATACATACACGTTTATTTATATATATTCAATATATATAAGTATAAAAAGAAAACAAACAAAAAAGTGCATTTTATGCAAATCAATTTTTATAAATATATTTACATCACTGAAAACTCGCACAAGAATTGGTAACAAATAAAAATTAAAGCATTAGTGTGCGTTTTTTCAGCGATCTTCGAGTCTAATTAGTGTTGAAAATGGATCAGGATTACAGGGGCGGGTTGGGGGAAGTAAGTACATTTTTAAGGTTACGAGAGGGTGAGGATTTAAAATATACTGACATCAGGTAGCTCTTGGACACGTAAAATTTACAGCCTATCGTACTAAAAACATACACGAGGTCTTCGTGTAAATATAAAGCAATGCCGAAATAGGTTAAATTAAAAACAAGAAATAAAGGAACGTAAAATTTTGTACATATTCTTGGTTACACTGGTAACTTCAACATTTATACTTGCTCTCTTGAGAATTTGTTTTTATACAAGTATTCGCTTTTTTTACTACTAAGAGCATTAAAACGCCAAAAAAATAACTTATATTACTTAAAGCTTCCATAGCAAGCGTTGTTAATCATGCAATTCATTTACATCACTTGCTATTGTATAAGTTTAATTAAACACCCGGTATATTGCAATTAAAATTATTGGTGATTCTCGAGTAAAAAATTAAATGCTCTTAATAATAAAATACAACAATATTTTCACAAAAATAACACAATTACGCTTTATATTTATAATCTTTCTTCTTTATTTAGTTTATATAATCTATAACTATATATTTATTTATATATTTACTACATATAAGAATGTTGCACTTTGTAAATATCGATTTTACAACAAAGTTAATTAGGTTTTGTGTGAGCTATTAAAAAGTGAACACAATGGTAACTATAAATTGTTGCAAAAATAATACTAAGCTGATTAACGTAAGTGTGCTTGTCTTTTGAGTTTTTTGTAAAGTTTTACGAAAAAAACAAGACTAGATTCATGGTTATTGTAAAAGGGGGCAGTGTTCAGTTTCTTCTGGCAGTGTATTACAGTAACGGCAGTCACCTACTTTCTGTAAAATCGTATTCACAATGTGCATAGAAGGCAACGCACTCAGACTTTCGTTTCGGAACCATTCCGAACACAATGAATATCAAATAATAGTTGATAAAAAAAAGCTCGTTACTTTTATATCGAGTGGTAACTTAATGGGACTCATTTTTATTAAATGCATTAAAAAATACCAAATTTAACAACAAATTCTAAACGAATAAGAAATTCAAAGTGTTGTTAAAAAGAGAATTTATATACAATATTAACAATCATACAAACAGCAATTATACAATAAATGACTAGAAAAACACTTTTCTTTTATTAATCAAAAATTATTTTCTTTGTTTTTTAAATCACTGTACTTAACCAAATTACACCAATTATAAAAACCAATTAGAATTAAGTAAATGCAGTAATAACATAAATTTCTAGTAAAAGTAATAATTTAAACAAGTGCGTTCTCAAGGCAAATTACTTCAAATTTTGGTAAATATTTTATAAAATTATTAATGGGAATGTTTTTTCTACGGTTCAAGATTTGATTTAACTTCAAATTATTTTATTTATATAAATTTATAAAAAATATTTAACAAAATAAGTAACTATACGCTTAATTTTTTTCAATTATTTTTGTTGAAATGACTAGAGAAGCTTGAAAATAAAGCTGCTTAATAAATTAGGAAATTTTAGTAAAGTACTGAAGTAATGGAAAAAACCTTAGCTAACCCGAAAAATGTTGGTTGAAAATAAAAAAGGAAGCTTGAATTTATTATTAAGCCACTAAAGCGAGTTTAATTAATTTAATATTTACACTCGGAAAACATGCATTCAAATTTGGGTAAAAGTAGAGAATTAAAATTTGTTGTTAAATTTGGGGTTTCTTTTTTACATCAGTCGTGTTTTGCTTAAATAATGTGTGGTGAAAATGAAGTTTCTATAAAGTTCATCAATAAAATAAACCTAAGTATATACACTACTTACAAATACTTTATAGATCTCAAAATTTTCGCTATAGATGGAAACAAATAATGATCGAAATGAATGTGTCGTGATTATGGAGGGTTGCTTACTACTATCTCTGGATCGCCGAATTTAGTAGAAAAGGAACATAGAACATTTTGCTCTCGAGTAAAAGCGCAGCTGCTGATTGAACCTAAAAAAACAATAATTAATTATTTTCATTTATCAAAGCTTTTATCAACTTACTTCAGGTAATCGAACAAGTAGCTCTTGAAACCTCGTAGGTTGTTGTGGACAGATATGTTGTGTATATGCTCGTAAGCAAGTCATGTATCTCTCCTGAATATTTTCCAGTTCTGCTGTACCTGCACCTCCACCAGGTCGTGCTAAAAACAATAATAGATAATTTAATTAGTTGGGTTTCATCCAAAAAACACTTTGCATATTTATTATAATTTTTAATAACAATTTTACAGTTAGAATATTTAAAAAACTGCACCAAGACCGATTTCGAATGGTTTTTTAGTGGTTAACCAGAAATTTTATTAACCTCTTCAGTTCTTACCACCTCATTCCAACCGACAGAACGAGATGGAGCGAATTACCAAAGAGCGAATCAAGATCTCAACCACATATTTTGGTTAACCAACCATGCGGTTGGTCCAAATATGACAGACCAACAAGTGATTTCGAATTGGTTCTTAGATTGTTCTATCATTTTTGGCCCAACCGCATTCGAATGACTAGTTTTTGACATCATAGATTGTTTGGTTTGATCTTTGGTTATTCGCCCCATCTCTTTCTATTGGTTCAAATGGGGAAGAAAGAACGGAAGAAGTTGTCAAATTTTCGGTTAACCACTAACCAACCAAAGAAGCCATTGGAAATCGCTTATTCTAGGAACCAAAGACGAATGGAAGATATTTGAAATCGCTTCAAACTCCTGGAAATGTATTTTTGGATAATAAACTGACCTTGGTTAAGCATGGTGATAACTTTAAGGCACACGTACTCCTCCATAGTGAGTTTAATTCTTCGGAACATCAGTGTAACGTGAGTAATTTTTTCGACCATCAAGCCAACGTCTTGGCGTAGCTGATCCATGGTAATTTGGCGCCCCATCATGGACGTCAGGCAGTTTTGTAGCGTGCACAAATTGGTATTGACCTAAAAAATAGTGGTTTTGAGTATAAAAATTTGATTGGTGGTGTGTGTAGTACTTCTTGGTTGAATTCGGATTCGGTCATGGGCTCCGATGAAATTTTGAGGGGTTGTCCGTGAATGGCTTGGTAGGCGGAGGTGGTGAGTACCAGTAACTCGTGCCACTTATGCGTGAGCAGCCTCGTGTGCACTTCAACAGGTAATTCTAAATAAAAAGGCAGCCTTTTCGTCCACTGCACCAGCTTGTACACTATCGAATCGCCGATCTGACACAGCTTCTCGCTGAGATCCGACTTGTGATCGAGCAACTCGTCGAGATTCTGCAGGGTGGCTATGTCTTGAAATTCATCACAGTCTATTAACGTTTGGATCATCGAAAGGGTGTACTCGATGGAGAAGTTCCTGTCGCGGGAACTGCTCACAGCGGTATCCAGCCGCTGGCGAAGATGCACCACCTCGCTGGGGTTCGTCAGGGCCGTTTTTAATATCGTCCCGTTGACGAGGTGAGGAGGAATCGGCGCGGGGTGCTCTTGCTTCATTTGCGGCGAATGCAACATTTTCTCGTTCATTTGCTTCTGCTGCGCTTGTTTATTCGCTGTTTTTTTGTGTTTTTTGTATTTCACTTTGTACAAATTGTAAACCGCACCGCTGTTTCTACCCCCAGGCATTCTATCCTCACGAACAGCTACAAAAAAAAATTCGTTAAACAAACAACCCTAGACTAAACAAATTTATTCAAATTAATAATTCTTAAACACCAAACTAACAAAACGCATATAATTTTAAACCAGTTAAAAATATCGTTTCAACTCTCAGTCCTGATGAGACTAAATATTAGTTTTGATCCAACAATTTTCCAAATTTCATGAAATTCAATATAAAGACTTGTAGCTTTGAAGAATGAATTAATGCAAAATTGTTCTTAGGAAGAATTCGAACCTCCAATTGGAAAATAGGTAGTGTAGTGGTTATTACACCAAACATGAGATTTGGAGGTCCCAGCAGCTTAATTCTTGAACTACTCTACAAGATGTGCATACGAAATTGTAAAGACAGACTCTTCTTTTTTCATTTATATGAAAAGGACAGAATCCTTCTGAATTTTTTAAAACGTTTTGTCCTCATGTGCGTAGGAAGACCACTGTATTTCATCAAGGAAACTTTTAATTCCCGACTTATGAGCCAAAAAATTGACAGGATAAAATCCTGGAGTTTCCAAGTTCTAATCTATAATATGAGAGGTAGTTGGGGTGGATAAAAAATAAGTTGTCGAAGTAATTAAAGAGATTGTAACAAAGCTCATTATGAAGGAATTTCAATAAATCACTGACGCGTTTAAATGGAAGTGCTGGTTTTAATAACGGTCTTGACTTTTGACATAAGCATTGCTGAAACATGTAGCGTCGTTGATGGATGGTTAATTATAAATATTTTATGATAAAACAATGTGATGGTTATCAACTTAATTGATTTTTGTAGTAATTTGAATATGCGAATTTGGGTAAATGTCAGGTTGGTAAAAAAACGAATATGTAATAGTTTGAAGAGGTTGGTGATTGCTTGAGCTTGAATTAAATGTGAAGATATGTGGGTCAAATAAAGGCTACTTTATTTTAAGGTCTTGGAAGTTGTATCTTTTTAAATTATAAGAATTTAGTGTTTTTGTCTAGGAATTTAATACGCAACGCAAGACAAGGTTGCTGCTGCTGCGATTGCAATAATCGGCGAGGAAAAGCGAAAAGCACTTTACTGCAAATCGTCGCCGCAGCACCCCAAGGTCGCAATAGTGCACCACGTCAAATGTAAAAACCATTATGACTCTAAATAAGGTCGCAGATTCCATTTGTTTAATCGGCGACTTTGAAATGGATAGAAAATAAATATTTCAGCTTTGTTGCCGGTTTTAATCACTCGGATCACTTCGTAAGGCTTGACATTATGCTAATTTATCTAATAATAAATACGCTTCGCTGCTAATTGAATTCGCCAACTATTTTTATACACGCCTAGACTTTAATTATTTATAACACGTTAACAAATCAAGCCAATTTACTTGCTTGATACTAATTAATAATTTTGAGACCGCCTTATTACTCTACCTCACTACAGGGAGCCTATAACTTCGAGCATAGGGTTTCCAGATTTCTCGGACGTCAAATCGGGCGCCTTAAAGGTGCATTTCCTTTGAAGCGTCGGACGCTAGCGGCTGCCGCGTGACGGTCACCGCAAAGCGTCAGACGCTTCTTGAGTGTTTCCTTTAAAAGTGGCGGACGCTAGCGTCTGCCATGAAGTAGTAGAGCCGCGGCGACTACTCTAGACCCCCGACGGCTGCCGCGGCAAAGGAAATGTCTCCATTGAATTGCATCGTAGGAGGACTTCAAACGAAATCCACCTTAAAATCTCATCTTAATTTTCTCTAAAAATAAGTTCAATAATATTTTGTCACTCATATCGAAAAAACCCGTGCACTATCTATAGAAGCAATCGCAAGCAACTAGCAACTACATACTGACTTCAGAGAAGGTGAAAAATTCAAGTAGCGTCTGACGCTTTACGATGACCGCCAAGCGGCAGCTGCTAGCGTCCGCCGCTTCAAAGGAAATGCACCTTTAGTCATCGAATCTGATCGAATCCGACCCTCCGATCAAATCGGATCGTCTGGAGGCTCTATTAAGAAACTTAAATTCATGTACCTACGGTACAAACATACTGAGTATATGTATAAGAACAAAAAGGAATAAATTTTTTAGGAACAGAAACACAAATCACTAAAATAATCACAAAAAATAAGGTCGATGAATGCAGAGTGTGGCTTGGCAACGCCAAACATTGATAAAAAGCGATAAATCGGGACATTTCAATGTTCAAAAAGATCTGTTCCGGACAATCCCGATTAAACGGGACACCTGAAGAAGCGACTTATAATACAACTTGAACTACCCAAATAAACATATTCCTCGGATTAAAATATAGTACCCTGTATATGATATATGAATTGTTTATAGTATCGTACCTTGTAAAACCATGCCTTGTTCAATGCACTTCTTAAACCGGCAGTACTGGCACCTATTCCGCTGAGCCTTGGTGATCTCGCAGTTCCCATCAGCCACACACGTGTAAACCCGTCTATTTTGCACAGTCCTTTTAAAAAATCCTTTACACCCTTCACACGTAATAATCCCGTAATGCAAGCCGGTGGCCTTATCCTCACAAATCATGCAAATCATAGGTTGGTCCTCCTCCTCGATCTGCTCCTGGCCTCCCCCGGGGTCGCTCATGAGCATGGGCATCTTCATCTCCTGCCTGGTGTTGCTGTAGAGTATCGGAGGAGGCGAGGTGAGGTTTAGAGCTTGGAGTTGCTGGTTCGCGGGTAGCTGCGTGAGATCTCCCGCCCATAACCGTTCCATGTTAAGAGGCACGTTAGTGAAATGTGAGGGTATTGGGGTGTTGGGTGAACGCATTGGGTTGTTGCTGCGGTTGGAGTTGATCCCCCGGTCCTGGCCTAGGTTTAGTAGCATCTGCGCCGCGCTTTCTTCCGCGTTGGTTCCTGTTGAATGGTTCGAGTTGCTGCTGTTGCTCCAGGTGGACGTGGTGGCGTGTAGGGGTGGTTCCAACTTGTTGATGGATGGTACCGTGTTGGGTTGGGACCAGATCATGGTTCTTACCCCGCCGGCTTCGCCCATTATCACAGTGGGCGTTTGTCTGATGGGGGTTGAGTTGGAATTCTGGCGGCTCACAGGGCTCAACATTGCGGGTTTGAGCTCTGGGGAATTCCCCATCAGTACAGAGTTATTGAAGCTTCCTCCAATGATCTCCGGCTTGACGCCGTTGATCCGCGAGTTTTGGAGCCAGAGCTGATTTTGTATCACGGCAGCTTGTTGACTTGTTATCACGCCTGAGTTTCGAGGGGATGAAGGTGGATGATGCTGAATTGGGCTCGAAACAGGCACCTGTTGCTAAAGGCAAAATTAGAAAAAGAAATACATTATGAATTATTATTTACCTGGTTGAATGTGGGTGGTGATATAATGAGGGGGCTATGCCTGATGACAGGGCTGGTGTTGGCAGGTCTTCCAGGTGAGCTATGAGGCCTAGGCGGTTGCGCGGGACTCGCCGTAGGTGCAGGTCTTATCGGCGGACTTTGAGCCCTAGACACCGGGAGTAACCTAATCACGCTGGTGGTACTTCCTCCACCATCAAAAACCCCCGATTCCTCCAGCCGGCTCGAAACCACCACCTCCGAAGTGAGCTCCACCTGTTGATGAGTCCGTCCAGGCGTCGAGTCTGGGCTAGGTGGATTCGGCACCACCTCCATCTTCGGCGAGGACGGACTTACCAAGTCAGGCGAGGATGTGCTCGTGTCAGCCACTGATTCACCTTAACAAAAAAAAATTATCAACCAAACCCATTATAATTTTTACCCATTACTCACCATCGCTACTGCAACGGGAACCACCTACTTTTCTTCTTTTGAGCTTTAGGTCTTGAAAAAGGCTCATCTTGTCGAGCTCACACGGCGTACGCGTAAGGGTCATAATTCCTGAAAATAAAAAAAATAAAATCAGCAATCATAAATGAGTTGCAATTGTAATTCCGTTATGTGCGTAGATAAAAAATCGATTAGCATATTTTCGGCGCGTGTTGAAATTACAACTGCGAGTAAATTTGTTCAATGTCGTCATGTGAACTTGAATGTTGCAAAAAACAATGATTAGAATATGCATTAAGTTGTAAACCTCTAGGAAACAAAATCGCGTATAAAATACAAATATTTTTTTTTCTAAAGGCCAATGTCGCAAAGCATTGAAATTTCGGCCGCGATAAATTACGAGTTTATTTTGGCCCAGGTTTTTATCGTATATTTTAACGTGCAATGTCATCAAATAAACTTACAAGGATTATTTACTCTAGAAACTAATCAAATTATCAAACAAAATAGACAAAACATTATCAAATCCTAATTTTTTATGCCAAATTGTAATTTTTTTGACCTTTCCATATTTCAACCAACACAAAGAATATTACCAGCTCATACTTTATTAAGATTATCTTTAATTTCAACCTAAAGTTTTATAAAAAAATATGAATTTTGAGGATTTATAAAAAACTTCTGAAAATTTTAAATTTTAGGTACAAATTTTTTATGCTGGTATCTTGAAATTATACAAATATTGAGCTTTCAAACGTTGCAATACCATGAGTAGTTTTTTGTTTTTACTAAAAAAACTATTAATAAAAATGACACATCATTAAAAAATGGGAAAATTGGTGGATTTTGGACACTTTTCTGCCCAAAAACTATAAATGGATTTTTTCCCCTGATTTGTTTTCATGTTTTTATAAAAAATACTATCAAGATTTGCTGCCGTGGAAAGTGGATTTACAAATTGGTTGTTTTTGGGCAAAAAATAAAAACAGGAATGTTTTTACTTTTTTTGCTCAAAAACCATAAATAGATTTTTAGCCTGATTAATTTGGAACAAGTTAACATTTTTTACCACTAAATTTTCTGTAAAAAAAGCAATATTTTCCAACTCTCAAGGCAAAAATACGGCCATGGTGGATTTATTTTTAAATTTAGAAAAAAAAACTTTTAATTTATCTTAGTAGATAAAATAACACTGGTCTACAAGAAAATTAGCTCAAATAAAACTGTATATGCAATTTACACATTTTCGTACGCTAAATTCAAATATGCAAATAATATTTTATCACATCACCTTTTCAAATTATTTAAATTTAAAATTTAAAAAATCCTTGAAAATGCTTTTACATTTTTGCTCGAAAATTTTGAAAACTGCATCTAAGGAATATATAAAGAAAGGTTCTGTCAAGATATAATAGAAAATGGACTTCTTCAGTATTGGATAAATTCTGCTGATTGTATTTATTTCTCCAGAAGCGTCAGTTGTAGTTTGTAGTACATATTTCTTGAGAAAGGCAGTTTTACGTACATATTTCTTGAGAAAGACAGTTTTACTTATTTTTTTATGAAAACCAGTTGTACTTAATATCAGTTGTAGTATTTATTTCCTGAAGAGGAACAGTTGTTACTAATTTCCCCAGAAGCATGAGTTATAGTACTTATTTCTTTAAAGGCTTCAGTAGTTGTAAATATTTCTTCAGGAACAACAGTTGTGGTACTGATTTCTCCAGAAGCATCAGTTGGGTAGTGCTTACTTTTTCAGGAGAAACAGTTGTACTTATTTCTCCAGAAGCATCGGTTGTAGTACATATGTCTTCAGGAACAATAGTTATAGTACTTGTTTCTTTAGGAACAACAGTTATACTTATTTCTCTAGGAACATCAGGTTTAGTACTTATTTCTCCAAAAATAGTAGTTGATGTTGTACTTATTTCTCCACAAGTATGAGTTGTAGTATTTATTTTTTAGAAAAATCAGTTGTAGCACTTAATTATTTTTCGGGAACAACAGTTGTTGTAGTGATTTTTCTAGAAGCATTATTTCCTCAGGAGGAACAGTTGTAGTAGGTACTAATTTCTCCATAAGTTGTTTCTACAGGAACAATCGAAATTTAACCAAAAAACACGTGTTTTAAAAGATATTTGATCAAAATCAGTAAATTGGAATTTTTATCGGTTTAAGCAATTTTCTCAATTGTTCTATTATGAATTATTATAAAATAAGTAGCATTACAAGTGATATAATGGTTGTAGTATGTAGACACCCATGCAATGACATTCTTGTTAGATTTTTTTATGCTTTCTTCCTCGTCAGTGCAGTTAATAACAATTTTCTGAAGTGACATGCATGTGCAGTTCGAGGTCTTCGAGACTTCTTTTCTCGTCCTAAGCTTTCGCAAACAAATAGATAAATTAAAAGTAAAAAATCCAAGTCCTTATGATTAATTCTTGTAATTTATGTTTTAAAACTAATGAACAACCTTGCTGTTTATGTGTTTATTCATAGAACTTGACCTTTCCGTTTCTATAAATATAATAAAACCTATACAGCGTGTTTACGAAATCATCATCTTTATTGAGATTAAATTAATAAGATACGAATGCGCGAATGTAAATTGAATCAGTGATTGTTGGTTGATGTTGCAATTCTGGCATTATTATTTATGTTATGGTAGTTTTATTTATTAAATTTACTGGTAGGACTTTCATAAATTTTATGGTTGGGGATTGGTGAGTGGTTAGCATCTGATTGTTATTTTAATAAATAATTGCATAATAATTTCAAAAAAATTGATTTAATTCCGCGTTTTTTGAAATTTAGGTGTAACCTCGCTTGTCATCAATGTCTTAAAATGTCTATTTCCGGTGAGTGATAAATCTATAGGAAATTAAATAAATTTTGGTAAAATAGGAACTCGACTTTTAAATGCCAAGGTTTATTGCTCTCTCGGTCAATGAGAGAAACTCAGTTTTGCAATTTCGTTACGTAAATTCTAAAATTCATTAACAATAACATTTTTCTCCGTTTGAAACTTTGATGTGAAAGTCACTTTCACTCCACAGTTCACTCCGAGCTCACACTCGACTTAATAACACAGGAAGTGATCATCCTACATTTAATTTTCCTTTTATTTCTGCAATTAAACCGAAGAGCATAAATAACAAAAGAATTTGTTTCATGCGAGTGTTGAGTGCTTACATTTTTGCACAATCAAAGGTCAAAAACGACTTTCAATAAGTGCAGCTCCTCCACTTTTCAAGGCGCTTAATATTTTTCTAAATTCTCACTCTCAATTTTTTTTTCCAAATATGTCGGTTTCTATCAATCCTACGTTAAATTATTCCTTATCAATCTTGTAGACTCTACGGATTTTCATTTTTAAAAACTCTGCTGAATCTACTCTTAGAACCAAAATCGACACATGTAGGGTTTTTTTAATTTCGAAAAAATAACCGCCATTTTCGAAGCTTTTCGGTCTAATCATCTCCTCAAATTCTATTTTACCGTCATGTAATACACCTTTTCTGAAAGCTTTCAAGGTCTGCTTTACGACAAAAAAAGAATCACTTCGCTATGTCTTTTCGTTATCGAGTTATGGCTGAAAATGTAGCAAAATTAAGCAACATATCTATGTACAGGACATTCGCGCTACTTTAATTAAAAATAAGTTTACCCTACAAAAAAAAGTTTCGAACAAAAGTTGTAGGAAATTTTATGCTCTACAAGATTGATAATAAATAATTTTATCGTAGGATTGATAGAAACCGAGATATTTGGAAAAAACCCTTCCTCCTCGTACAACTTCAGAAGCAGGTACCCCACAACTCGGGACACTTTAGATCCTAAATGTAGATGATATAAGCTACAAATAAGCCGAGATTCATTAACTCCATAATTTTTTCCTTATTAAGGCTGTTTTTGTGCTAATTTCACTGTACTATAAGTAGGAATAAAACAAATTGAAGTTTTTGTTGAAAAAATTTGCGCATTAAGTTTTGAAAGTGTTTGTTGAAAGATCTTTTGTGTCATAATTCAAAAAATTAATTGGTAATAAAAGTGTTATGTGTATCCGTGAAATTATACATCCATGATGTCATTGAGCTGAAAACATTTAAAACGTCCTTTCTTGTTGGAAACAATTCGAAAAGTATAAACCCGAATGGGATTGAAAATGGAAAAACATGCATGGTGCAATAGTAGAAACATTGAAAACAACAAATAAATAATTCAATATAATTTATTTATATCCAATGATAGATCCTTGAACGTTTATGCATCTAACCTTAATAAAGTGAACTTTATGCAGTAGCTCGCTTCCTTATTATCATAAGTTTTCAACATTTTTCGCTTTAAATTTTCATCTAAACATCGTGTATAAAACGATTGTTCGTTTTTAGTGCGCGTTGGTAGCTTGCGCTGATAAAGAAAATTTTTTACAATTTATCTTCCATTTCGTCCTTGTCTCGATTTTTTACAGCCTTCGCATGTCAAACTTCAACAGATTAAATTCGTACATAAAAATTCTATTTATGCACTTCAACCATTCCACAGATATAATTACGAGTTTAAAGTTTACTTAAATACGTTAGGCTAGGTTCAAATTTGTTTACTTTACTTAATTACATAACTTACAATTATTCATGATTACTTTACAAAATTTATTTCGAGATTATTATTTTTTCATCTGTATTAAAAGGCTCGTCACTTATTAATTAATTAAATTAAATGTTTAAACCCATTTGTGCGTGGTTACAACAAGGGGTGAAAGCGCCGGGTTCATTTGACCGGGTTGAACGTATCGTTACATCATTTTTGCTCATTACGGTGTTGAAAATGCGTTGGAACTGTTTTGTAATCAATAATGGGTTTTGGCGATCGATTTGCGAACATATAGCGGCTGTTTACGCGGGATTCACAAAAAATAAAATAAATTTAGACGTGGTTCGTTGACCGCGAATGACTCAAATCGCTCCCGGTTCAAAAACGTGATGTAAAACGCGAAAAATTACCGCCGAATGTTTTTTTTAAACACTTCGGAATTTATTACTTCATTTAAGTACTTTCTTTATGTTTTTTAATAGATTAGATTTGTTTTTTTCAAAGTTTATTCAACTAATTTTGATAATACATCAAAAAGTTTTAAGTATTTTTAGCAAACTCATTTTTTTATAAATTCTTTATTATTCAGAGTTTGTAAAAATCGATTTTAACGTGTTGTTTTAAGTGATTTTTTAGTTTTTACATAGCACCGCATATTAGAGGGCTCTTTATTCCAATTTAAGCGGATGCCCTTTGGTCTTCATAATACTCCACCTATTTCATTTACATTGAATTTATTTGCAAAAAATGATAACTCAAATTTTGAAAAATCTAACACTCTTAAAAAGGATATGAACTTAAAATATTACAATCAGAAAGGAAAGGGACTTAAATAAATGTTCAGGACCTTCTCTATAAAATCAAGACAAATGAAATAAAAACTAAATGATCGATTTTAGTTTATTTTTATTTTATAAATTGTCCATTACAACCCATATAACAAATTTAAATTTAAAGGCCTTTAAACTTAAATGATTTGACCAGAATCTGGGTATAAGTCTGGTAAAAATTTCAGATTGCTACTATTTATACTAGGTACTTAAGAAAAACATTAAAATCCTATGACTGAAGCAAAAAACCAGGCAAATACCTTAAAAAAAAGTTTAAAAATATTGAATTTTTTTTTTTACTCTTTTGACCTTATCTAATAGATTTGGGCTGTGATACCGAATCAAGCAACATTATACAACGATACAAAGCAAACTTTTTAAAATACAACCTTTTAAAAATTTCTCAAAATTGGAAAATATGAAAAATTATTAAATTTATATAAATGTTTGAATGTTATAAAAGCAAAATATTAGGGTTTTTGACCTTGTCTGATAGATTTGGGTTCACCGTTAGAGGTTCATTCAGAAAAAAAAATCCTATCAACTAATTTTTTTTTCGACTAGAAAAAAAATTACAGCTATTTTAAAAGTTCAAAATTTTAATGATTTTTTGGGATCCTTGTATAATTTTTTTATTATCGATGTTTTTATTAGAAACAAGTTGGGTTTTGTCTTTAAATTTCATCCAGATACGTTAATTTTAATGCGGGATTTAAAAGGTCTCTTAGTTTTAAAAATAATCAAAAAAACCAATTAGATGAAAAGAAAATCGAAAGTATACTTCAATTAAATTAAAAATTGAACAAAAAGAGGAAGCTATATAGGGTGTTCTACAATTCATAAAATTATTTTTTTTAACTTCATTTTAAAGATAAAAAGGGACAGTTTATAATGTTTTGTTTAACCTAAAATTTAAAAAAAGATTTACTTCTATTATTGGTTGGAATTGCTCTTGGTATTAACTTTCTGTATTCATGTTGCACTTAAAAACAAAAGTTTCTCGGATATATTTTGGAAAAAATTGAATCACCCCCTCTGCCCCCGCCACTGCTCACCGATACCATATCAAGTAATATTAGAGCAAATCAACACTAACATTTCGAAATGCAGCCATTTAAAAATTTCGAAAATTAGAAAATTCGAAAAATTAATAATTTTTTTCATACATTTTTGAATTTCATAAAACTTAAAGTATTTTTCTAAAATTTGACTTGCTGATTTTGCTTTTTGCACTGCTACTAGTAGTTTAGAAATGACAACCATATTATAACCAAAAATTAGTTCTGCAGTCATAACTCAAGTTTCCCTCGTTAGATTTTCAATTTTTTTTTCAGATTTATAATCTAAATTGATTAGCCTACATCCTGCCAGAGAATTACCTTCTGCAACCTACCACAAAATAAATTAGAGGGATCCAAAGTTAAAGTACTTTAAGATCATTATATTTTTTTTGTACATTCTCCAATTTTTTTTCCTTCTGCCAGGAATTAAAGAAATGACTTCTAAATCATCTACAAAAAAAATTATACAAAAATGACTGCAGAACTAAACCACTATATTCTCCATTTAGGAAATTGCTCTTAAAGTCAACATCTCTTAACATTTATTTCATTAAAATCAACATAAATATCCTGGGGGAAGTTCAATACTTTTTTCTATAACAACATTTGCCGCAAAGACCTTGTTTTTTCTCTTAAAGTCAAAATTTGTGCTTTTAGTATTGCGTTTTCATGTTCCAATAAGACACCTAGCTCTGAGTTCTATCTGAAAATTTCAGTTAAATAAATTTTAGAAATTACCACAAGTAATTTTTCATTTTAGTAAATTCAACTTTTTTTAAACCAAACTCCTCTTACATTTTTTAAGTAATTCTTAAAATTGTCGTAAATAATAAAATTTCAGCCGTCCTTTTTGAAAAATTTTTATTCAAAATCAATTTTTTTTTAATTTAAAATTGGGGCCAAATCATTTTTTAGTAATAGTGATGTATTTATGAAATATACAGGGTGGACCATTTAACCTGAGACAAATAAATAATTGAAAAACTAAAAGGTTTGGACAAAACACTTTCAAATAAAAGTTGTTTGGTTTAAAGGGGAAAAAACGATGGTGCTAGTTATTTTTTGGTTAACGTTCATCTTTGTGTTAATTTCAATGTAAACCAAGTTTTTTAAATGAAAACCTATAATGTTTTTAGCAATTTTAAAATTTACTAAAACAAATAAATACATCAATATTTTTTTTGACACATTTTAAATTTCAAAAATATTTTGAATCTTGACGAAAATATTGGTAAGTATGTTCTTTATTTTCTCCAATTTAAACCTAACAATTTTTATTTGACACATTTTTTTCAAAGCTTTTTAGTTTCTTAGATATTTGTCTCAAGCTAAATGGTCAACCCTGTATACAGGGTGTTCCGTTCGTGATGGAAAAAACTTTAATGCTAGAAAGAAGAACAAATTTTATTGTCTAAAAAACTAACTATCAATATTTTTTTTAAAATTTTTTATCACACATTAGTACATGGAGTTACACTTTTTTTTTTAATTTTTGCCACACATTAGTACATCGATAATAACAATTTAACCAAGTTGTGTAGAGATTAAAAAAAATTATCACTAGAAAGCTAAAACCGCCCTCTTTCAATTAGTAATAACAAAACAAGAGAAATCGTTGACAATATGTTAAATAAAAAGGTCACAAATAAAAACAAATGATAATTTTGAAGCTAAAACCAATTACAGGGGTGTTTTTTCTTGTATTCTAAAACACATACTTTGATATTATGAATTTTTTCTATTAATTTTGGATGATATTTTGATAGGATTAAAACCTATTGAAATATTAACCAAATTCCAAAATTAAGAGAAAAATTTCATGAAATTGAAGGAAAAAAAAATTGCAATGATTTAGTGATGAAGGAAAATAATTGAGAACTTAAAATTTTCATGATTTGTAGAGATAATAGCATGTATTCAGCGACCGTGATTAAAATTTTAGAGACGTCGTTAACGTTAAAGACGTCTTTAAAAAAATATTTCTCATGAAGAAATATTTTTTAATCACGTGTTTATCGTTAACGACGTCTCTAAATTTTTCATCACAGTGGCTGAATACATGCTATTGTGTTTTTGAAGATGAGAAAAAAAACACCCCCTTAATTGGTTTTATTGTGAGAAATTATCAGCAAAAACTTGAAAAACAAAAATATTTTTTCAATTTTTTTTCTATAAGATTTTGGCAACGAGACATGTTGTTTTGTTATTAATAATTGAAGAACAGTGGCGTAACCAGTGGTGGGTCAGAGGGCGTTTTTCACCCTGTGACACCCAAATCCAATTTTGGGCACCTTGGTTTAAAAATAGGTTTTAGGTCTACTATCTCCAGTTAACCGTTGTCGGTCGAATTTTGCGACACCCTGTATACATTGTTATTTTTTTGTAAAAAATAAAAAAATAGTTATTTGACAAAGCCTATTTTTTTAGAAAACATGTTTTAAATTTTAAAATTCTAAAAAATATTGGTACTAAAAAAAGCATTACATGTGTATTCAATTTGGATATACAGGGTGATGATAAAGTTTGGAACATAATTCATAACTGCCGTAGTAAATTTTTTGGAAAAAATCGCTCGGACAGGTCAATTTTAGTTTTTAAAATCCCATCTCGCATTTCCTCAAATTCAAAAGATACCAATGGTGAGCATCGAAATAATCACCACCCTGTATCCTGGGTGATGATAAAGTTTGGAACATAATTCATAACTGCCGTATTTAATTGTTTTGAGAAAATCGCTCAGACAGGTCAATTTTAGTTTTTAAAATGCCATCTTTTGGTATAAAAAAATATTAATGACGTCACTGGTAATTTAGCAACACTTAAATGATGATATAAAAAAATTATTGCATTTGTAAACAAATTTTCGTTTAAAATTTTTTTAATGTAAACTTAAAATTAATTTGTACTATTAAATTTGAATGTTGTGTAAGATTTATTTTGGCTGATTTCATAAAATGGTAAATTTAAAATTTTTTTTTGTAAATTTCCTTACATTTAAATGTAATCAAAAAATTAGTTTTTCAAGACTATTTATTAAATTTTGTTAAATACATTTAACATTTGTATTAGAATGCGCATTATTTAAACATTTACTTACTTTTGTTATTATTGGTAACTTCAAATTCATTTTAATTTATTTTTATAAAACCTTTTTCGTTAAAATAAAAATTTCCTTTTTTGAATTGAAAAGATTTTTTATTCAAAAATTTGTTTAAAAATTTAATTGTTTTTTATATCATTGTTTAAGTGACATGAATTTCTATCAAAAATGAGTAAAAAAAGTGGGGGCTTCCATTTAAAAAATCGCTGATGACGTCATTGCTAAAGCACCAGTGACATCATTAATATTTTTTTATACCAAAAAATGGCATTTTAAAAACTAAAATTGACTTGTCCGAGCGATTTTCTCAAAAAAATTAAATATGGCAGTTATGAATTATGTTCCAAACTTTATCATCACCTTGTATACAGGGTGTTGATTATTTCGATGCTCACCATTGGTATCTTTTAAATTGGAGGAGAAGCGAGGTCGGTTAAATTAGAAAAAAGTTGCTCATTTTCATGACCATAAAAAATCTGAAAGAAAATTTACGGTATTTAAAGTTACTTCCAAAAAACCAAAAAATGTGATTTTGGAAAATAATTTATATTTGCCAAACCAATACTGTTACATCAATAAAATTTGGTACCTTTAAATTGTTGATTATTCTGAGTTAAATGAGGTAAAAAGATTTTTTTTGGCCTTCTAGATTCGAAGCCGCGATATTCAACTTTTTTATTTCTTATGGCCGCTATGTTGGATTTTTATATCATCAGATAATAAATAATAATAATACATTTTCAGATTGCAAATTAACTTTAATGTATTCCTTTAGAAAATTTGTAAAATTTAAGAATTTTTATAAAAAACAAATGAAAGCAATCTTTTATGGACAGTTTCCAGGGTTACCATAAAAATATCTTCTCAAAATTGATCCAATAATTAAAAAAATAATAATAAATAAATGACCTGCAATTAGAGCATTTTATGTAAATAACAGGTGTCTTTATATTATTAAACAAATAAAATGATTAAAGTATTTGCTTTTTTATTATTAGAATAATGATCAAATTTAAAGTTTCATTTGAGGCAACATTTTTATGGTAACCATGGAAACTGTCCATAAAACATTGCTTTCATTTGTTTTTTATACAAATTTTCACACACATTTTCTAAGAAAACACATTAATGTTAATTAGTAATCTGGAAATTTATTATTATTTATTATCTGATGAGGTAAAAAAACCAATATGGCGGCCATAAGAAATAAAAAAGTTGAATATCGCGACTTCGAATCTAGGAGGTCAAAAAATTATTTTTTTATGTCATTTAACTTAGAATAGTCAAGAATTTAAAGGTACCAAAAATTTCATTGATGTATGGAAAATATAAATTATTTTCTAAAATCACATGTTTTAGATTTTTGGGTATAATTTTGCAATGAGTTATAATATCTTAAATTTTCTTTCAGATTTTTAAAGTTTTCTTTAATTTAACCGACCTCGTATCTCCTCCACTTTAAAAGATACCAATGGTGAGCATCGAAATAATCACCACCCTGTATACTAAGTATTGTGAATTTGAAATCTCAAAAAATTCTTGAGCTTCTAATATGCATAAAAAGGGACATACCATCCCCTTACCCCCACTCAGGTGGCTTTTTGAGTCTGTACCCTGCTGACCGAAATTCCTGGCTACGCCACTGTTGAAAGAGGATAGTTTTTGCCTTCTAGTGATAAATTTCCACATTTGTGAGATTGTTATTGCTGATGTATTGCAAAAATAGGTGACATACAATTATATTCAAATTTTTTGGTTTTTTTGACAATGAAATTTTGTTCTACCTTCTAACTCTGTAAAGATTTATCCACCACGAACGGGGCACCCTGTACAAATAAATTGTTCCTCAATTCAAACAAACAAAAAAACGGTTCACGTATTAACGATAAACTCACTTATCTGAGCAAACGTTAAAAAATTGATCTAGTTTTATCTACGAAAGGAGACAATTGTAGTGCTTGCAATTTTTTAGCCTAATTCTACAAAAGAAATCAAAGGTGAGCGTTTAACCTTTGAAATTGAATTGCGCAAAGTACAACCGTGAGATTTGAATTAAAGCCGACTTTACAAAAATGCCTCACGCATTGCAAGAAAATAAAACGTTAGCCAATACGGACGCGCCTTTTAACAATCATCAAAAAAATTTTGAAAATTAATTTATTTTTGGCGCATGCTTAGTAAATAATGGCGTGTACTTAAAATATGTAAATCGTTTAATGATTAATTAATTAGATTTGTAGTGATAAAATCAGTTGCAGTAATCATGCTAATGTTTGATTTGCACGTGTTAATGCGTTTTCTCGTTATGCAATTGAATATAAATTTTGGCGGATATAAATTGTTTATATTACAGTTTATTGCATTTGATTGAGTGCAAAAGTTAAAACCAAACGTTTATACAAGAGGTCATTAACATCTAAAACTTTCACTCCTAAGTCGTTACATAAGGGGCTCACTTTTTGCTTTGCTTTCCAATCATTTTCACATTTAAAAATAAAAGCCAGCGTGCGACGTCGCCAACTGCGCGCTTTTTATCCACCATTTTAAAACAATATTTTTATTTTTATTAAATTTATGCACATTTATTAGTTATTAAAGCAAGATGCAATAACTCGTCGCGTTTCGTCATCTCCATGTCGAACTTGTTGATTGTTGATTGTTGATGCAATCGAGACACGATGCTAATAATTTTTCCTTGCTGCGCTGCTTACAAACGATTCCATTTGATCATGTCATCAAAATAATATCGAACTATTTGATAAGATAACTATACGCATAAAAATGGCACTTAAAATTACCAAAGTTGCCTAAAAATGGTAATTTAGATTAACTACAGGATCTGACTTAGCAGAAAATACCGTCTGCATTGTATTTTTTTAATTTTTCTATAAATAACATAAAAAGTAAAATATTTTTGGTTTTTCCAAAATTGTTGTATTATTTGCTCAAAATATTTCTCACAAAGATTTTTTGAGTTTTGGTGCCTTTATTGATTTTAGCAAGAATTTTGATTTATTTAGGTTTTATAAGATTATCGTAATTTTACATTTTTAAGACTTATAATATTTTTATTATAAATTTATTTGGGTATAGTTCAGACTTTAATTCCATTTCGATTTCGTTTTAAAAAATGAAAAATAGATTTTTTCGTTTCGGTTACGATTTCGGTTCTGTTGATAATTTCCAACATTTTCTATTTTCGGTTCAACTCTAATTTTATTAATAATTATTTTATACAGGGTGTCCCACCTTTTTCCAGCAAAAATTTTTTATAGATAGTAAATGTCATTCTGAACAAAAAATTTCCTACGAACTAATTTTTTTTTCGACTCCTTAAGAAGTTACAGCAATTTTAAAATTGGTTAATTTTCATGAATTTTATCAATTTTTTATTTAAATCTATTATGGTTTGGATTTTGTCTTTGCCAACTTGTCGTTTTGAACAATATTGGCTCTTTTTGAACTAAGTGCACCTTTTAAAATTTCTCTCGATCTGATTGGCTTAAAAATAAAGACATAATCCAATTCATACTTGATTTAAGAGGATAGTTGGCAAATTTGAGCGCTTGATTTTGAAATTCGCTTGATATTTGTGGTTTTGGTCATATTTTTTTTTCCATTGAAGCTATTTTAAATTTTCTTTTTTTGGTACACAGAAGAGTCTTGTGGCTACCAATTTCTTCTTTTTTTGTTTTGGTAAGTCAAACCAAATAATCATACTGCAGCAGTAAAACGGGCTCTTTACAAAAAATATTCGCTTAGCGGCTATTTAAAACATTCTAAAAAACTAATTGAAATAATATTTTCTTTTCCAACGCTAGAAATAAGTTAAGATATAACCGAAGACTTTGATGTTGCGTTTTTTTGTTTTAAATATATTTTTAAACTATTTACAGCATCCCAAAACTTAAGTAAAATTTTAAGAAATTTTTGGGATGCTGTAAAAAATTTAAAAATGTATTTAAAACAAAAAAACGCAACATTAAAGTCTTCGTTTATATCTTAACTTATTTCTAGCATTGAAAAAAAAATATTATTTCAATTAGTTTTTTAGAATGTTTCAAGGAGCCGCTAAGCGAACATTTTTTGTAAAAAAACCCGTTTTACTGCTGCCGTATGATTATTTGGTTTGACTTACTAAAACAAAAAAAAGAAGAAATTGGTAGCCAGAAGACTCTTCTTTATACCAAAAAAAGAAATTTTAAAAAAGCTTCACTGGAAAAAAAGTTATGACCAAAATTGCAAATATCAAGAGAATTTCAAACTCAAGCACTCAAATTTGCCGAATATCGCCTTAAATAAAAAAAAATCAAAATAAAATAAAATTTATACAGGGTGCCCAAAAAAATCATTAAAATTTTTTGTTAAGAATGACATTTACGATCTAAAAAAAAAGTGGGACACCCTGTATAAATACATGTTAAATTATTTTTTTTTTCGATTTTATTTTGTTACCAAAATTCGAAAACCGGTTAAAACCGTTTTTTTGGGAAATCTAGAATTCGAAAACCGGTTTTTCAAAAAGACGGTTTTTGTATAAACCCTGGTTAACAACATACCTAAACAAGAAACGTGTTTGTATTATTCAATAGTCGTCGATAAAATAATTTTCTTAAGGTGGCAAAAAAGTATCAACTTTTTCGTCTAGGCATTAAAAAGTTACCCGATCTACGTCGGAAATGTACGAAGTGGTACGAACATGACCATAGCCTAGTTATGGTCTATGGTCACTCAACTGACAGAGTAATCAGCGGGGTTTTATTGACGTTTAAACAAAAAATCATTAAAATTTTTTGTTAAGAATCACATTTACGATCTAAAAAAAAGTGGGACACCCTGTATAAATACATGTTAAATTATTTTTTTTTCGATTTTATTTTGTTACCAAAAATTCGAAAAACGGTTAAAACCGGTTTTTTTGGGAAATCTAGAATTCGAAAAACGGTTTTTCAAAAAGACGGTTTTTGTATAAACCCTGGTTAACCACATACCTAAACAAGAAACGTGTTTGTATTATTCAATAGTCGTGGATAAAATAATTTTCTTAAGGTGGCAAAAACGTATCAACTTTTTCGTCTAGGCATTAAAAAGTTACCCGAACTACGTCGGAAATGTACGAAGCGATACGAACATGACCATAGACTAGTTATGGTCTATGGTCACTCAACTGACAGAGTAATGAATTGTTACAGTGTGCCAAGCGCCACAGAAAGCGGGGTTTTATTGACGTTTAAACAAAAAATCAATTTATTTAATTTATCGGGACTCAGAACTTAGCAAAAACTTTAGGAATTTTAGAAAAAAATCGTTAAAATACTTTCAATACTTGCAATTTTTTATAGTTCATAGAAATTTTCCTACTATTCTGGATTTTATCAATGATTCAGTTCATTACAATTGTTTAAGAATTTCCAAAAAAATTTCTGTTTGTTTTTTAATTATTTATTTCACAGCTCAAAATTTTAAGATTTCATTTTTTAAACAGTTTTTTGGGAGTCTTTCAATTTACCACATTTTAAAAAGTAACGATTATTCATTGATTTTTTAACTTTTATTTTCGAAATTCGATAAAAAAATTCAGTTTAGGCATTTCATTTAATTTTTTTTTTCATTCCAAGATTTTTTGAACGTTTATTAAAATTTTCCCATAATAAAAGTCGAGCTTATTTAGGCAACTCGGGGCAAGTGCAGGCTAAAATTTACATAGTAAGTCTGAATTATTTTAGAAAATTTTCTATTGTAGCCAGAATAGTGAAAAAATATTTACAGCTTTATTCATTTCACTATTTTTCCAGGTAACTACCCTAAAAATATTTTTTTTATTAATAATCCAAATTTTTATTATTTCTTTTTATACAAAAATTTGAATTTAACTCAAATTGCGTGCTGGCCCCAACTATGAACTTCAAGAAATTTGGAAATTGGATGACAAATTAAAAGACTGTACAATTTTAAAGTCATCTTCCTGTAGTCAAGAGGAATTACTTTCCAGAAGAAATAGAAATCGCCGATTTTAAGTTCCCAGGTTTAAAAAAAAGTCACTGATATTTTCCTGATTTTTCTAGAATTTTCAAAATCCTTGGCAAATCCAGGTTTTCTCATCTTCATTACTTTCTGAGGAGCTTATAATTATATCTTCCTTAATTCTCTTTTACAACCGCACTTACCCCAATATGCAATTTTGTGGGGCAAGTGCAGACCAGGACTTAATTTTTGAAACTTTCAAAATACAAGAAAAATCAACTTGTACTGTCATCTGAATTTGACTTAAGTAGAATTTAAATCTACTAATTTACGTGTAAAGAAACATAAAAAATCCTTGTGCATACCACAAAAATATAGTAAAAAGGCAGATGAACTCTACGAGTCTTTTATATTGCACTAAACTCGAGACCACTAAAAAAAGTACACTTGAAATCCTCAACTTTGTTGAAATTTATGTAAAGTACCCCATTTTCTTTAGACATCGGAGCCAAATGACCATTTTCCTGGACGATATTATACACTACGCCCGAAAACGCACTTGCCCCGGTTACCTTATTTGAAAATTTTAAAGATTTATTATCTTTTATTTTCATTTAAAACTTAAGAATATTCGGTTTATCGAAAACAAAAAATACTGAAAAGTTTCCTGAGGTACATTATTTAATTTTTTTTTGGAATTTAGTTTAAAATTTCCTGGATTTAATTATTTTTAAAATAACAAACAAATTGTAAGTTACAAAGTTTGGAGGCAAAAAAATAAGATTTTTTTTTGATATTTCATAGATATTTTTCCTAAATTTATATTTCCAAAAATCCTTATTAAATAATTCCAACGATTGAATAATATATACAGGGTGTTTCAAAACTATTCCGCATCCTCTTAAGGGCAGATTCCTCTCATGAAAATAAGACGAAAAGTTCAAATAAACATGTGTCCGATCTCGCTTCATAAGGGAGCTACAGCCTCTTAAAAGTGTTGTTAATAAGAAGGTTTTTCTTCGTTTATTTCAAAACAAATTGAAGTACAGCTTTGAAATTTGGTATGAATTATCATACAGTTGGTACAAGTTTTCGTGAATTTTTTCAATTTTTTTGCATGTTTTAAAAGGGTAAATTTAACTAAGGTTGAGGTTTAAAATTGTCATAACTTTTTTTGCTTAACTTTTACAAGAGTTTTTTTTTTAAATTATTGTTCCACATTTAATTCTTAAGAAAAAAGGTGCTCTTATTTAAAGTGGCTAGATTGCGCCGTTTTCGGAGAAAATTAATTTTTCAATTTTTTGACGGTCAACACAATTTAAATAAAATTATAAAAAAATCGTATTAGCCATGGATTCTTTTGTTTACAAAAAAATTGAAAAAATTCACGAAAACGTGTCCCAACTGTATCATGATTCATAGCAAATTTCAAAGCTCTACTTCAATTCGTTTTGAAATAAACGAAGAAAAACCTTCTTATTAACAACACTTTTAAGAGGCTGTAGCTCCCTTATGAAGCGGGATCGGACACATGTTTATTTGAACTTTTCGTCTTATTTTCATGAGAGGAATCTGCCCTTAAGAGGATGCGGAATAGTTTTGAAACACCCTGTATTTATTTAGCAGGTTTTCTGCGTTAATCAAAACGATTTATTAAGTTTTTTTTAATTAAAAAACAAAAATACTACTTCAATTCTAAAAAACCGATTTAAATTTTTATTAATTCTTTTATTTCCCAGGACATTCATAAACTGAAAATTTTCAGGTTAAAATTTTCTGAAAACTCAAGTCAAATTCCTTATTAAAGATAAAAACGTGAGTAAATATAAACTTTAATGCTAGTTTTCGACCTTGTTTACTTTATGTCCTGTTTCAAATTTAATCCAGGGTTAGCACATAACACAGAGGAGTTGTGGGAAAATATCATCAAGGAAACAATATCATTATTTAAAAACACCAATTGAAGGATTATTAAATACATATTTGTTAAATCGAAAATTTAAGGACAGTTTTAAAACAATATTTTAAATAAATATTAAATCAGAAAGGTAATAAAAGCCTAAAAAAATTGACAATTCTATTTTTATAAAATTAAAAAAAATATATAACGAAAATAAGGGGTGGTGAAGTGAAAATATTAATGATTTTTTTGTGCGCTATTTATTATACAGGGTTTTCAAAAATGAATGAATTAAAGTAAAAGTCAAAATTTGCAAGACACTTGAAAAATAATTTGTAAAAAATATTCGTAACCAACTGTAGGACCCTTTGGTTAATGTTGAATGAATGTTAACAGGTTTACCAAACCTAGCAAGTTAGGTATCAATCCTAATTGAATTTCCTATATTTTCATAGTTTTTTTTTATGTTTTATGGATAGTTTTTTTTAATTAAAAAAAAATAAGAACAATGCAACGTTGTAGCTGAATTCGTTCTGCCAATATTCTAAATCAACGGTTGATCGTGTGTTTAGTGTAAAAATCAAATCAGAAAGCTAATGAATGGCCAAAAATTATAACAATTCCATTTTTTCCAAAATTTAAAAAAAAAACGAAAATATAGAGTGGTGAAGTAACAATATTAAAGATGATTTTCTGCTGTGTTTTTTATTATACATGTACTTATATTAACATAAGACTAGTTTTGAAAAAAAATATTTTTCAAAACTGCGCTTATATTAGAAAAACAAAAATTGTATGAAAAACTAACCATTCCTTAAATGTTTAATAAACAATTTTTTTTATTTTTTATGGACAGTTTTGTTTAATTAAAAAAATTGAGTAATGCAACCTTGTAGGTGAATTCGTTCTGCCAATATTCTAAATCAACGATTTATCGTACGTTTTGTGTAAAAATCAAATCGGAAAGCTAATAAAAGACCAAAAATTTTAATAGTTTCATTTTTTCAAAATTTTAGAAAATAACGAAAATAAGGGGTGGCGAAGTGAAAATATTGAAGATAATTTTCTGCTGCACTATTTATTATATATGTACTTATATTTATACAGGGTGTTCCGGAATAACTGCGAAAATTTTTTAGGCGTGATAGAGGAAGTGAAAAAGTTATACCACTTCAAAAATTTAAAAAAAATAGTTTTTTGTAAATAAAATAAATATTACAAGAGATATTAATTTGAAATTTTGGCGATCGTTTTTTCACATAAGGATACACATTTACGATCAATAAAAGTTTTAAAAATATTTTCAGGGGCGTTACATTTGGGGGGGTCATCAACTTCTTTTGATCATATCTTTTGTTTCTTTACGTTTTTGATAATTTTAAAAGTACTAAAATAATCCTTGATCAATGTTCTACAGAAAATGTATTCTTATTGTATGTCGCTCCGGTGCTTCATTTCGGAGTAAAAGTAGATTTTATATTTTTTAGCTAAAAATATGAATTTAAAAAACAACTTCAAAGTAGGATAATTTACCTAAAATATCATGTACTACATATGTGGGGTGTTCCATATGCAAGATGTATGTCTGGTAATTCCGCATTTGAAAATCTATGCATTTTTAATATTGCAATAATACGACTAATTATCAAACACTAATTAGAAAATATTAAAGGCTGTTTAGAACTTCGAATTAACAAAATTTTGTGGTAAATGGCCTACTTTGATATTTGATAGTTGTATGTTTTCAGATAAATCACGAAATTTTCATTAAAAAGCCTAATTTGATGATGTTTTTTTAAATTCATATACAGGGTGTCCCATTTTAATTAATCCAGCTGAATATTTTGGAAACTAAGCGATTTTATTAAAAATGTTTCAGACAAAAATTGTAGCGGCTCGAGGGGGACATATAATTGAGCCATGGGTTTTTAATTTTTATGGGATTTTATGGGGGTTGTATGGGGAAAAAATTTTTTTCAAATGGGAACCTATAAATTTTATTATTGATTCACAATCCAAGAAAAATAATAAGCAACTTTTGATTGAAAATATTTTTTAGGAAATTTCAATTTTTCATGATATTCGCCAAAATTAACAGACATTTTGAGATTTCGATTCAGGTTTTCTAGAAAACTAATTTTTTTAAGAAAAATTCCCTAAGGCAAAAAGTGTTTAAATTAATTTAAAGATTTAGAAAAACCACTAAAAAGTTTTTAAAATTTATTTCATTTATTTTTCAATTTATTTAAAAAAAAATATATTTATAAGGTCAAAGATCATCATAAAAATCACTTTTTGCCTCTTGCGATTTTTCATTAAAAGCTTTAGTTTTTTAGTAAAACTGAACCGAAAATCTAAAAATTGATGATTATTTTGGTGAATATCACGAAAAATTGAAATTTTATAAAAAACCAAAAGTTGCTTATTATTGTTTTAAGATTACGAATCTACAATAAAAATTATGGGTTCCCATTAAAAAAAAATGTTTTTTCATAAAAACACCATAAAATCCCATAAAAATTAAAAACCCATGGTACTGTTAAATGCCCCCCTCGAAACGCTATAATTTTTGTCTAAAACATTTTTAAGAAAATCGCTTAGTTTCCAAGATATTCAGCTGGATAAATTAAAATGGGACACCCTGTATTTAGCTAAAAATTATAAAATCTACTTTTATTCCGAAATGAAGCACCGGAGCGACATACAATATGAGTACCTTTTCTGTAAAACATTGATCAAGGATTATTTTAGTACTTTTAAAATTACCAAAAACGTAAAGAAACAAAAGATATGATCAAAAAAAGTTGATGACCCCCCAAATGTAACGCCCCTGAAAATATTTTTAAAATTTTCATTGGTCGTAAGTGTGTATCCTTATGTGAAAAAACAATCGCCAAAATTTCAAATTAATATCTCGAGTAATATTTATTTTATTTACAAAAAACTATTTTTTTTTTTAATATTTGAAGTGGTATAACTTTTTAAGAAAGCATTTCCGGGCAATACTTTATAAGTCAAAAATGCTTAGTTTCACTTCCTCTATCACCCCCTAAAAAATTGTCACAGTTATTCGGGAACACCCTGTATAAGTGTGGCTTTGAAAAAAAAATTTTAATTAAATTACAGGATGACACAGATATTTGGACAGCTTCAATAAATTAGAAAAACTTGAGAAAATTTTCTTTAAGTCCTACTTTATTATTTACAAGTGACACTATCATCTTGACAATTACGATTCTTAAATACCTGAAGATGGGATTTAATAATCTCGAAATCGATAGTATTTAATTTATTTTATACAAAAACTATAAATAATAAAGTTGGACTTAAAAAAAAATTTTCTCAAGTTTTTCTAATTTAAAAAATTTTAAATTTAAATTTTTGTTTTTCAAAACTACGCTCATTTTAGAAAAACAAAAATTGTACTAACAATTATTTAAGTGTCTTATAATCAATTTTTTTTTAATTTTTTAAGGACAGTTGTTTAATTAAAAAAAAAATCGCATTATACCGCCCTTAAGAGAAATGCAATGTTGTAACTGAATTCGTTCTGCCAATATTTTCAATCAACGGTTTATCGTGCGTTTACTGTCAAAATCAAATCGGAAAGCTAATTAAAAGCCAAAAATATTTTGAAAATTCTATTTTTTAAATTTTTTTAAAAAATAACGAAAATAAGGGGTGGTGAAGTGAAAATTTTTATTTTTTTTTTAAATAAGTACTTTAAAATTTTCGGATCTAATTTTTTATTATTTTTGTAACTTAAATTGTGTTTGAAGGTAAAATTTAAAAATTTTTTGATATGGGGGTATTTTTGTAAAATTTTAAGTGAACTACAAAAAAAAGCCTAATTTGATAATGTTTTTTAAATTCATATACAGGATGTCCCATTTTAATTAATCCAGCTGAATATTTTGGAAACTAAGCGATTTTATTAAAAACGTTTCATACAAAAATTGTAGCGGTTCGAGGGGGACATATAATTGTGCCATGGGTTTTTAATTTTTATGGGATTTTATGGGGGTTTTATGGGGAAAATTTTTTTTTTCAAATGGGAACCTATAAATTTTATTATTGATTCACAATCCATGAAAAATAATAAGCAACTTTTGGTTGAAAATATTTTTTAGGAAATTTCAATTTTTCATGATATTCGCCAAAATTAACAGACATTTTGAGATTTCGATTCAGGTTTTCTAGAAAACTATTTTTTTTTAAGAAAAATCCCCTAAGGCAAAAAGTGATTAAATTAATGTAAAGATTTAGAAATACCAGTAAAAAGTTTTTAAAATTTATTTCATTTTTTTTTCAATTTATTTAAAAAAATATATTTTTTTACGAAAATGTAAAATTTTTTTTTTAATATTAAAATTAAAGATAAGGTCAAAGATCATCATAAAAATCACTTTTTGCCTCTTGCGATTTTTCTTTAAAAGCTTTAGTTTTCTAGTAAAACTGAACCGAAAATCTCAAAATTGATGATTATTTTGGTGAATATCACGAAAAATTGAAATTTTATAAAAAACCAAAAGTTGCTTATTATTGTTTAAAGATTACGAATCTACAATAAAAATTATGGGTTCCCATTAAAAAAAAATGTTTTTCCATAAAAACACCATAAAATCCCATAAAAATTAAAAACCCATGGTACTGTTAAATGCCCCCCTCGAAACGCTATAATTTTTGTCTAAAACATTTTTAAGGAAATCGCTTAGTTTCCAAGATATTCAGCTGGATTAATTAAAATGGGACACCCTGTATTTACCTAAAAATTATAAAATCTACTTTTATTCCAAAATGAAGCACCGGAGCGACATACAATAAGAGTACCTTTTCTGTAAAACATTGATCAAGGATTATTTTAGTATTTTTAAAATTACCAAAAACGTAAAGAAAGAAAAGATATGATCAAAAAAATTGATGACCCCCCCAAATGTAACGCCCCTGAAAATATTTTTAAAACTTTTATTGGTCGTAAATGTATATCCTTATGTGAAAAAACTATCGCAAAAATTTCAAATTAATATCTCGAGTAATATTTATTTTATTTACAAACAACTATATTTTTTTAAAATTTTTGAAGTGGTATAACTTTTTAAGGAAACATTTCCGGGCAATACTTTATAAGTCAAAAATGCTTAGTTTCACTTCCTCTATCACCCCCTAAAAATTGTCACAGTTATTCCGGAACACCCTGTATAAGTGTGGCTTTGAAAAAAAATTTTTAATTAAATTACAGGATGACACAGATATTTGGACTGCTTCAATAAATTAGAAAAACTTGAGAAAATTTTCTTTAAGTCCAACTTTATAATTTACAAATGTCACTATCATCTTGACAATTACGATTCTTAAATACCTGAAGATGGGATTTAATAATCCCGAAATCGATGGTATTTAATTTATTTTATACAAAAATTATAAATAATAAAGTTGGACTTGAAAAAAATTTTTCTCAAGTTTTTCTAATTTAAAAAATTTTAAATTTAAATTTTTGTTTTTCAAAACTACGCTCATTTTAGAAAAACAAAAATTGTACTAACAATTATTTAAGTGACTTATAATCAATTTTTTTTTTTAATTTTTTAAGGACAGTTGTTTAATTAAAAAAAAAATCCCATTATACCGCCCTTAAGAGAAATGCAATGTTATAACTGAATTCGTTCTGCCAATATTTTCAATCAACGGTTTATCGTGCGTTTACTGTCAAAATCAAATCGGAAAGCTAATTAAAAGCCAAAAATTATGAAAATTCTATTTTTTTAAATTTTTTAAAAAATAACGAAAATAAGGGGTGGTGAAGTGAAAATTTTTATTTTTTTTTTAAATAAGTACTTTAAAATTTTCGGATCTAATTTTTTATTATTTTTGTAAATTAAAATGTGTTTGAAGGTAAAATTTAAAAATTTTTTGATATGGGGGTATTTTTGTAAAATTTTAAGTGAACAACAAAAAAAAACAGTAATTGTAAAATTTTTTCTAAAAAATGTTGATTTTTTAAATTTTAATTTTGTAACGGGAAAAATGAGTTTGTTTAAATTTAAAAAAATAATATTCCTGTTTTAAGATGTTGTAATTATATACGAGGTCATTTAAAGTTCCAAGTTGATAGTTTAGCGAAATGCAAATGAAAAAAGCCGTTATAGTGCGCTTTATTAGTCATCCATTGGCGGATTTGCGTGGTTTAAAAATATACGTAGTGAAAAATTAGTCAGGCAAACGCGAACTGTTTTGGTCGTAGTTCGTAGTACGCGATTTCATTTATGAAACCAGTTTTTATAGGTTACCTCGTGAATAAAGTGCGCCTGATCTAAAAATAAAAAGAGCACGCCATGTTTTTGTTTATAACGCGGCGAGATAAACAATTTTGCGGGTGAATTTGAAAAAAATGGGCTCAACTCACCTAGCGAAGACATATCTCCCCATTAATACAGAAAGAGGGAGATAATTGTTGATTTTATTATTTAAAGGTCCGCATGCACATTGTGGTTTTTTGAGGTGGATTTATTTTATTGCACTTGAGTGGGATAATCCATTTTTGTTGTTTTTAAAAATTTGGGCACGTTTATAGTGGCACTTGTTGCTCGCGCACGTGTCGAAAATAATTCCGCGGTGCTCTGTGTGTAATGAGCGTTGAGCGTACCGCTCGCGCTAACTGTACCCGTAGTACTACAGATACAGCTACGGTCGCGAGAACCAGGTGCAAAGTAGGGCAGAAACTATATTCCCGCCCGCAAAACGCGAGATTTGCCTCGGCGAGCGAGCGAACGAGTTGGCGAAGCGCCGTGTTCGTGGAGGTGGGCAAAAGAACGGTACGATGTACGATTCGAGTGGGGCACGCGAAAATCGTGCGTTACGCCGCGACGCGCCGCTTGCCGCGCCTCCGGGGATTCGAATTTTTCTTTTCGGTGAAAGTTCCTTTCACGCGCTCACGCACATCACTTTCGGATATTTCGTGAACTTGCCCTCCCGTAACGCGTAATGTTACACCCGAAAATGAGAGAAGGTCTTGGGCAAGCAACGGCGGTCGCCTGTTTAGCATTGAAATTTTTGTGCGCCTCATTTTAAGGTCGCCATTGTTTTGCTTCCACTCGGGGTAAATTTAGCAAAAACAACAACAAGGGCGAACTAAAACTTAAAAACAACTTCCTTAAACAAATACTCACGCCGTAACGAGATTCTACACGGCCTTACGTACATTATTCAATACGCATTATTTCAATTACTCAAAATCGAACAATACAAAATTATTAATTACATCATTCATCTCAAACATAACTCATTTTATATCAAATCTTGTATAATACTACAAATACAAAAGATTATCCCACAATTTGCAAACTCCTTACATTTTTGACAAAAAATTTTTTTTTGACAATTTCATCAAATAACCAAAAAGTGGAAATATCCCCATTCTAGAAAAAAATTTCAAGTAAAGTTTGAAAGAAGCCATAGTTATTTTTCACCTGTCATGTTAAAAATGTTGAAGTTAAAGCATTACTTTAATTTTTGGATTTGATATTTAATAATCAAGTGATGTTTTGTTAATAAAAAAAATGAATGATGTAGTTGTTATGTATAATATTTTTGAATGAGTTGAAATACAGAATTCCAACAAGTAACACTTATTTTAATAAAAGTTAACAGGTTATGGGCCCAGACTCCAAATAAGTTGAAAGGATTTAATAATTTTTGAATATATATAAATAAAATATATATATATAATTTTAATTGAGTGCCGAGTTTCAATAGAAAACATGGCAGAAGGTTTTAAATTTCAGAACATTCCTCAAATAATATTGCTTGAAGGTAAAGCAAATTGGGAGAACTGGAAAGCAAAAATTAGAATGGCCTTAAAAATTATACCAAATGCAATAGAAATTGTTGATGGAAATTTAATTGCCCCAAGTGAACCTGGTGAAAAAGCAGATGAAGCCGCAAAAACTGCTTATCTAAATAAATTGGCATTATTTAATTCGATTGACAATAATGCTCTGCTTGTCATGTCAAATAACATGAAAGATGAAATGTTTCAAAAAGTGCGAAGATTTGATACAGCTCGAAGTATGTGGCTGGGATTATGTCAATTGTTTGATACGTTTTCTGAAGATATTATTTTTGACTTGTATAGTAAATTTTTTGAAGCTAAATGGCTACCTGAAGATAATGCAGTAAATTTTATTGCCAAATTAACAGATAGATGGGATCAGTTACAACAGGAAGTAATGAGACATCCTAAAAATAAAAGTGAGAATTTGCTTTTAATATGCAAAATTCTCAAGTCATTGCCTGAGAAATATCAACCATTTGCAGCTAGTTGGAGATTAATTAAAATATTGAGAATGTAACTCAATGGTTATGTACATTTGAGAGTAACATAGCTGAAGATACTGTTGAAGTTTTATATTCAAAAATAAGTAACTTTAAGTCAAATACAAGAAAATTTATTAAGAAAAAACAAGTTAAATGTTTTTATTGTGAAAAGAATGGACATGTAATTAGTGAGTGTCGGTTTTGGATTGCAGATGGTCGTCCACAAAAACCAGCTAAGGCGAAATTTGTAAATAAAGAAACCAATGAAAGAAAAGAATTTGGATCTTCTCTTGTAGCTGTTAGCGCAGTAGCTATTAATGGAGATTCGGAAAATATTGATGATAACTGGTATGTAGACAATGGTGCTACAAATCATATTACAAATGTACCTGACTGGTTTAAATCATTTCAATATTTTGAAAATAGTCGTGGAATTATTACAGCAGATGGAAATATGATAAAAGCTATTGGTTGTGGTTCAATTGATATACAGTCCTTAGTTGATGGAAAATGGAAAAATCATACTTTGACAGATGTCTGGCTTGTTCCAAAAATATCTAAAAATTTATTTTCTGTCTTAGCTACTCAAGATAAAAGACCTTCTTCTAAGTTTGAATCATATGCTACTAGTTGTATATTAACAGATAATGAAGAGGTACTTATTCAAGGTGTTCGTCAGCAAAGTGGTGGACTATACAAATTGAAAATAAAACCAATAAAATCAGTGCAAGATGTTAATTTAGTAATTAAACAAGATAATAAATTACTTCAAATTTATCATGAACGCATGGGACATCAGAATAAACGTCATGTTAGAGAAGTTTTGAAAAGAGATTTGAATATTGATGTACCATTAGACAGTGAACTATGTGAAGGTTGTATAAATGGAAAAATTCATAGAAGAAAATTTGGTAAACGTTCAAGAGCAAATAAGTGTGGTGAATTGATTCATTCAGATGTTTGTGGTCCATTTGTATTGTCAAATAGTGGACTTCGATATTTTGTGTTATTTAAAGATGACTATTCTCGATTCCGTGAAATCTATTTTATGAAGTACAAATCTGAAGTTGCAGATAAATTAAAAGAGTTTTTAATTAAAACTAAAGTTACTGGACATACAATAAAGGCCTTATTGAGTGATAATGGAGGTGAGTTTGATAATGATAATGTTCGAAAAATTTTAAAACAACATGGTATTGAATGTCGCTATACAATGCCATATACACCTCAACAAAATGGTTGTTCAGAACGAGATAATCGTACAATTGTTGAAGCAGCTAGAGCAATGATGTATGCAAATAAAAATATGACATTTTCAAAAGAACTCTTGGCAGAAATGATTAATTCAGCGGCATACATTTTAAATAGAACTGGAGTTTCTTCAATAAGTGATAAATCTCCTTATGAATTATGGAAAGGTCAAAAACCAAGTATTAAACATTTGAGAATTATTGGTTCAAAATGTTGGGTTCATGTACCAAAAATTAAACGAAAGAAGTTTGATATAAAAACACAAGAAGGAATTTTAGTTGGATATGATGGTGATGAGGGTTATAGAATATTGTGTAATCAGAAATTGATACGTTCCAGAGATGTAATTTTTCAGGAATTAACTCTAAAACCAATTGAAGATATCATCAATCCATATGAAAATACCTTAAGTGAATTTGAAGTTAGGATAGATCAACAAAATGAAGAAGAAATTCAAGAAAATAATTTGCAAGAAATTGAAGAGAATATTAATGTAGAAGAAAAAGAACAAGAAGTTTTAGAAAATATTAATTTAGAGTTGAAGTTGAAGAAAATATATGTTTACGTGATAGAAGTTCTCTTTGTAAACCAAAATATTTTGAAGATTATGTTTTTATTTCCGAGGATAATGAAAAAATTCCACAAACATATCAGGAAGCAATTAATAGTATTGAAGCTGAAGAATGGCAAAAAACAATGGATTCGGAAGTTAAGTCTCTTATGGAAAACAATACATGGTATTTATGTTTTGAAATAACTCAGAGCAAGGAAGGCATTGAAGTAAATCAAAAGACGTACATAAGAAGAATTTTAGAGAAATTTAATATGGGAAAATGTAAGGCAGTTGGTTCACCAATATTAAAGGATAATAGTAATGAATCAAGGAAGGCTACTGACAAAAATGACAATAAAATCAAATTTCCATATCGTGAAGCAGTAAGCTCTCTTATGCATTTAATGACAGGAACGAGACCTGAAATTGCCTATGCTGTAGGTGTAGTATCAAGAACTTTGGAAAATCCTACTAAGGAAGATGTTGTTAAAGTAAAACGGATTTTTCACTATTTACAAGGAACAATAAATTATTGTTTATTTTATTCAAGAAATGTTAAGAATTTTCAATTTGAAGCTTACAGTGATGCTGATTTGGGAGGCTGTCATGTTACAGGAAGGTCAACAACTGGTGTTGTTTGTCTTATCGCAGGTGAAGCAGTATCTTGGATAAGTCAAAGACAAACGTCAGTTTCTATTTCAACCACTGAAGCAGAAATTGTTGCCTCAAGTGAAGCAGCACGTGAAATAGTATGGCTAAAAAGATTACTCCAAGAAATATATGCTATGAAAATACTCCAAGTCTGTATGTAGATAATAATGTAGCTATAAAATTGGCTGAAAATCCAGTTTGGCACAAACGTACGAAACACATAACCATTCGAGATTTTTTTGTTAGAGAAAAGGTACAAGATGGAAGAATCGATATCAGAAGAATTGATTCAGAGAATCAACTTGCTGATTGTTTAACAAAACCTCTTCACAGTCCACGTTTAAAAAAGTTATGTAATGGAATGGGTTTGATTGAAAGAGTTTAATGTTTTATAAATTACAAAAATTAAATAATGAAGGAAGGTGTTGAAGTTAAAGCATTACTTTAATTTTTGGATTTGATATTTAATAATCAAGTGATGTTTTGTTAATAAAAAAAATGAATGATGTAGTTGTTATGTATAATATTTTTGTATGAGTTGAAATACAGAATTCCAACAAGTAACACTTATTTTAATAAAAGTTAACAAAAAACTGGTAAATCTAGGACAATTATGCGAAAATCTAGGACATTAGTATTTCCAAAAAAATGGACTAATCTAGGAAATAAGCCATTTTTGAACCACGATGCAGCATCCGACTTTTATCATTCTGTTCTTTTCACTTACGTGACAAATAAAAGTGTGTTCTTGAAGTCTCGTAGGCGACATCGTGTCGACTGGTTCAAAAATAAGCATCCATGCCTTTTGTAAATTAGAAACGCAACAGCTTCAAAGAAAGCTTTTGAGTGCGTACCAAAGTAACATATTAATACATACTATTATGCAGTTCTATAGTATTAAAAAATACCGGACACATCAAAATTCCACCGTGTTTTTCCGAACGGATGGCAACTCTACTTGGAGGACTTCTTCATGGTTATCTATTCTATACAGGGTGTCCCGAAATTAGGCGGCCAAACTTTAGGGGGCGATTCTACAACTAATTTTAAGAAAAAGTTCCTATAAACATGTGTCAGATTTCGCTTTCTAAGAAAGCTACAGCCCTTTAAATATTGTGACTAAAACTTGGTTTTTAGTCATTTATTTGAAAACGGTTTGTAATAAAGATTTGAAATTTGGTGTGAAGACTAATACGTTTAAGATATAATTTCTCAATTTTTTTCAGATTTATTGAAAGCTTTCAAAAAATTTTAAAAAATTTCAGAGCTGTCAAAAAACCTGAAAAAAATCGAGAAATTACATCTTAAACGTATTAGTCTTCACACCAAATTTCAAATCTTTATTACCAACCGTTTTCAAATAAGTGACAAAAAACCTAGTTTTAGTCACAATATTTAAAGGGCTGCAGCTCCCTTAGGAAGCGAAATCGGACATATGTTTATAGGAAGTTTTTTTCTTAAAATGAGTTGTAGAATTGCCTCCTAAAGTTTGGCCGCTTAATTTCGGGACACCCTGTATATACTAAAACCGTAAGAAATGAAGGTTTTTTTTTTCGTATCGAGTTAATTTCTACATCAGGTAGCGCGTAGGGATTTTTTATTTTCGAAGGGGTTCGGAAGTTATCCCTAAATAAACTCGAAATTTTGAATTTAGGGGTTCGCGGCTCCAGTCGGGCTATTTTTTAACCGATTTGCTATTTTAAAATATCAATCGAATGTGCATCTTGATCTGAAACCGCCCACGCGTAGGGTTTTTTGAATTTCGATAAGATAACGAAAAAATATTTTTTTTTAAATCGCATTTAAAAATGTCACAATTTTTGACGTGTTTCGGTCTAATCAACCCCTCAAAATCTATTTCACCCCCATGTTATATACCTTTTCTGAAAGCTTTCAACGTCCACTTCACGACAAAAAAAGAATCACTTCGCTGTCTCTTTCCGTTTTCGAGTAATCACCGAAAATGTAGCTAAAATAAGCAAAATCTCTGTTTTGAGCCAAAATTTCGGTCTGAAATTTTTCACTTTTCACAAAATAATTAATTTCTATGAAACTATTAGGACCACCGGGAGTAGTAATAGCTTAAAATTCGCACCGTCATCTCCCCCATCAAATTCCGTGAATATTGTAATTTTCGGTTTAAAATTGCGTCGTCCATGGCCGTTTTTGTACCAAAATTTTGCCAAAACTTTGCGAATTTTTTTCAAAAAAACAATTTAACCGATTTTAACCAAATATTTTTTAAAAGGCGTCTATCCATTGAAATCGCTAACTTTTATAGTTTTCGAGAAAAACAATAAAAATCGATTTCCATGAAAAATTTCAAGCCTTAAAAAATATCTCAAAAATTTTTTTTTTGAATATTTTCAAAATCGACCCCGCAAATGAAAGATAATAGAAAATATATGAAATGTAGGGGGTCACTTGCCCTCTACACCGCTCAAAAAATAAATTTACACCCCAAAAACTCAAAAAAATCAAAATTTTTCTAGGTAATGTACTTTAAAAAATAATTAAATTTTAAAAAATTTAACAAGATAATATCAATAATTTTTACAAACTTATCTGTACAAATTTTTATTTCTTAATTTTAATTATTAAGCGAAATATGAATTTTTCAAAATACATATTTACTCATTTATCAGAATGCCATATTTTATATAAAAATTCATATCTTTTGAACAAAAAGTCGTAGAGCCTTGAATTTTTTTTTATTTTTTTCTTATTTCTTTATACTACAACCTAAAATTATTAACTTTCAAATTTTAATTTGAAACTGTGCACCCTTGTTAGGTTATCCTAATTAGCGTTTAGTTTTGGCAGAATTTAATTTATCCTGTCAATAATTTGGAGTTAAAATAACCACGAAGAAGTCCCCTAGGTGAAAAGTACAGGGTGAGCTAAAATGATTGTGGTCAATTCAAATTTCCCGCCTAAAAATCTGGGGAATTTGTTTGCTTCAAGTTCATAGTAACACAGATCATGTCAAAATCAAAACAAAGTAACTAGACTTCACAAAAGCAGAGGCGTAGATGTAATTTTTACCGTTGTGTCAAAACTTCAGATTTTAGAATTTCGTTATTGTGCCTTCTATTTCATAAAGTCAGTTTTTATCAATTAATTTGCGTAAATCTTTGTTTTGTATTAGCATCTGCCTCGAAAATGAAAAAAAAAACATTTTCAATATTTCACATTTGCTGTGAAATTAGAGATTTTGGAAAAAAAAATTTGCTACGCCATTGGATTACTAGGAGATTTTCTTTTTAAAATTTCAGTTGTACCAACCTGTGTATTTGGTTGCCTATACAGGGTGCTTAAAAAGTCACGTACACGCTCCACGGTACGCTGTTTAGAAGCAATCGTTAAACAAGGGTAAAATAATTAAAAAAATATTTGGATAGAAATTCCGAAGTTATTAGCATATTTTAAAGAAGTAAACTTGACAACATTGTTTTCAAAGTAGACTTTGAAGATACCATTTAAGTCTTAATATTTAATTCAAATTTTTGGTAATTTATGATTACAATCTAATAAAAGTGATAAAGTTAAAATTAACATGACATTTTTTAAAAGTGCAAGAATGAATTAGTCAAAATATAAACCATTTTATTATTAGTAATTTCTATTTAAAACAAATAAAAAAATTAAATTTTAAGTAGATGTTCGAAGTTATTTTTATGAGATTAAAGTTCCAGGAAACCAAGAAATAATTGTAATATCTTTACATTGTTGCCATATGTCATTTTTGTCAATTTTATGATAAATTATAAATTTTAAAATGCAAATATCTTTAGATTCTCAACATAAATTAATATTTTTTGTTGAGAAATGCAATAACAACACAATTATCTTTATGTTCTGTGCTATAAAGAGCAAAAATAACTAAAAATGTGCAAATAAAATTTTTAACTTTGAGCACTCATATCTTGAATAATCTGCTTGAAGGATTTTTTTGAATATTTTTCCCTTGTCTAACGAATGTTTCTTAACAACGTAGAGTGGAGCGTGTTCACGACTTTTTAAGCACTCTGTATATCAAACCACAATCATTTTAGCTCACCCTGTATTATACCCATTCTCTGACTCCTTTTAAAGTAAATATTTTTTATAAAACTCGTACTTTGGAAATACAAAAAATACGCGATCGTGATTACTTTTGTCCTACTTCCAGCTGGGACCAACTGTACTTGGTGCCCTGAATAACTGTGCCATTTTTTGTCCGAAAATGCTTCCGTAAAAACTTTGAAATTTAATAAAAAGTATGTTTTTATAAATAAAATAAATATTATAAAAGATATTAATTTCTAATTTTTCTGGTAACTTTTTCGCATGAAGATATACAGCAATAAAGGTTTTAAAAATATTTCCAGGGGCACTAAATTTGGGGCTGTCACTAACTATTTTTGATAATATATTTTTTCTTTATGTTTTTAATTATTCTAAAACTACTGAAATAATCATTGATTAATGTTATGCAGAAAAAGTACTCTTAGGGTTAAAACATGGCGCAGCATCGACTCCAGCAACGATACAAGCACCGATTATACCCATTCTATGGCTTCTTTCAAACCAGACAATTTTTACTGGAAACATTTTTTATGATACTTCCACTATTCATGTTAAATGGATCATCCTGTATATTTTTTTTTCGAATTGACAATATTTTCAAAAAAATACTTTTATCGACAGCATACGCACAGTTGTTTATTTTTGAAGACAATTAAACACGTTTATAGTTTTATCGAATTAACAATTTAGTTTGAATTTTAATACAAATATAACAAATTAGAAAAAGAAAATTTTCTTTAAGTCCAACTTTATTATTTATACTTTTTGTATAAAATAAATTAAATACTATCGATTTCGGGATCATTAAATCCCATCTTCAGGTATTTAAGAATCGTAATTGTCAAGATGATAGTGACAAATTTTTTCTCAAGTTTTTCTAATTTATTGAAGCGGTCCAAATATCTATGTCATCCTTTAATTTATTTACAAATATAACAATTGAATAGGTGAATCCAAGAACAGTATGAGTCCAAACATTTCAGTTTTGAGTTAATATAACCCAAGTACATCAAATTCGTTCTTATAAAACATGAAGTACACTTCGATAGGGATTATTATAAAGGCAAATATTCATGAATAGGTTGAAACCGCAATAATTCTGTCAATACATTGTCAAATGAAATTGTGTTGCTTTTTACAAACACCACTCGTCCTACGGACTTGTGATTTCAACCTACGAATTGTATTTGGATAGATTACTTCTAGCCTTATTTCTAAAAATTACAAAAATTGTTTGTGAATTTTAACGTCAGTCTTACTTCAAATGTCAAATTTGAAATTTAATCATTTGTCATGTAAACGTCAAAACGTTTGACTTGATAATTTAGGGGCGCGTTCCACTAAAGACTCGCAATGCTCACGACGACCGCAAAGTCGTTCGTGCATAAAAACGTCATCGATGACGTAACGAATGGCGACCGCAAGAAGCCCACAACGACCGTATTTATTCGTGGGTTTCTGTGGTCGTTTGTTGAACGGTGACATTTGCGCTGGTTTATTATGAGGAATAACGTCAAAAATGGCAACAAAATCAATTATTTTATTTGATCCTGAAACAGAACAAGTTATTTAACTTCAGATTTCCCTAGACCTTCTTCAGAACTGTATAAACTATCAGACTTGGATAAGTGAGAACTGTTTTCCGACCTTATATATTCTTTTTGCACCTATGTTTACAAAGATTAAAGCGTTGACAGCCATATTTATCAAACTGTTATTAAGAATTTTGGGGTTATGTAATGCATTCGCAACGCAAAGTTCAAAACCCATTCCACTTACGTTTTAGATCGCAACGTTTTGAGCTAGTGGAACGGGCAATTTTGCGGTCGTGGGCTTTAGTGTTCATTGGTGGAACGCGCCCTACGTAGGATCAAATTATCACGATAACCCAATGGCAAATTGAGCAATCAGAACGCTTCTCAGGAGAAAGGCATGAAATAGTCGTATGTAATATCACGAGTGGTCAAATTTAATTCGAATATTTTTCAATGTCATTACCATGAATGTTATTTGGGGTTAAGTTTTAATTTTTAACAAATGATATGAATGGTAATGTATGAAAAATATTCGACTTATTTGCTATTTTAGGAAAGAGCTCGCCCTCTATGGGCGAATTTGTGAAATTGTGACGCTAATATAAAACGTCAGTAATAATTTTGCCCATTTTGAATAAATAATGATTTTAAATAAAAATTAGAAGAATATTTATTAAAAACTTTGTAAAGATAGACTTAGGACGATTTTATCCTGTATTCGTACATAGAAACATGTAGGTTCAATACTGGCTTCGATAGTTCATTATTTTGCTACATAGGGCCAACAGCGTATTGGTACTTAAAATTCCCAATAATTTGAACAAAAGTGAATATTTAAGGGATTATTTAACGAATATTTTTCACTTTTTTGTACAAAATTTGACAGCCAACTTCTAACTTATTGAAATTTGACATTAACGTCATGAAATAATCGCTGATATTTTTGACGTTTTACTTGTCACAAAAAATAATCACTTGTGAGTTGAATAGTCACTGATATTTTTGACGTTTTACTTGTCACAATAAAATTAAAAGTTACAATAAAAATAAACACAACCATACATTGCTCCTGCTCCCCTACTAAATAACAATTAATCAGTTTCAGGCTATTTTTCAAAAATTACTTGTTTTCAAAATAACCTGGGTGGGAACTAAAAGTATTTTGAAAAAAGACTCCGAAACCGGTCAATCCTTATTAAATTGGGAATCAAAATGTGGTTGTAATTATTTTTAACAAAATCAAGCTTTTAATTTTAAAGGCCTTTTTAGCCCATGTCACCTGTTAAAAACACGTTTTACATGTCTAATGTGAAAATGCTGTAACTTCTCAAATATTCCACCAAATTGAAAAAAATATGACAGCTGTATAGAGAATAGTAGGAGCTTTACAAATTAAAGAGATCAAAAATTTTCAGAAAAAAAGCAGGGAATTAGAATATCTCATTTAAAATGTTAAGTGGGGTAGCACAAAAAAGTTATGGCATAAAAAATGGGGTCTATACCCCCAAAATACATCCCCCTGTATTTTATTTCGATATTTGATATTTTTATCTTGTTACGACTATAATAACTAGAGTGTGTTTCAAATTTGATCAAATTATCTTAAAAAATAAAGAAGTTAAACTCAAAAAATGAAAAAAATATAGAAAGTTTGACACCCCATAACTAAAAAATAGAGCACTCTTGAGAACATTTTTATTCTTTACTTTTGTCTTAGAATTGGTCAAGGAATCGCCTGTAGAATTTCTTCGCATATATTTAGAAACACCCTGTATGTGTCAAATTAAATCTCATTTAAAATTAAATGACCGTTAAAAATTTTGATAATACTGGGGGTAAGTGTCATTTGAAGTTAAGCATAAAGTGTGCAAATGGTCCTAAATATTTAGCAAATCTATTTCAAAAAAATATATCATTAAATTTTTTTCAATAAAATGACAAAAAGGTACTTTAATTTTCAACAAAACTTTTCGTAAATTTATTTAAATTATTACTTTTTTCTCAATGTTAATTTAGACTATTTAACAAAAAATAGTTTTTCGAATACAATACGTTTTCCATTCAACAAAACTACAATCAAATAAAGGCTAAAATTAGTTTTTTCCAAAAAAAATATGACAAAATTGTGAGTAAATTAAAAATTGAGATAATAAATTGATTGGAATTTGGAATAAAAAAATTTTGGCCAGGTTGGATCAAATCAAAATTGGTCAAAATTCGCTTCATGGAGATAATCCAAAAAATGGATTTCCCAAAATTTATTTTGTATTTTACTTTATTCCTTTTCATGGAGTGATTAGCTTCAAATGAAGCAGTACCACCTACATTGAAGCATGGTTGATAAGAATTTCAATGAAGATTGTTTTTAAGTTATAAAGGCGACTGTTACGAAACGCGTTGTAAATTTATTAATAGTTGTAGTAAAAATGTGATTGAACATACCCCGCCACCCGGCAGTTTTATTTTTACTTGAACTTCCTGCATAGTCGCACTAAAGTTGGTGGTGTACCCCGAAAGAGGTCGCGGTCATTTCAAAAAGCGACGTTGCCGTAAGCGCGTTTCGAAAAGCAACACCGCATGTCGCATGTTCCTATCTTAATAAAGTCTCGATTTGGGAACTAAAAACTAAAAACAACCGTTGCACAATAAGCGACGCATCACAAAATGGGACACAAGCACGTTTTATCAACCGGAGTAAAAATAAACGCAGCGCGCGCGCTTGTTGCACCGCACAAATACGCACAAGGCCCGCCTCAATTTTATCAACGAGAGATAAGAGCGCATGTTTTGCGATTTTTACGATACTATCAACACCTTTTTGAAGAATCGGGAAAATAAATAATTGCGCGTCACTCATTTACGTAAAACGCACGTTTTTCCGGAGCAGCGCACTACGCACCACAACGGAAAACCTTAATGATTTCTTTTCCTTCAACATTAAAATTGCAAATTGCTTCGATTGTAAACACTCTCCATTTACATAAAAATAAAACAGACGCGCAAAAAAATTAATTACATTTTTATTTACCCTCGACCTAAACGATTTTAGATCAAAAATATTATTCAATAATAATTATAATAAAAATAGCAGTTTCATTAAATATATTTTATTTCCATTCCTACCTTGGCATATTAAACGTGTTTACTTCTAATAGGTAAATGTTTATTTTATTATAATAATAATTATTTAATAATATGTGCTATACAGGGTGATTCAGACCACCCGTGCCACCCATTTATCTCCAGAACGCGTTATCGCACATCACTAAAATAAAAATCTTAATTACCAAAGTGAACCTAAAGAAGCCATTGGTGAACTTATTTTTTTCCGAAACAACCCGGAACTATCCGAAACCGGAGGTAACTTTTTTAAACATTCAGGGTGTTTCATTGAAAACTTCAAATGTCGTTTATTTCATAACCAATTTTTTTTCAAAAAATTAACCGAACACGCCGATTTTTGTTTTGAGGGGGACGCATTATAAGACCGATTTTAGCACTCTCACGTCACTCCCTTAAGTGGGGGGCGTTAACCCCCTAATTTCTTAAATGGCAACAGGGGTTGTGTAATATATCATTTGAAAGCTGCTTTTAATTAGAATTCAACGGTATAAATTAAATTAAAATTGATCGATTCGTTTTAAAGAAAAAAAAAAAACCTATTGTAATACTCAAATTTAAAGTTTGCAATAATTTTTTTTTTAGTTATAAAATAATTTTATTTTTAAATAGACAATTAAAGTAAATGTTTGAAATGTTTTCCAGAATTTTCCAAGCAGAAATAGAGACGGTCTTCAAACTCTGCGCGAACATTTTGTAGCATTACTGGTGTAATATTTCCACATTCGTTTATGATCCTTTGACGAAGGTCTGCTAAAGTATCAGGTTGGTTCTGGAAGACCTTATTTTTTAAATAGCCCCAAACGAAAAAATCCAGCGGTGTGAGGTCAGGTGAGCGTGCTGGCCATTCAATTGTACCTCTACGGCCAATCCAACTAGAAAAGGTTCTGTTTAAATATTGATGAACTTGTAACGTATAATGTGGCGGACCACCATCCTGTTGAAAAATTATCAAATTTTCGTCCAGCATATCATCATTTTTTAAGACATGTGTTATTTTAGGTTCGATAATATTTTGCAGCATATCTAAATATTTTTCGCCTTTTAAGTTGCCATCAATAAATATTGGGCCTATAATATGGTCCCCATAAATGTCAAGCCAAACATTTAATTTTTCTGGATACTGACAGTGCTCTTCTCGCATCCAATGTGGATTTTCTGTTCTCCAATAACGACAGTTATGTTTATTAACTTCACCCCTCAAATTAAATGTTGCTTCATCACTAAAGCAGATGTTTTGTAATTGGTTTGGAGTATTTGATAGTCTATTAGACATAACTTCACAAAACTCTATTCGGCGATCAAAATCATCTTCACTTAATTCTTGATGACAAGAAAATTTATACGGGCGATATTTTAAATTTTTTAAAATTCTCCAAACCTTGGTACTTTGAAGTCCTGTAATGTAGATAAGTTTCTTATGGAAGTTTATGGATTTAGAGATGTTTCGCCTAATACAGTCAACGTTTCTACTTCATTTGGGGGACCTCCAGTTCTTTTTTTATTTCCTACTGAACCCGTTTCACGAAATTTATTGAACAAATCTAAAACATATCTTGCAGATACATTTTTATCTGGATGAAGATTATTAAAACGAGTAGCTGCTCGAAGGGCACATCTTCTTTCTTCACCGTATAGCATAATAATCTCAACTCGATCATCCTTAGAATAAACCATTTTGAATGGTTAGGACGTAATAACGTTAGTGTAATCTATTCAATTCGAAAACTTGTAATACACTAAATTAAATTATTTCAATTTTTAAATTACATTTTATTTAGATTTAAACACCTGTCAAATTATGTGGATGACATAACAAAGAAATTTATTTATTGTTCTTTTGCGTTTAAATTTTAAATTAAATTATTCATGAGAACCAAACTGGACATCTTACCTTCAATTTTTTATTCAGTATTTAATAATTTGCTAATTGAAAAAAGATTTTTTGGGTTGATATAACATTTTTTTAATTTATTTATTGCAATGAGTTTTTAATTTTTTTCTTTAAAACGAATCAATAAATTTTAATTTAATTTATACCGTTGAATTCTAATTAAAAGCAGCTTTCATATGATATATTACTCAACCCCTGTTGCCATTTAAGAAATTAGGGAGTTAACGCCCCCCACTTAAGGGAGTGACGTGAGAGTGCTTAAATCGGTCTTATAATGCGTCCCCCTCAAAACGAAAATCGACGTGTTCGGTTAATTTTTTGAAAAAAATTTTGGTTATGAAATAAACGACATTTGAAGTTTTCAATGAAACACCCTGTAGATCGAGTTTGCTATGGTTTGATAGGTTTTTTAAAAACAAATAACTTTTATTAAAATATTTTTTTAATATTTTCCATACTTTAGAATTTATTCGAAAAACAATAAAAAATGTTAAAAAAAGTAAATAAAAATTATTGCATATTTTGAAGAATTTTATAAATTTATAAACTCTTTCTACAAATTCTAATGTTTTACCAACTTTAAATATCATACTTATTCATATTTCAACAAATTTCTTCAAAATATGCAATAATTATTTTTACTTTTTTTTAACATTTTTTTTTGTTTTTCTAATAAATTCTAAAGTATGGAAAATATTAAAAAAATATCCTATCAAACCACACCAAACTCGACCTATGTTGCAATTTAAAAAATCAAAGTGATATCCGGTTCCGGATAGTTCCGGGTTGTTCTGGAAAAATATAAGTATGGTTTGATAGGTCTTTTAAGAACAAACAACTTTCATAAAAATATTTTTTAAATATTTTCCATAGTTTAGAATTTATTCGAAAAACAAAAAAAAATTGTTAAAAAAAGTAAATAAAAATTATTGCATATTTTGAAGAACTTTATAAATTTATAAACTCTTTCTACAAATTCTAATATTTTATCAACTTTTAATATCATGCTTGTCCATATTTAAACAAAATTCTACAAAATATGCAATAATTTTTATTTACTTTTTTTAACAATTTTTTTTTTGTTTTTCGAATAAATTCTAAACTATGAAAAATAATAAAAAAATATTTTAATGAAAGTTATTTGATTTTGAAAGACCTATCAAACCATACCAAACTCGGCCTATATTGCCATTTAAAAAGTTACCTCCGGTTCCGGATAGTTCCGGGTTTTTCCGGAAAAAATAAGTTCACCAATGGATTCTTTAGGTTCACTTTGGTAATAAAATTTTTTATTTCGGCCATGTACGATAACGCGATCTCGAGATAAATGGGTGGCACGGGTGGTCTGAATCACCCTGTATACTAGGTGTCCCATTTGACGTTGGACTGTATGGGTATCTTTGTTATTATTGGAGATAGAAAGTCGGTTAAATGGACAAAGTAGTAGAGATTTTTTCGAATATTAATAATTCATTTACAAAAAATTTGAATATCGTATCGTTTCAACGCTATCTTAAAAAACAAGAAAATGCGATTTTTAAAATATGGCTATAACTTCTTTATTTTCTATGGTACCAAAAAAGTTTTTTGACATAATACAGACATTTTTTTGTGTACAATGCAGTAAAACAAATGAATATTTTTTTTCGCTAACGGATTGACCGGAAATGAACCAAACTTATTTTTTTCTTATGACAGCCATATTGGATTTACACATATTCGGAATCAGTATTTTTTTCTGAGTAATTTGGTACACCATATGTCATATTTAAAAAAAAAATTATTTGATTTTACAAATTAACATTGGACTTTAAGAGATGTAAATTGTCTATAACATAAATGTAACTATTTAAAATATAAAATGTAAAATAAATCTTAACACATATGTATTGACAGTTTACATCTATTCAAGGCCATTTTTGGTTAGTAAAATAAAATTATTTCTATTTTTCTTAAAATATTACATATGATATAACAAATTACTCAGAAAAATACACTAATTCCGAATATGTGTAAATCCAATATGGCTGCCATAAGAAAAAAATAAGTTTGGTTTATTTCCGGTTAATCCGTTGGCGAAAAAAAATATTCATTTGTTTTACTGCATTGTACACAAAAAATTGTCTGTATTATGTCAAAAAAATTTTTGCTACCACCGAAAATAACAAAGTTATAGCCATATTTTGAAAATCGCATTTTCTTGTTTTTTCAAGATAACGTTGGAACGATGCGATATTCAAATTTTTTGTAAATGAATTATTAATATTCGAAAAAATCTCTACTACTTTGTCCATTTAACCGACTTTCTATCTCCAATAATAACAAAGATCCCATACAGTCCAACGTCAAATGGGACACTCTGTAGATTTTTTTCTCAAGCATTTAATAAAAATGTAAATTCTTATGACAATTGAAATTGGAAATTGTAATTATTTCCATAAAAATACTAATCCAGTCCTACGCTCCACGTTTCTCATTTCGCTGTTTGCTGTTTACGATTTACGCAAAGCGACTGAAAACAAAATAAGAAAAGCCTGTTATGAAAATAACCAATTGCTATTATTTCCTGTGTTTGTGTATTGAAACGAAACGGGTAGGAAGGATAAAAATTGCGTAATAAAAGTGGAGTAAGTTGTGGGTAAATTGTAAATTGAAACGTAGTACGCGAATTGTTTGAGGACTGCGGTAAAGGGCGGGAGTGGAAGCGGGACGGTGAGCGGGAGAGGAAAATCGGGACGCAGACGCCCTTGGCCCTGGGCATTTCGGGACTCCGGACGGGATCGATACGCACCACGCACTCACTGGGCCAGTCGGGCCAAGGTTTGGCCTTCTTCCAAAACGCCCTCGAATAACCCCTCACAAAATCAAAACAAACACTAATACTCCAATTTTCTAAAAATGTACACCCAATTCCAACAATTATGAGCAAAAATTTGAATATTATATTTCAAAAAGTGCTTTTCCGTTTTTGGAGTGTCCAAAAAGTGGGAAGATCTTAAAGATACCTAAAATTTTGTCCATCTCTAATTTGTGTGGACAATCTAAAAAAACTTGGGGAAAATTTTTTTTTTAAATTTTTTTCAATTTTCTCATTAATCGACTTTCTTATCAAAATTTATAAAGGGTAGCAACTTCAAATTTACATCCAAAGCAAATACCAAGTATGGGAATATTTGGTGATGCAGTGGCGTGGCCAGAATGTTCAGTTGGAAATTTGACAGAATCGTCAGGAAGTCACAAATTTTCCAATGCGTACACTCTTTTCTCGTCGTGCAATATTCCAGTTATATAATTGCTCATATCGTTTTTTGTAGTCTCAATAACGTCTTCAACCTTCAACCTTAACATTTAAACTAATTTTGTTTTCTTCGTTGTAAGTACCAGGAAGAACAAATTATTTTCTGTTTGTCTTTTCCAAAAATAGCCTGTCTTTTGTGTGGATTCATATTGAAAGACAAAATCTTCAAAAACGAATCTTTTTTAAAGATACATGATGCACCTTGCAGCATTTAATGGGAACTGGGGTGGGAACTAATAATAATAATAATACTCTAAATCCTCAAATAGCAAACACCCATCATCTTTTACTCCAGTAGAATAAGAGAGGATAGATGCTAGTCTAAGCGTTACTTTTTTTCGCGAAACTAGTGAAACTGAATGGTGTTACTTTTTTATACCAGGCAGCATTTTATAAAATGGATTAAATCGGCGCATGTTGAGCATGGGGGATGTTCTGACACCCCGTATCACCCCACTTGTTACGCCACTGGTGATGCGTTCTTTACCATAACGGAAATCAGCATAGTCGTACTTTAGCATAGTGGAAAGTATCATAAGCGGAAAATGACATAATCCAGAAAACGGAAAGTAGCATAACGTATTTTAGCATAAACGTAATCGACAGAATGTAAAAAAGCAGAACGACGAATTGTCTACTCCGAATTTTTCCAAAGGAAAACCTACACTTCTTTGACAATCAATTTCATCGAGACAACACGACTGTTTCACCGACACAGACGTTTCATCGACATTGCCCTTTCATCGACAAACATTTCATCGACACTACCTTTTCATCAAAAAAGCTTTTCTTGGACAAGGACGTTTCATCGACACTACTTTTTCATCGACAACCGTTTCATCGACGTTACCTCTTCGTCGACAAATCTATTCTTCGATGAAGACGTTTCATCGACATTACTTTTTTATCGACACAGATGTTTCATCAAGGTTACCTTTTCATGGACATAGACAAACCTTTTCTTCGACGAGGACATTCCAACGACAAACAATTTCATCGACATTGCCTATCTTCGACAATGTCGTTACATCGACTACAGTTTCCTCGACAAGACTTATTTCATCACCAAAGCTTTTCATCGCCAAGGCCAATATCGTTTTATCGACACATTTTAGAATGCTCGGGAAAATGTGAAATAGGTAAATGATGAATATGTTCGTAATTCGCTGTTTTCACATTTTCTTAAATAATTTCCATAATTTTTTATATAATTATAGTGTCGATGAACCATAAAAGAATGGTGTCGATGAATTGTCCTTGTCGAAGAAAAGGTTTGTCGATGAAACGTCTGTGTCGATGAAGTAGGGATTATTTATGAAACGTTTTTGTCCATAAAACAGTCGTGTCGATGAAATTGTATTGGATGAAAGTATATTGTCTATGAAAGAGTATACACTCAAATGGACCATAATGGATTTTAGGTTAAGTTAGATATTTGGGTACTTTTTGGGTTAAGTTAGATATTTGGGTACTTTTTGGGTTAGGTTAGGTATTTGAAAATGAACATGTGTAGGTAGGTTTTTTTTCGGAAAAAATCGGAGTAGACCATTCGTCGTTTTACGTTCTGATGCTTTCCGTTATGCTAAAGTACGTTATGCTACTTTTCGATTTCTGGATTATGATATTTTCCGGTTATGTTACTTTTCATTGTACCAAAAAAGGTTAGGTTAGGTTAGGTTAGGTTAGGTACCAAAAAAGGTTATTCTGATCTTCGTTATGCTGTTTTCGGATAACCTGTTTTCCAGCGCACTGAATATTTAAAAAACATTTGGTTAAAATTAGTGCTGTTCAATGAACTCAAACTTGTTGATGTTCGAACTTTAGAACATAAAAAACTCGAATTGTTCGAACCCATTCTTTATACTTCGACTTAATAATGCAATTTCGAACTTTCACAAGTCCAATAGTTCGAACCTACTAAACTTCATTACCAGATTTATGAATAAAAATGTTAATAAAACATCTTTGGCATAATAATTGGTCCAGAAGTTTAAAACTTTAAATGTAACGCTTTTTTTGGGTTGGGGGTTCATTTCAACTTTAGAGAATAAAAAACTTAAATTGTTCAAAACCATTCCTTACAGTTCGACTTGATATTGAAAGTTCGAATTTTCTTTGATAAAGTTCAAACTGAATGAACTCGGTTAAGTTCCAACTTGATGAAGTTGAAAGTGAAAACTTAGTTCCAATGTTCGAAAGGGAAAACTTAGTTCGAATTTTGGGCAAAAGAAACTTCTACTGTTTGAACTTAAAATCTGAACTTAATAAAATTCGAGCTTACTAAACTTCATTGTCAAATTTTTGAATAAAAAAGATCTTTAGCTTTTTTTGGCATAATAATTGCTGCAGAAATTTCAAACTTTAAATATAACGCTTTTTGGGGGGACGGAGGTTCATTTCAAAAATTTATTTAGATAAAATATAAATACGAGCTTAAAAATTTGTCAAAAATTTACCTAATCTAAGAAAAACTTTTAGATGTTCGAATTTAAAGTACGAGCTTATTTTTGAACTTTAGAACATAAAAACTCAATTCTCCATTCTTTACAGCTCGATTTAATAATTACTACGTTTCCATCGGAGATTAAATCGGATTTTAAAATATCAGAAGTTTAAATACTTATGTGTTTTCATTACAAGGATTTAAAAAATATTGAAATTACTTTCAATACCGCCGTTAGGTGGCGTTTTGGAGAGACCACGTTTTTAGTTTTTAGGGTTATGAATATAAAGCGTCCTCTGGTACTCGGCGATTAAATTTTGCGCACGATCGAGTTCAAATTCAAGACTTCGAAGAGTTTCCAAAAGATATTTTTTCAACTCAAAACTTGATACGATCTCAGAAACAGAAATATCGAACTTGAGGTTGAGTAAGATCTCGAAAAGATGAATTGCGTGTTTCCATCCAGTTTTCAAGTAGAATCAAGAATTCAAACCCGATTCAATTTCCAATGGAAACGTAGTAAATGAAAGTTCGTTTTTTTTTTAAGTTGGAACGTAGTAAAATGTTAAAACTTGATAAAGTTTAAACTTAACTGGATGAACTCGATGAAATTCGCCAGTTTTTTTGAACTTGATGAAGTTCGTACTTGAGGAAGACAATTTTACTAATAATTAGTTAAATATTGGTGTATTAATTTGTTAATAAACAAAGTCACTAAAATGAATGCTTCTAATTTGCTAAAAACATTCTTAAAAATTCAAAAACGGACTTTTTTTGAATATACATTTTCCAATTGGAACTTTTTAAAACTTGCACTTTTTCAAAGTAATTTTTCTATTGGGAATTTTAAGAACCCCCTCACCCTCTGGTGCAAAAATATGAACTTCTATATTCGGTACTTACTTTTTCGATTTAATGCATTCGTACATGTTTTTTCAACTTTACTGAAGATTTAAACAATAAATCTATTTATGTTTTGTTGAATTTATAGTTATAAGGTACAATAATTCATTTTAAACACAATTTTTGACACTAACAAGTACCGAATATCCTCCATTTATAGCGCCATCTATACGTAGTTAAAATTCCCAATAAAAAATCGTAAATTTTAGGAACTATTTTGATACAGATTTGGCTCTGGGGCCTTATTCTCGAACTACTGGTCCTGATATGGTAGCGATTTAAACTATTATTCAAGGTAAGTAACATGAATAGTTGACCATTAAAAAAATAATTAAAGGTAAATTTTCCAAAAAGAATTCACAAAACTTAAAATATTGTTTTTGACTTTTTCATGCGAGAAATTAACAGAGCAAATGTGTATCTAGTAATACTATCAGTAGTTGTGGAGATATGAATTATTTTGTACAAAGTAAAAAAAATAATTTTACATTTTTTTAGGTCTACTATGTAAGTATTTTTTGGGAAACTAAATCAACTAGTTTTTGAAAATTTTAGACTTTTTTTTTAATATGTTATAGCTTCCACGTGGTTTAATTTTTTTTTTATTTATTTTTAATAAATAACATTGCTTTATTTTGTACTGAAAATCAAAATATAAAAAAATCAAACCGATTTTGGCGATTTTAGGAAATCAAAATTGACATAATTTATTTGAAATCCTATTTTTTTTCTACAATAAATAGAAAATAAAAAACGAGAAAAATTCGTTGGAAAATTTTAAAATTTAGTTGTTTTTGAAGATTGTGGAGGTACTCAAAAAATTAGAAATAAGTAAGTCGAAAGATCATTGATTTTATACCCCCTCCCTCCCCCCTTTTCTAGAAGCAAAATTTTAGAAAACTTAAAAAATCTAATAATCAAAAAATTTTTAATAACGTCAGACATTTTTCTTTAAAAAGTTGTCAAAAAGCTCGATTTTTCTAAAAATCAAGAATGTCACAATTAATGATACCGCACTTTGTTTTAAATAGTACATTATATTCTTTTAAAGAGAGTAAAAGTTGACTATTAAAAAAATAATTAAAATCGGTAAATTGGATTTTCCAAAAAGAATTCACAAAATTTAAAATATTGTTTTTGACTTTTTCATGCGGAGAAATTGACAGAGCAAAATTTAAACCACCGTGAATCTCTGTAATACTATCAGTAGTTGTGGAGATATGAATAAAATAAAAAATAAATAATATTAAATTTTTTTAGGTTTCCAATGTAAGTATATTTGGAAAATTAAAGTAACTAGTTTTTGACAATATTAAACTTTAAGTATTTTTTAATATTTTATAGCTTCTACGTGGTTTAAATAAAAAAATCAAACCGATTTTGGCGATTTTAAAAGATCAAAATTATTTGAAATTCTATTTTTCTTTTCTCTAATAAATAAAAAACGAGAAAAATTCGGTAGAAAATGTAGTTGTTTTTGAAGGTTGTGGAGGTACTCAAAAAATTCGAAATAAGTAAGTCGAAAGATCATTGGTTTTCTTCCCCCCTCTCCCCTTTTTCGAGGACTTAAACCAAAATTTTGGAAAACTTAATCAAAATTTACTTTAGAAAGTGGCCAAAATCGTCGATTTTTCTAAAAATCAAGAATGGCACAATAAATAATACAGCCTTTGTTTTAAATAGTACGAACATACAGGGTGTTTCATTGAAAACTTCAAATGTTGTTTATTTCATAACCAAAATTTTTTTCAAAAAATTAACCGATTACGCCGATTTTTGTTTTGAGGGGGGCGCATTATAAGACCGATTTAAGCACTCTCACGTCACTCGCTTAAGCAGGGGGCGTTAACCCCCTAATTTCTTAAATTGAGTAATATATCATTTGAAAGCTGCTTTTAATTACAATTCAACGGTATAAATTAAATTAAAATTGATCGATTCGTTTTAAAGAAAAAAATAAAAACCTATTGTAATACTCAAATTTAAAGTTTGCAATAAAATTAATAGATATAAAATAATTTTATTTTTAAATAGACAATTAAAGTAAATGTTGGAAATGTTTTCCAGAATTTTCCAAGCAGAAATAGAGACGGTCTTCAAACTCTGCGCGAACATTTTGTAGCATTACTGGTGTAATATTTCCACATCCGTTTATGACCCTTTCACGAAGGTCTGCTAAAGTATCAGGTTGGTTCCAGACCTTATTTTTTAAATAGCCCCAAACGAAAAAAATCCAGCGGTGTGAGGTCAGGTGAGCGTGCTGGCCATTCAATAGGACCTCTATAGCCAATCCAACTAGGAAAGGTTCTGTTTAAATATTGACGAACTGGTAACGTATAATGTGGCGGAGCACCATCCTGTTGAAAAATTATCAAATTTTCTTCCAGCATATCATCATTTTTTAAGACATGTGTTGTTGTAGGTTCGATAATATTTTGCAGCATATCTAAATATTTTTCGCCTATTAAGTTACCATCAATAAATATTGGGCCTATAATATGGTCCCCATAAATGGCAAGCCAAACATTTAATTTTTCTGGATACTGACAGTGCTCTTCTCGCATCCAATGTGGATTTTCTGTACTCCAATAATGACAGTTATGTTTATTAACTTCACCCCTCAATTTAAATGTTGTTTCATCACCAAAGCAGATGTTTTGTAATTGGTTTGGAGTATTTGATAGTCTATTAGACATAACTTCACAAAACTCTGTTCGGCGATGAAAATCATCTTCATTTAATTCTTGATGACAAGAAAATTTATACGGGCGATATTTTAAAATTTTTAAAATTCTTCAAACCTTGGTACTTTGAAGTCCTGTTAATGTAGATACGTTTCTTATGGAAGTTTGCGGATTTAGAGATGTTTCGCCTACTACACTCAACGTTTCTATTTCATTTGGGGGCCGCCAGTTCTTTTTTATTTCCTACTGAACCCGTTTCACGAAATTTATTGAACAAATCTAAAACATATCTTGCAGATACATTTTTATATGGATGAAGATTATTAAAACGAGTAGCTGCTCGAAGGGCACATCTTCTTTCTTCACCGTATAGCATAATAATCTCAACTTGATCATCCTTAGAATAAACCATTTTGAATGGTTAGGAGGTAATAAAGTTAGTGTAATCTATTTAATTCGAAAACTTGTAATACACTAAATTAAATTATTTCAATTTCTAAATCACATTTTATTTAGATTTAAACACCTGTCAAATCATGTGGATAACATAACAAAAAAAATTATTTATTGTTCTTTTGCGTTTAAATTTTAAATTAAATTATTCATGAGAACCAAACGGGACATCTTACCTTCAATTTTTTATTCAGTATTTAATAATTTGCTAATTGAAAAAAGATTTTTTGGGTTAATTTAACATTTTTTTAATTTATTTATTGCAATGAGTTTTTAATTTTTTTCTTTAAAACGAATCGATAAATTTTAATTTAATTTATACCGTTGAATTCTAATTAAAAGCAGCTTTCAAATGATATATTACTCAACCCCTGTTGCCATTTAAGAAATTAGGGGGTTTACGCCCCCCACTTAAGGGAGTGACGTGAGAGTGCTTAAATCGGTCTTATAATGCGTCCCCCTCAAAACAATACGCCGATTATTGTTCGGTTAATTTGTTGAAAAAAATTTGGTTATGAAATAAACGACATTTGAAGTTTTCAATGAAACACCCTGTATATTCTTTTATAAGGAGTTAAGGAGTAAATTAATATTCTTTCTATCTTTACTCCGAGTAGTAGTCAAATAAGTGGAGTAGAATTTGTATTTCTACTCCTTGGATGTATAAAGTATACCCGATTGTACCCGATTTACGTCGAAAATGTACAAACGTGCCCATAGAGTCAACGAACATAAAAATGACTTGTTAAAGCCTGTCAAGCGTCACATTAGGTTCTATTTTATCTATTTTATGATTGATTGAAAACAAACAATTCATAAACAACTCCTACAACATTTAGGGCGCGTTCCACTAAAGACTCTCAATGCCCACGACGACCGCAAAGTCGTTCCACATACGACCGCGGTTGTTTCTTTCGTGCATAAAAACGTCATCGATGGAGACCGCAGAAGCTCACAACGACCGTATTTATTCGTGGGTTTCTGTGGTCGTTTGTTGAATGGTGACGTTTTGAGCTAGTGGAACAAAAAAATTTTGCGGTCGTGGGCTTTAGTGTTCATTAGTGGAACGTGCCCTATAATGACGTTTAAAGAAAAATAATCTCAATGATAGGATCTTAAAATTTAGAAAAATAGAAAAGTAAAAATTGTTGTAAAGTTACATTTTGTAGATCTCAAATGTCTCTTTGGTCAAAAAATTTAACCATTTAAAATATTTTCGATTTCAAAATCTTGTTTTCCTAAATTTTACTAATAAGGAAACAACTCAAAAATATGATTTTATTTTTTAGGTTTTTATTGTCTGCTTTTGAATTATTAAAAAAATGTTGGCTTTCATAAATATAAAACCATTAATAAGTTTTTCCGCTTAGGCGCTTATTGTAGGTTTTTCTTTGAGTGGTAAAAAACGTTTTGGTGAGTTGAATTAATATCTCGAGTAGTTTCAAAATTTTTTGTTAGTCCTACTTCGTTCTGCAATTAATCCGTCTTCCATCTGTCACATTTCCAGGAAGAGAAAAATGATTTTTCCTGTGGTATTTTCAAATTTTCCCGGTTTGTGTTGTGTGCGCTGATATTGATCATTTCCTCACGCGCTCTGGTCGGGTCTTTGACCCGGACCAGGGGTCCTATTCTCAATTTAAGAGCGATTCTATTCGGCAACTAATTTTTAGCGAGAATAACAACAGGAAATGTATGAAAATTCCGTAATTTGGGTTAAATACCGCCATTGTTCACGATTCATGAAAATAAGTAACCGTTATTTTTTACGTTTTATTATCGCGCTTTGAAGGTCATCGCAATACTTTCACCGCACGATGACTTAATTTTTCCTTTCTTACAACCTTAACATGGCCTACAAAAAGTGGGATTAAATTTTTTTTGAAATGTGTCGTTGACCGGGTGGTTGTAATTTTGCCTGCGTAATGTTTGAGGCCATTGAGGAAGACGGGACGCTGGCAATGCGGAAATCGGGAACGTATGTCAATGACCTCGCGTTGCCTGGATACGCCGCCAACGCCCCCGTGCGGTAATTTTAGCTCGCACTTGATGCTGACCGCCTGAACCGCCTCACGAAACAGCGTCGCGACATTACTTCGCTGTTACACCTCTTCCCGCATCCCGATTTAAATCGCGACACATTTTTCATATCACCAAATTATTCCTTTGACACAGATTCTCCGCGTAAACCTGGCAACACCGCCTACCCAATGATCCTTAAATAAACTTGGAATATCATAGACGAAGGGGAGCTTCAAACGGACAAGGGGTGAAGGCTTTTCTTGGGATAGGTCGCGTTTTGATCGATAACACGTTTTAACCACAAATTCGAAAATATTTGCTAAACCCAAAACGGCGCCATTCATAATCTTATCGAAAATAGTAAAACAAATAACGAACTTATACTTCAAATAAACCCAACAATCAACACTATTAATCACCTCATGAATTTATATCGAAAAAAATGACCTGCTCAAATTTACATTAGCGTATCCAAAAGGGGACAACAAGGGGAAGAAGGAATAAATCAAAAGCATTCACTAAATACATGATAATTTACTTCTGTATTAAGCGTCCTGATGTACTAAAAAGCAATCCTATTTTTTTCCAAAGTTGCATTTTTTAAATTCCTACCATTAAGGAAATATTTCAAAAAATAGAGGAATTAAGAGGTTTTTTTTGTAAATTTTTTACCAATTATTGAGTGATTATAAAACAAAAAAAATCAAATTAATTTCTCGCAAATCAAGAAAAAATACAAAAACGATGGTAAAATTACAAAATCTAAAAAGAAACTTTTCTACATTTTAAGCTTCCACTAGGGAAGATCCAAAAGGGATAAAGGCCTACCAAAATTTAAACGTACCAAAAAAAGCTCAGATCTTAAGGAAATCTTTTGGAAAAATTAGTAACCCTGTCAACTCTGAAATAATAAAAGAAAAATTTGCTTACATAGAGCTCAAAACTAGTCATTACAATAAAATACTCTGTGGTCTAGTTTAAAATATCTCAACATAGGTATACTTAAAAAATAATCTTCCCAAATTAAGAGATATTTCTTCGTGCAAGTCTATTCCTCAATCCTATCCAATCAATCCATTTCTACGAAAACTGAAACATCAAAGTTCTGTCTTCAACCCATATCAATCAATTATCTTGATAAATTAATCTCTTCAATAAAAACTGTTGAAAAATCAAAATATTATAGGTGGCTATATTTAGTAACTACGGATTTAGTAATTGTGAGTCTTGTCAGTTTATTGTTTAATAAAAAATACCTTCTAATTGTTCAAATAATTGTTGAATAATTACAATTATTCATATACTTGCAATTGAGATTGTAATTCTCAATAGGTTATGGGCGCAGATACGACTGGTGAACTGTGTTAAAGAGTTGCTGTTAAGTCTTAATTGCATTGATTTGATTTGAACAAATTGAAAAATTGGAAGGTATGTCAAACTGGATGAGATGGAAAAGGCAGATCGAATTGGTATTGCGACATAACGAGATTTTTGATCTGGTTGTTGGTGAACGTAAAAAGCCTGAAGGAAGTGATTCTGCTGGATTAAAAATGTACAACAAAAAATGACGCGTTGACTCAGTTAATTTTAGTAAGGTCAATGAATGATTCCAATGTTGATTTGACTGCTATGTGTGAGTCATCAAATGTCATTTGGGAAAAATTGTTGTCTGTATATGAACAGAGTTCAAGTCAACGTTTAGATAGGTTGATGGAGGAATTTTTCAGGTGTGAAAAATTTACAGGTGATGATATTGTTACACAAATATCTCGTCTTCAAAGAAATTTTACTCAAATTAATGAGGAACCTGAACTTTTATTAATGAGTAGAATAATGTCAATTTTGCCCGTTGAATATTTTTAATTCAAGAGTGTATGGAGGTCAATACCCATAAATGATCGTACAGTAAATAAGTTGATTCTGAGATTAATTGAGATGCGTATACCAGTTAAGTCAATGATTTCTACAGCATTGATTGCGAAAGTAGGAGTGGTAAAGAGAAATGTCACTGAATTCAAGGAAGACTTTAATGAAAAGTCTCAGTTGAAATGTTTCAAATGTCACCGAGTTGGACATTTTGCTAAAAATTGTACAAAAAAAACGAATTCAACTTTCAGAGGAAGTGGTAAAGATATAAATCCTGAAGGTGATGCATTCGTTGGTTCAGTATAAGATATCCTACATGATTGGATTGCAGATTCAGGTGCTTCAGCGCATATGACAAAGAACAAAGATTATGTTGCTACATACGAAATTTTTGATATTCCAAAACAGGCTCAAATTGGAAATAATCAAAAGATATTTGCTTTTGGTAAACATGCTATTAAAGTGGAAATGAAGATCAATGGTGAAAAATCATCTTACTAATGTTTGGTATGTTCCAGAAATAAATCGGAATTTATTTTCTATTGGTCGAAGTATGAAAAATGGATTTATTTTCAAAGCAAATTATAAAGGTTGTTGGTTTACTAAAAATGAAAAACTAAAACTTACTGGAAGAAAAAACGATTAAAGGGTTGTATGGATTAAATATGCGTGTTTGCAAACCTGAAATACCTGCTGAAGTATATGTTGCATCTGAAGAAGATATGGCATGAACGTTTAAGTCATCAAAATAAACAACATATAAAAAGGTGTGGCATAAAACGCATTGTTAATGAAGATTTTTGTGAAGGTTGTGTTTATGGTAAACAACACAGGAAAAGTTTTAGAACAAAGGAAACTAGACCTTCAAAATCTAGAGAAGTAATTCATGCTGACATTTGTGGTCCTATGCAAGAAAAATCTATTGGTGGTGCGAAATATTATTTGTGCTTTAAGGACGATTTTTCGAAGTTTCGTAGAGTTTCCTTCTGAAAAACAAAAGGAGAAGTTGCACGATGTTTAGAAATTTTTATAGAATAGGCTGTTACAGCTGGGAATTCTATTAAGGAACTTCTTACTGATGGAGGAAAGGGGTTTGATCAATCAAGGGGAATCAACTTTAGAATTATAATGCCTTATACACCACAACAAAATGGTGTTGTATAAAGGGAAAATCGTACGTTAGTTGAAGCTGCTAGATCTATGATACATACAAAAGGTTTAAAGTTAAAACTGTGAGCAGAAGCTGTTAATACTGCAGTGCATGTATTGAATAGAACTGGTCCAACAAAAGTACAAAATAAAACTCCATTTGAATTGTGGTTTAATAAAGAAGCTGTTGTGATTGATCATTTGCGTATATTCGGCACTAAGTGTTTTGTGCATATTAAGAGACAAAAATTGGACAAAAAGAGTATTGTTGGTATTTTTGTTGGTTATTCTGGTGAAAATAATATAGAATATGGATAGAAAATGAAAACAAAATTATGTTAAGCAGAGATGTTATATTTGAAAAAGAATCTCCGATAAAGAAGTTTTTAACATTTTCAATTGATGGCGTTGAAAAATCAGTTCAAGAAGGTGTGAATGAAGAAATACAAAATGTCGGTGAAGCTGTGAATGAAAAAATACAAAATGTTGGTGAAGCCGATGAACACAAAGAAACTCTTGAGATAAAAGAAGATTTAAGGCGTAGAAAATCAGAATATTTGGATGATTATGTGTATTTTGCAGAGAATACAGAACCAGAAACAACATATGATCAAGCAATAAAATCTAATGAATCAAAAGAATGGAAAGAATGGAAAGAAGCCATGGATGATGAAATAAGGTCATTAAATGAAAACGATACTTGGTCTCTTACTGAATTGCCAAATGGAAAGAAAAGCATTGGCTATAAATGGGTTTTTTAAAATTAAAACGAAAGCTGATGGAAATGTTGATCGATATAAGGTGACACTAGTGGTCAAGGGATATTGTCAAAATGCTGGTATAGATTATGAGAGATTGTAATTCTCGAGATTTCAATTCAACTACTAAAATTGTGTTGGCCTCAGACTTTTAAATACTCCTGTTTGGTGAGATCTAGAAGGAAGCTTTAGTAATTTAGCCTTCTTCCAATTCCCTCGAAAGTAGTGGAAAAAATAGCAATATTCCAACTAAGTGATTTCTTAGATTTGTTTAATATATTATCCTCTAATCAATCTGGTTTCTCAAAAGGAAGTTCTTACCTCAATTATTGACTACATTGTCCGTAATAATGATAAGGGTAAACTAATCGCATTAATAGTGCTTAAAGATTTCAGCAAAGCATTTGACACCCTAATAGGCAGATTCTGGTCAAAATTAAAGCCCTTTACATCGAAACAAATAAGGTAACTATGGAAATTGTCCATTACAACGCATATAACAAATTTAAATGTAAAGGCCTTTAAACTTAAATGATTTGACCAGAATCTGGGTATAAATAATGAACTTCTTCTAACTATATTAAATTCAATTGAATAGGAGTGAAAATCTCTAGACTTTTTCTCGTCATACCTAACGAATAGGTACCAAAGAATAAAAGTAGATGAATCTATATCAAAGTGGGGTCCCCCAAGGCCAATCCTCGGACCACTCCTATTCGCTATCTATACAGAAGATACTCAAATCTTTCTTGCCTTTGAAGAAAACAACTTAAGTAATGCTTTTGAACAAATAAATTTGCATCTGAAAAACCTAAAGAAAGTTGCAGAAACTCACCAACTTATCATTAATCCAAATAAAACTAAGGGCATTCTTTTTGATCCTAAAAACAAACGTTCTCGAATCCTGAGTTCTGGCTTCTGGTAATTTAAAAATTAATCTGGATGATGTATTACTGTTGCCCAAAGATGGACTAAAAAATCTGAGATTAAGCATTGACTGGAAACTTAAATTTACAACTCATGTTACTGAGTGTCTGAAAAGATCTTACTTAGCATTAAAGGCAATTTACTCAAATCGGAAATTTCTAACAAAAAAGGTAAATACTATTCTTTGTGAATTCTTGGTTCTTTCTAAGGTTAATTAATGTGATTCTGTTCCTATCGTATTCAAAAAGTCGAAAATTCATGTCTCAGATTGATCTGTGGCATCAAGAAATTTGATCACATCTCTTTCATAAACTGGAGGAGTTGTGCTGGTTAAATATGTGGAATAAACGAGTTCTTCATTCCTCAACTCTTTTTCAGAAAATAATAACTACAGAGGAACCGCCATACTAATTCAAAAAATTAACATTTCGAATAACACCTCAGCATAAATCCAATTTATTTCAATGTGGGTTCTTATATTCTATATCGATAGTATTTTATGCAAACCTTAAAAATTTCTTAAAACTAAGATAAATCGAAACAAAAATGGGATAAACCAGGGGACATATGCTCGAACCATTCGACATGATGTCGTATACGACTTCCATCATTCTATTCTTGTCATTCAAATTCAACAATAAGAGTAAGTATGTCCTTATCATGTCGTATACGACATTTTGTCGCGTGATTCAAGCATAACCCCCCAGGAATTACATAAAATTATCCACTCTAAACTAATGTAATCCACGAATTTTCAAGTTAATGTATTTATTCGAATTTTCAAGAAAATTTCAGTAATAAGAAAGGTTTTTGTATCTCGTTGTCAAAGTGATTTACGTTGTATAATTAGTATACATTTGGGTTGTCTTTCGACGAGTGATCATGAAACATACTGCTCTTAAATTTAAAGGGGCCGCTTTTAAAATTGATTGGGATAATTAAGAAGTTGCAGCTGTTCTTTTTATTTAATCCTTTTTTCCTGTCAGAATGTACGATTTGTTTACCTAAACACCTATTAATTAATTTTCCTCAATTATATTTTTTTAATTATTACGTTGGCTTTATTTATTTAATATTTCTTGCAGTTATAATGTTTGCGATGCAAATTTCTATTCGGCAAAGAGCGAATAAATTATGCAGTTACGCGTTTCACTGCCTGTTTCGTAACTTTCATAATTACACACTTATACTTACTTTGCCTCAGTTTTTACTTTTTCTTCCGATATCATAAATTTCCACTTACCTGCAAATTACAGAAAAATGCATCTATTACTTCATTCATTAACATTATCGCAAGAAATGCGTGCGAATGCAAATAGTTCGCATGATTTGGCAACAATGTATTATTAATTATTGCAAAAAAATGGGTAATTAATCATAAACTAATTAAGCTTTATAGCTCGTAATTTGTTATTATTAGTAATAATGTAAGACAGGTAGGTTTAATACCAACACGTTTTTTCAAAGAAATATTTTTCAAGAATTTCAATTCAAAAAAATATCAAATCTATAGTACCTTTTCCAGTTGTATTTCAGAAAGGATAAATTCAATTTCAGAAATCATCAATTGTAATTCAAAAACGTGGATTGTATTTCAGAAAAGCCAGTATGAGTCAGAACAGAATGAGTCCAAAAAATACATCAAATTTGTTCCTCCAAAATATGAGTTTAAGAACAATGCGCAAAGGCAAAAACTCACAAAAATTTCCAAAATGCTGAATCCTGAACCTGAAAATACAGTCAAAGTCCATAATATTTTTTTGCAAATTGCTCAGTGTAGTACGTTTTTTTCCTAAAGCTGATTTCATGAAAAAAATCGTTTGATGTACTACAAGTCTTCTGTAAGTTCTGTACATACCAAAGATACTTCTTTACAAAATTTAAATCTATTAAGTTGAAATTGATTATCTCAAAACTTATTTTTTGGACTTATACTGTTCTTGGACTCACCGATTCAATTGTATTTTAGAATCATCAAATGTATTTCAGAAAGCATCATTTGAAAATCAGAATTCGTCAATGTAACTACAGAATGTATGATTTGTATTTCTGAAAGAATCTTTCATATAATCTTTGAAAGCGACTTCGAAAGTTTGGTTAGTGGTTAACAGTGGTTAATCAAAAACGACTCCTTTGGTTTTTTCTTTTCCATTCGAATCGATTGAAAGAGATGGGACGAATAACCAAGAATTAATTGGCTAGAATCAAACTATCTATGATGTCAAAAAGACGAACCAAAGCCATTCGAAATCGCTTTTAGCCACGATTTAGTCTTTTTCTTCCATTGCTAAAGCAGCTGCTTGATCGATTTTAGTGCGTTGTGCTGCACGAGCACAATCACCACAAATAATTGTATTTTTGGGTTCATCAATAATTGTTCCTAAGGAAACCAACATTTTTTCCATGATACCAGGAGCCATAAGAAGAAAAATCCGAACCACTGCCCAAACCTCCTGGCTTGCTCATTTTTTTTTACTAATTTTTCAGTTTCTTGGCTTTACAAATTAGTAGAAAAATAATTCTTGGGTTGAGGACGAGGAAACAACCAAACAGCTTTAGAAAATCATTTATTTTATCATTTTTCAAGCTTTGAAATTACTTTAGTTACAATAGAATCTCTTGGGACATGAAGACACAATATCTTAATTGTCTTTTCTCATCATGAAAGTACACAAACAGTAACTTGAATTGGTATTGCCGCCGAAAGTACTTCATATTTATGCTCATAATCAATTTACATTGAAAAATGTCCTTGGCCAGGACATTTTTCAATTTAATCATTTTCCGAAAGCTATTAGTCTTTATATTAACAATCCTTTGTCCGAAAGACACGAAAAGTCCCAGGTTATTGTTCAATTGTGTCTAACTGGTTGATGATGATAATAACCATTATCGATTCTCCCAATTTAAGACAGAACTGAACATATTCGAAATTGGGTCCTAGGTAGTGTAGTGGTTATCACACCAAACATGAGATTTGGAGGTCCCAGGTTCGAATCCTGGCCAAGGAAATTTTTCAATTTAATCATTTTCCGAAAGCTATTAGTCTTTAAATCAATTTACACTAAAAAAAATTAAAGTTGGAGTAATCAATACATTCAGATTAATATGTTTGTGTACTTTCATAATGAGAAAAGACTGCCATATTGTGTCCACATGTCCCAAAAGATTCTATGTTAATTAAAGCTTAACCAGTAGTTTCAAAGCTTGAAAAGGATAGAAATTGTCCGAAACTAGTCGCTGAAATACATGGTTTTCTAAAGCTGTTTGGTTTTTATTTCCTCGTCCTCAACCCAAAAAAAAGAGACCCATCATAGAAGCCCAAACGTTTCATATTATACTTGCAACGACCAACTGATGTACATAAATTACCCAACCTTTATTGGCACCAGGAGGAAGACTTAAAAGTAAGTTCCTATCTTTATCATTTAAAGATTGTTCCCACAACTGTATTGAAGTGGTTAAACAGTAGATAAAAAGCTTCTACGAGATTATAGAAGATTAAATTCTGCAGTTTTACCAGTGAACAAGGGCGTACCCCTTAATCTTAATTTTTAAATCTTTGAGCATAAATTGACCTTAATAAATCTTAAATGATAAATCTTAATTTTTAAATCTTTGAGCATAAATTGACCTTAATAAATCTTAAATTTTAAATCTTAGGTGTTAAATCGTAAATTTTGAGTATAAATAGAGTAAATTCATCAGTATTTTATGAAATAAATTATTTTTGTTTTAACTTTTCGATATTTTCCAAAAACGTTCATCTAGTATTCGGTACTTCTTTTAAAGAGGCAATACCGAGTTGTGTTTCTAAAGTGTCAGGAAGATGTTTGACCTTGACAATTTCTAAAAATTTTGTCTGAGGCGATAGATTCAAGATAGATTAGAGCGGCAACCTCCCTAACCCCCCTGCACCACCAACATGAAAAACTCATTTTTCTGCAATTCTAGATTTTCCTTAAAATAATGCCTGGCCTACTTTCTCAAAACCAATATGATGAGCTGCCCCCTTCTAGATTAGATCTTGGGTACGCCCTTGCCAGTGGATGTAAAATGTCATTTTGTTAAATATTCATACATGCTCGCTACAGATCTTCTTATATTTGGAGGAGCGATGCCACTAAAAATATGAATATGGCTACTTAATGTTGGTCTAAGACATCCAGTAATTCTACAACTTTTATGTAAAACAGTAACTAATATTTTGGTATGACAGGATCTTTCCCAAATGGAATGGTTTATTCTGCTGCCGAAAAACATAAAGATAGTGCAGTAGTTCTCATGGTATGAAGTATGAATAGAAGCACCCTATTTAGATCGAACCAATTTTTGAAGTAGATTGTTTCTAGTTGAAACTTTGGCTTTAGTTTTCTCCATGTGTTTGTTAAAAGAGAATGTTCTATCCAATGTAACTCCTAAATAAGTTGGATTATCATTACACTGAATTCGTTGATTATACCACTTAAGACTGTTGATTTGCACATCTATTATTTAAGTATAAAGGCTTGATATGGTTTTTGATGAATTTGGATGTAGACCTTTTTTATAGTAATATATTGATAAATTTTGGAGAGCATTTTGTAAGTTTCCTTTAATGATATAAAACATTTTATTTTGAAATGTAATTGCTAAATCATCAGCATATATAAAACTTTTTGTTTTGATCGAAATTGGTTGATCATTGTTATCGATATTAAAAAGTATAGGAGCTAGAACACTACCTCGAGGAAACCCATTTTTGATCTTCTCCATCTGCTTTCTTTCCAAATAATAAGCGAATGATCTTAATAATATTAAAGTCTTTAGTTAAATTGTATAATTTCAATAAAAGTTAACGATGATTCAGAGTATTATAATCTGCTGAAAGTTCAACAAATACTGCTCCAGTAATCAAACCATTTTCATATCAATCTTCAATATGATGACTAAGATTTAAAATTTGATCACAACAATTTTTTCTGGGTCGAAGTTCAGCTTGCTCTCGAATTAATTGATCATCTATACTTGATGACAGTCTATTAAGTATCATTCTTTCAAATAATTTATAAAGATAACATAAAAGTGATATCGGTCGAAAGTTTTTAGGATCATCTAGAGTCTAGAGATTTTCCAGGTTTCGGAGGAGAAATAATTTTTGATTTACTACAAATTTTAGGAATAGTGCAGTTATTTAATAAATTTAATAACCAATTCTTCGTACCTGCTCCAAAATTAACAATATGTTCATTTCGGAAATCATCCAAACCTGCTGATTTTCCACATTTAAGCACATTAATTGCAATTTCGATTTCATTTGAATTAAAAGATGAGCTGTAATTATTTACTCCATCTGCATTGTCTCTTATAATGCAACTTTTAGGATGTTTATTGGTTTCTTTCGTTTATTATAAGATGATGAGCTTCTTGATTATCTGTAACTGGTCGTTTATAATTATTATTAGGTATCAGGTTTTCCAAACTTTTCTACTAGAATGTTTCATATCAATATTTTCTATAAGTTTATACTAAATTTCTGATGTTAGTTAATCACCTAAGTCATTAATCTTTATATAGTTTGACTAGGTCCTTAGTAAGTCCATGTATTTTGAACTGCACTAACCTCTTGTAATATATTTTCGAGATACGATCCAACACTTTTGAAAAAGTGAGGAAATAGATCTAATAATCTATTGATGCTTTCTGAAACATAATTGGAAATTTTTGGAATGTCTTTAAAAAAAAATTAGAATGTTCATTACGTTTTGGATATATTAATTTTTATGTTCAACGAAATGTTGGAACTTTTCTTTTCACCAATCAAATATTCTATGAATTTTGTAAAAAAAATCTCAGGCTCCAAGGACTTCCACTTGGTAATTTGCAATTTATCAAAAAATAGTCCTTCGGGTTAATTTTGCTTATAATTCCAAATCAAGGACACTTCAAAAAAATTTGGAACTCACATTTCTCTATTAATTAGAACTTACTTTAACGAATTTTGTCTAAAATTATCTAACACCACATATTTTCAGTTATAAAATTTGTTGGATCTTAAATTTTAGGTTTCTTTAAAAAAATTTGCTTAGAACTTCACTTTCCTGCACCAATCAAAACAAAATCGCAATTTTTATTTAAAAAAACTTCAGCTTCTTTCAGATGATTGTTTTCTCTAAATTCTAAAACTCTTGTGGTTTTTCTAAACAATATTTAGAACTCACATGATTCAAATTTGAAGACCCCAAATATTATACCAATCAAAGCATGATGATTTTGGTTTGAAATATTCAAATTACTTTTGGTGATGTTACTGAAAGGACCTTCAATGTAGCCCATGATGGTGAGAGTGAAGGTAGTTAAAATTTTGAGTATGCTCCAATTGAGAGGAAAGCAGGGCTGAGGTCAAGGTATCAAAAAGTGGAGCCACCTGCTTGCTTAAATACGTGGTATAATAAAGGTCCAAGGTTCTAGGTTTGAACGTTGTTACAGTAGAAAACAATGAAAGTAAAAGTAACAATCTAACGGGAAAATGATTTCGTTATGTAGTGCGTTAGGTTAGTCCAAAATCAGTAATTTGGGATCAATTTTTAGATTTTAGAAAATGTGAGATTGGTTTGAGGAAGAAGTGATTTGAAGGTACGCCAAATGAGAAAATGTGATGGTACTGAAATTGAGATGGAGGAAGAGGTCGTTGTCCTAGGTTGCTCCAGTGTTAAATTATTTTCCACGGTGAACTTTCAGTTTTACCATCACTTCACTTGGATCAGACATGGCCGCAGCGCACGATCTATGTGGGTCAACTTTCTCTTTAGAAGTGAAACTGCCGTTTGATTTTTTCGCACTGAGTTCAGGTGAATAACCTGCATTGTATCCACTGGCACCGTTGCGTAACGAGTGTTGCCCTCGTCGAGCACTTTGTGTCCTTCCTTCTGTCAGCGATCAGCGATCTCTTACGAAATCACCAGCTTTGTGTGAATCAATGTTAAGGTATATTCTACAGGTATGTGTAAAGTCGCATAACTCACAACCATCACTACCAGTCTTTTATTACCATCCAAAAATTACTTGAAGAAGATCACTATTCTCTTGTTGATCACCAAAATCTTCGGAAGAAAAGATGAGCTCATGATCATGAGATATCCTGAGGTACAAACGATTTCGTTCTACTCCACATCTTTGGTGATTTAAAAGTTTAGTCCGCATTTGGGTAGCTATTTTGCATAATTTGATATTTTAAGATATGAATCGATGTATAGACCAAGGTTCAAGTTAACCAATGCCAACGTAAGCATTTATGGCGTTGATTGTGTTGAAATTTTCAGTACCAAAGCAGTAAATGAATGAATTGACGACATTTTCAATTTTATCCAACTTAAGTTACATCAAGGTTTTATCATAAATATACCGATCATTCAATATTTTGATCAATTTGGATGAAGAAATGGAAATTACTTCGAAACATCACTTATAACGTTTCCAGAAATCAAGAAGGAGCATGATCTAAAATTTGGGCAACACCGCAAAAGTCCTGGTTTTTTGGTATCTTTTAGAAGATCTCGTAATTTTTTGGCTTTTTTAAGATTATATTAAAAATGTATCTTGGAGTGATCCTGGTCTCGTGTCCGTTGACCGTGTTTGGCGAGGTGAATAAATTTCTTCTCCGGTATTGTTAAATTTCACTTTCTAAAATAAAAACGGTTTCGTCATCGCCATTTCCTACTTTCACAAATAATCCCGATCTTCATTTCATGCGAGCAGCTGACGTGAATTTGTGATTCGTGCGGCACTCATTAACCCAGAGATAAAAATAAAAGTGATTCCCACAAAAACAGAAAGGATCATTTTAATCATTAAAAGAAATGGTTGCATTTTAACCAATTTAAAAATCAAATTTAATTAATAAATTGAAGATAACGTGCTTTTTACACAATTCAATCTGATAATTCAGCGAAAAAATACAAAAATCTAATCTAATCTCGCCCCAATGCAGTGCTAAGTATTTTAACAAACAAATTCAAAATGGCGCTGAAATTGCGTAAATACTTTTAATTTTATTTTCTACATTTTTTCTTTTCCCAAGATTGTTCTTTTTGCTATATTATTAATTATTAAAATAATAAAGAGATTTGTCCCAGATTGACGTAACAAAGTGCACATTTGTCTGATTAGAGTTGGTGGCTTTGAAAAAAAGAGAAAGAAAAAATGGAAAGTGCGGAAAGTGGTAATAAACGAGCGCACGTAACTAATTTTCAGCGCAAAAATATTTTACAGTTGTTAAAACGCCATTTAAATTATTGTTTGTAAATGTTGTAACATTTTCTACTAAAAACTAACGACCACCCTGTAGAATTTTAGCAAGAGGAAAAATTAAGTCGACCTAACATAATTTTGAAACAATTTTTGAAGTAAAAAATTTGTCCAAATAGAAGACTTTTATTTGGTCCATTCTTTGAAACTAGTACTGAATGATCAACTAACACAAATTAGTTTAAATAGCAAAGAAATTTAGCAAAATATTGATATAAAAATTCTAGTAGAAAAGCTTGGAAAATCTGAAATGGGTAATAACCCTAATAAGTTAATTTTGGACCAAGTACGAAGAATTGGTTATTAAATTTATTAAATAACTAAATTCCTAAAATTTAGAGCAAATCAAAAATTATTTCTCTTCCGAAATCTCTAGATGATCCTAAAAACTTTCGACGGATATCACTTTTATGTTGTCTTTATAAATTATTTGAAAGAATGATACTTAATAGACTGTCATCAAGTATAGATGATCAATTAATTCCAGAACAAGCTGAACTTCGACCTAGAAAAAATTGTTGTGGTCAAATTTTAAATCTTACTCATTATATCGAAGATTGATATGAAAATGGTTTGATTACTGGAGCAGTACTTGTTGAACTCTCAGCAGATTATGATACTGTGAATCATCGTTAACTGTTATTGAAATTATACAATTTAACTAAAGATTTTAATCTTATTGAGATCATTCGGTTATTACTAGAAAACAGATGTTTTTTGTGGAATTATGGGGCGAAAAAGCAGATGGAGAAGACAAAAGATGGACTTCCTCAAGGAAGCTCCTATACTTTTTAATATCTATACCAATGATCACCCAATACAATCAATACAAAAAGTTTAATATATATGCTGATGATTTAACAATAAAATATTTTCTATCATTGAAGGAAACTTACAAAATGCTCTCCAAAATTTATCAATATATTACTGTAAAAACAGTCTACGTCAAAATTCGTCAAAAACTATAACAAGCCTTTTTCACTTAAATAATAAATGTGCGAATCAAAAACTGAGTCTTAAATAGTATAATCAACGAATTGACTGTAATGCATATCCAACATATTTAGGAGTTACTTTGGATAGAACATTATCTTTTAACAAACACAGAGAAAGCTAAAGCCAAAGTTTCAACTTGAACCAATCTACTTCAAAAATGGGGTGCTTCTGTTTATTCCATGAGAACTACTGCACTATCTTTATGTTTTTCGACAGAAGAATAAACTGCTCAATTTTGGAAAGGTCCTGTCATACCAAAAAATTAGTTACTGTTTTACATAAAAGTTGTAGAATTACTGGATGTCTTAGACCAACAATAACCATCCATATTCCTATTCTTAGTAGGATAGCTCCTCCAAATATAAGAAGATCTGTAAGGAGCATGTATGAACGTAATATTTTACAAAATGACATTTTACATCCACTGGCAAAGGCGTACATATTGGTTTTGAGGAAGTAGGCCAGGCGTTATTTTAAGGAAAATCTAGAATTGCAGAAAAATGAGTTCTTGATGTTGGGGGTGCAGGGGGTTAGGGGGGTTGCAGCTCTAATATACCGGCAACATTTTTAGAAATTGTCAAGGTCAAACATCTTCCTGACACTTTAGAAACACAACTCAGTATTGCCTTTTTGAAAGAAATATCGAATACTAGATGAACGTGTTTGGAAAATAAACAAAAATAATTTATTTCATAAAATACTGATGAATTTACTCTATTTATACTCAAAGATTTAAGACTTAAGATTTACGATTTAAGATTTAAAATTTAAGATTTATCATTTATTAAGGTCAATTTATGCTCAAAGATTTAAAAATTAAGATTTTTTAAGAATATTTATCAAAATGACATTTTACATCAACTCTACAGTAAAACTGCAGAATTGAATGATCTAAAATCTCGTGGAAGCTTTTTATTTACTGTTCAACTTCTTCTGGGCTTTAAAACTATAAACTGAATAGAGTTGTGGGAATAATCATTAAATGATAAAGATAGGAACTTATTTTTAAGTCCTAAAAATGTCTTCCTTCTGATGCCAATGAAGATTTCTGTAATTTGGAGAAGCCATAATAGATTACGTACATCAGTTGGTCGTTGCAAGTTAATAAGAAAAATTGGGGCTTCAATGATGGGTATCTTTCTTGTCCATAAGGTGAAAAATTCCAACAATTCATTGTGGCAAGTTTTGGCCTGGTGTTATTTAACTTCATAATTACCACCAGGGAATTATTAACATCAGTAAAACTGAAAGTTCTTACAGAAAATATTGGGTGACCTTTACTGGATCGAATTTTGCTGGATCAAAAAGCAGTGGATTTTCAGGTTATCTGTTATAATAATATTTGGATGTAGCCACTTTCGACTGAGCAACGTGTTCCCAAAATATGGAAAATACCTCTTGCAGATTTTTGCTATATAGCCTAACAGGTTTGAATAAAATTGACCAATAAATCGATTTTCCATAAAAAATTCTTGTATTTGTAGAATATGAAAGATCAAGTATATAAATCACCTACTGCTCGATATAAACAATAATTTCTTATATTTTTTTAATTTTATTATCATACAAGTAGGCGGTATAAGGTGTAAAATTGGTATAATTATCCAAAGATTTATTAAAGATTTAGTATTAGTGATTGGTTGCATCATTATCGGGATATTAATTTCCTTAGGTGTATAATGATAGTTACACAAATGGAAATTTAGCTGTTTTTAATTTGTTCGCAATTTAAAGCAGATTAAGCGAAATGGGCATTATGTAACTGCATAAAGTCGATTGAAAGGTAGGTAATAAGATGCAGTTTATTAAATCTTAATTGCTAATTATTTTATAACTTACTTCAAGAAAGTTACGGCCATTGAACTTTTCCGGAAAAATTCCCCAGATAACATTACATCTACAGATTGAATAATTTAACATTCATCATTAAATTGTTGCAACAATTTTTGCACATGCTCAGAGCTCCAATTATTGAAAAATCCTAATAAAATTGGATAAACAAAAAACCAGATGTGAGAGCTTCAATTTTTTGGCATTTTTCAAAAAATTGAAGTGGTCTATAGTTTAAGTTATTAAGTTTTCATTTAAACAATTTTATGAAATTGGAAGACGATGGACTTTGAATTCGACAAATTTCTTTGAATTTCATTTGATTTTTAAAGTAAACCAATTTTTTAAGTCGATTTTGTTTCGATTGATGAAGAAAGGTTGGTTCAAAACATTTTTAAAAAATCCTTGAACTTGAATCACTGACGTTTTAACCAAATTTTATGAAAACTGGAAGACGATGGACTTTGAATTCGACAAATTTCTTTGAATTTCATTTGATTTTTAAAGTAAACCAATTTTTTAAGTCGATTTTGTTTCGATTGATGAAGAAAGGTTGGTTCAAAAAATTTTTGAAAAATCCTTGAACTTGAATCACTGACGTTTTAACCAAATTTTATGAAAACTAAAGCAAACTTTTAAAGCATCACCAATTGGAAGACGTTGGAATTTGAACTACAAATGTGTTCGAAGTGGCATGGAATCAAAATTGCTCGTTTTAAGTGGCTATTACAGTGTCATTTGCATTTTGACATAAGAAACATCGACTTAAATTTGAGATTATGATGTTGCTCTTGTAAATACCATAAATAATGGGAGTGAGCGCGGAACCCTGGGGGACACCAGCTTCTATTGTTTTTTAAGTGGAGATTCAATAACTAAACAAGGAATAGTTTCACCAAAATTAAAAAAAAAATACCGTAACTGAAAAACGAATGGGATTGAAATTTAGAGAGAAAATCACGTTGGAGCTTATTTTTTACCAAAACTTTCCAAGTTAATTGTCAAAAAAAAGTAAGTTCCAAAATATTTATAAAAAGCATGAAATTATTTTTTAATCACTGAATTTACTAATTTTGATTAAGCCACTCAATTACCCAAATGTGCAAATTAATTTCGTGCTCAATCAAGTTGATGATTGTTGGACCTTGAAAATCCAACAAGTTTACAAAATACCTGGATGGCTTGATTATTATTTAAGGGGTTGAAATTTGAAACTAGGTGAATGGGTTTGGAATACCAAAAACGAACTTTTAGAAATACCTTCCTAGTTTAATTGATAATTAATTAACAATTTTCAAAAATTTCCTAAATAACCAAATTTAAAAAATTAATGTTTGGTGTTTTTTGAGTTGTTGATTAAAGTGGTGTAAGATAATTGTACAAAATTATCTCTCGGAAATGTAGCTGGAGAAAAAAATTGTCAGGAAGTGATGTGAGGTTGTGAAAAAGTGAATTTCCTGTAGGATTTTGTGCGTGTAGAAAGTTTTAAAAAGCTGGAGACTTATCTAATCTGAATAATTCGGATTAATACCGTGTCGTCCATAAAAAGGCTGCAAATCAAATCGATAACGAATGGCTTTACACGTAAATATTCAAAAGTGGTGATTAGCGCACGTCCCCAGTCCCCACCCACCTCCGCCGTCCCTGATATAGATAGGTATACTACTCGGGTCAGTATCCTTTACTCGAAAAGTGGGTCAGACTCCGCCGCTCATTGCCATATCGCATATTACTATTATTATTATTATTACTATTACTAGCAGTGACTAGTAACAGCTAACAATTTATATTTAAATAATATACCAAAATTTTCATTAATTAATTAATTATTCATGCCTTTTTGAATCAATTATTTCCCAAGAAAGCCAATGACTTTTTTCATTTTGTTTATAAACAAAATCTTTTGGAGCAAAAATAATAATTTAGGCCATGGTGACGTCACATGTTTATTACGCAACTTATGTGCGTATCACTTGCGATTATAACCGAAATTATTTGCTGATTTTAATTATTTTCAATGTTCAGCAATTAAAAAGGGAGATTACTCAAGAAAATCCAAAAAATGACCCTGTTTGGAAAAAGTTAAAAAATTTAAACAAGATTTAGTTTTTGTAAATAAACCAAAAAATTGGTTTTTTTATTATTTTAGTTGTGATTTATACAGGGTGTCTCACTTTTTTTTCCAGCAAAATTTTTTTTAGGTAGTAAATGTCATTCTGAACAAAAATTTTCCTATGAACTATTATGTTTTTTCGACTCCTTAAAAAGCAATTTTATAATTTCATAAATTTAATGATTTTTGTGGGACACCCTGTATAAATTTAATTTTTTAAAAAAGCCAATAATGTTCAAAAAACCCAATTTGGCAAAGAAAAAATCCAAATAATAATTGATTTAAATAAAAAAATATAATAAAAATAAATATTATACAGGATGTTCCACAAAAATCATGAAAATTTATTAATTTTAAAATTGCTGTAACTTTTTAAAGAGTCGAAAAAAACATAATAGTTCATAGGAAATTTTTTGTTCAGAATGACATTTACTATCTAAAAAAATTTTGTTGGAAAAAAGGTTCTAATGAATATAAATTATTTAAAAAATGTTGCACGGTTTAGAGGCTTTTCAAAAAAGTAATTTTATCTTCAATGTGACACTTTTTTGAATAAATTTGAATTGTATTACAAAAATTATTGGTTTTTTAATCGTTTTTACGACTTATTACGAAATTTGAATATGAAACAAGTGCCCTGATTATTGTAGATTATTATTAAATCATTGTTTTTTACAAAATGTTATTAAAGACAAAATTTCGTGATAAAACTACGAATTCAAGAATTTAGTAGCGAAATACTCCCAATTTTTTGAGAAGAAGAAGTTGGGAGAATTTTTTTGATTTTTGAATTAGTCAGATTTTTACTCAATTTCAAAGTATTTTTGGTATGCTTTTGGTTTCATCAAAAAATTGGATTGGATCAAAATAGTTTTCTGTTTGAAAATGATCTGTTCGAATTGTTGATTATGCAGTGATAAAACCAAACGTGTGATGATCAAAATTTTGGGCAACGACCAGCTTATAAATTATAGGCGATTTGATCAATTGTTGGGGTTAATTTAGGGTAAAATTTATCAAAACCTAGTAGGTTAGGATTTTTTGATAATCTCAATTATTCTGATTTTTGAATTTCCAGAAAATTAGAGCAAATTTTTTTGGCGAATTACATCCCACTATTAAGGGCATGATCAAAATTTTGAGCAAGATCAATTATTAACCCAATTCGAAAAAACCTGAAATTCATAATCAACATTTTGAGCAACTACTGATTTGGTAGATGATTTTGGAGTACCGTAAAACGAAGTGAGATTGGTCACTTTTAGAATAATTGAACCATTATGAGTAAATCGGTTATTTTACTAGCACATCAAATCAACGGTAATTTGTTTTATTAAAAATGTAAATTATTGGTTTGGATCAAAATAGATCTTTTTGAAAATAAATTTGTTCCAACAATTTATGTAAGATTCTGCAGTGATAAAACCAGAAGTGTGATCATGAAAATTTTGAGAAACGACCAGCGTGTGTCCATGACTTTTAAACAATTTTTGGGATTAATAGGTTATACTTTTTTGGAATCTCAAAGATTCAGATTATTGTAATTCCAAAAAATTAGGGCAACATTTTTTGAAGGATTTCTCTCCACTATCAAAAAATTTTGGGCAAGATTAATTTTATTAACCCAATATGAAAAAATTAAATGTTTCGCTTTCAATGTCTTCAATAATAAAACCATACAGGTCATGATCAAAATTTTGGGCAACTAACTACCAACGGGTGATTTGGTAGATTTTTGAATTAGTCGAATTATTACTCAATTTCAACGTATTTTTGGTAAGCTTTAGGTTTAATTAAAAAAAATATAAGTGGTTAGATTGGATCAAAATAGTTTTCTTTTTATCTGTTCCGACAATTTAAGTAAGATTCTGCAGTGATAAAACTTCTGGAAGTGTGATCAACAAATTTTGGGCAACAACCAGCGTGTACCTATGACATTTGATCAATTCACTCCACTGTTAAGGGTATGAACAAAATTTTGGGCAAGATTAATTATTAACCCAATTTGAAAAAATGAAAGGTTTTGTAATGATAAACCCATAAAGGTCATGATCAAAATTTTGGGCAACTACCAAGGGGTTCATAGGTGATTTGGTAGATGATTTTGGAGTACCGTAAAACGGTGTGAGATTGATCACTTTTAGAATAACCGAAGCATTATCAGTAAATTGTTTTATTAAAAATGTAAATTATTTGTTTGGATCAAAATAGATCTTTATGGAAATAAATTTGTTCCAACAATTTATGTAAGATAAAACCAGAAGTGTGATCATCAAAATTTTGAGCAACGACCAGCGTGTGTCCATGACATTTAAACAATTGTTGGGATCAATAGGTTAGTACTTTGTTGAAATCTCAAAGATTCAGATTATTGTAATTCCAAAAAATTAGGGCAACATTTTTTGAAGGATTTCTCTCCACTATTAAGGGCATCATCAAAAAATTTTGGACAAGATTAATTTTATTAACCCAATATGAAAAAATTAAATGTTTCGCTTTCAATATCTTCAATAATAAAACCATAAAGGTCATGATCAAAATTTTGAGCAACTAACTACCAACGGGTGATTTGGTAGATTTTTGAATTAGTCGAATTATTACTCAATTTCAACGTATTTTTGGTACGCTTTAGGTTTAATTAAAAAAAAATATAAGTGGTTAGATTGGATGAAAATAGTTTTCTTTTTGAAAAATATCTGTTCCGACAATTTAAGTAAGATTCTGCAGTGATAAAACTTCCGGAAGTGTGCTTAGCAAATTTTGGGCAACGACCAGCGTGTGCCTATGACATTTGATCAATTCACTCCACTGTTAAGGGTATGATCAAAATTTTGGGCAAGATTAATTATTAACCCAATTTGAAAAAATGAAAGGTTTTGTGATGATAAAACCATAAAGGTCATGATCAAAATTTTGGGCAACTACCATGGGGTACATAGGTGATTTGGTAGATGATTTTGGAGTACCGTAAAACGGAGTGAGATTGATCACTTTTAGAATAATCGAAGCATTATCAGTAAATCGGTTATTTTACTAGCACATCACATCAACGGTAATTTATTTTATTAAAAATGTAAATTATTGGATTGGATCAAAATAGATCTTTTTGAAAATAAATCTGTTCCAACAATTTATGTAAGATTCTGCAGTGATAAAACCAGAAGTGTGATCATCAAAATTTTAAGCAACGACCAGCGCGTGTCCATGATATTTAAACGATGTTTGGGATTAATAGGTTAATACTTTTTTGGAATCTCAAAGATTCAGATTATTGTAATTCCAAAAAATTAGGGCAACATTTTTTGAAGGATTTCACTCCACTATTAAGGGCATCATCAAAAAAAAATTGGACAAGATTAATTATTAACCCAATATGAAAAAATTAAATGTTTCGCTTTCAAAATCTTCAATGATAAAACCTTAAAGGTCATGATCAAAATTTTGGGCAACTACCAATTTCAACGTATTTTTGGTACGCTTTAAGTTTAATTAAAAAAAATAAGTGGTTAGATTGGATCAAAATAGTTTTCTTTTTGAAAAATATCTGTTCCGACAATTTAAGTAAAATTCTGCAGTGATAAAACTTCTGGAAGTGTGCTTAGCAAATTTTGGCCAACGACCAGCGTGATCAATTCACTCCACTGTTAAGGGTATGATCAAAATTTTGGGCAAGATTATTTATTAACCCAATTTGAAAAAATGGATCAAAATAGTTCTTTTTGAAAATAAATCTGTTCCAACAATTTATGTAAGATTCTGCAGTGATAAAACCAGAAGTGGGATCATCAAAATTTTGAGCAACGACCAGCGTGTGTCCATGACATTTAAACAATGTTTGGGATTAATAGGTTAATACTTTTTTGGAATCTCAAAGAATCAGATTATTGTAATTCCAAAAAATTTTTTGAAGGATTTCACTCCACTATTAAGGGCATCATCAAAAAAATTTGGGCTAGATCAATTATTAACCCAATATGAAATAATTAAAGGTTTCGCTTTCAAAATCTTCAATGATAAAACCTTAAAGGTCATGATCAAAATTTTGGGCAACTACCAACGGGTAATTTGGTAGATTTTTGAATTAGTCGAATTAAAACTTAATTTCAACGTATTTTTGGTACGCTTTAGGTTTAAATAAAAAAAATATAAGTGGTTAGATTGGATCAAAATAGTTTTCTTTTTGAAAAATATCTGTTCCGACAATTTAAGTAGTGATAAAACTTCTGGAAGTGTGATCAACAAATTTTGGGCAAGATTAATTATTAGCCCAATTGAAAAAATGAAAGGTTTTGTAATGATAAAACCATAAAGGTCATGACCAAAATTTTGGGCAGCTACCAAGGAGTACCTAGGTGATTGGATAGATGATTGGTGATGTAAGAAGATGTGATAGTTAAAGAAGGCGGAAGTGTTTATTAAAATGTCATGTGGTTTATGTAAAAAGGATTGGAAATGGGGAAGCGTTTACAAATCGTGTCGTATCGAATAAGGAAGAGCAAATGCAGGTTGCGTTATTGCGAAAGGTATATTTTCTGAGTTTTGAGTAAAGCAGCGCCCTCTTCCTTTCCCCCTGGCCCCCTTTTGCATGTTTTCCACCTCCAAGTAGTTTTTACTTTTAAGTTACTAATCGCACTGCAAATAATACCTACGCTAATCGCGCTCGTTGCCAGTTGCAACACATGACCTAGATGCGGGTCATTGCTATGTTGCGAGAGCGTTCCCATTGAAAACGAAATGTAAGGTCGTTCGCGGTGGGATTCTCTGCATTCCCTCAACCAATAGCCTTCCGCCTACTTAAAACCGGGGCTTACCATTGGCCGCCGCTCCGGGTCCTTCTAACTTAAGCAACGATTCTAATTCTATTACGCGCACCGGAGCGACCCGATACCCTGCTACCCGAATCTCAATCCTCGATTCAAAACTCAAGTCGCGACTCACTTTTTCAGACGCCAAATTTCGAAACGCCACGGCAAGGACGTTGCTTTACCAAGACAAAAACTGAACTTAACGCTACTTTAATTATATTTGGATTAAGTTCTTATTACAAAACAATTGCAAAGTCAAAGACCTGCCAAGAATTCTTATGTAACCATAAAAATACCTCGGAAATCACGACCAACATTTTCAAATAATTAACTATTAAATTTCAAATAACTATTTTTTTTAATATAGTTGCCCAAAATTTTGGTTTCATCACTTACTAAAACTGCTATTTAAAGAGTAAAGCCTCAATCCAATCACTTTTTTTTATAAAACCCCATAAACCAGGTCTATCAAAAATCATTGGATTTAGAGAAAAAATATTTGTACTTACAGGAATCAAAATAAATCAAAAATTTGCAAACCTTGGTAAGAAATCTAAAATTTAAAAAAATGAAGTTATACAGGGTGTCCCTAAAAGGTCTGTACAAAACAATACCACATACTCCTGAGACCAAAATAAGACGATTTAACCAAACTTATCTCTATACAAAAGTTCTTCGTTAAGGTGCTATAGACCATTAAAATTCTTAAAAGTATTTTGTTTTTTTTAAATAACTAAAAATTGGTTCATACGATCATAACAAAATTTGGTATGTGGCTATTTAATGAAAAAAGGTATTTGTAGATAATTTGTTTTTACTTTACCATGTTATGTAGGTGGTCAAAAATAGGTCATCGTCATGCAAATTTTCTTGTAACTTTTTAATGGCCAAATAAAAATTCATAAAACTTTACTTGTAACTAAACAGTGTAATTATAAACTTTTTTTGTCTCCTATAAAATTTTTCTAACTCCTTTAGTTTAGGCAGGAAAAAATATTTCCATGTGGTGCATAACCTAACTTTAGAAAAATATTTAAATTTTTCGCCAAAAGTTCTGCACAAAGTAACACCACATATTCTTGAGACCAAAATAGAATGATTTAACCAAACTTATTTTAATCGAAAAGTGCTTCGTTAAGTGTCCTTCAAAAACCTTATTTTTTTAAATAACTTTCATGGTCGATAGAGGCTTAAGGAACCACTTTTGGATAAAGATAAAATTAGTTAAATCGTTGCATTTTAGTCTCAGGAATATTTTGTGTTAATTTGTACAGACCTTTAGCGAAAAATTTAAATATTTTCCCAAAGTTAGGTTATGTACCACAAAGAAATAATTTTTTTCTGCCCAACATAAAGGAGATAGAAAAATTTTGTAAGAGACAAAAAAAGTTTATAATTACACTGTTTAGCTACAAGTAAAGTTTTATGAATTTTTATTTGGCCATTAAAAAGTTATAATAAATTTTGCATACGATGACCTATTTTTGACCACTTACATAACGTGAAAAAGTAAAAACAAATTGTCTAGAAATACCCTTTTCCATTACATAGCCACATACCAAATTATGTAATGATCGTATGAGCCAATTTTTAGTAATTTAAAAAATACAAAATAGTTTTAAGAATTTTAATGCACCTTAACGAAGCACTTTTGGATAGAGATAAGTTAAATCGTCTTATTTTGGTCTCAGGAGTATGTGGTATCGTTTTGTACAGACCTTTTAGGGACACCCTGTATAAAAAAATTGGAATTATTCTTGTACGCATAATAATTGGAATTACAAAATTCAAAAATTATTAGTAAAATCATCTTCCAGGTGCCTGTTGTTAAAAAAAAATTGGGCTAGTAAATTCTTGTATTCGTAGTTTTATCGCACTGAACTTATAAGTCTTTTCAAAAAATTCTTTTCAAAAAAGTCTTTTCAAAAAATTTGCTTCATCCACACTTTTTGGTTTTCAAAATAAATAACCAAGGTGCATATTTTAAGCTATTGAAAAATTTAAATATTTTGTCTTTGTCGATGTTTTGCATAAATAAATGACTTAAGATTAAACAATAATAATCAGGGCACTAGTTTTTTTTTACTTGTTTCGTATTCAAATTTCGTAATAAGCAATATAAGGATTAAAAAACTAATCATTTTTGTAATATAATCAAATTTATTCAAAATATATTGAATATAAAATTATTTTTTTGAAAAGGTTTTAAATAATATTTTAAATTTATTAGAACTACATTTATAAAACTTAACCAGATCGAAAAAAATTGATTAATTTTTTTGGTTTATTTTTAAGAAAAAGAAATGCAAAAAAAAATATTTTTTTGTTAGTAAATTTTGGAATTAAAATAAAACTTTTAAAATCACCAAAAAATTTCCAAATTTGATTTTGTATGATTTTTAAAGATGTGACTTTAAAATTGGAAAAACTTAAAAAAAATTCAAATTTCAAATGGTGCTATTAACAATTTTTTCTTCAAAATATTTTCTTGTCATGTTTTGATAGTAATTTTTTTAAAGAACCAACAAAAATTGGAATATTTAAAATTGTAAAAACAAAAAGTGGGGAGTATCTCATTTTTTTTTTACTTAAAAGCAGTGTGCTGTGAAAATGTTGACAAGGGGCTCGCAATTTTTGGGGCGTTTCTAAGAATGTGTTTTTTTAACAAGGGACTTCCCGTATGCCCCACATGCATTTTTTTGCATTTTTTTTGCATTTTTTTTTGCATTTTTTTGCATTTTTTTGCAATTTCTAAGGACTTGTATTATTTTGATATAAAAACTGTATTATTTATTATGATAAAATTTAGAAAAAAAATCTGGAAATTATCATTTTAACAAAGGGCTCGCAAATTTACAAAAATTCTCGCGAGCCCCTTCGAGCCCCCAACAGCACACCACTGCTTAAAAGTAAATCTTTTAATCCCAAAGATAATCTCGTTGCTATTTTTATATGTTAAAAATATCATTAAAAAATTTTGTAGGTCAAAAAAATTTAAATTTTTATTGTGTTTGATTCATAAATATTAGAATTTTCACTAAATTATTCCTAATTAAGCAATAATCGCTTAGTTTTTTTTTGTAATCACGAATGAGAAACAATTACGTGACTCTTTCAAATTGCGTGGGAGTGTAAAAGTAAAAATGTAAATTACTCTTTTTATAATTATTTAAGCGCGAATGTAGGCAACTTAACTAGCAGCAAGTAAAATTGCATATGCTACACAAATATTATTTTTATATCTTTCAATAATTTAAAAAATAATTTTAAGTTTTTTTAAAAAATATATTTTTTAAACCAGTGGCGTATCTAAAAATTTTTATAGAGGAGTATACTTAAAAAAAATGCTATTAAAATTTTTCGCAGACCATAATTTTGTCACCTCTTTTAAAATAATCATATTTTGCGATTTAAGTAAAAAATCTTTTAACACTCACTTCATTTATTTAAAATAATTTTAATGAACCATTTGAGTTCTTTAAACTTGGCCACAATTGTTTGTTTTGGCATAAAAACCATAGCTTCCTGAAATACTGGGAGTAAATTAAATAAAATTGTCCAATGACCGCTATTTTTGACTCAATTAAAATTTTATACTCTTTAACGAAAGGTGTATTGAGCCAAAAATTTATTACTTTGAAAAACATGCTGCGTTTTCACCAAGAAACAAAAATCGGGTTTTGTTATGGTGTGTGTTAATTTTACGTAAATGTTGCACCTTTGTAGCGCGGGAAGAGGACGTCATCCCAGTTTGTGGTGCAGGAACTGGGGTCAATACCCGTCCTCAAACGGCCACGCCGTGTGCTGCAGAGTCAGCTGAGAGCTCCGGTCCAGCGAGTCACTCAACGAGTCACTCGCATTTTTTGGGGTTACTCAAAAAATGCGAGTGGAAGAATGCGATGCGGCTGATGCGACATTTCCCCTTTATGACGACATGCTCCTATGACGACCCAGCACATGTTGACAGCATTATACACGCGCCCGAAAAAAACCATAAATCAAGTCGATGACTCGAATTACTGATCGATAGGGAGACTTTAGGGCCAATACAAAATAAAATAAATTACCTTCGCCCTTATTCCCTCGATACATGGCAATAAAAACCCATCAGTCACAAAGAAGACAATAAATCACACACCATTATTAATATAAAATCCAGATATTTTGGTGCTTTAATATCAAAATTTTTTGGTTTTAACTTCTTATTGCTGGTGGTTTAAAAATTTTGAGTCCAATGGGTTTCGAATTCATCAATACAAATTTGGTTAAAGAAGCTTCACTACTCAAAATTATTTGGGACCTTCTTCATCTTCACTCATTAAAAGTTTGTTACCTTCAAAATCTTTGATTATAGATGCCAAATTATTTGGTGCCTTAATATTGGAATTTTTTTGATTTCGGCTTCTTACCGGTTTTACCTCAAAAATTTTGGGCACCATGGGTTTGAATATTTCGAATTCATCTTCACTCAAGATTTTGGTACTTTCAAAATCTTCGATTGTAGGAGCTTGGGTGTTTGGGTAGTTGAAAGGAAAGATTTTTTGATAGAATTGTGTTCCGCTTGAAAAGTTGTTACGTCATTCAAAATCAAAAGTAGTGAATGAAAGTGCTGTAACTCCTCGAATCTGGCATGATGTGAGATATAACTGTAATTATCGTGGTGGTTAGGCGAGACGGTCTAGCGGTAACAAGAAAAGTGCATCCCGTCAGATTGCGGATGGAAGGAAGAGTTTGAGAGTGAAAGTCAAAAAACCGTTAGCAGAAGACCACCACGTTGGTACCTCGGTTGTCTGTCGTGAGTAGAAATCGTTCGAGCGACGATTCCACGTCATAGAACGCAATTTTAATACCAGTTAGATCTAACCGGCTTTAGAAAAGTGAAAGTGATAAAAAAACAAATCACGAATCACGATTGTGCTTCAGGGCAAATTCATCTAGGAACACCTATCACATTTTCTAAAAAAAGCTTGAGAAACTATTCAATCACTTATCAAGATGGACATTTTGGAAAAATGGTTTTACCCAGAAAAATTTTGAATGACCTTCAAAAATTTCAATTCTTAATATTCACTAAAAAAATGTTTGTAGTTGTTTTTACAAAAACGTTTTTTTAAATAGTATATTTTGATGAAAAATTGATTTTTTTGTATGTTTGTAATGGTTATAGTCTATCTACTTGTGGGCCCATGGCGCCAGTGCCAATTTATATTCGAAGTTCACGTTTCTGGATTGTAGGATCGTACGGCAGGCTTCCTTAGGTCATTCACTCCAAAAATAATGTAGGTCAGTAATAGTGGGCGTCGTCGGAGTACTCGGCATGCGCCAGCCATGCCATCCTCCAACCCCGGCCTTCTTCTGAGGTCTCTACTTCTTCCTTTGATCCTAATGTCAATCCAGTAAACGTAGGGACTCGGGACTCGTGGAATGAGAACGCCATGTAGCATATGCTATGCTCATGACATAAACGTACCATTATCTACTCGTGCCCAGCTCTTCCTAAATTTAAATCTAGATTAATTCTCACTGCTTCGCTTCGACTCCTACTAAAACGATCCCAGCTCACACAAATGCCACTTCAGAGTCGATGAATTGCTTTCATGAAATCATTTGTTACTAATTTCAATTGTTAATTGAGCGGAAATTGTTTCAACAGCTTTTACTCTAATCCCAAGTACAGAACCTTCAAAACATCAAATTTTACCAATTGTTCTTTTTGTTAACAATCATTTGAAATTTTAAAGTTTTAACATTTTCATAATAATATATGTATTATCCAACAGAAATGCATAGTCCAATTTCAGGATAACTTACATATTAAAATTAGAGCTTGGTGTGCTTTGTAGTTCATAAATAACTTCCAAATATCACCTATTTGGAATTCACCATTCATGGATAGCATAGGAAAAAGTCTAGGTTCTATCCTGCGAAATATTTTTGTACTGATTCCCATAATTTTTAATGATTCTGTTTATATGGGGACCAAACAATACAGTAGTATTTCAACTTCGAGACTGAACAATACAGTAAAACGATTGTTTCAATTAACATGTTGATCATATTTCAGTTCGAACATCTTTTCGTATCCCTACTTAGAGACTCATTATTTATTCTATAATCATATTCGATATTGATTACTTTTCTTGAGAAAAACACTTTTTGATATTTAATTCTAAGTGGTTCAAGTCTGTTTAATGATGAACTGCTGAAAGATCTCTCTGTATAATCATACAATCTTCCGAAGTGATGTTCTTGAAAATAAAATTTAGTCATTGGCATATACTATAGGTGTGGTGATTGAATTGCAGAGCTGATGTTATTAATATAAATCAAAAATAAAAGAGGTCCCATGTTGGAACCCTGAGGAACCCCACTAAATGCTAGGTAACCACCAGATTTGAAACACTTGACTACAAGTACTACAACATACTGAGTTCTATTGTTTAGATATTATTTTATAACATTTTGAATTGCATTGTTTACTCCTAGTTCAGGTAGTCCTTCTATAAGTAGTTTAGAAGATATCAAGCCATTACTAAAATCAGTACAAACCACATCCACTTGCTGTTGGGCATCCATGGCATCTGATACATTACGTGACATAACTGATACAAGTAGACTTTTTTAGTAGAAATCCAAGTTGATATGGCTATAGCTCGGTTTCAACTGTAGCTAAAATATGTTCTCATAGAATTGTTTCCATAGGTTTGAAAAAAAAACTTCTTTCCATTTTTCAAGAATTCGGTATTAAATTGTATAGGTAGCAGATAGGTGCAGGTAGAATCGGAGCATTGTCCTTCAGAAGAAAAGTTGGAACTTCATCGAGACCCAATGTAAATTTTGGCAAACTTTATGATGTCTTCTTCTTTTATACAAAAATCTCGTAAACTAGATTTATTTACATTACCCAGGTTCTTATATGTATACATTACTGAAATAATTAGCAAAACTGTTGAGTATTTCCTGTAGATTTATTATTCCTGGAATGGTAGTATGGTATTCCTTAAAGAGACCATATCTGTTTGGGATTAGACTTTATTTCATATTTAGATTTTCTTACAAATTATTTTCTTGTTTGATTTGTTAATTTTTTTACTACTTCTCTCGATCTTGAAAACTGGGTCTTATCTTCTTCCTAGAGGTATTTCGTACTTTTCTTCTGCCAGATTTCCTTCTCTTTTATAGCTTTGGAAAAGTGGAGATACAAAATATTATAAATATTCGTATATGTATAGAATTTCACATCCAGCATTAACATCTTTACATAAGACCTATGGTCATTCCAATTTAAAAGGCACATAGCATCGTAAAGTTTAATAAAAGTCTGCTTTTTTGAAGTTGTAGTTTTTGTAGTAAAGTATTTTTTACTGAAATCGTTGGATGGCGTGTATCAACTGACTGTTTTTTCCAAGAGAACAAATATTAATTCATATGGTAGCTTACTGAAGATGGAAGGAAGTAAATACCAACAAATACTATTTTATCATAATTAATAATCACTTTATAGCACAAAGGCGTATCTACAATTTTGTCTTCGGGAGGGCAAAATTATTGATGAAATCTCGGAATTGGGCATTTTTTTCAAGATCCCAAAATTTTTTTGAAAACCCCAGATTATCTTTATCTAACCTTACATTTTTTTCCAATAAGAAATTATTATACAGGGTGTCCCTGAATAACTGTGACAATTTTTTTGTGGTGATAGAGCAAGTACTATAAGCACTTTTGACTTATAAAGTATTGTCCGGAAGTTATACCATTTCAAAAATTTTCAAAAAAAATATTTTTTGTAAATATAATAAATATTATAAGAGATATTAATTTGAAATTGTGGCCATAGTTTTTTCACAATAATTTTCAGCCAATAAAAGTTTAAAAAATATTTTCAGGGGCGTTACATGTGGGGGGTTCATCAACTTTTTTTGATCATATCTGTTTTTTAAATTCATATTTTTAGCTAAAAATTATAAAATCTACTTTTACTCCGAAATGAAGCACCAGAGCGACATAAATTGAGAGTACCTTTTCTGTAGAATATTGAACAAGGATTATTTTAGTACTTTTAAAATTATCAAAAACATGCAACGCCCCTGAAAATATTTTTTTAAATTTTATTAGCCGAAAATGTCTATCCAGATGTGAAAAAAATGTGGCCAAAATTTCAAATTAATATCTTTTATAATATTTATTTTATTTACAAAAAAATATTTCTTTTTTGAAAAATTTTGAAGTGGTATAACTTTTTAAGGAAGCATTTCCGGACAATACTTTATAAGTAAAAAATGCTTAGTTTCACTTCCTATATCACCATAAAAAAATTGTCACAGTTATTCAGGGACACTCTGTAGAATAACAACCCAGTTTTTTAGTTTCGAAAATTTTTGTTCAAATTTTTTCTGAATTTCCAAATTTTGTCAACTTTCAAAACGCTGTCTTTTACATCACAATTCACAATCAGCGGGCACAAATTTAATAGTTAGGGTCAAAAACAACAAAAGGAGGAGTAAAAATGGGTGTCTCCTGCAGGGTGGCGCAAAAGTAATCAACCGATTTCCGATTTCCTAAGACTATAAATTTTTTGTAAATAAAAAAAAATCGGTTCTGTTTGTGAATAATGTTTATTTAGACCTTTAAATTTTTTCCTGGTAAGTTGAGAAAATAATATCCACTAAGTGCCCGCATTGATGCACGTTTGGGTTCGTTTTAGAGCATTTTCCATCAATTTTCTCAATATTTCAGGCGATAGATTTGCTATTTCTTCTTGATTTTTTTTCTTTTTGGGCTTTTCCAAGGTCTGTGGATTGTTCACACAAAAGAAAGAAGTCCGGAGCAATCAAATCGGGTGATCTTGCGGGCCAATGCAAATTTGCAAATAACTAAAACGAGAAATCAAGCGATCGGCACACAGAGGAATATAAAATACCAAAAGCACGATAACTGATGACGCCACTTGCAAAAATAAAAGCATCTTCCAATAGAGTCATTACTTTTGCGCCACCCTGTATATTGTAAACTACTGATCCCAGAGCAATAATTTATATTTTACCATAATCGTTTAATCTTTCGACGGTCGCACCATAAAATTTTACATGAGCGGGCGCGCTGTGTAAATTTTGCACAATGCAATATTTCACGATTTAAGTAATAATTAATTGATTTTTTATGTATTTTGATCGCTAAATGGATAAATTAGTGTTCTTATACAATAAATAAATCTTTAGATCACTATCATTAGAAACTTAAGGGGGGGATAAGGTTAATTCGATTCAAAAAAGCATATTTTCGATAATTTTTTTTGACGACACAGTTAATATACATATATTTATTTCTCTAATAACTACATAATAAAGTAACATTTGAAGAATATTCTGTGAAATTTTCATTAATTTTTTTGTATTGAATTAACCTTACTCCCCCCTTAAAATTCATCATCGCTTTTCTTGTATTCTATAATTTGCGTTCTATAATTTTTCCTCTTCCTCTGGCTTAAGAGGCCTTTTAGGAGACTTTTTTTTACAAAATCTATGATAAGATAAAATTAAATTATATCAAGAATATACAGGGTGTTTCTAAAATGGTGGTCACGGCTTGGTGTGCTTATACTGGAAGTAAAAATAAGTCAAAAAGTCCATGTAAACATTTGTCCAAAACTCAACTGTTACCGAGATACAGGGTGTTGAAATTTCTTTTTATTTTTACCATTTATTTATTTTTCCTGGATCGGCTAAATGAAAATTAATAAAAATTTTAGAGGTGAGTACCTCTCATGGGTAGCCACCTTTGGCTATTATTTTTGTCTTAATTTAACAATCCAGTGGCTTAGAAACGGATCAAGGTGCCCTCTTTTTTGAATTTATTTGGAACACCACTGCAAAATTTTACAGTTTTGTTTGAATTTTTAAAATCTTCATTCAATTTACCACAAAAAAGTACACCTATTAAATTTTGATAGGATTAGTAGTATTTCAGTAATCTTGCGTTTTATAATCCAGTACCTTTGTTAACATCAAACTAATTTTCAAAATTTGAAACAATAACTTCAAATAAAGAAAATTAAAATTAAAAACTCTTAGTATAACATTTTGTCGGTGTTTTAAATAAAAAAAAAACATGTCAGAAACACCCAATTGTAAATTTTAGAAAAAAAAGCTCAAAATGGCCCTCCTTATTTTTTTTTATAAAATTTAAAATAGTGTTTCTAGCTTATTAATTTATTTAAAACACCAACTAAGAGTCTTACTAAGAGTTATCAATTTAAATTTTGTTTGTTTAAAATTTTGAAAATTAGTTTGATTTTAGCAAGTTCGCTGTACCATAAATTTGAAAATTTCAGAAATACCACCAATCCTATCAAAATTTAACAGGAATACTTTTTTATGGTACATTGAATGTAGATTTTAAAAATCCAATCAAAATCGCAAAATTTTGCAGTGGCGTATCAAATAAATTCAAAAAATGGGGCACCTTGACCCGTTTCTACATCACTGGATTGTTAAACTAAGACAAAAGTAATGGCCATTCAGGAGAACTAATCACCCCTAAAATTTTATTAATTTTCATTCAGCCGATCTAGAGAAAATATTAAAAAAACTAAAACTAAAAAGAAATATTAACACCCTGTATCTCGGTAACAGTTGAGATTTGGACAAATGTTTATATGGACTTTTTGTCTTATTTTTACTTCTAGTATAAGCACACGAAACCATGACCACCATTTTAGAAACACCCTGTATAAAAATACGAAATAAACAATGAAAATTGAAAAAAGGTATATTTGACCAAAAATCCAAAGGTACTAGACATTAACGGCAGAAATAAAACTTGCTAAAAACAAAAATTAAAACTAAAATATGGGAGCTAATGTATTTGAGGAATAGAAACTGGTTTTGGGATGATTGGTTTTGCTAAAACGATTTTATTAAGAAAATTTTGTTTCCCCCCGGAAGGTTAATAAAATTCGAAATATTTTCTTCAAAATTGAGATTTTTTCCAATTTTTAAAAAAAATTTTGATTCCTCAAGATTCAAGTACTTATTATACAAACAGTTCCACATTCAAGTATTTCAGTACAGGAATTTTTGGCTTATTGAGGACAAATAGGCAAAATAATTTGGTACCTACATCACAAGCTATTTTTACAGTTTTTTCCCAATAAGCCAAAAATCCCAGTGGTGGCTTACTTTTTATGGTTGCACGTTTTTTTGATAACGAATTCAAGTATTGTTGATTTTTAGTTGGTAAATACTTTTTTATCATTTTGATTAGACATGCTTCTAACCACGGGTGATACCGTGAAACTTTCTGTTTGTTAAGCATGTAGCTATAAATAAAAACTCTCATAATTCAATGTCAATGTAGCAGGAGTTACTAAATAACTTCCCAAATTAGGCGAGCTGTTAATTAATTTGCTTAACACTTCCTACATGAAAAAAAAAGCACTAAAAAACTAGTTAATAATTAAAAACTTTAGTATCAACGTAGACCAAGAAAAAAATATTAGAAAATCTTTGATGAAAATTTGTAGTACCGCCAACTGAGGTAACTTTGGCCCAAATTTGGAAAAAGATAGTTTCATCTACTGTTAGTGCATTTAAGAGCAATTTCCTAAACTGTAAATATAGTGGTTTAGTCCTGCAGTCATAAAAGCTAGTACGAACAACATTTTTGTATAATTTTTTTTGTAGATGATTTAGAAGTCATTTCTTTAATTTTTGCCAGAAGGAAAAAAAATGGATAATGTACAAAAAAAATATAATGATCTAAAAGTACCTTAACTTTGGACCCCTCTAATTAATTTTGTGCTAGGTTGCAGAAGGTAACTCTCTGGCAGGATGTAGCCTAATCAATTTAGATTATAATTCTGAAAAAAATTGAAAATTTAACGAGGGAAACTTGAGTTATGACTGCAGAACTAATGCTCGATTTCATGATTTTTCACAATTTTTCCTCCCAAACTCGCGCGCCCTCTAGGGGTTCGCATTAATTATCAGTTATTTGGTCATAACTTGCAAAGAAGCTCCAGAAAAGTGGGATGGATTTTCTATACCTTGTTATTATCTCCAATGGAAAATTTATATTACACATATTCTAAGTAGTTTAGAGACAGTAGATCAAACTTTTTCCAAAATTTAGGCCGAAAATTACTTCAGTTTAAGATACCGTATCAAAGGTTTCCACTAAAAGATATCCGATTTGATTAAAATTTGTTGATGTCTGTTCTTTTAAAGATTTGGGTGATAATAGGAGGATTGTGTGAAATGTTCAACAAGTTTTTTTGAGGATCAGAGCCAAACATCTGTTTGTTTATACTTACTTGAGTTCACACACACACATGTAGAGGCTAAGTGGTATTTAAATTAAAAGTGGGAGTATCGAGATAAGGTCGTGCCTGAGCGATACGTTGAACCCGATGGTTGGCAATTCGGCGTTACTAATAATGCGTGACGTTTCGGAATTGATTTTCCGCCAGTTCGCCAGTTGTGACCGAAGAACGTTAAATAAATAAGAGCGAGGAAAGGAGGAATGGAGGAAAGGAAAAATCCGAGGGTTTTCCTTTTCGCGGTCCCAAGTAGGCCGCTCTTAGCATAAGTCAACGATCGGCTGGGACCAAACTGCCGCCGCCTTTGGCCTTTAAATAGGTTATTAGATTCAAAAGAGGTTTTAAATAAACCTATGTTATGGACGCGGAAACGGTAAAGTGCATGTGTGTTGCGAGATTTTATTGCGCTAAATTAAACAACCAAATCATTCCACCATTTCACCTAACTAAATATTTTACTACACAAAATCACACATCCACCCACAAAAATAAACCAAAAACTTTCGAAACTACATAAATATATTCCAAATTTTCGAAAAATGTCCCAAGGTCTTTTATTTTCATCAACTACATAGTCATACACCAAATTTTAGAAAACCAAAAAATTTGGACCAAACAGGCAAAAATTTCAATTTTGAAGAAAATATTTCGAATTTTATTAACCTTCCAGGGGGAAACAAAATTTTCTTCAATCATATGAAAACCAGTTTCTATTCCTCAAATACATTAACCCCCATATTTTAGTATCGGGCTGAAGTTACATTTAAATGCATTCATTTTTACATTCATATTTTTTTTATTAGAAAAAAAAATGTAAGGGCTCAATTTATTTATATTTTGTTACATATACAGTCCTTAGTAAAACTCCATAAAAAGTTTTTTTTAAATCAGACCAGGAATCAAGAAATTAAAAAAAAAATTAAAAAAATAGTCACTTTTTCAGATTTTATTTTTTTTTATCGAAAACAAAAAAATGTAAGGGCTCAATTTTTTTATATTTTGTTACAGATACAGTCTGTAGTAAAAGTGCATAAAAAGTTTTTTCAAAATCAGACCAGGAGTCAAAAAATTAAAAAATAGTCACTTTTACAGATTTTATTTTTTTTTACCAAAAACAATAAAATGTAAGGGCTCAATTTTTTTATATTTTGTTACAGATACAGTCTTTAGTAAAACTGCATAAAAAGTTTTTTTTTAAATCAGACCAGGAATCAAGAAATTAAAAAAAAATTAAAAAAATAGTCACTTTTTCAGATTTTATTTTTTTTATCAAAAGCAAAAAAATGTAAAGCCTCAATTTTTTATATTTTGTTACAGATACAGTCTGTAGTAAAACTGCATAAAAAGTTTTTTTTAAATCAGACCAGGAATCAAGAAATTAAAAAAAAAATTAAAAAAATAGTCACTTTTTCAGATTTTATTTTTTTTTATCAAAAGCAAAAAAATGTAAAGCCTCAATTTTTTATATTTTGTTACAGATACAGTCTGTAGTAAAACTGCATAAAAAGTTTTTTTTAAATCAGACCAGGAATCAAGAAATTAAAAAAAAAATTAAAAAAATAGTCACTTTTTCAGATTTTATTTTTTTTTATCAAAAGCAAAAAAATGTAAAGCCTCAATTTTTTATATTTTGTTACAGATACAGTCTGTAGTAAAACTGCATAAAAAGTTTTTTTTAAATCAGACCAGGAATCAAGAAATTAAAAAAAAAAAAAAATAGTCACTTTTTCAGATTTAATTTTTTTTAGCAAAAGCAAAAAAATGTAAGGGCTCAATTTTTTATATTTTATTACGTGTACAGTCCTTGGTAAACCTGTATGAAAAGTTTTTTTTAATTAGACCAGGAATCAAAATATTTAAAAAAGAATGAAAATAATCAGTCACTTTTGCACATTTTATTTTTTTAATCGAAAACAAAACAATAAGGGCTCAAATTTTTTATATTTTGTTACACGTACAGTCCTTAGTAAATTGCATAAAAAGTTTTTTCAAAATCAGACCAGGAGTCAAGAAATAAAAAAAATAGTCACTTTTACAGATTTTATTTTTTTTCGTCGAAAACAAAAAAATGTAAGGGCTCAATTTTTTATATTTTGTTACAGATACAATCCTTAGTAAAACTGCATAAAAAGTTTTTTCAAAACCAGACCAAGAGTCAAAATATTTAAAAAAGAATGAGTCACTTTTGCACATTTAATTTTTTTAATCGAAAACAAAAAAATGTATGGGCTCAAATTTTTTATATTTTGTTACACATACTGTCCTTAGTAAAACTGCATAGAAAGTTTTTTAAAATCAGAGCAGGAATCCAGAAATTAAAAAAAAAAAATTAAAAAACAGTCACTTTTTCAGATTCTATTTTTTTTATCGAAAACAAAAAAATGTAAGGGCTCAATTTTTTTATATTTTGTTACAGATACAGTCTTTAGTAAAACTGCATAAAAAGTTTTTTCAAAATTAGATCAGGAGTCAAGAAATTAGAAAAAGAATGAAAATAATAAGTCACTTTTTCAGATATTATTTTTAATTATATTTATTGATACATTTAGAGATTATACCACATAAAAACGCAATTACTAATCCGTAACAAAATATAAAAAAAAGTTGAGCCCTTACATTTTTTTGTTTTCGATAAAAAAAAATAAAATCTGAAAAAGTGACTATTTTTTTATTTTTTTTTTTAATTTCTTGACTCCTGGTCTGATTTTGAAAAACCTTTTCATGCAGTTTTACTAAGGACAGTATGTGTAACAAAATATAAAAAATTTGAGCCCTTACATTGTTTTGTTTTCCAATAAAAAAATAAAATGTGAAAAAGTGACTGATTATTTTCATCTTTTTTTAAATATTTTGACTCCTGGTCTGATTAAAAAAAAACTTTTTATGCAGTTTTATTAAAGACTGTATCTATAACAAAATATAAAAAAATTGACCCCTTACATTTTTTTGTTTTCGATAAAAAAATAGAATCTGAAAAAGTGACTATTTTTTAATTTTTTTTTTAATTTCTTGACTCCTGGTCTGATTTTGAAAAAACTTTTTATGCAGTTTTACTAAAAACTGTATCTGTAACAAAATATAAAAAAATTGAGCCTTTACATTTTTTTGTTTTCGATTAAAAAAATTAAATGTGAAAAAGTGACTGATTATTTTCATTCTTTTTTAAATTTTTTTGACTCATTGTCTGATTTTGAAACAACTTTTTATGTAGTTTTACTAAGTACTGTATATGTAACAAAATATAAAAAAATTGAGCCCTTACATTTTTTTTTCTAATAAAAAAAAATATGAATGTAAAAATGAATGCATTTATGTAACTTCAGCCCGGTATTTTAGTTTTAATTGTTGTTTTTAGCAAGTTTTATTTCTGCCGTTAACGTCTTGTACCAACTTTGGATTTTTGCTCAAATATACCTTTTTTTCATTTTTCATTGTTTATTTCGTATTTTTATACAGGGTGTTTCTAAAATGGTGGTCATGGCTTCGTGTGCTTATACTAGAAGTAAAAATAAGACAAAAAATCCATATAAACATATTTTCTCTGGATCGGTTGAATAAAAATTAATAAAATTTTAGGGGTGATTATTCCTCCTGGAGGGTCATTACTTTTGTCTTAGTTTAACAATCTAGTGACGTAGAAACGGGTCAAGGTGCCCCATTTTTTGAATTAATTTGGTACGCCACTGCAAAATTTTGCGATTTTGATTGGATTTTTAAAATCTACATTCAATTTACCATAAAAAAGTATTCCTGTTAAATTTTGATAGGATTGGTTGTATTTCTGAAAGTTCCAAATTTATGGTCTAGTGAACTTGCTAAAATCAAACTAATTTTCAAAATTTTAAACAAACAAAATTTAAATTGATAGCTCTTAGTAAGACTCTTAGTTGGTGGTTTAAATAAATTAATAAGCTAGAAACACTATTTTAAATTTTGTAAAAAAATGAATAAGGAGGGCCATTTTGAGCTTTTTTCTAAAATTTACAATTGGGTGTTTCTGACATGTTTTTTCTTATTTAAAACACCGACAAAATGTTATACTACTTTATTTTCTTTATTTGAAGTTAAATTGTTTCAAATTTTGAAAATTAGTTTGATGTTAACAAAGGTACTGGATTATAAAACGCAAGATTACTGAAATACTACTAATCCTATCAAAATTTAATAAGTGTACTTTTTTGTGGTAAATTGAATGAGGATTTTACAAATTTAAACAAAACTGTAAAATTTTGCAGTGGTGTACCAAATAAATTCAAAAAAGGGGGCACCTTGATCCGTTTCTAAGCCACTGGAATGGTAAATTAAGACAAAAATAATAGCCAAAGGTGGTTACCCATGAGAGGTACTCACCTCTAAAATTTTATTAATTTTCATTTAGCCGATCCAGGAAAAATAAATAAATGGTAAAAATAAAAACAAATTTCAACACCCTGTATCTCGGTAACAGTTGAGTTTTGGACAAATGTTTATATGGACTTTTTGTCTTATTTTTACTTTCAGTATAAGCACGAGACCACCATTTTAGAAACACCCTGTATATTTTTGATATAATTTTATTTATCTTATCACAGATTTTGTAATAAAAGTGTCCTAAAAGGCCTCTTAGGCCAGAAGAAGGGAAAAAATTATAGAACGCATTACTGAATACAAGAAAAGCGATGATGAATTTTAAGTTTCTAATGATAGTGATCTAAAGATTTATTTATTGTATAAGAACACTAATTTATCCATTTAGCGATCATAATACATAAAAAATCAATTAATTATTACTTAAATCGTGAAATATTGCATTGTGCAAAATTTACCCAGCGCGCCCGCTCATGTAAAATTTTAAGGTGCGCCCGCCGAAAGATAAAACGATTATGGTAAAATATAAATTATTGCTCTGGGATCAGTAGTTTACAAGTCACATCCCTTTTTGTATCGCTAAAAGAAATAGCAAATCTATCGCCTGAAATATTGAGAAAATTGATAGAAAATGCTCTAAAACGAGCCCAAACGTGCATCAATGCGGGCAGTTAGTGGATATTATTTTCTCAACTTACCAGGAAAAAATTTAAAGGTGTAAATAAACATTATTCACAAACAGAACCGATTTTTTTTTATTTACAAAAAAGTTATAGCCTTAGGAAATCGGGTAATGTGCCCATTGCCCATGCACCGATTTTGCTAATTTTTTTTTTGTCCGTTGGGTATAACATAATAATATTTATAAAAATCTTAAAAATTTTCTGAATTAAAATCATTTGTACAGGGTGTCCCGGAATAACTGTGACAAATTTTTTATGGTGATAGAGGAAGTGAAACTAAACATTTTTGACTTATAAAGTATTGTCCGGAAATGCTTCATTAAAATGTTACACCACTTCAAACATTTTCAAAAAAAATATTTTTTTGTAAATAAAATAAATATTATAAGAGATATTATAATTTGAAATTTCGGCCACAGTTTTTTTACATAATGATACACATTTTCGGCCAATAAAAGTTAAAAAAATATTTTCAGGGGCGTTACATGTGGCGGGGTCATCAACTTTTTTTGATCATATCTTTTGTTTCTTACGTTTTTGATAATTTTAAAAGTACTAAAATGACAAGGACAAGGATAATACTAAAAATGCTCAGTTTCACTTCCTCTATCACCATAAAAAAATTGTCACAGTTATTCTGGGACACCCTGTATAAATGATTTAATTCAGAAAATTTTCAAGACCAAACTTTTCTAAAAATTAATCTGTTATACCCAATGGACAATTTTAAGATTCATACAAGTTATAGAAGTAGATTTGAGGAATTTTTGACAAAAAAAATGGTGATTGTCCCCCTAGCATAAAATATATTTTTTTATTTTTGAATTTTTATTTTGATTTTTTTTTATTTTCCTGTAAACCAAAAATCGTAAAAAAATACCACTTATAAGTATTTAGCATCTCTATAATACAGGGTGATGATAAAGTTTGGAACCTTATTCATAACTGCCGTATTTAATTGTTTTGAGAAAATCGCTCGGACAGGTCAATTTTAGTTTTTAAAATGCCATCTCTTGATATAAAAAAATATTAATGACGTCACTGGTGCTTTAACAATGACGCCATCAGCGATTTTTTTAAATAGAACCCCCACTTTTTTTACTCATTATCGATAGAAATTCATGTCACTTAAACAATGATATAAAAAACAATTAAATTTTTAAACAAATTTTTGAAATCTTTTTAATTCAAAAAAGGAAATTTTTATTTTAACGAAAAAGGTTTTATAAAAATAAATTAAAATGAATTTGAAGTTACCAATAATAACAAAAGAAAGTAAATGTTTAAATAATGCGCATTCTAATGCAAATGTAAAATGTTAAATGTATTTAACAAAATTTAATAAATAGTCTTGAAAAACTAATTTTTTGTTTCCATTTAAATGTAAGGAAATTTACAAAAAATAAAATTTTAAATTTACCATTTATTGAAATCGCCCAAAATAAATCTTATACAACATTCAAATTTTTCAAATTTAATAGTACAAATTAATTTTAAGTTTATATTAAAAAAATTTTAAACGAAAATATGTTTACAAATGTAACAATTTTTTTATATCATCATTTAAGTGACATAAATGTCTATCAAAACCAGTGATAAAAGTGGGGGTTTCCATTTAAAAAAATCGATGATGACGTCATTGCTAAATCACCAGTGATGTCATTAATATTTTTATTATACCAAGAGATGGGATTTTAAAAACTAAAATTGACCTGTCCGAGCGATTTTCTCAAAAAAATTAAATACGGCAGTTATGAATTAGGTTCCAAACTTTATCACCACCCTGTATATTTCATTCCAGAAAAATTTCCAACAACTATTACCCAGAAAATTTATTTTTTCAAAAAATCAATATGATTTTTTTAAAGAAGACCATGTACATTTCGAAGCCAACATTTGAGGAAACTTAATGTTAGTTAATAAGGCATCTCTGAAAAAAAATTAGCATAGGCACATTGTCTTGATCAAGATATGCGAGATTTGATTTTCCAAATTTACTTAAGAGCAATTTCCTAAACGGTAAATATAGTGGTTTAGTTCTGCAGTCATAAAAACTAGTACGAACAATATTTTTGTATAATTTTTTTTGTGGTTGATTTTGAAGTCATTTCTTTAACTTTTGCCAGAAGGAAAAAAAATTGAAAAATGTACAAAAAAATATAATGATCTAAAAGTACCTTAACTTTGGACCCCTCTAATTAATTGTGTGCTAGGTTGCAGAAGGTAACTCTCTGGCAGGATGTAGCCTAATCAATTTAGATTATAAATCTGAAAAAGAATTGAAAATCTAACGAGGGAAACTTGAGTTATGACTGCAGAACTAATGCTCAATTTCATGATTTTTCACAATTTTTCCTCCCAAACTCGAGCGCCTTCTAGGGATTCGCATTAATTATCAGTTATTTGGTCATCATTTGCAAAGAAGCTTCAGAAAAGTGGGATGGATTTTCTATTCCTTGTTATTATCTCCACCGGAAAATTTATCGCGGGTGTCTAGGAAGATGCTCTTAACATTCCTATTGAAAATGTTGCAAGTTTTTAGAAGTGATAACCGTTCTAAGCTTTTTTGAAAGGACTCTTAGTTCCTCTCATGGTTTACAAAAGATCACTTTAGTTTTAATAAACAATCAGTAACCCCCACTGTCATAGTTCTTAACGAGCTAATTCAAGTCCTTCATAAAATTAGATATGTTTAATTCAACGTCCATCAAAAACGAGTTTGTAATCCATGTGCCACCACAAGCAGTTAATCAACGTTTAAAAAGTAGGCGACTTCATTAAGTGACACGTCAAAAAAGCCTCCCTGTCGAGGTTTAGACAAAAGAAGGATTAAATTTCTGAGGTCGTATAAAATTACACCGGACACATCTTTAGATTGCACCATTTTTTGGACAGACAATGGTTCAGGAGGTTCAATGACCGATGGGCACATCTGACCAATGCCAAATAAAAGACCCAACAACCGTTTACAACCGAACAAAAATCATTTTTGAAAATATCTGCAAAATCTGGTGTATTTTTGGGAAAATTTCCATAAAATCAGGTTATTTTGTTTGGTGCTGTAATAACTATTATTTTGAAAATGTGCAATAATGATGTAATTAATTGGGTAACAAAAGTAGGTTTCTCCAATCGTTCATTCAAAAAAAAAAACAAAGAATTTGAAGCGACAATTAGTGTTTAATTAATGGAAAAAAAGTAGAAAAATCTCATAAAAATGACGAGCAGGATATAATTTCAAGAGCAACTCGCGAAGTAACAACATTTATAGAAGCCTGCACGTTTGTTACGTATGTGTTTTAATAACAAAAGGTCAATGCCTTTTATCAGTCATATTATAAATAAATGTATGAATCTAAAGCCAATACCAGAGATGCGATGCTTTCACAAAACATTCACGCTTTATCTCCGATCCACAAACTTTACGAGCAACCGTTTTAATTATTATTATTAAACCTTTTGCTCATTGCTCGTTACTCTCACAGATTTATCACCGTAAGCCAAAACAATTGCCAACAAAATGCAGCAGTTAAAAACAAATGGGATGAGTCAGTTGTAATAAACGAGTCAATAATTTTTAAATTGTTTACAAAACAATTTTTTTTGATTTGTTTAAATACAAAGTCTAAACTGTTTTTCTATCTCTAACAATAAAATCGAGTTTTTTAAGCAAACATTAAAGTCCAAACAAAAGTATCAATTTTATGATGGAAAAATACAAAACCTAAAATTTTTCTTCAAATTTTAAGTATGAATTGCCCGAAAGATTTTTTTTTTCAATCTCCAACAACTCCAAGTTTTATCAAAACAAAAAAAACCATTTTGATTACAATTTTCTGTGAAATTTGTCTTCGTGTTTTATGAAGAGATGTGTATACACATTGTTGCCAAATCTTCGAATGTTATTTTTTTAAAATTATAGAAAAAAATATGTGCTCACATTTTTGTAGTAGATCTGTTGGCTTTAGATGTAAGCGATGTGGAAGCTTTTCACTTTAAAGTCTTTTGCCATATCGACAGCTTTCGAAGTAATCCAAGTACACTTTTCACATCATCAAACTAAAATAAAATACACAAAATTATTTATTATCAAAAAACAATTAGGCCGCATTTAGCCTGCAGCCTCGCTGCTCGCACGTCGCCAATTACATTTCTGATGCAGCTGCGAAGCTCCGTAGAACGCTTGCTTTTCAAACAGTACGGTACAGTATAATTCAGAAAATGAGAGCCGAGTTTCAAGGTTCAAGAAACCAATCACAACGCTAATGTGAAGATGTTTGGCGATGTTCGATGTGGCGCCGATTGAAGCGAGAAGCGTGGCGAACAAGCTGCAGCATAAATGCAGCAATACAAATTAAAAGTTTTGTGTCACATGCGAGCAGCGAGACCGCATACTAAATGTACCCGTTTCATTTTTTAAACCTTTTTATTACCTTTTATGTGCTGAGTTTTTTAAATTTTTTTGTTATTTCTATTTTATAGAAACTAATGTTAAAAATAAAACCAATCGCTATTTTTTTTATTTTATTCCAAATTATGCATTTTTATAAAGTTGATTGGCTTTTAATGTTTAAACTTGAAAAAAATTAATGATTAATTATTAATAAATTAAAAAGAGTTTGATAATAAAATGACAAGGAGTCTCGAGACAAATTTTTGTTACTAAACGAAAGTTTAATGACCGATTTTGTTGTTTAACTTACATAAAAGCAGAGGCGCTTAGCGCTTATCTTAATTGCGATTATATTTTAAATTAAAAAAAAATAACAATAAAGGAATTTTTTTAAAGTCTCCTTTTAAATACAAAAATTTTGATAAAAAAAAACGGTAAATTGAGTGGAAAATTATTTTTGTAATCTTACATATTTCTTAATATTGAAGATTTTATTTTTCTGAAAAAATTGATTTTAATATCCAATACTTTAATTATAAGTTAAAATTTTATGGGTTTTGTGGATGTGTATAGGCCAAGAATTAAATTTGATCCATTGTTTTAAGCCAACGTTTCGAAACTTTATTGTTTCATCTTCAGGGCACTACATTAAATATTATTAAAATTATGTATCAATTACGAAATAATTTAGCGATTATTTAAAATACTAACACAATTGTGCCATAATTTTAATAATATTTAATGTATTGTAGTGCCCTGAAGATGAAACAATAAAGTTTCGAAACGTTGGCTTAAAACAATGGATCAAATTTAATTCTTGACCTATACACATCCACAAAACCCATAAAATTTAAACTTATAATTTTACTTTTCGTTGACTCTATGATAATGTTCGTGCATTTTCGACGTAAATCGGGTACAATCGGGTATACTTTGTATTTCCAAGGAGTAGAAAAGCGGAGTAGAAATTGCATATTAGGCAACCCAATATACATTCACAACATCACATGACACATGACGTATGTAAAATAAATTTTAATACTTTATTGTTTTATTAGGAGTAAAAGAAGTACTTTTTGTGGGGAGCATGTAACGTTCTTTTGCTCTGAATAAAACATGACATTTTTTCTTCAAACCTCGAAAGTTATAATACAGGGTGTCTCACTTTTTTCCAGCAACAATTTTTTTAGATAGTAAATGTCATTCTGAACAAAAAATTTCCTATGAACTATTATGTTTTTTCGACTCCTTAAAAAGTTACACCAATTTTAAAATTTCATAAATTTTATGATTTTTGTGGGACACCCTGTATAAATTTCATTTTTTAAAAAAGCCAATAATGTTCAAAAAACCCAATTTGGCAAAGAAAAAATCCAAATAATAATTGATTTAAATAAAAAAATATAATAAGAATAAATATTATACAGGATGTTCCACAAAAATCATGAAAATTTATTAATTTTAAAATTGCTGTAACTTTTTAAAGAGTCGAAAAAAAACATAATAGTTCATAGGAAATTTTTTGTTCAGGATGACATTTACTATCTAAAAAAATTTTGCTGGAAAAAAAGTGAGACACCCTGTATAAAATGGTTCTAATGAATATAAATTATTTAAAAAATGTTGCACGTTTTAGAGGCTTTTCAAAAAAGTAATTTTATCTTCAATGTGACACTTTTTTGAATAAATTTGAATTCTATCGAAATTTATAATACAGAGTGTCTCACTTTTTTCCAGCAACAATTTTTTAGTTAGTAAATGTCATTCTGAACAAAAAATTTCCTATGAACTATTATGTTTTTTCGACTCCTTAAAAAGTTACAGCCATTTTAAAATTTCAAAAATTTAATGATTTTTGTGGGACACCCTGTATAAATTTCATTTAATTTTAATTTTTTTATTTAAATCAAGTATGCTTTGGATTTTGTATATTGTTACGCCAATAATATGCTAAATTTTAACGAGGGAAATTTAACATCGTCGTTTACTTATTTTAAAAACAACCAATAATGTTCAAAAAAACCAATTTGGCAAAGAAAAAATCCAAATAATAATTGATTTAAATAAAAAATATATAATAAGAATAAATATTATATAGGGTATTCCACAAAAATCATGAAAATTTATCAATTTTAAACTTGCTGTAACTTTTTAAGGAGTCGAAAAAACATAATAGTTCATAGAAAATTTTTTGTTCAGAATGACTTTTACTATCTAAAAAAAATTGCTGGAAAAAAAGTGGGACACCCTGTATAGTAATATAAAAAATAATTTTAAAATTTGACATTTAATTTACATGCAATACACAATACAATGTCAGTGTATATTGGGTTGCCTAAAATGCATTTCTAATCCTTGTCAATGCAGTATGCCTGCTTGTAACCGATTTACTTCGGAAATGCACGAATATGACCATAAAATCAAGGAACATAAAAATGACTTGTTAAAGCCTGTCAAGCGTCACATAAGGCTGTACTTTAATGACATTTGAAGAAAACTTTATTTTTTTCATTATTATTTTATAAATTTCGACGTTTAAGAAAAAATAGCATGTTTTATTCGGAGTAAAAGAACTTTTTGTGTTCGCAGAGTCATTTAAATACAGCCTTCTGTGACTCTTGACAGGCTGTAACAAGTAATGTTTCTGTTCGTTGAGTCTATGGTCATGTTCGTACATTTCCTGTACTTCCAAGGAGTAGAAATGCAATTTGGCAACCCAGTATACATTAACAACATGACATATGACGTTTATAAATTAAATGTCACAAATTTCGACGTTGTTCAATTCGGAGTAAAAAAAAGTTCTTTTACTCCTAATAAAACAATACAATTTTTGGCGTTTTTTAATTCGAATCTAAAAAATACAATAAAAATAAGAATAACGCCTGATAAAATACCTATGAAGACAAATCATCAATTTCTGGATTCTTACAGAATTAAAGAAAACTCAAAAATACTAAAATATTTGAAAATTAAATTTCGAGCAAAATATTTTTTTGATCTTTTAAAAACGACTTAGTAATAGATTTTGCTGATTTTTAGATTTCTGAAAGAGTAAATTTAAAATGGGAAAATTCAAAATTCAAAAAAATCGAATCTAACGAAATACTACTAGTTTTTTTTTATTTTTCTAGTAAGTGTCAAGTCAAGTCAAATTGTAAATTTTTTTTATTTAAAAAAATGACCTGGTACTTAGTGTAAATCTAAAAAAAAAGATCGAAAACAAAAAAATTATAATTTTTTGTTTTTTTTCAGTATAGGGACTATTTATTTAAATAATGCTGAATAATTTAAAAGCTGAAAAAATTGTCAATTTTTAAACCCCTACAGAACTAAAATCAAAATTAAAGAAACAAAAAAATATAAAAAATTACAGCACAATTTTGAACCAAATTTTTATTTCAAATTTTTGCAGGTTACTTAATTTTTTTTTAAATGTACTATATAAGATCTGAGAATAAAATTTACCTGAATGACCAAAAACCAAAAAAAATTAAATTTTGTAATTTTTGGAAAGTTACATTTATTAAAATTTTAGGGTTGCATGTCACTCCTCAATTATTCCAAAAAGGCTTAGATTTGTGTTGGATAAAAGCAAATTCTAAAAAATGAGTTTCCTCGATTTTTTTGATAACCCCACACAATTTTTTGGATTTTTTTTTAAATTAAATTTCAAGCAAAATATTTTTTTTGATCTTTTAAAAACGAATTAGTAATAGATTTTGCTGGGTTTTAGATTCCTGAAAGGGTAAATTTAAAATGGGAAAATTCAAAATTCGAAAATATCGAATCTAACGAAATTCTACTAGTTTTTTTGATTTTTCTAGTAAGTGTCTTTTTTCAATACTACCTTAAAAAAGACAAATCAAATTTCCAGATAATGGAAAAAATATTTAAAAAAAAATTGAAACTCAAAAATTTTGTCAATTTTTAAACCCCTACAGAACTAATATCAAAATTAAAGAAACAAAAAAATATAAAAAATTACTGCACAATTTTGAACCAAATTTCTATTTTAAATTTTTGACTTCATTTTTTTTTTAAATGTACACTAATAAGATCTGAGAATAAAATTTACCCGAATGATCAAAAACACAAAAAATAGTTTTTCTTCAAAGGTCATTAAAATTTAGCTTTTTGTGATGCTTGGGAGGCTGAAACAAGTAAATTTTCTGTTCATTGAGTCTGGTCATGTTCGTACATTTCCGACGTAAATCGGGTACAATCGGGTTTACTTTCAAGGAGTAGAAATGCAGTAGAAATGCAATTTCTACTCCGCCAATTTTACCATGACGTATGTAAATTAAATGTCCCAAATTTCGACGGTTGAAGAAAAAATAGCATGTTTTATTCGGAGTAAAAGAAGTACTCCTAATAAAACATAAAACAATATACCAATTTTGGTGTTTTTTAATTCCAATCTAAAAAATGCAATAAAAATAACGCCTGATAATTCTGAAAAAATACCTATGAAGACAAATCATCAATTTCTAGATTCTTACAGGAATAAAGAAAACTCAAAAATGCCAAAATATTTGAAAATTAAATTTCGAGTAAAATATTTTTTTGATCTTTTAAAAACGAATTAGTAATAGATTTTGTTGATTTTTAGTTTCCTGAAAGGGTAAATTTAAAATTGGAAAATTCAAAAAATGGAATTTAACGAAATAAGAAAACTCAAAAATACCAAAATATTTGAAAATTAAATTTCGAACAAAATATTTTTTTGATCTTTTAAAAATAATAGATTTTGCTGATTTTTAGATTCCTGAAAGGGCAAATTAAAAATTGGAAAATTCAAAAAAATTGAATACTACTTTTTTTTATTTTTCTAGTAAATGTCTTTTTTTTAATTGAAAAAAATAAATGGATAAAAATATCAAAAAAATTGAATATCAAATTTGAATTTTTTTATTTAAAAAAATGACCTGACAGTGTAAATCTTAAAAAAGGATCGAAAACCGAAAAAAAAAATCAAATCAATTATAATTTTTTGTTTTTTTTTTCCAGTATAGGGATTATTTATTTAAATAATGCCCAATAATTTAAAAGCCACCTGAAAAAATTGTCAATTTTTAAACCCCTACAGAACTAAAATAAAATTAAAGAAACAAAAAAATATAAAAAATTACAGCACAATTTTGAGCAAAATTTCTATTTTAAATTTTTGTAGGTTACTTCATTTTTTTAAATGTACTATAATAAGATCTGAGAATAAAATTTACCTAAACGACCAAAAACCAAAATATCAAAAATTTTGAAATTTTTGGAATTTATTAAAATTTTAGAGTTTCATATCACATTCCTCAATTATTCCAAAAAAAGTTTAGATTTGTGTTGGTTTAAAAGCAAAATCGAAAAAATTAGTTTTTCCTCGATTTTTTTGATAACCACACACAATTTTTTGGATTTCTTTTGCTATACTTACATCCTTTCATGAAGTTTGATTAATCCCATGTTATTATCTCCACCAGGTCAAAAAATGTTATAACAACTCACATAATAAACTGCAAAGTCACTGAATGTACAGAAATGAAAATTGCATAACTCAGCACTATGAAAACCTAAACAAAATTAAAAAAAAATATTTGTAAATAATTAAGGAATTTCATTGAAAGGGTTTAAGGGTCGGCTCGTGTTTGAACTCGGTCCCGGTCTGGGTCCTGATTTCAAACGGAATTGTGAATGGAATTGGGTCAGGATTTAAGAAAATTTTAATAAAAAAATGTGTTCAAAATAAAATCACTGCAATGCAATTATTCAATTTCCTAATTTTTGAAAATCTTGGTAATTCACTGGCTTCACTGCACTATGACGATTTTTGGGGGAATTTTGGAAAATCCGTGGGGATTCGCGTTTTTTCGCGCCAATCTACCGGCCGGGATTTTCTTAGCGATTTCTCGTTGCGTAACTTTTGGAAATGGAAAATTTGTAAAAGTTAACTGTGGATTAAGGACGAACGCAGGAAAGAAGCGAACGGCGCGCCGTGTGCTTCTAGCTGGGACTCCGCGGGTTGAATGACCTGAAGTTGTACTCGCCGGTGGTGGGGGGTGAGAATCTCACGCCGCGCGCTTATTGCATCTTGTTTCCGCTATATCGCATCGATTCATTGATAATAGATACTATGCTTGCACCCTAATCTATATCTATCAACTACCAAAGAATGGCCAAAGGTGACTTACCTGCATTTTTCGTTCAGTGGAGTCACTGGAGGCCAGGAAGAAGACACGACGCGACGTTTTGGATTTTGATCAATCTAGATGATCTACAACTCTACCAATCTAGGTTCAACACACGCGCGGGTGTTCAGGCCCTTCCTGGGCCTCCTGGGCTTTCATTATGCTCTCCTCGATTAATATTCAACAACCAAACTTTTTAAATTTCAATGGACTTCATTTAACCAAAACAAATTTTATTTCCAACTAAATCCTCCGAAAGTCTAAAGTCTATACTACGTCAAGGGGAATTCCTTCATTTCTGATTATGACCTGTAGCTTCACTCAAAACAATTTGAAACTCATGGGCTTTATATAGGTATATTGGAAATCTTTGATAACCTCAGAATTTTACATCGACATCCAAGTGAGGAGATTTTAACTTCGAAAATAATTTTTTAAACTTTTTGCTTTTGAGGAATCTTCCCCAAACTGATTTTTGGGGTTACCCAATACCCAATTAAGATCTGGGGGCTCAATTCATAAATTTCAAAATTTCTTCTATCATGAGAAAATTTTTGATTTTAAGTAAAAGTTGCCACTTTTAGGGAAAATTCTTCGAAATGTGTGTAAAAGTAGAGATGAATATGTATAGGTATATTGAAAATCTTTGATAGGCTCAGAATTTTAAATCAACATCCAAGTGAGGAGATTTTAACTTCGAAAATAATTTTTGGCTTTTGAAAAATCTTCCCCAAACTGATTTTTGGGGTTACCCAATACCCAATTAAGATCTGGGGGCTCAATTCATAAATTTCAAAATTTCTTCTATCAAGAGAAAATTTTTGATTTTAAGTAAAAGTTGCCACTTTTAGGGAAAATTTTTCGAAATGTGTGTAAAAGTAGAGATGAATATGTATAGGTATATTGAAAATCTTTGATAAGCTCAGAATTTTACATCAACATGCAAGTGAGGAGATTTTAACTTCGAAAATAATTTTTGAAACATTTTGCTTTTGAGGAATCTTCCCCAAACTGATTTTTGGGGTTACCCAACACCCAATTAAGATCTGGGGGCTCAATTCATAAATTTCTTCTACCATGAGAAATTTTTTGATTATAGGTAAAAGTTGCCACTTTTAGGGAAAATTCTTCGAAATGTGTGTAAAAGTAGAGATGAATGTGTATAGGTATATTGGAAATCTTTGATAAGCTCAGAATTTTACATCAACATCCAAGTGAGGAGATTTTAACTTCGAAAATAATTTTTGAAACTTTTGGCTTTTGAGGAATCTTCTCCAAACTGATTTTTGGGGTTACCCAATACCCATTTAAGATCTACGGACTCAATTCATAAATTTCAAAATTTCTTCTATCATGAGAAATTTTTTGATTATAGGTAAAAGTTGCCACTTTTAGGGAAAATTCTTCGAAATGTGTGTAAAAATAGAGATGAATACAGGGTGTCCCATTTGAGGTTGGACTGTATATGGGAATCTTTGTTTTTATTGGAGATAGAAAATCGGTTAAATAGACAAAGTAGTAGAGATTTTTTCGAATAGTTATAATTCATTTACAAAAAATTTGAATATCGCATCGTTCCAACGCTATCTTGAAAAAACAAGAAAATGCGATTTTCAAAATATGGCTATAGCTTCGTTATTTTCGGTGGTACCAAAAAAATTTTTCGAATAATAGAGACAATTTTTTGTGTACAATGCAGTAAAACAAATGAATATTTTTTTTCGCCAACGGATTGACCGGAAATGAAACAAACTTATTTTTTTCTTATGGCAGCCATATTGGATTTACACATATTCGGAATTAGTGTATTTTTCTGAGTAATTTGATATATCATATGTAATATTTTAAGAAAAATAGAAATAATTTTATTTTACCAACCAAAAATGGCTTTGAATAGATGTATTGACAATTTACATCTATTAAAATCCAATGTTAGTTTGTAAAATCAAATTATTTTATTTATTATTTAAATATGACATATGGTATACCAAATTGCTCAGAAAAAAATACTGATTCCGAATATGTGCAAATCCAATATGGCTGACATAAGAAAAAATAAGTTTGGTTCATTTCCGGTCAATCCGTTAGCGAAAAAAAATATTCATTTGTTTTACTGCATTGTACACGAAAAAATTGTGTCTATTAAGTCAAAAAAATTTTTTGGTACCACCAAAAATAACAAAGTTATAGCCATATTTTGAAAATCGCATTTTCTTGTTTTTTTTTTCAAGATAGCGTTGGAACGATGCGATATTCAAATTTTTAGTAGACTTTCAATCTCCAATAATAACAAAGATACCCATACAGTCCAACGTTAAATGGGACACCCTGTATAGTGATAAGCAAATGTTTGGAGGTGAATCAAGTTTTGTCATTTAAATATTTAAAAATTGGTGTTATTTTTAAGAGATGAGCGGTTAAAAGAGTCCTAAGTGTATCTTTTTTTAAATAAATCCACGCGCGGTGATAAATTCGACGATTTGTGTCGGCGTGGATAAAAAAATGTTCGGATATTTTTACCGAAAGTGTATTAAACTTGACTTTTTGTTTCATTGCCAAACAAATTTCGGCGCGGGCCGAGCGCGTGCGTATTTTCGTCGCCGATTAATTTATTTAATTCGTCCTAATTTGTCGAATTTACTGCCGACGCGTGGAAATAAAGTGAGTTTTCGTCGGCGCAAAAATTAAGCCATTTTATGCTCATCTAGATTTTTTGGATTTTTCGGATCGCCGCTGGGCGCCGAGCGAAACAACAATTGCGCTTATCGCGATTTCGCATGACTTCTAAAAACGGAGCCCCGATAAGCTGATATCAGCACGAACAGAATTAATATGGATTTTTTGTTGGACGGGTTCAGGGACCTCAGTGTGTACGCGTGACGTCACGGGCAGAGACTCTCACAGCGCATGTTAGGAAGTCAACTTCACAGCTCCGCACAGCTACTCAACTACAAAGGTACACTTTTTACGTAAAATTTATTACCCAATCAAAAAATACCAAAGAAAAATCAATTAAGCCTATAAAACTTCAACAAAATAGAAATTAATTTATAAAATAATAATGTAAAAAATATTTTAAAATGTGACATTTAATTTGCATATGTCATATTGTTAATGTTTATATGGGCAGCCAAATAGGCGGAGTAAAAATTGCATTTCTACTCCTTCGAAGTACAAAGTATACCCGACTGTACCCGATTTACGTCGAAAATGTACGAACATGACCATAGACTCAACGAACAGAAAAATGACTTGTTGCAGCATGTCAAGCGTCACAGGCCGCGTTCCACTAAAGACTCGCAATGCCCACGACGACCCCGAAGTCGTTCCACATAAGACCAAGGTTGTTTCTTTCGTGCATAAAAACGTCATCGATGGCGACCGCAAGAAGCTCACAACGACCGTATTTATTCGTGGGTTTCTGTGGTCGTTTGTTGAAAGGTGACGTTTTGAGCTAGTGGAACGGGAAAATTTTGCGGTCGTGGTCGTGGGCTTTAGTGTTCATTAGTGGAACGCACCCACAATAGGCTGCACTTTAATGACGTTTGAAGGAAAAACACAATTTCAACTATAAATCTAGTTAAAGTTTGTCGAAAATTTGGAAAAATCCATGAAAATCATAATTATACAGTATTTTCTATTATTGAGAATTTTAACTACCAATAGATGGCGCTGTAGGCCATCTGTGTTTGACTATACCTTAAAGTCCTTCTAAGTGGTTTTTTACAAAGTTTTTAATAAATAATTCTTATAATTTTTACTTAAAATCAATATTTATTTAAAATCGACTAAGTTACTGTTATTTCGCCGGTGAAATTTTGACGCATGCGCTTCGAGGAAGTTAAAGGTGAGATTGAAATTCACTGTGTGAGATTTCAGGATTCCACGTCCTAAAAAGCAAAATTTTTTAAAAATTATCAAACGTTTTGGTTAATTTTCGATATAAAAAGTAAGAAAATAGTTATTAAAATAAAAATCCATAAAAAATATTTTTTTCCTTGACATGTGTTATACATTACTTATTCTTTTTTTATAAATTCAATATGGTTCAAAAAATATTTAGATGTTTCCATTTTTTTGGCCGACCCTGTATAAGTAATTTACAGGGCGATGATAAAGTTTGGAACAAAATTCGTTGCTGCCGTATTTAATTTTTTTGAGGAAATCACTCGGACAGATCAATTTTTGTTTTTAAAATGCCATCTTTTGGTATAAAAAATTATTAATGACGTCACTGGTGATTTTGAAATTAATAAATAATCTAAGCCAATTATACATACAAATAATTTTTTTTAAATTAATTTTTTATTTTTTTTTTTATTTTTATAAATTTTTTTTAAATTAATTTAATTGTTTTTTTTATATTTTTGAGTTTTTAGTTTTTTATTTTTTTAAGTTTTGTTTTTTAATTTATTAATAAGTTTTAATTTATTAATAATAAATTAAAAAACAAAACTTAAAAAAATAAAAAACTCAAAACCAAAAAACCAAAAAAAAAACAATTGAATTAAATTTAAAAAAAATTAATAATAATATAAAAAAGTTATACTGACGTTTTATATTTGCTTTACAGTTTCACAACTTCGCCGACAGGAGGAGAGCTCTTTCCTAAAATCGCCAATAGAATATGAACTAACTTAGGCAGTCGTTATCACTGAGGATGGATGATATACATGCATTATTTATGTTATAAATAATAATTTGCTTTCTGTAAAAAATAGTATAAAGTCCGTTTGTTTTGTAAACACGATTTGTCTCTCACTTGCACTTATGAACGGTTCCTAGACCTGCGGTGTGTAAGAGTGCAATAGAAAATCCTTGTTGTAAAACGTATAAACCATAGCGCAATTGTTAACAAAAACAAAAATACCGCTTATCCTCCATTGAAAACACCTTTACAGGTATTAAAATGAACAGATAATTAAAAAGTCATAAAATTAGACTTAAATTTAAATGTGAGATTATACAGGGTGATGATAAAGTTTGGAACCTAATTCATAACTGCCGTATTTAATTTTTTTGAGAAAATCGCTCGGTCTCAATTTTAGTTTTTAAAATCCCATCTCTTGGAATATTAAAAATATTAATGACGTCACTGGTGATTTAGCAATGACGTCATCATCGATTTTTTCAAATGGTAACCCCCACTTTTTTCACTCGTTTTTGATAGACATTTATGTCACTTAAACGATGATATAAAAAAATGGTTGCATTTGTAAACAATTTTAGTTTAAAAATTTTTTAATATAAACTTAAAATTAATTTGTACTATTAAATTTGAAAAATTTGAATGTTTTGTATAAGATTTATTTTGGCCGATTTTAATAAATGGTAAATTTAAAATTTTATTTTTTGTAAATTTCCTTACATTTAAATGGAATCAAAAAATTAGTTTTTCAAGACTATTTATTAAATTTTATTAAATACATTTAACATTTTACATTTGCATTAGAATGCGCATTATTTAAACATTTACTTTCTTTTGATATTATTGGTAACTTTAAATTCATTTTAATTTAATTTTATAAAACCTTTTTCGTTAAAATAAAAATTTCCTTTTTCTAATTAAAATGATTTTTTATTCAAAAATTTGTTTAAAAATTTAATTGTTTTTTATATCATTGTTTAAGTGACATGAATTTCTATCGATAATGAGTAAAAAAAGTGGGGGCTTCCATTTAAAAAAATCGCCGATAACGTCATTGTTAAAGCACCAGTGACGTCATTAATATTTTTTTTATATCAAGAGATGGCATTTTAAAAACTAAAATTGACCTGTCCGAGCGATTTTCTCAAAACAATTAAATACGGCAGTTATGAATAAGATTCCAAACTTTATCATCACCCTGTATAAGCACTAAGCACAAAAAACCCTTAATATTTGCCTATACATCAAATGATTCGAAAGGATAGATGAATAGCAAAACAGGCAACTTAATAGGCGCGTTGTGTGATGTCGGGTGTGTTGCAGGCGTTGTTTTTTAATAAACCATGAACTACAGTTTTGAATCATTTTGAATGTGTTGACCAAATGTTGATAATTTCTAGAAACGACTTTGTTGGTCGTTCATTTTGCGTTTCTTTTTGATAGTAAATGTGCACCAAGTAAGACCTACTTAGAAGTTCTATTGTTACTTAGAGGTGAGTTCAAATAAGCTTTTTAATAGTTTAATTTAGAATTAAGAGCAATCATCCCGGCGCATCTTTAGACGTTTGCTTGGGGACCCTTGGACACGTTGTTTCATAATATTTTTTCATTTTCCTTTTTTTATAGTAAAGTACATTCACTAACCTTTCGAACGGACAGACTCAATTTTTAAAAGTAAGAGACTATAAATCAAAATATCAAATAAGTAGTCTGTCCGTTCGAAAGAGCATATATTCAGCTTTATATGTGCAAAATTTCATTTTTTTTGTTTATTATTAACAAAGTTACAGGGGACTTTTTGAAGGTAAATTTTGTTTAAGCCTGGAAGCTGTAAGCGTTTCTGCACAGAGAGTGGGGGGTGTGCCTTAGTGGATTAGTGCCCAATAGAGTCCCAAATTGAATTTATAATTTTTACTATCAAAATATTGAAATTTGAGTGCAAATAATCAGTTTTTGCTATTTGCGATTCCTATGACGTCACGAAAGGACTATTGCTTGGTCTTAAAGTTACAGTGTTCATGTTGCTAAAACTCAGGTGATGTAAATTAGATTCGCATGGCATGTGTTTTTCAGGTTTTTTTATTTTATTACTTGTACATTTACCAAATTGGGAAAATAAAGAACAACGTTTTGTTTTGATTTGTTGTGGCAGAACCCAAAAGCCCAATCCTTTACAATATAATTAATTTTTTTAATTGTAATCTTTAGATTGAAAGTATTTAATCAATTTATATTATAATTCTATCATCACTAACAACTAGTTTAAATTATTGCTATTTTTTATAATGATAATAGAAAATAACCTATGCACCCAAACTTACAAATGTGCAAAACGAGTTGGATAAGTCAAATAAAACTTATAAAAATGTAAGGGCAATTTTTAAAGAAAATTCATTCATTATTGTATAAAAAATTCATAAATTACCAGAAAATTACCTAAAAAACATATGCAACAGATTTTATTTGAATATTTAGTTTTTTTTTTTAAATTATTATAAAAATTAATAAATATTTAATTTTTTTAAGATGAGTTTTGGAAAAAAGTTAGGTAAGAATTTTATAATTTGATCCTATAATTAAACGGAAGTAAAATGAAGCAGCCATTTATCAAAATATTAACGTAAATTTTTTAAAATATTAATTAAAATTATTAAATGTGTTTGGAAAACTTTATTTTATTATTTTTTGCGTATTTTATATTTTATTAAAAAATATAAATCTATGAAACACCCTGTATTAATTTTTTTGCTACATCGCGACAACTTCACCCCGTTGGCTTTTCCTTCTACGTCTACGAATTTTATACTCTATGGTCAATTTTGAACTTAACCTAACTTTTGCGTATAACCTACAAACTTTTTACTCTCTTTTTGATTGCTTTTTGAGATAATTTTTAAATTAATTAGAACTATTTAAATCATTAAAATAGAATCAGAATTAATTTATTTATTAAATAAAAATCAACCAAGTTTTATCATGTCCTCCGATGAAAACGATGAGATTGAGCTAGTCATTGAAAATCAGTCCTTAAAATGTAGCCGGAGCACTTTAATTCACAACAGTGATTATTTTAAAGTAATGTTGGAAGGAAATTTTAAGGAGCGTAATGCTACTGAACTAAAAATAGAGGTACTTAAATCAGTTTTTATCCCTGAATTTAAACGCTTATATTAGGGTATGAACTTACTGACTTATTGATAATAGGCCAAGAAATATTACTGGCTATTCAACTCACAAGTGATTATTTTTTATGACAAGTAAAATTCAACGATTATTTTATGACTTTATTGTCAAATTTCAATAAGTTTGAAATTGGCTGTCAAATTTTGCACAAAAAAGTGAAAAATGTTCGTTAAATAGTCCCTTAAATATGCACTCTTGTTCAAATTAAAACTTAAATGACATTGCCCATGATACAGCCTTTAATCACTCGTCATATTACATATGAAAAATCAAAAATATGCATTTAAATTTAGGGCCAAAACTATTTAAAATAACCCAATCGTAATTACAAAATTAATGAAAGGTTTTTAGGGAATTGTTTTTGAAACGATGAAACCTCTTCTACTCATGCTTTGGGATGATACGTACATAATAGAGTTTGAAGAGATGTTAGCTGTACTAAAAACCGCCTGCATTTTACAGTTTGTAGAAATCCGTGATAAACTTGTGATTCATTTGACGGAAATATTAAAACCAGATAATTGCGTAAAAATTTGGTTTACAGCAGAATTTCTCGATTTAAGTCCACTTTATTTGAAAGCCAAAAACTTGGCTTTAATAGAGTTTAATGTGATTAAAGATAGCGATTGTTTGGAGGAATTGGATTTAGTGCAATTGCATAGTTATTTAGCCAACGTTTATTTGAAATGTAAATCGGAGATGGATGTTTTTCAAGTTTGTATGCGATGGGTTTTTGAGAATGAAAAAAATAGAGAACAGGATGAGCCGTTAATTATTTCATTATTTTCTTGTATTGATTTTACGAAATTATCAGATGAGGATATTAAAGAAATTATGTTGTTTCCTAATATTTGTGATAAAAAATCTATTTTGGATGTTCTTAATTGTTTATTAGTTAAGAGGAGAAACAGTGATATAAGCGAGTTCAGCGAGAGTACTGTAAAAGAGGTTGAGAAATTATTTAATGGTAGCTTGCGAGCAAGTGATTATAATTGTGATATTTTTATTTTGGCTAGAACTTGTAACCGCCCCATTTCTAAAGAGATTTGTATTTTCAGTGGTAAGCAATTCAAAGACATTAAATTTTTAATACGTTAATGAATTTGTAGATGATTTTGATAGAAAACGAAGGTATGAAACTTTAACTATGGAAAATTTTGTTGAAGAATTTTCTGCTAGTGTACTTTCAGTAGGTAAATATTTTTTCTAACATGTACAAACTACTATTGAAAATTTTTTTGTTTATTTTTAGATGATGAATTACAATTCCATAGATATGTCGATATACCGAAAGAAAAAATTGATGGATTTGAAGGATTTCAAATGCTTGGGTATAAGGAACAATTATTTTTATTTGGTGGAGAAAATCATCTAGGAAGTGGTTCTTGGAATCGTAATCTATGGGTTTATGACACAATTCGTGAAAGATGGTATATAAAATCTCGGTAAACAAATGATGAAATTATTTAATATACTGTGCGGACATAAACCCTGCTAACTTTTCAACGGTTATGTTTTTGATTCTGAAAATTTGTCTACCTAGGAATCTAATTGCGAACTTTCTAATAAAGATATTTTTGATTTTGTGGAACTTCTGGTTATACCGGAAGTGGATGGCAACTTTCTTATTTTAAATGGAACACCCAGTATATTTTTGCTTTTTCGTGTTCTCCATAAAAATACCATTAAATTGACCTAGCATAGCGTGGTCTACGATTAATAATTTCGGAATTATGCCCATTTGAAAATCGTATTTTTATGCAACTTCATTTACACCGGAAGTTGCACCCAACTGCCCCAACTTCGTTATTTTAAATGAAATATTTTGCAATTAAGTTTATAATAAATTTAAACATGTTTAACCGTAAGTTGTTAATTTTCCAACTTCCGGTGTAGATGAAGTTGCATAAAAAATGCGATTTTCAAATAGGTGTAACTCCAAAAGTATTAATCGTAGATCACACTATGCTAGGTCAACTTAATGGTATTTTTATGGAGAACACGAAAATGCAAAAATATACTGGGTGTTCCATTTAAAATAAGAAAGTTGCCATCCACTTTTGGTATAACCGGAAGTTCCACAAAATCAAAAATACCGTTATTAGAAAGTTCGCAATTAGATTCCTCAGTAGACAAATTTTCAAAATCAAAAATATAACCGTTCAAAAGTTAGCAGGGGGGGATTTACTTTATGTCCGCAATGTATAATAATAAATTTTTATGATTTAAGCGTACCACATGGTCGTCGTCATTTTGAATCTTGTATTTGTGGTGATAATTTGTTTATAGTTGGTGGAACAGGAAGTTTTAGGATTTTACAAGATAATATGTTTTTCTATAATTATAAAACAAGTAAAATTATTTATAATTTACTTTATTTTATATTAATCGTTAATGTTTTTAGATACTTGGAGTAATTTAATTACACTACCAGACGCAGGATGGGGTTTGAAGTGTTGCAATTACAAAGATAAATTATTATTATTAAATTTTGCTAATTCTTGCGCTTATTTGTTTGTTGAAGATAATAGTAGTTTCGTTAAGTTAAATATTGTTGGTCTTGACACCGTAGTGGCTTTAGAAAAATTTTCACTATTTTCATACAATGATCGAATCATTATTAAAGGTAATTATTTTATTTGTTGCTATAAAAATGTCAGTAATTTTGTGTATTTTAGGTAGCAGTATTATAGAAATGAAGGTTTTAGATAAAAAACTTTGCGTTGTAAGCCAAAAAAATTTAAAACGAATTCATAGTGATAGCGTTGAATCAGTTGTTTGTAAAGGGAAAGTTTATACTTTATACAAAAACAATCTCGCTCAAACAATAGAATTCGAAATTTACTGCTTAAAAACTTACAAAACTCTAAGTATTTTTGAACGACCATTACTTGAGCCACATCTTATTAACAGGCAAATGTATTATTTTAATAAAAATGCCTTGTTATTTACTTTAAAGCATCATAATAAATTGACTAAAAGTGATTTTGTTAATAATTTATAAGCATTTAAAAAGATTTTGCATTATTTTTGTTAATAGATTTAAATTTTTGTAATTGATCTGATTTTTATAAACGCTAAATAAGAATTTTTTTATATTTTTTGTAGTTTGAATTTACCGCCTAGTCAGCGGTGTGAAGTTACCCACGAATTTTTCTAGCCACGATTTCCGATCGTAACCGAAGGCTGCGCGGTGTTGCCGCGCTTATCGCTTCTACCGCCGAACGATGCTATCCACTTCTATACTTGAGTACAGCAACAAACTAAATAATTTTGTTACTTTTTATTAATAAGTATCAAAATTATTAATAAAATCTTGCTAATAAATTAAATAGGCATGTTTTAACCTGTATATAAAGTAAATAGCTACATATTTATTGCAAGAAAGGTTCTTGACCTTATAACTTCTAAATTATAATTATTAGAGGTGAAATTTTAAAAATAAATTTACGCTATTATATATTACCACAAAAGAGATATATGGACCTGTTAAGTTTTTGTAATAAAGTGTCTATTTATTGCTGTACTCAAGTATAGAAGTGGATAGCATCGTGCGGCGGTAGAAGCGGTAAGCGCGGCAACACCGCGCAACCTTCGGTCACGATCGGAAATCGTGGCTAGAAAAATTCGTGGATAACTTCACACCGCTGCCTAGTCACAGAACCCTAATGGCGCCCACACTCAAAGAACCCTAATGGCCGACAATCATAGAACTACGAAAAGTGACAAGTGACGTTTATTTGTTGTTATAACCTAAAAATGCGATGTTTTTCTTAATCCAATTTGCAAACGTGGAATATTAAATATCTTAAACATATTGAGGCTCGGTTCTAATTATAAAACAATACCATCCTCATCTATAAATGTAAGTATTGAAATTTAAGAAAATTAATTAAGTGGTAACATATTTTAACAATCCACTATTTTTGAGTAAATAAATAAATCCAATGGTGCAATTCTGTAAGTCCGTGTTTAAAATAATGTCTTTCGAAAAAATAACTTTGCTATTGACATTATCCGTCCACACGTAAAGTCTTAACTGTGCAACTGGGTTTATGTAAGCAAAACTGAGTAAAAAACTGAGCGTATGGATGGCCCTAAGTCCATTACAATCTATTGGGAATTTGGACTACGTGTAGATGGCGCTGTTTAGACATTTTGGTAAAAAAATGGTGGAATTGGGAATTTTAAGCTCGTCCTCTGGTGCCAAAAATATGAACTTCTATATTCGGAGCTTACTTTTTCGATTTAATGCATTAGTACATGTTTTTTGAGCTTTACTGAAGCTTTAAATAATAAATGTATTTGTATTTTGTTTAATATGTAGCTATAAGGTAAAATAATGCATTTTAAACCCAATTTTTGACACTGACAAGTACTGAATATCCTCTATTTACAGCGCCATCTATACATAGTTAAAATTCCCAATAGGTGGCGCAATAAATGGAGGATATTCGGTACTTGTCAGTGTCAAAATTTGTGTTTAAAACGCATTCTTGTACCTTATAACTACGTATTCAATAAAACACAAATATATTTATTATTTAAAGCTTCAGTAAGTACCAAATATCGAAGTTCATATTTTGCCACCAGAGAGCGAGTGTAATCTAAAAATTTCCAAAGTCTTATCGCTCATTTCTCTGTCAAATTAAATCCAAATTAATTGAAAAGGGTATCATCGCAAAGATTATTTCAAGAGTGATACAACGGTATCAAATTCATAGTTAGTCCGTCTATAATTAGGGAGTAATTCATAATAAAGTAACATCAAAACAATGGAATTTATTAAAAAATTGCTTACTTTTGAACCTCCTTTTAAGACGGATTTTAAAAACATTACAAAGTACCCACCATAAATAGGTTTTTATTTTATTACACTCCATCTTTTGGGTTTAAAATGATCTAACATTAAATTTATTATTCTTTTACATTTCAACATTTTTATTTCAAAAATACTTTTACATTATAAAAAAATACTGTCTCAATGGATTAAAAGTACTAAAATAAACCTTGATCAACATTCTACTGAAAAGGTACTCCTATTGTAAGTCCGGTGCTTCATTTCAGAGTAAAAGTAGAATTTATAATTTTTAGCAAAAAATATGAGTTTAAAAAACATCATCAAATTAGGCTTTTTAATGAAAATTTCCTGATTTATCTGAAAACATACAACTATCCACAATATTTTGTTAATTCTTAGTTCTAAACAGCCTTTAATATTTTCTAATTAGTGTTTGATGTCGTATTATTGCAATATTAAAAATGCATCGATTTTCAAATGAGGAATTACCAGGCATACATATGAAGCAGCCCACATATTTAGTACATGATATTTTATGTAAATTAGCCTACTTTGAAGTTGTTTTTTAAATTCATATTTTTAGCTAAAAATTATAAAATCTACTTTTATTCCGAAAGGAAGCACCGGAGCGCGACATACAATAAGAGTACCTTTTCTTTAGAACATTGATCAAGGATTATTTTAGTACTTTTAAAATTATAAAAAACGTAAAGAAACAAAAGATATGATCAAAAATAGTTGATGACCCCCCCAAATGTAACGCCCCTGAAAATATTTTTAAAACTTTTATTGGTCGTAAATATGTATCCTTATGTGAAAAACTATCGCCAAAATTTCAAAATAATATCTCCTGTAATATTTATTTTATTTACAAAAAACTATTTTTTTTTAAATTTTTGAAGTGGTATAAGTTTTTAAGGAAGCATTTCCGGGCAATACTTTATAAGTCAAAAATGCTTAGTTTCACTACCTCTATCACCCCTAAAAAATTGTCACATTTATGCCGGAACACCCTGTAGATTTTCCTGTAGGGACTTACCAATTTGCACAATAAATTACTTACCAATTTAAAAATGTTTTTAGATGGAGCTCCTCCCGGCTGTCCAAAACTACGATTGGGGTAAACCTTTCGATACAAGCATAGTTGCTAAATTTTATAAGCAATTAAACCCGGATTTAAACAAATCTGTACCGTATGCTGAATTATGGATGGGTACTCACCCAAATGGGCCATCGAAACTTGCTAAAACCGATAAACCTTTATCGGAAGTTATTAAAAATCATCCAGAATATTTAGGTTCGAAAAGTGTTGAAACATTTGGAAATGATCTACCATTTTTATTTAAAGTGTTAAGCGTACATAAAGCTTTGAGTATACAAGCTCATCCATCGAAAGTAAGAAAATATCATCAAATTACCACTAATAATAAAATAATCATTTTTTTTAAGAAACACGCCGAAGAATTACACAAGTTAAGGCCTGATTTATATAAAGATCCCAATCATAAACCTGAATTGGCGATTGCTTTAACCAAATTTCAGGCCTTATGTGGTTTTCGACCTATAAATCATATAGAACATTATTTAAGGCGTAAGAAATGAAATAATTAAAATTTAAACTTGCTACTTTGTACGTTTTAGATGTTCCTGAATTAGTTGAAGTTATTGGAGCTGATTTGGTGAAAAAATTATATAACGCTGACGAGGAGAAAAAATTAGAACCTCTAAAAAAATGTTTTCAGGCTTTGATGACTTGTGATGAAAAAAAAGTAGAAATTCAACTGCAAGCTCTTTTGCTAAGGTTTTCTAAATTAGGTATTTACATTTTTTAGAATTAAAATAGTTTTTTTTCAAAAGTCATTAAAGTACAATTTTATGTGACACTTGACAGGCTTTAACAAGTCATTTTTATGTTCCTTGAATCTATGGTCATATTACTTTGCATTGACAAGGATTAGAAAGGCGGAGTAGAAATGCATTTTAGGCAACCCAATATACACTGACATTTTATTGTGTATTGCATGTAAATTAAATATCAAATTTTAAAATTATTTTTTATATTACTATATTATAACTTTCAACGTTTGAAGAAAAAATAGCATGTTTTATTCGGAGTAAAAGAACTTTTTATGGCTCGCATGTATCCGCGTTATTCACAGAGCTCATCCAGCAAACCTACATGCTCGCCACAAAAAGTATTTGTTTTACTCCTAATAAAACAATATACCTACTATTTTTTAAGGTTGTAAATTTTATTACAATTTGTAATTTTTTTAGAACCGGATTCAAATATTCAACTTGTACGTTTAATACAGCAACTAGCCATGCAATTTCCAAATGACGTGGGATGTTTTGTACCATATTTTATGAACGATATTGAATTAAAACCTGGTGAGGCCATTTATTTGGGCCCAAATGAACCTCATGCCTATTTATCAGGAGGTAAATGAATTGGATTTATAATTTTGCAAAAGGGTTTATACTATGTAGCTTTTTTTATTTTTATTTTTTTTAAAAAACTACAAAATTTAAGAGAAAACGTATTTAAAAAAATACTTGTTGAAAATTGGGCTTATACAGGGTGTCCCAGCGTTGCGAGGAAGTACCATTACACCAAAGGTGCCCAAAAAATGTTACAATAACATTTTAACATCAAAACATGTAAGCAGCAAACATTAATTAGGTCTATGTAAATGAATAACTTAAATAACATGCCGATAGTTTTGGTTGTAACTTTTTTTCTGCTGAAGCTTTTTAAAATTTTCTTTCTTTGGTGTACAGATCTTGGGGCTACTATTTTATGCAATTTTTGTCTTTGTGGGATAAACCAAATAGTTTTATTGTAGCAACAAAGAGAGCACTTCGTAAAAGTTGCATGCTTTTGACTGTTTTTCAAAATACGATAAAAAAAGTGATAACATTATCTGTTTTTGTGCCAGTTTAAAGAAAATGCTTAAAATTAAACCTTTTTCTATCCTGTTTTGTTTTATTTTATTTTTATAACATAATTTTTTTTAATTTTGTCTGTTTTTCAAATGCCCATAAAAACCTAATAAAGGCGCTTAAAACAAAACAGGAAAGCGCAACTTTTAAGTGGCACAAAAAAGTATATGTTATCACTTTTTCTTTTATCATGTTTTTAAAAACAGTCAAAAGTTTGCAACTTTTACAAAGTATTCTCTTTGTAGCGCCCCTAAAATTGTTTGGTTTACCCAATACAGTCAAATTTGACAACAAATGATAGCTGCAAGACTTTTTAATGTTCGAAAAAAAGAAAATTTAAAAAAACTGATGGAAAAATTTTTATGACCAAAAATGCACCATTAGTCACGTAAACAGCATGTCGGTATCTTTTTCATTTTAGAGTAATGTCACTTCCTCTGGCACAGCCTGTATAAATTCTTTATAATTTTTTTTAGTTTTGAAAAGCATGTATGAGCCTAAGTAGTTTAATGTTTGACTTAAAAAACAAAAAAGAAACGAATTGTTTGATTTTCTCTAAATTTTTGGGAATAATTTAAAGTTTTTCATCCTCGAAATTGTACCTCTCCTCACCCAATCATTTTTTGTTTAGTGCAAAAAAGTTGGTGCATGTTTTGTGTGCTTTTTGTTTATGACAGTAAGTATACATGGTAGGTGTGATTGTTATTTTTCATACTTTCCTTACATTCCATTTTTATACATCCTATTAATAATTTTTGTTTATTTGATTAACTAAGTTAATAAAAAATGGCAATTAATTCAAATTGGGGTGATTTTACGTATTTTTTTTAGATTGTGTGGAATGTATGGCTTGTTCGGATAATGTTGTTCGAGCAGGGTTAACACCAAAATTTAAAGATGTTGAAACATTGTGCAAGATGTTGATTTATGAAGGAGCTTCTCCCGGAACCAAATATTTTCAATCAACTAAAGAAAATGACTTTACCAGAATTTTTAGTCCTCCAGTCCCAGATTTTGCAGTTGCAGAAATCAAAGTAATTTACTTGAATAAAATTAGAATAATTTTTAATTTTTATTATTGTAGATTAAAATTACAAAAACTCCAGTTGATTTAATTGTGAGAAATTCTGCGAGTATAATTATTTGCATTAAGGGAAAAGGAGAATTTGGTGATATAAAATTCGAAACAGGTAGAGTTGTTTTTGTACCAGCAATGGAAAAGGTACAAATAACCAAAATTGTTGAAGAATTACTCTTATATCAAGCTACGACAAATGTTTAATTTAAAACTGTTAAATTTTAAGCAAAATGTTTTCTATATTTTTAAAACTATTAAAATTTTATGAATTATATTGCCCTATTTTTATTTATTGACCTCTGATAATTAAAAAAGAAATTTGAAATATTGCAACAATATTTCGATTGAATCTTAGATTTTTTTTATAAAGTTCTCAAGGATAAACGACAACTGATATTTTGAAGAAATAATTTCCATCCATAAAATGGGTTATTAAATTGAGCTTCTACGTACAAATCTGTACAAAATTTGGAACTCTACCTTTTTCTAAAAAAGATGAATTAATTTACAAACCAAATAAAAATTTTTGGGTTTTCATTGATTTTTTTGCGATTCGTGCGTGAGTATAATATTAAGATTGGGGGTTGAAGAAAATGCATTTTTTGAGTTAAGAAGGGAAAATGGAAAATCAATACGGGTTGTAGTATTTCCCACGTAAATGAGGAGTAGGTGGCGCGCGCTCTTCGTGTTTCACCCCAAACATGTCCGCCCTTTAACAAAAACCGCGACAAAACTTAAAACAAAACCATAAAAGTGCTTAAATATCGAATAAGCAGTGCGGTTTTATTAAAAATCAAGTGGTGATTAAGGGGGTGGAAATAAGAGGAAGTGTTGTTCTGTGCTGGTAAAAACAGGGAACAGCATTTACGCGACATCATTTAATGAAGTAAGAAAATCTGTTGATTCGATTAGTTTTTTCTTTTGCGTGTTTATGGTTATGAATTTTGGTATTGATCACGCTTAAAAATCGCCATTTTTCATTAGCTTAATTATCTGGTTTGAAATTGGTTTGAACGAGATGATTAGCCTTAATTATTTTAAAATTTCCGAGTCACGATTGAAGCACTAAATGACCCAGTTTGATCTTACGTGATCTATTTAATCCAAGTTTATTTTTATTAATACATAATAAGCTTTATTATGAAATTTAAATCCAATTAATTTCTACACCTTACACTATCCGTTTTTATAATTTTTTTTACCGTGAAAAAACGACGATTAAATTTTAGAAAAATGGCACTAACCTTTTGAGCTGTGTAAAAAATCTGAAAATAAAAAAAGAATATAATTACAAATTTGGTTCAATTTTTACCAATATTTAAACGTATGTGGTTATTGTCATTATAGAAAAAAAGGTATGATTTTTTTTTTTAATTTTAAACAATTATTAAATACTAACCCTTGAAGTTCTCGTAGAACTTGCTCTATTTTCCTTTCAATTGATCCTGTGATCCAACAAATAATGGTTGAAGTTCATCACTTAATTAAATACGCAAGCGAAACTTATTTAAACACTAAGTTATTTCTTTAATACCGAAATTTTAATCATAATCCGCACTATGAAAAGTTTGTACGTACTTAACTTTTATAAAATCTCAAAATTTTGAATTGCCACTCACGTACGCGCACATCGCACATTTTTTGGTAGCCCTTTTTTTACGGTAAATTCTTCGACCTATAAATTAAAAAAATAATACACTAATAATACAGTTTTTAAGTTAAGTTAATTTTACCTTTAAAAAATCTAAGGATGGAATAGGCAATTTTGTGACTTCCTTCAGGATATGCAGTCACTCGATGTGGTCCCATTGGATTCGACCCTCCAAATCAACGATATAAAAATTGATAAAAAAAGTTTATAGCTCTGCAGCAATTTAAGTTTCATAAAATACTAGCCCTTTTTTCGGCGAAGCTACCAACAGTCAAAAGTAGACAATAAATATGTTACTAAATTTCAAGCAATCATAAGAAACCTCTGAAGTCGTTTCTTTGAATCCCAAAAATATCCAGGGGCACTAAAACTCTAAAATGAGACAAAATTTAAATTATAAATTAAGTTATTAAATATTTTTAAATAATTAAGATTTGTAACAACAAAAAATTACTTACTTACTTTATGCGATTTATATTAAAAACACTAACATTTCACTTAAACCACTCCACGATTTGGTTGTTTTTTTTTTTATTTTACCACGTGGCAAATTAAATTGTTTATCCAGGAAAATTTACTGGATAAACAATAATCGCGCCCGGGGTTGGAAATTAAATCAAAAAATAATTTTGAAATAATTTTAGAGATTTTTGAAAAAAAGATACCATTAACCTTTTGAGTCGTGCAAGAGCCTTTAGGAAGTACTTTACCCACGACCTGAAATATAAAAAAGAATATAATTAGATTTTGTTCTATTTTTACCAAATCTTAAAAATTTGGTTATGATGATTGTGAATATTAATATGTTTAAACATTATTTAGATTTTTAAAGTAAAATATTGAAAAATTATTAAATACCAACCTTAGAAGTTCTTGGAATTTGCTCTAATCCATTCAGCTGCTCATGAGATCCAAGAAATAACCATTTTAGTCCACCACTTAATTTATTACGGAACGAATCTTTTTTTAAGCACTTAACTAGCTGAACTTAGTTCTTTAATAATGAAATTTTAATAATACTCCGCACATTCAAAAGTTTTGACTGCACTTTTATAAAATCTCTAAATTTTGAATTGCCACTAACGAACGCGCACTGCGCACATTTTTTGGTAGCGAATTTTATCATGGTGAACCTTCGACCTATAAATTTAAAAAATTAAAACTGTACATCAATAAAACATTTAGATTATTTTTTACCTTTAATCATACTTTTGGAATAAATCCAAGGATAGAGTAGACACTTTGTGACTTCCTTCTGGATATGTGGTCACTCGACGTGGTCCTATTCTCTGGATTCACCCCTCCACAACAATGATATGAAAATTGAAAAAAGTTAATAGCTCTGCAGAAACTTCAGTTTCATAAAATACCAGCCTTTTTTTCGGCGAAGCTTCCAGCAGTCAAAGGAAGACAAAATTCCAAATATTGAAGTTCCACCCATGTTGAAACTATCACTAAATGCCAAATTTTCACGAGAAACCTCGGAGGTCGTTTCGATGATTTAAAAAAAATCTTGGGCATTAGATCTTACCTACATTACGAAAAGTCCTGTAAACTTATTTTAGATTTTGGGTCAAAATTTAAGTTATAAAATTAGTTAATGGATTTAATGGAATAATTAAGATTTTAACAACAAAAACGACTTACCTTATGTGTTCTATATTTATAACTCATACACTAGACTTAAACCACTCCACCATTTATTTGTTTTTTTTTTATTTTACCACGTGGTAAATTAAATTGTTTATCCAGTGAAACTTACTGGATAAACAATACTCGCGCCCGGGGTTGGAAATTAAATCAAAAAATAATTTTGAAATAATTTTGGAGATTTTTGAAAAAAAAGATACCACTAACCTTTTGAATCGTGTAAAAGCCTTTAGGAAGTACTTTACCCACGACCTGAAATATAAAAAAGAATATAATTAGATTTTGTTTCATTTACACCAAATTTAAAAAATTTGGTTATGATGATTATGAATATAAATATGTTTAAATATTTTTTTGATTTTGAAAGTAAAATATTGAAAAAATGAATAAATACCAACCTTAGAAGTTCTTGGAAGTTGCTCTAATCCATTCAGCTGCTCATGAGATCCAAGAAATAACCATTTTAGTCCAGCACTTAATTTATTACGAAACGATTCTTTTTTTAAACACTTAACTCGCTGAACTTAGTTCTTTAATAACGATTTTTTAATTATACTCCACACTTTCAAAAGTTTTGACTGCACTTTTAAAAAATCTCTAAATTTTGAATTGTCACTCACGAACGCGCACTCCGCACATTTTTGGGTAGCCTATTTTTTCATGGTGAAGTCTTCGACCTATATAAATTGAAAAAATTAAAACTATACATCAATAGAAAATTTAGATTCTTTTTTACCTTTAATTATACTTTTGAATTAAATCCAAGGATAGAGTAGACAATTTTGTGACTTCCTTCAGGATATTTGGTGACTCGTTGTGGTCCTATTCTCTGGATTCATCCCACCAAAACAATGATATGAAAATTGGAAAAAAAGTTAATAGCTCTGCAGAAACTTTGGTTTCATAAAATACCAGCCTTTTTTTCGGCGAAGCTTCTAGCAGTCAAAAGAAGACAAAATACCAAATATTGAAGTTCCTCCCATTTTGAAACTATCACTGAATTCCAAGTTATCACTGGAAACCTCAGAGCTCGTTCCTATGATTAAAAAAAAAACTTGGGCATTAAATTTTACTTACATTATGAAAAGTCCTTTAAACTTATTCTAAATTTTGGGACAAAATTTAAATTATAAAATTGGATTTAATGGAATAATTAAGACTTTAACAACAAAAACGACTTACCTTATGTGTTTTATATTTATAACTACATATTACTCTACACTTAAACCACTCCACGATTTGGTTGTTTTTTATTTTACCACGTGGTAAATTAAATGTATTGTTTATCCAGTGAAATTTACTGGATAAACAATACTCGCGCCCGGGGTTGGAAATTAAATCAAAAAATAATTTTGAAATAATTTTAGAGATTTTTGAGAAAAACATACCACTAACCTTTTGAGTCATGTAAAAGCCTTTAGGAAGTACTTTACCCACGACCTGAAATTTAAAAAAGAAAATATTTAGATTTTGTTCTATTTTTACCAAATTTTAAAATTTTATTTATGATGATTATGAATATAAATATGTTTTAAATATTTTTTTTGATTTTTAAAGTAAAATATTGAAAAATTAATAAATACCAACCTTAGAAGTTCTTGGAACTTGCTCTAATCCATTCAGCTGCTCATGAGATCCAAGAAATAACGATTTTAGTCCACCACTTCATTTATTACGGAACGAATCTTTTTTAAACACTCTGTGAACTTAGTTCTTAAATAACGAATTTTTAATTATACTACGCACTTTCAAAAGTTTTGACTGCACTTTTATAAAATTTCTAAATTTTGAATTGTCACTAACAAATGCGCACTCCGCACAGTTTTTGGCAGCCTGTTTTTCATGGTGAAGTCTTCGACCTATAAATTGAAAAAAAATTAAAACTATACATCAATAAAACATTCTGATTCTTTTTTACCTTCACACTTTCGAAATAAATCCAAGGATAGAGTAAACAATTTTGTGACTTCCTTCTGGATATGTGGTGACTCGATGTGGTCCTATTCTCTGGATTCATACCACCAAAACAATGATAAGAAAATTGAAAAAAAAAGTTAATAGCTCTGCAGAATTTTTAGTTTTGTAAAATACCAGCCTTTTTTTCGGCGAAATTTTATAGATTTTTGAAAACAAAAATGCCACTAACCTTTTGAGTCATGTAAAAGCCTTTAGGAAGTACTTTACCCACGACCTGAAATATAAAAAAGAATATAATTAGATTTTGTTCTATTTATACCAAATTTTAAAAATTTGGTTATGATGATTGTGAATATAAATATGTTTAAACATTATTTACATTTTTAAAGTAAAATATTGAAAAATGATTAAATACCAACCTTAGAAGCTCTTGGAACTTGCTCTAATCCATTCAGCTGCTCATGAGGTCCAAGAAATAACCATTTTAGTCCACCATTTAATTTATTACGGAACGAATCTTTTTTTAAGCACTTAACTCGCTGAACTTAGTTCTTTAATAACGAATTTTTAATTATACTCCACACCTTCAAAAGTTTCGACTGCACTTTTAAAAAATCTCAAAATTTTGAATTGTCACTCACGAACGCGCACTCCGCACATTTTTGGGTAGCCTATTTTTTCATGGTGAAGTCTTCGACCTATATAAATTGAAAAAATTATAACTATACATCAATAGAAAATTTAGATTCTTTTTTACCTTTAATCATACTTTTGAAATAAATCCAAGGATAGAGTAGACATTTTTGAGACTCCCTTCTGGATATGTGGTCACTCGACGTGATCCTATTCTATGGATTCACCCCTCCACAACAATGATATGAAAATTGAAAAAAAGTTAATAGCTCTGCAGAAACTTCAGCTTCATAAAAGCCTTTTTTTCGGCGAAGCTTCCAGCAATCAAAGGAAGACAAAATACCAAATATTGAAGTTCCTCCCATGTTGAACCTATCACTAAATGCCAAATTTTCACGAGAAACCTCGGAGGTCGTTTCCATGATTTAAAAAAAAATCTTGGGCATTAGATCTTACTTACATTACGAAAAGTCCTGTAAACTTATTCTAGATTTTGGGTCAAAATTTAAGTTATAAAATTAGTTAATGGATTTAATGGAATAATTAAGATTTTAACAACAAAAACGACTTACCTTATGTGTTCTATATTTATAACTCATACACTATACTTAAACCACTCCACGATTTGTTTGTTTTTTTTTATTTTACCACGTGGTAAATTAAATTGTTTATCCAGTGAAACTTACTGGATAAACAATACTCGCGCCCGGGGTTGAAAATTAAATCAAAAAATAATTTTGAAATAATTTTGGAGATTTTTGAAAAAAAAGATACCACTAACCTAACGCACATTTTTTGGTAGCCTATTTTTTTCTTGGTAAAGCCTTCGAACTATACATCAATAAAACATTTTGATTCTTTTATACCTTTAATCATACTTTTGAAATAAATCCAAAAATAGAGTAGACAATTTTGTGACTTCCTTCTGGATATGTGACTCGATGTGGTCCTATTCTCTGGATTCATCCCACCAAAACAATGATATGAAAATTGGAAAAAAAGTTAATAGCTCTGCAGAAACTTTAGTTTCATAAAATACCAGCCTTTTTTTCGACGAAGCTTCCAGCAGTCAAAAGAAGACAAAATACCAAATATTGAAGTTTCTCCCATGTTGAAACTATCACTGAATTCCAAATTTTCACCAGAAACCTCGTAGGTCGTTTCTATGATTTAAAAAAATCTTGGGCATTAGATCTTACCTACAATACGAAAAGTCCTGTAAACTTATTCTAGATTTTGGGTCAAAATTAAAGTTATAAAATTAGTTAATGGATTTAATGGAATAATTAAAATTACTTACCTTATATGTTTTATATTTATAACTACATATTACTCTACACTTAAACCACTCCACGATTTGGTTGTTTTTTTTATTTTACCACGTGGTAAATTAAATTGTTTATCTAGTAAAATTTACTGGATAAACAATACTCGCGCCCGGGGTTAGAAATTAAATCAAAAAATAATTTTGAAATAATTTTAGAGATTTTTGAAAAAAAAGTACCACTAACCTTTTGAGTCATGTAAAAGCCTTTAGGAAGTACTTTACCCACGACCTGAAATTTAAAAAAGAATATAATTAGATTTTGTTCTATTTATACCAAATTTTAAAAATTTGGTTATGATGGTTATGATTATAAACATGTTTTAAACATTTTTTTTATTTTTAAAGTAAATATTGAAAAATGATTAAATACCAACCTTAGAAGTTCTTGGAACTTGCTCTAATCCATTCAGCTGCTCATGAGGTCCAAGAAATAAACATTTTAGTCCACCACTTAATTTATTACGGAACGAATCTTTTTTTAAACACTGAACTCGCTGAACTTAGTTCTTTAATAACGAATTTTTAATTATACTCCGCACATTCAAAAGTTTTGACTGAATTTTTATAAAATCACTGAATTTTAAATTGCCACTAACGAACGCGCACTCCCCACATTTTTTGGTAGCGAATTTTATCATGGTGAACCTTCGACCTATAAATTTAGAAAAATTAAAACTATACATCAATAAAACATTTTGATTATTTTTTACCTTTAATCATACTTTTGGAATAAATCCAAGGATATAGTAGACAATTTTGTGACTTCCTTCTGGATATGTGGTGATTCGATGTGGTCCTATTCTCTGGATTCACCCCATCAAAACAACAATATGAAAATTGAAAAAAGTTAATAGCTCTGCAGAAATTTTAGTTTCATAAAATACCAGCCTTTTTTTCGGCCAAGCTACCAGCAACCAAAAGAAGACAAAATACCAAATATAGAAGTTTCTCCCATCTTGCAACTATCACTGAATTCCAAGTTATCACCAGAAACATCAGAGCTTGTTTCTATGATTTTGAAAAAGTCTTGGGCTTTAAATCTTGCCTTCATTATAAAAACTCCTGTAAACTTATTCTAGATTTTGGGACAAAATTTGAGTTATAAAGTTAGTTAATGGATCTAATGGAATAATTAAGATTTTAACAACAAAAACGACTTACCTTGTGTGTTTTATATTTATAACTCTTGCACTACACTTAAACCACTTCACGATTTGGTTTTTATTTATTTTACCACGTGGTAAATTATATGTATTGTTTATCCAGTGAAATTTACTTGATAAACAATACTCGCGCCCGGGGTTGGAAATTAAATCAAAAAATAATTTTGAAATAATTTTGAAGATTTTTGAAAAAAAAAATACCACTAACCTTTTGAGTCGTGTAAAAGCCTTTAGGAAGTACTTTACCCACGACCTGAAATATAAAAAAGAATATAATTAGATTTTGTTTCATTTATACCAAATTTAGAAAATTTGGTTATGATGATTATGAATATAAAAAGTTTTAAATATTTCTTTGATTTCGAAAGTAAAATATTGAAAAATGAATAAATACCAACCTTAGAAGTTCTTGGAACTTGCTCTATTCCATTCAGCTGCTCATGAGATCCAAGAAATAACCATTTTAGTCCACCACTTAATTTATTACGAAACGATTCTTTTTTTAAACACTTAACTCGCTGAACTTAGTTCTTTAATATCGAACTTTTAATTATACTCCACACTTTCAAAAGTTTTGACTGCACTTTTAAAAAATCTCTAAATTTTGAATTGTCACTCACGATCGCGCACTCCGCACATTTTTGGGTGGTAGCCTATTTTTTTCATGGTGAAGTCTTCGACCTATAAATTGAAAAAACTAAAACTATACATCAATAGAAAATTTAGATTCTTTTTTACCTTTAATCATACTTTTGAAATAAATCCAAGGATAGAGTAGACAATTTTGTGACTTCCTTCTGGATATGTGGTGACTAGATATGGTCCTATTATCTGGATTCACCCAACCAAAACAACGACATGAAAATTGAAAAAAAAGTTAATAGCTCTGCAGAAGCTTTAGTTTCATAAAGTACCAACCTTTTTTTCGGCGAAGCTTCCAGCAGCCAAAAAAAAGACAAAATACCAAATATTGAAGTTCTTCCCGTGTTGAAACTATCACTGAATTCCAAGTTATGACCAGAAATCCCAGAGCTCGTTCCTATGATTTAAAAAAATCTTGGGCATTAAATTTTACTTACATTATGAAAAGTCCTTTTTATTTATTCTAGATTTTCAGACAAAATTTGAGTTATAAAATTAGTTAATGGATTTAATGGAATAATTAAGACTTTAACAACAAAATCGAATTACCTTATGTGTTTTATATTTATAACTACATATTACTCTACACTTAAACCACTCCACGATTTGGTTGTTTTTTTTTTATTTTACCACGTGGTAAATGAAATTGTTTATCCGGTAAAATATACTGGATAAACAATAAACGCGCCCGGGTTGGAAATTAAATCAAAAAATAATTTTGAAATAATTTTGGAGATTTTTGAAAAAAAAATACCACTAACCTTTTGAGTCGTGTAAAAGCCTTTAGGAAGTACTTTACCCACGACCTGAAATTTAAAAAAGAATATAATTACATTTTGTTCTATTTTTACCAAATCTTAAAAATTTGGTTAGGATGATTGTGAATATAAATATGTTTAAACATTATTTAAATTTTTAAAGTAAAATATTGAAAAATGATTAAATACCAACCTTAGAAGCTCTTGGAACTTGCTCTATTCCATTCAGCTGCTCATAAGATCCAAGAAATAACCATTTTAGTCCACCACTTAATTTATTACGGAACGAATCTTTTTTAAACACTCTGTGAACTTAGTTCTTAAATATCGAATTTTTAATTATACTCCGCACTTTCAAAAGTTTTGACTGCACTTTTATAAAATTTCTAAATTTTGAATTGTCACTCACAAATGCGGACTCCGCACAGTTTTTGGCAGCCTATTTTTTCATGGTGAAGTCTTCGACCTATAAATTTAAAAAAATTAAAACTATTCATCAACAAAACATTTTGATTCATTTTTACCTTCACACTTTCGAAACAAATCCAAGGATAGAGTAAACAATTTTGTGACTTCCTTCTGGATATGTGGTGACTCGATGTGGTCCTATTCTCTGGATTCGCCCAATCAAAACAACAATATGAAAATTGAAAAAGGTTAATAGCTCTGCAGAAATTTTTGTTTCATAAAATACCAGCCCTTTTTCCTGCGAAGCTTCCAGTAACCAAAGGAAGACAAAATACCAAAATAGAAGTTTCACCCATCTTGCAACTATCACTGAATTCCAAGTTATCACCAGAAACATCAGAGCTTGTTTCTATGATTTTGAAAAAATCTTGGGCTTTAAATCTTGCCTTCATTATAAAAACTCCTCTAAACTTATTCTAGATTTTGGGACAAAATTTGAGTTATAAAGTTAGTTAATGGATCTAATGGAATAATTAAGATTTTAACAACAAAAACGACTTACCTTGTGTGTTTTATATTTATAACTCTTGCACTACACTTAAACCACTTCACGATTTGGTTTTTATTTATTTTACCACGTGGTAAATTATATGTATTGTTTATCCAGTGAAATTTACTTGATAAACAATACTCGCGCCCGGGGTTGGAAATTAAATCAAAAAATAATTTTGAAATAATTTTGAAGATTTTTGAAAAAAAAAATACCACTAACCTTTTGAGTCGTGTAAAAGCCTTTAGGAAGTACTTTACCCACGACCTGAAATATAAAAAAGAATATAATTAGATTTTGTTTCATTTGTACCAAATTTAGAAAATTTGGTTCTGATGATTATGAATATAAAAAGTTTTAAATATTTTTTTGATTTTGAAAGTAAAATATTGAAAAATGAATAAATACCAACCTTAGAAGTTCTTGGAAGTTGCTCTAATCCATTCAGCTGCTCATGAGGTCCAAGAAATAACCATTTTAGTCCACCACTTAATTTATTACGGAACGAATCTTTTTTTAAGCACTTAACTAGCTGAACTTAGTTCTTTAATAATGAAATTTTAATAATACTCCGCACATTCAAAAGTTTTGACTGCACTTTTATAAAATCTCAAAATTTTGAATTGCCACTCACGAACGCGCACTCCGCACATTTTTTGGTAGCCTATTTTTTTCTTGGTATAGTCTTCGTCCTATAAATTTAAAAAATTAAAACTGTACATCAATAAAACATTTAGATTATTTTTTACCTTTAATCATACTTTTGGAATAAATCCAAGGATAGAGTAGACAATTTTGAGACTTCCTTCTGGATATGTGGTCACTCGACGTGGTCCTATTCTCTGGATTCACTCCTCCACAACAACGATATGAAAATTGAAAAAAGTTAATAGCTCTGCAGAAACTTCAGTTTCATAAAATACCAGCCTTTTTTTCGGCAAAGCTTCCAGCAGTCAAAGGAAGACAAAATACCAAATATTGAAGTTCCTCCCATGTTGAACCTATCACTAAATGCCAAATTTTCACGAGAAACCTCGGAGCTCGTTTCTATGATTTAAAAAAAATCTTCGGCATTATATCTTACCTACAATACGAAAAGTCCTGTAAACTTATTCTAGATTTTGGGTCAAAATTTAAGTTATAAAATTAGTTAATAGATTTAATGGAATAATTAAGATTTTAACAACAAAAACGACTTACCTTATGTGTTCTATATTTATAACTCATACACTAGACTTAAACCACTCCACGATTTGTTTGTTTTTTTTTATTTTACCACGTGGTAAATTAAATTGTTTATCCAGTGAAACTTACTGGATAAACAATACTCGCGCCCGGGGTTGGAAATTAAATCAAAAAATAATTTTGAAATAATTTTGGAGATTTTTGAAAAAAAGATACCACTAACCTTTTGAGTCGTGTAAAAGCCTTTAGGAAGTACTTTACCCACGACCTGAAATATAAAAAAGAATATAATTAGATTTTGTTTCATTTACACCAAATTTAGAAAATTTGGTTATGATGATTATGAATATAAAAAGTTTTAAATATTTTTTTGATTTTGAAAGTAAAATATTGAAAAATGATTAAATACCAACCTTAGAAGTTCTTGGAAGTTGCTCTAATCCATTCAGCTGCTCATGAGATCCAAGAAATAACCATTTTAGTCCACCACTTAATTTATTACGGAACGAATCTTTTTTAAGCACTTAACTAGCTGAACTTAATTGTTTAATAATGAATTTTTAATAATACTCCGCACTTTCAAAAAGTTGACTACACTCTTATAAAATCTCTAAATTTTCAATTGCCACTCACGAACGCGCACTCCGCACATTTTTTGGTAGCCTATTTTTTTCTTGGTAAAGTCTTCGACCTATAAATTTAAAAAATTAAAACTATACATCAATAAAACATTTTGATTCTTTTATACCTTTAATCATACTTTTGAAATAAATCCAAAGATAGAGTAGACAATTTTGTGACTTCCTTCTGGATATTTGGTGACTCGATGTGGTCCTATTCTTTGGATTCATCCCACCAAAACAATGATATGAAAATTGGAAAAAAAGTTAATAGCTCTGCAGAATTCTTAGTTTCATAAAATACCAGCCTTTTTTTCGGCGAAGTTTCCAGCAGTCAAAAGAAATACCAAATATTGTAGTTCCTCCCATGTTGAAACTATCACTGAATTCCAAATTATCACCAGAAACCCCAGAGCTCGTTCCTATGATTTAAAAAAATCTTGGGCATTAAATTTTACTTACATTATGAAAAGTCCTTTAAATTTATTCTAGATTTTGGGACAAAATTTGAATTATAAAATTAGTTAATGGATTTAATGGAATAATTAAGATTTTAACAACGAAAACGACTTACTTTATGTGTTCTATATTTATAACTCATACACTAGACTTAAACCACTCCACGATTTGTTTGTTTTTTTTTTATTTTACCACGTGGTAAATTAAATTGTTTATCCAGTGAAACTTACTGGATAAACAATACTCGCGCCCGGGGTTGGAAATTAAATCAAAAAATAATTTTGAAATAATTTTGGAGATTTTTGAAAAAAAGATACCACTAACCTTTTGAGTCGTGTAAAAGCCTTTAGGAAGTACTTTACCCACGACCTGAAATATATAAAAGAATATAATTAGATTTTGTTTCATTTACACCAAATTTAGAAAATTTTGTTATGATGATTATGAATATAAATATGTTTAAATATTTTTTTGATTTTTAAAGTAAAATATTGAAAAAATGAATAAATACCAACCTTAGAAGTTCTTGGAAGTTGCTCTAATCCATTCAGCTGCTCATAAGATCCAAGAAATAACCATTTTAGTCCACCACTTAATTTATTACGGAACGAATCTTTTTTAAACACTGAACTCGCTGAACTTAGTTCTTTTATAACGAATTTTTAATTATACCCTGGATTTTCAAAAATTTTGACTGCACTTTTATAAAATCTCTAAATTTTGAATTGCCACTCACGTACACGCACTCCTTAAATTTTTTGATAGCCTAGTTTATCATGGTGAAGCCTTCGACCTATAAATTGAAAAAAAATTAAAACTATAAATCAATAAAACATTTTGATTCTTTTTTACCTTTAATTATACTTTTGAAATAAATCCAAGGATAAAGTAAACAATTTTGTGACTTCCTTCTGGATATGTGGTGACTAGATATAGTCCTATTCTCTGGATTCACCCCACCAAAACAACTATATGAAAATTGAAAAAAAAGTTAATAGCTCTGCAGAATTCTTAGTTTCATAAAATACCAGCCTTTTTTTCGGCGAAGTTTCCAGCAGTCAAAAGAAATACCAAATATTGTAGTTCCTCCCATGTTGAAACTATCACTGAATTCCAAATTATCACCAGAAACCCCAGAGCTCGTTCCTATGATTTAAAAAAATCTTGGGCATTAAATTTTACTTACATTATGAAAAGTCCTTTAAATTTATTCTAGATTTTGGGACAAAATTTGAATTATAAAATTAGTTAATGGATTTAATGGAATAATTAAGATTTTAACAACGAAAACGACTTACTTTATGTGTTCTATATTTATAACTCATACACTAGACTTAAACCACTCCACGATTTGTTTGTTTTTTTTTTATTTTACCACGTGGTAAATTAAATTGTTTATCCAGTGAAACTTACTGGATAAACAATACTCGCGCCCGGGGTTGGAAATTAAATCAAAAAATAATTTTGAAATAATTTTGGAGATTTTTGAAAAAAAGATACCACTAACCTTTTGAGTCGTGTAAAAGCCTTTAGGAAGTACTTTACCCACGACCTGAAATATATAAAAGAATATAATTAGATTTTGTTTCATTTACACCAAATTTAGAAAATTTTGTTATGATGATTATGAATATAAATATGTTTAAATATTTTTTTGATTTTTAAAGTAAAATATTGAAAAAATGAATAAATACCAACCTTAGAAGTTCTTGGAAGTTGCTCTAATCCATTCAGCTGCTCATGAGGTCCAAGAAATAACCATTTTAGTCCTGCACTTAATTTATTACGAAACGATTCTTTTTTTAAACACTTAACTCGCTGAACTTAGTTCTTTAATAACGAATTTTTAATTACACTTTCAAAAGTTTTGACTGCACTTTTAAAAAATCTCAAAATTTTGAATTGTCACTCACGAACGCGCACTCCGCACATTTTTGGGTAGCCTATTTTTTTCATGGTGAAGTCTTCGACCTATATAAATTGAAAAAATTATAACTGTACATCAATAGAAAATTTAGATTCTTTTTTACCTTTAATCATACTTTTGAAATAAATCCAAGGATAGAGTGGACAATTTTGTGACTTCCTTCTGGATATGTGGTGACTAGATATGGTCCTATTATCTGGATTCACCCAACCAAAACAACGACATGAAAATTGAAAAAAAAGTTAATAGCTCTGCAGAAGCTTTAGTTTCATAAAGTACCAACCTTTTTTTCGGCGAAGCTTCCAGCAGCCAAAAAAAGACAAAATACCAAATATTGAAGTTCTTCCCATGTTGAAACTATCACTGAATTCCAAATTATCACCAGAAACCCCAGAGCTCGTTCCTATGATTTAAAAAAAATCTTGGGCATTAAATTTTACTTACATTATGAAAAGTCATTTAAACTTATTCTAGATTTTGGAACAAAATTTAAGTTATAAAATTAGTTAATGGATTTAATGGAATAATTAAGACTTTAACAACAAAATCGACTTACCTTATGTGTTTTATATTTATAACTACATATTACTCTACACTTAAACCACTCCACGATTTGGTTGTTTTTTTTATTTTACCACGTGGTAAATGAAATTGTTTATCCCGTAAAATATACTTGATAAACAATAAACGCGCCCGGGGTTGGAAATTAAATCAAAAAATAATTTTGAAATAATTTTAGAGATTTTTGAAAAAAAGATACCACTAACCTTTTGAGTCGTGTAAAAGCCTTTAGGAAGTACTTTACCCACGACCTGAAATATAAAAAAGAATATAATTAGATTTTGTTCTATTTTTACCAAATTTTAAAAATTTGGTTATGATGATTATAAATATAAACATGTTTTAAACATGTTTTTGATTCTTAAAGTAAAATATTGAAAAATCATTAAATACCAACCTTAGAAGTTCTTGGAACTTGCTCTAATCCATTCAGCTGCTCATGAGGTCCAAGAAATAAACATTTTAGTCCACCACTTAATTTATTACGGAACGAATCTTTTTTTAAACACTGAACTCGCTGAACTTAGTTCTTTAATAACGAATTTTTAATTATACTCCGCACATTCAAAAGTTTTGACTGAATTTTTATAAAATCTCTGAATTTTGAATTGCCACCCACGAACGCGCACTGCGCACATTTTTTGGTAGCCTATTTTTTTTTGGTAAAGTCTTCGACCTATAAATTTAAAAAATTAAAACTATGCATTAATAAAACATTTTGATTATTTTTTACCTTTAATCATACTTTTGGAATAAATCCAAGGATAGGGTAGACACTTTGTGACTTCCTTCTGGATATGTAGTGACTCGATGTGGTCCTATTCTCTGGATTCACCCCACCAAAACAACTATATGAAAATTGAAAAAAAAGTTAATAGCTCTGCAGAATTTTTAGTTTCATAAAATACCAGTCTTTTTTTCGGCGAAGTTTCCAGCAGTCAAAAGAAGACAAAATACCAAATATTGTAGTTCCTCCCATGTATCACTGAATTCCAAATTATCACCAGAAACCCCAGAGCTCGTTGCTATGATTTAAAAAAAATCTTGGGCATTAAATTTTACTTACATTATGAAACGTCCTTTAAATTTATTCTTGATTTTGGGACAAAATTTGAATTATAAAATTAGTTAATGGATATAATGGAATAATTAAGATTTTAACAACGACTTACTTTATTTGTAACTCTTACACTACACTTAAACCACTCCACGATTTGGTTGTTTTTTTTATTTTACCACGTGGTAAATTATATTGTTTATCCAGTGAAATTTACTGGATAAACAAGAAACGCGCCCGGGGTTGGAAATTAAATCAAAAAATAATTTTGAAATAATTTTAGAGATTTTTGAGAAAAACATACCACTAACCTTTTGAGTCATGTAAAAGCCTTTAGGAAGTACTTTACCCACGACCTGAAATAAAAAAATGTATAAATATATTATTCATTGTTTTTATCAATTACTTAATTCGCCAGTTTTTATAAGCAGAATTTTTCTTTGGAAAATTTTTAAAAACTTACCCTTGAAGTTCTTGGAAGTAACTTTAATCCTGGGTGTTCCTGTGATCCCTTCATCCATCACGTGATTTTTTACTGCCTTCAACACTCTCACGCACTGCAAACCACATATTTTAACTCCAACATTTCTGAAAATACAAGAAAATATTTTTATTTTTTTGTTATAAAAACGCCTTTTCATGTATAAATTTATACTGTTTTTGAAAAAGTAGATTATTTGTGTATATACAGGGTGTCCCAGATTTTACTTCCCCGGAAGTATCTCAGTTATTTGAAGAGATAAAAATATAAATCAAAAAGTGGTTTGAATGGCAGCACTTATACTTCATAATTTCATTCTAAAAAAATTATTGGTATTTACCACTCTTAAGATGCCATCATTATTTTTTTTTCTTTAATGGGACACCCTATTTTCTTTAAATTGATATTGCATCTACAATTTATTCTAGAAACAGTGATATGCTACACTTAGTATTTTAAGTACATTTTGTTAATAAAAAAATTAAAATATTGATCGAAGTATGTAGTATGCAAAATTATTTATTTACATTTTATTTTTTTAATGGAAAACAAAACAATGCCAGGGCTCAATTTTTTTAGATTTTGTTACACATACAGTCGTTAGTAAAACTTCATAAAAAGTTTTTTCAAAACCAGACCAGGAATCAAGAAATTAAAAAAAAATAAAAAATAGTCACTTTTTCAGATTTAATTTTTTTTTATCGAAAACAAAAAAATGTAAGGGCTCAATTTTTTATATTTTATTATAGATACAGTTTTTAGTAAAACTGCATAAAAAGTTTTTTTTTAAAATCAGACCAGGAGTCAAAATATTTAAAAAAAGAATGAAAATAATCAGTCACTTTTTCACATTTTATTTTTTTAATGGAAAACAAAACAATGTAAGGGCTCAAATTTTTTAGATTTTGTTACACATACAGTCCTTAGTAAAACTGCATAAAAAGTTTTTTCAAAATCAGACCAGGAGTCAAGAAATTAAAAAATAATTAAATAAATAGTCACTTTTTCAGATTTTATTTTTTTTATCGATAACAAAAAAATTTAAGGGCTCATTTTTTTATATATATTGTTAAAAATACAGTCCTTAGTAAAACGGCATAAAAAGTTTTTTTCAAATCAGACCAGGAGTCAAGATGGCGGGTAAGCGTTTAGTAAATTTTCTTAAATTCTTAAACATTTTTATAAAAATAAGTTTTCTACGCGTGTTTAGGCTAAATTAATATTAAAAAACGAAAATTCAGAGTGTAAATCCTAACAAAATGTCGTATTTTCTTAAAAATTACCTTGCAATTCAAGTGAAGCGTGTGGTAGAATTTTCTTTTGACCCAGGAGATTTTCCCAGCAATTTTCATCAAAACTAACCACTTTATTTTATTAATATCACTATTGAGCACTAATTTAACTTAATTTTATTGATGGATTAATAAATATGTAACAAAAATCGAAGGATTTAATTAAGATACCTGTTGATTGCAGCGAGATGACTCATCAAGTAGCGCGATGTGCGCAAATTATGCTCAGATCGATAGGGTAGAGTGTGAAGTTGGCTTCAAATCACAGAACTTATGAAGAAAAAATTATTGATGCGCGCGCATGTACGCATTATATTATAATTATTTTATTTTCACTAAAAATAATAATTTATTATTAGGGCTCATCAAAACTATCTTTTTAAAACAGTTTTCAGCTTTCTAGTAAAGCAATAAAATTAAAACTGAATTTTCTAATATTTTATAAAAATTTAGGTTTTTCCAGCAAATAAATAATTTATAAATAATATTTAAAAAACGAAAATTTAGGGTGTAAATACAATAAACAACTCGAAATTTATTAAAATTTACCTTGTAATTCAAGTGAAGCGTGGGGTAGAATTTTCTTTTGACGCAACAGATTTTCCCAACAATTTTCATCAAAACCAATCACTTTAATTTATTAATATCACTATTGAGCACTAATTTAACTTAATTTTATTGAAGGATTAATAAATTTGTAGCAAAAATCAAAGGATTAAATTAAGATACCTGTTGATTGCAGCGGGATGACTCATCAAGTGGTGCGAATTGCGCAAATTATGCTCAGATCACCAGGGTAGTAATGTGTGATGTTGGCTTCAAATCACAGAACTTATGAAAAAAAATTTATTGATTTTCGGGAAGATGGCGCGCATATACACATATTATAATTATTTTATTTCACTAAAAATAATAATTTATTATTAGGGCTCATCAAAACTACCTTTTTTAAACACTTTTAGGCTTTCAAGTAAAGCAATAAAATTTAAACTGAATTTTCTAATATTTTATAAAAATTTGGGTTTTTCCAGCAAGTAAATTATTTAGGGTAAATTAATATTAAAAAAACGAAAATTTAGGCCGTAAATAAACAACTCGAAAATTTATTACAATTTACCTTGCAAAGCGTGGGGTAGAATTTTCTTTTGGGTCAAGAGATTTTCCCAACAATTTTCATCAAAACCAAACACTTTAATTTATCAATATCACTATTGAGCACTAATTTGACTTAATTTCATTGATGGATTTATAAATTTGTACAAAAATTCATTGGATTAAATTAAGAAAGCCGTTGATTGAAAAGCGATGACTAATACAGTGGTTGTGATTTTGGCGCAAATTCTGCTCATAGATAAGTAGACTTTGATGTGAAGTTGGCTGCAGATCATAGAACTCGACTACACACTAAAATTTATTCAAAATTATTTATTTAATAATATTATTCGATTATAAATTATATTAAGAGTTTGTTTTTAGTTATTAATTTTAATAAATAATTTTGGAGTAACTCGGAGCTAACTCGGAACAGCCCTTACTTGAAACAATCGCTAATTTTACACCTACAGCAATAGAATTAATTAACTGAAGAGTTATTATTATTAATTATTATATTAATTATTTAAAAGTATCAAAACGGACCCAATATCTACATTAGCATTTAAATTATTACATTAATTTGCTTATAGAATAGCATTCTTTAATTTAACCATATACAGGGTGTTACGTTACACACATACTTAAATATTTTTCGTGGCTTCAATTTCCATTAAATTTTCATCATTTAGCTGTTATTAAACTCCTATTAAAGCTAAATTGCATGTTTAATTAAAAAAGCGGCTAATAATTATCAATTAAATTTAAATTTAGATGATTTCTACAATACTGAAAATGAAATATTCAAATTTGCTAAGAAACTTTCTTCAAAGATGGCAATAGGGCTAGACCAAATACCTTCATCCTTCATTTGTATCCTTAAACATCTAAATTTCCTGAAAAATGGAATGAGGTTAAAATAAGTTTTAAAATGGAAATAAAAATACAATTACTAATTACAGACCTATTTCCTATTTCAATACATAGTAAGTAATTTTCCTAAGTTATTCGAGACAATCGTATGTGAACACATTCTTTTTAAACTTAAGCCTGAACCCTGTACTTTTCAACATGAGTCACTTCCTAGTCCTAGGAGATCAACATCTACAAACATCAGTAATATACCTGAAGCAACACCAAATTGACCTTATGTGTATATGTTACCGATAAAACCCTAAATCAGTACTAACTAGTCAAAACTAGAAGTAACTAAAGACGTTTGTTCAAACTAGTTTTAACTAGTTAATACGCGATCTAACTAACTACATTAGTAAAAACCCGAATACATTGAATCTTCAACATTATTTCGGATTTTAACTGAGAGTTTCAGTCAAAACTTGTTTTACCTGATCATTGATTTGTAAGAACTACACTGCTCCATGAAATTATCGCACCACTTAATATTTTATTGATATCTTCGTACATATTATAATTCCAAACTGTATATAATATTTTTATAAATAATAAATAACTAGCAAACAATTTTCTTTCAATTTGTGATAAATTTGTTGCACACCTGGCCTCTTTTAAAATAAAAAATGGAATGTCCATTTTGTTGATTTTATTATTTGGAGTTTGTTTCTAATAGTATTCATATTTTCACGAAGCAACGTGGTGGTGCAAGTAAAATGTGTATTTACCAAGATAATGGAACGTCTTAAAAGACATTTAACCCGTGATGAATGCGTAAGAGCAGTGACTTTATTTGAAGAAGGACTAAGTTACTGTGCTATAGCTCTTCGACTAGGAGTTGCTCATACAACAATATTGAGAGTTGTCCTACGTTTTAATGAAACAAATAATTATACCAGACGCCCTGGGCAAGGTAGGCATCGTGCTACAACCCCTAGACAAGACAGATTTTTATGTTTAAGAACATTGAGAGATCGTTTCACTACCTCAAGAAGCCTACAGCAACAGCTTTTGAATGTTCATAATGTCCATGTAAACGTTGAAACAGTGAGAAAAAGACTTTCTGAACAAAACTTAAGACTTTGGATTCCTGCAACAGGTCCAACTTTGACCGTCGCTCATCGTAGAGCTAGGCTTGCTTTTGCTACGAATCACGCTGAATGGGAGGAAGAAGACTGGGAGCAAGTGTTATTTACGGATGAGTGTAGATTTTGCCTAAATAACTGTGATCGTCGTCTAAGAGTATTTAGACGTCCAAATGACCGCTATGCTCAATGTAATTTCAACCCAACCACTTCATTTGGAGGAGGATCGGTGATGGTATCTTTGACAGCACGTACAGACTTACATGAGTTCAATGGTGGATCTCTTAATAGCGAAATGATATCTTAGAAGATTATGTTGTGCCTTTTGCACCATATATAGGCGAACGTTTTCTTCTTATGCAAGATAATGCAAGACCACATACTGCGGCCATTGTGCAAGATTATCTAAACACGGTTGGAATACAGGTGATGGAATGGCCCGCACGAAGTCCAGATCTGAACCCAATTGAACATGTCTGGGACATGCTTGATAGACGTTTAAGAGCTCTAAATTACCAACCTGAAAATTTAGAAGATCTGGGCTTCAAGAAATTTGGTCTAATATCGACCAAAATGAAATAGCATCACTTATTAGAAGTATGAAGAGTCGGTGTAGGAGTGTTATTCAATCTAGGGGTGGAAATATATTTTTGGAACTTGTAACTTGTAATAAAAAAATTATTCTTTAATAATGCGTATTATTAACAAACTTTCACGAACCAATCATTTTTTTTAATATTCAACAAAATATTCAAAAGTTTACACAATATTTTTAGGTGGTGCGATAATTTATTGGAGTAGTGTAGTTTTGACGTAAGAAACCAGTAAAAACACGAAATTCAGAATATTATTTCCAAGCCAAAACATAATCTAAAATTTTATTTGTGTAGTAAACATGTGCTCTGATAAATAATAATATTATGGCAACTTGGAAACAAGAATTTACGAATATTATTATTTATCAGAGCACACCATGTAACTTGTTCCTTAAGTTATTGCCCCTTTCGTAGAAGTACCTACCATTCAATGATTATTGGCTTACAGGACGAAATGAGTAACCAAATTTACTTCATGTAACACTTTATACTTAGTGCAACGTTTCGGATAACAATTTTATCCTTCTAACAGCCTGATGAAGGATAAAATTGTTATCCGAAACGTTGCTCTAAGAATAAAGTGTTACATGAAGTAAATTTGGTTACTCATTTTGTCCTGTAAGCCAATAATCATTGAATGGAATGTAACTTATTTATTTTTTATTTTTTTTCAGTGTATTCTATGTCTAGAAAAAAAAACAAGTTTTTCATTCATCCTCTGCTTCCACGACTTCCTTAGATTTCTTCTTCTTTTTTTTCGGTGTTGCTTCGTCAGTTTCTTCTGGAGTATCAGTAGTAGTTTCTTCACTCTCAGATTTCCTCTTTTTCTTCTTCTTCTTATGTTCAACTTCGGCTTCAGGTTCTTCTTCCTTAATTTCTGTTATAATTTCACTACTTTTCATTAATTTTCTTTCTTTCTTCAACTTCTTTTTAAGTTGCTTTGGATTTAATTCCGGTTTCACATCTTCTTCCATATCCTCCTCTTCCTTTTTAATTTCATCAAAATGCTTCCTCTTATTCTTTGATTTCACTTACACCATGATATTTTTCAAATTTGGCTTTAGCTTTACCAGTACCGCTAATGCGTCTAAAATTATCTTCTTCCAATAATTTCAAACGTGATTCAAGTTTAGCTTTGTGAGCAGCTCCTAATTCAAACGATCCATCTTCACCAAGAGCATCAACTCTTAAATGGCTACAGCAGCTTTAGCTCCCAACATTCGAAACATTTTACAATTAAATTTAACACTTGACTTCCCAACTAATAAAATTTTAGGTTGTTTTGGCTTGAAATAATATTCTGAATTTCGGGTTTTTAATGGTTTCTTACGTCAAAACTAGTTCTAACAAATCAAGAATCTGGTAAAACTAGTTTTGACTGAAACTCTCAGTTATAACCCGAAATAACATTGAAGATTCAATTTATTCGGGTTTTTACTAATGTATTTTGCTGGATCGCGTTTTAACTAGTTAAACTAGTTTCAACAAACGTCTTTAGTTATTTCTAGTTTTGACTAGTTAAAACTAGTTTTTCCTGATTTCTGGTTTTAACGGTAACTATACATATGTCGTAGGCATAATGGAATATTCGGAATTTTGTCAAAATTTATAAAAAGCTGGCAAAATGGGTAAGCGAGTGACTTTCTTGTGTTTTGACCTGAAATATACCTGCAAGTCTTGTACAAAAAGATATGCTTATTTTAAAAATAAAAATCTGTGTTCTTCCAATTGTCATGAAAGTATGACGTTTACCAATAAACGCATTACAATAAATAAACCAATAAGGAGAGGAAAGATTCTTTAGATCTGCCTTCGTTTTAGTGATGAAGTACACCAAGCAACAATTACACAAGCTATAGAGTGATGGACGCTGCGTTTCGAGTTTATTAGCAGTCATTAGAATCACATCCTGCTGGTTTGACTCTTTTCCAAAAGGATCGGATTGAATTTTTGATTGCTACACCTTCAGCTCTGGCTTATGAAGCACAATACGAGCATTCCAATTAATAGAAAAGACGAGAGAGTCATATAAATTTGATCCGATCCTTTCGGAAAGGATTCATGACTCAAGCAAGCAGTATGTGATTCTGATGAGTGCTAATAAGCACGAAACGCAACGTCAATCACTCTGCAGTTTGTGTAATTATTTCTTGAAGTACCTTCACAACAAAATTGAAGGCAGATCTAGGGAATTTCCTTCAGATTCGTATATTTATTGTAAACATCGATCTGAATCTTCGATAGAATTTCTACCTATGCTTTTTTATTGACGAGTCCGGTCATTTGCAATTACGATCAAATAAAACGAGCAGATCCATCTAAATTTGTTGGAATTGGTCGACATTAGTAGTTTTGAATATTGGCAGAACCATCGAGTGTTGGTATCGGTCTACATAAAAACCTTCATTTGGACATGTAAGGTGGCTCAGCTTTTTTCTATTAAGCGGAATGCTTGCATTGTCTTTTATAAGCCAGAGCTGAAGGTGTAACAATCAAAAATTCAATCCGACCCTTTTGGAAAGGACTGGAAAGGACTCAAGCAAACAGGATATGATACTGATGATTGCTAATAAGCATGCGACGTAGCGGCATCACACTGCAGCTTGTGTAATTGTTGTTTGGTGCACTTTCATCACTAAAACTAAGGCTGACCTAAGGAATCTTCTCTCCTTAATTCGTTTATTTATTGTAATTAACGGTATGCATCTTTGATTGCACTTCTATCTTTGCTTTTTTTTAATACCCAGACTTTAGAGTAAACTAGCAAAACCTACTTGAAGAATTCAACTTCAAAACTAGTACAGAGTAAGCAGAAACTTTAAAACATTTGTTATATGTATACAAACTTATAAACAACTTTATTGATAATACTTAGCACCTTGGGAACTAGACATTCTATAACATTGTTGACTACGTTTAGCTCGAGCAGGTTAAGCCAGCTTGATTTCGAGCTTGATTTGACCTTTTACATGTACTTCAAATGGTAGAGGTCAAGTCAAGCCGAATTCAAGCTGGATTAAGTTGCTCGAGATAAACGTAGTCATTTACTCTCTTGAGCTTTCAACCAATTTTTGATATTTTTGAGGAAACAAACTATTTAACACCGTACTAATCAAAATTTGTGTTTATTTCTTCTTCTGAATTCCTCGAAGCTCTTATATTCTACAAAGAAATTCAAAAGTTCTTGACTTTTGAAAAAAACAACGTCTATTTTGGCAAAATCGCCATAAAAGTTACAATTCTTCTGAATTTATTATTTGCGATTTCCGAAATCAGATACGACCTCTGGTGGTCATTTATAAAGCTGGTAGAGGAGTAATTATATGAGTAATAAATAAAAAGTCTTTCTACGTAAACTTTATGTATGGGTACTCAATTTTTTAGCTACCAAAAATACTATAAATGCTAGTGCAGTTACTAAAACCAATAAAAAGTACAACAAAGCTTTTACTCGCCTTCCTCCATTTTTTACAAAATTTATGTCAAAATAGAGCGTAGTCGAAATAATTCCCAATTAAAATCGATATATTTTTAATTTTTCAGAGTCTTCCCATCAAGATGCGCTCTCACATAGACTCAGGCTAAATATTTACAAAAAACGGTAAGAAAAACTGTGTTTTTTAAGAGTGATGTGAATTTTAATTAGTCATTTTTTGTAGAAAGCCTCATCATCATCATTAATATTAAAAATGGATGACAACTGCAGAGGACCGCTGATAATTAGTGAGTAGTGCTTTTTTTTCCAATGGAAACTTATTTTCGTTCATCATGAATGAAAAGGTTTTTGTTTTTGGCCCCGAGTTGTATAACGTGTCTTAAAGCCCAACTTCTTGAGTAATTTCTTGTAAAAGCTAAAGGCGGATGTTGGCTTAATTTAAAACTGGACGGTATTTTAAGATCGGCTCATTTAATTTACTTATTTCGAAACAAAAATAGGTATCAGAAAAACGCGCGGGAAAAACACCAACAAAAAGTACCAATCAATTATAAAGCAAAAAATAACAAAAAATATTGAACTAATGCTAAAACTTAATTCGTCATAAAATCGCCAAAATAATGGTAAAATTTTATGATTTTAAGGTATTCAGGCTCTTCTGAAGTTCAATTTTAGTAAAATTTTAATAATTTTTTCGTAAAAGACTTGAGTATTTTTTTATTTCGTCTATATGAAGAGTTGTAGGAATATTTTTTGAAAATTTTTCAAAAATTTCATTGTATAGTATGTATTTAGTGACTGGCTTGTTACTCATGATGGCTCTTGATGTTTATTTAATTGAAATCTTGTGTTCTTTTTGTAAACAAGTTGATTCTAAATTAAAATAATCGCAGGAGGTTACGTCTTCGAAAATAAACACCCACCATCAGGTGCACCTCTCCAACGCGGTTTTTCCACCGAAAGCGTTCGACCTGGATTATTTTAAGCCCTCGGGATAATTAAAAAATGAAAAAGCCAATCCCCGACGTACGTCCTGCACATGTGGTCCCGCTAAAATTATTTTTAGCCCCACAAAAGCGCGCGCGTCACTGTCCTAGCGTCGTCACTAATTCTCATCTTAAACGCGCTTAAGTGCGACGCCATTTTTAAGCCTCTTCAAAAAAGCGCCTGTTTATTGAGAAAAAAGTGCTTTGTGATTAAACACGTTTATCGGAACTCAAGCGACTCAAGTGTTAAAAGAGTTGAGTGAAGAGTTTTATCAATAGGGAGATTTTTTTAAGTAGGTGCAGGATTAGGGGGATTAGTCGCCATTTTGATTTAATTCTTACCGACGCTTTCACGCTTGTTTATATACAAAGATTTTCTAAACAATTTTTCATCATTAATTTTGCTTAACAAACAAAAAAACCATTTTTTTTACTGAGAATTTTTTAATTTTTTAAACCAATTGCTTGAATAAAACTCCGAAATTGATTGCTCTAATATTCTTAATCGCAGAATTCATGCTCTAATAAAGACATAAAATAACAACATCTGTTTATTAGCTTAAATGTAATAAAAAAAAGTACACGCCTACACCATGCATTTCCGTTAAAATAATCTTTAATTTAAAACACGAACGCTAATTTTGCTTTAATAAGCTGCATTCATTTAATTTATCAGGAACAATAAATAAAAATCAAATTCGGTGGTGAAGTGAGAATATTAAGCTGGGGTTGGATATATACAAAGCACGTTTTGATAATAAAGGGCAGCTATGTCCTAGTATTAAAGACATGTTAGTGGTGCTATTGTGCTGCATGTTGAAAATAGCCGAGATGTCGTCGGGACGCAAAACCACCCCGACGCCACCACCAACCAGGCTTAGGAGGCGCACCAAATACCGACGCCGTGTTAGGGGTGAGAATATAAAAAAAATCAACGTATTTAACCCAACAACTCTTCCTAATAAGCGAATTTACTAAAAACAACTAAAATACACAACTTTTTAAACACCCTGTATATACAATTTTTTTATAAACAATAATTTTAATATGCGAAAATAATAATATTATATTTATTTACATAATAATAAGACTAATTAATCACGTTTATTATCTATAATAATTAAAATTTAAAAAAAAAATATTTATTTATTGCAACTAACTTCATGGTATTGTGGTAGTGTGGTTGCCTATAGTGATTTAAATATTGAAGCGATCATAACACAAAGCGAAGTTAACATGCTCTAAAAATAAAATGCGAAGCAGTTTCATTAGTAGACTCAATTTCGTTTTATTAGGGGCAATTCATGTAATAGAATTAATTAAAAGACATTCTTTAGAACGTACGGGCGAATAAAATTTAACCTATTAAGAGATCAAAAGTCGAGAATGAAAGGGAAACAGTTTAAACGAATGTTTTTTTATAACAAAAGAAGAAATGAAAAGCTTGTTGAATGATTAAATAACGACATTTTTTTCTTAGTTGCTGTCTTTTTGACATTTTCTTAAACGAGCACCCCGAATTTAAAATTGTTATATTATACAGGGTGTCCAGAAAATAAGCGGCAAAATTTTAGGAGGCGATTCTACAACTAATTTTAAGAAAAAAACTTCCTATAAACGAATGTCTGATTTTCCTCCTTTCGTGAAGTCATAGAAATCGCAAATAGCGAAAACTGATTATTTGCACTCAAATTTCAATATTTTGATAGTAAAAATCATTCATATGATTTTGGGATTGTATTGGGCACTAATCCACTAAGGCACACCCCCCACTTTATTTGCAGGAGCGCGTACAGCTTCCAGGCTTAAGGTGATAGGGAGTCAAATGTTGAAAAAAACGACGTACTTATCTTTCATGAAGTTTTTAAAGTGTTTCGAATAGGAAAGTCAAAAAAATAAATAAATACAAAACTAAAGTAAGAAGTTTACATTCATTTGCAATTTTTGTTATTTATGTATCTACAACTATATTTATGTAATTTTGCAAGAAAAACTTCTATATTTATATTTTTATTTTTGCAAAACTACGCTTACATAAATCTAGATACATGAAAAACAAAAATTGTGTATAAAAGTACAAGTCTTACTTAAGTTCGGTATTTTAATATTTTTTTTTGTTTCCAATTCGAAACACTTTAAAAAAATTCGGGAAAGATAAAAACATCGGTTTTTCAATAAATGACTCCCTATCATCTTAAGCAAAATTTACCTTCAAAAAGTCCCCTGTAACTTTGTTATTAATAAACAAAAAAAATTGAAATTTTGCACATACCAAGTTGAATATATGCTCCTTCGAACGGACAGACTCCTTTTTTGATATTTCGATTTATAGTTTCTTAATTCACTCTTTAATTGTGTGTAAAATTAACACTTTTTGATGGAACATATGTAACATAATTTTAACTTATTTAAAAATTGAGTCTGTCCGTTCGAAAGGTTGATGAATGTACTTTACTATAAAAAAAAGAAAATGAAAAAATATTAAGAAATAACGCGTCCAAGGGTCCCCAAACAAACGTCTAAAAATGCACCTCTTAAGGGAGCTACAGACCTTGAAATATTGTGTCTAAAAGTACGCTTTTCGTCATTTATTTGAAAACGGATTGTAGTACAGATTAGAAATTTGGTGTATATCATAATACCCTGAAGATACAATTTTGTGATTTTTTTCAGATTTTTTGAACTTTTCAAAAGGGTAATTTTAGGAAGTGTTAAGTTAAACAATAGCGTTAACTTTTTTATGGTTAACATAACATAATATTTATTTTCATAATATTATTTCTTATTTAATTTTAGACAAAAATGGTACTCTTATCCGAACTCGATAGAATGCACCCTTTTCGAGAAAAATACATTTAACCGTTCATTAAATTCATATTTTTGGCTAGAAATTATAAAATCTACTTTTACTCCGAAATGAAGCACCGTAGCGATATAAATTAAGAGTATCTTTTCTTTAAAACATTGATCAAGGATTATTTTAGTACTTTTAAAATTATCAAAAACGTAAAGAAACAAAAGATATGATCAAAAAAAGTTGATGACCCCCCCATATGTAACGTCCCTGAAAATATTTTTTAAACTTTTATTACCTAAAAATGTGTACCCTTGTGTGAAAAAAGTGTGGCCAAAATTTCAAATTAATATCTCTTATAATATTTATGTTATTTACAAAAAAATATTTTTTTTGAAAATTTTTGAAGTGGTATAACTTTTTAAGAAAGCATTTCCAGATAATACTTTATAAGTCAAAAATGCTTAGTTTCACTTCCTCTATCACCTCAAAAAATTGTCACAGTTATTGGGGGACACCCTGTATAGGGTTAAACGATCTATTGTACTGAGAATATTTCCTTTAGGAAGCAAAACCGGACATATGTTTATAAGAAGTTTTTTTTCTTAAAATCAATTGTAGAATCGCCTCCTAAAATTTTGCCGCTTAATTTCTGGACACCCTGTATAAGCATATAAGTTATTTTATCTTTCAATTTTTGGGTCACGAGTCTGTTGTATTGTTGGATTGGAATTCTGTTAAAACTTGAAAAATTTTCCGCATTTCTTGTGTCTTGGCTTCATTAATTTTAATACATTCTTGTGCCAGTCTCGACTTTCGTTTTTAAATAACTGTTATGTCTTTTTATTGACAAATTTGCTATTATTAAATAATAATTTCATAAATAATTCGCGTATTTTTGAATTCATAATAAAATTGGAATGCCAAGTTCACACCTTGTAACTATACTTGAATTTATTAAAGATTTATGGGTGAATACGTAGCATATCTTATAAAAATTATTAATGATAATTAATATGTAATTTCGTAAATAATTTCCATATTTATTTATTTAATTAATTAAAATGGGAATGCTAAGTTCACACCTTGCGCTAACTTCACTGCGGTGAATGATGGTGTGAATTTTTCCGAACGTAAGTAAATTAATTAATATTATTTTATAACAATTATTTATAAAATAATCATTTTGTATTCTTCTTTTTTAATTTAATAAATTATTTTTATAAGTTATTTGAATTTTACACTTTTGTTGACACCACTGTCAGTTATTATAAATTTTGTAAAATTGTATATTTTAATTATCTGCACAGTTTTTAAGAGTGAATTAATTAAAAAGAAAGTATTTTTATTATTTATTTTCTTGAAAATTGTTTTTATTGTTAATTTTTCAATTATTTTTATTTTAACCTCACCCTTTGCAACAACTTCACCCTAGTCTACGTTTTTCTATGCGCGCGCAAATTTTTGTTTTAATTTAATTGTATATACAGGGTGATCGAAAACGTGCAAAAATCGCTCCTGCTTTAAAAATAAGTTTTTGAAAGCGCCAGGAAGTAATTAATTAACAAAATTACTTCCTATAATTAATAATAATTATGAAAAATAATAATTATGAAAAATTTTACGTAATTTAAACCAATTGTTTCAATTGTATTTAATAAAATTGCAATTATTTACACCTTTTTTATGGATAATTAAATTTGTTGTTTAAATTCATTTGTGCACGTGCAGTGATCACGTGTTAAACCACTCCTACAGGAGCGAGCAGATGTATTGTACCTTCCCTCCTCCCTTTTTCTCCTCTTCCATAGGGATGATTCAAACCTATTCAAACATTTTACCTCGCTCGCTCCTATTATTTGCCTATTCTTCTCTCTTTAAAACACGAGTTCAACTTGGCAGCGTTGCTGTTCCCTTTCCACTTGGGTTACTCATCGTTTTACTCCTTCCCTGTTTTTTGTTTCTCAGTTCTCAGTGTTTATTCGAACGTTGAGTGTGGAGAGTCTGTTACTCAATTTTACGTATAAACCGGCGGAAAAGTAGTAACATGTAGAAAACTGAAGTTCGGGATTAGTTTATTTTCGTTTATTTTGTTGGATTATTTGTGATTTATGGTAAATTATTTGGAATTTGATTTGAGACGGAATGTGATGGGTAAAATTTCATTAATTAATCAATTAATATATAATTTAGCTACTAATTATTATTAATTAACTAAGATGCTTTATACGGAGTCTTTTATTATTAACAGATAAAGGCAATAATTAAATTTATGATTTATTTATAGTACCCATTTATTAGTAATATTTATATTAATTAATAATTTTAATTAACCTATTAACCAGGTAAAACATGTATTAAAGATGAATCTTAATTGCTTTAATTTATATATTTTTGAAACTTATAATTTTAGAGTATTCTGATGGATCAATTTTGGGCATTTCCCGGAAAATTGGAAATTTCCGTGGAAATTTAAACTGAGGAAATATTGATTTCCTAACAAAATGGCATTTCCTGCTTGGAAGTTTATTTTTTAATATTCTTCAGATTTTTTTTTCATAAAATCCGAATTAATGAAAATTTTTAATTTTTTCATGTTGATGATCTATTTTAGAGTCCTAAAATTTTTTCGAAGGTTTTTAAATTTTCTTTTAAAGTTCCCCAAACTTTTTTCCTAGGTCGTTCGAATTATCTTATTGGATCTTTGAGTTTCCTTCTTGGATTTTGGATTTTCCTGCTAGGATCTTGAATTTTCCTTCTTGGATCTTCTATTTTCCTTAATGGATGCTCGATTTTGCTGTTTTCTTCTTGGATCTTGAATTTTATTTTTTGTATCTTGGATTTTCCTTGTTGGATCTTGGATTTTCCTTGTTGGATCTTGGATTTTCCTTGTGGGATCTTGGATTTTCCTCGTTAGATCTTGGGTTTTCGTGCTAGGATCTTGAATTTTCCTTCTTGCATCTTCTATTTTCCTTAATGGATTTTTGATTTTGCTGTTTTCTTCTTGGATCTTGAATTTTATTTCTTGTATCTTGGATTTTCCTTGTCGGATCTTGGATTTTCCTTGTTAGGTCTTGAGGTTTCCTGCTAGGATCTTGAATTTTCCTTCTTGGATCTTCTATTTTCCTTAATGAATGTTCGATTTTGCTGATTTATTCTTGGATCTTGAATTTTATTTTTTGAATTTTGGATTTTCCTTGTTGGATCTTCGATTTTCCTTGTTAGATCTTGGCTTTTCGTGCTAGGATCTTGAATTTTCCTTAATGGATCTTGGATTTTCCTCGTTAGATCTTGGATTTTTGTGCCAGGGATCTTGAATTTTCCTTCTTGCATCTTCTATTTTCCTTAATAGTTGTTTGATTTTACTGTTTTCTTCTTGGATCTTGAATTTTATTTCTTGTATCTTGGATTTTCCTTGTTGGATCTTGGATTTTCCTTGTTAGATCTTGGGTTTTCGTGCTAGGATCTTGAATTTTCCTTCTTGCATCTTCTATTTTCCTTAATAGATGTTTGATTTTGCTGTTTTCTTCTTGGATCTTGAATTTTATTTCTTGTATCTTGGATTTTCCTTGTTGGATCTTGGATTTTCCTTGTTAGATCTTGGCTTTTCGTGCTAGGATCTTGAATTTTCCTTAATGGATGTTCGATTTTGCTGTTTTCTTCTTGAACCTTGAATTTTATTTTTTGTATCTTGGATTTTCCTTGTTATATCTTCTATTTTCCTTAATGGATGTTCGATTTTTCTGTTTTCTTCTTGGATTTTCCTTCTTTAAATCTTTTATTTTTCTCGAGATTTTTCTGTTTTCTTCTTGGATTCTGTGTTTTGCATCTTCGAATTTGCTTCTGAAAAAGCTAATATGATTGTAAAAACTTCTGCAATTCGTATTTTTTTTTATTGTATCTTCAAATTATCTAAAAAAGTGAACAAGTTTATGTCAGGTTTTTTTTGTGTCCTTGAAAAACTTTTGCAAATAAATGTTATTATTAGTTATTAGGCAGATGCAATCATTGGGTCGAGTTGAGATGTGGTTAAAAAGGATGTGAAACATTCGCAATGTTGATAATTGAATGATTATTAGTGCATGGCCAACTCTCAATTGTTTGTGACGACATGCTTTTTGCTACAAGCATTTGTTTGTTCAATGACTTTCCTTAAAGTCGTTTCAAACTCCCATTTATAAACATAAAAGTTTACTTTTACTTTACTACTAAAATGAAATAATACGTGGTCGAATTTATCTCCAAATTAGTAGTTTCTATTTACTAATAGATCCATTGGTCATATTCATAGTCGAGGGATACGATACGGTAAAAAAAATTTACAAGAACTTCTCTCGACTTTCAAGAGCTTCCATGGATTTCCCACATTATTTTTTAGCTACAGGCATGTTTCGTAAACGTTCGGAAATCATCTAGACGTACGACAAGGTATAAAATTTTGTACATGGACTTCCTGTTATATAATGTTCTTCCCCGGATTTCTCGGACTTCCCGGAACTTCCTAGGACTCTTAGGGACTTGCTCAGAGTTCCCGGGACTTCCTCAGAGTTCCCGGGACTTCCTCAGTGTTCCCAGGACTTCCTCAGAGTTCCCGGGACTTCCTGAGAGTTCACGGGACTTCCTCAGAGTTCTCGGGACTTCCTCACAGTTCTTCCCGAGACTTCCTCAGAGTTCCCGGAACTTCCTCGGACTTACCGGGACTTCCTTGAGACGTCCCCGGACTTTCTTAAGCGTGTTGAAGGACTTCCTCGCGTGTCGTACCCCTCGGAAATCATCATCTTCCGATATTTGCTTGGAACTTTCTCAGTACTTTCCCGGGACTCTCTTGGACTTTCCAGGATTACCCGAGAACTTCCCAAAACTTCCTCGAGACTTCCTTACGCGTGTACATGGACTTCCTCGCGAATAGGACTACTAAGGAGGTGATTTTGACGAATGACTTTTATTATTCCTGATTGCTCTGTAATAGTTTAAAAAAAATAATGTACAGGGTGTTCGTTAAAGTGCGGAAATTGTACAATTGTCAATATATTTGTCCTTGTATAATAGTTTTGATGTAATAATATGTTAAATTGATGCAAATTATGACTTAATATTCATAGTATTAATAATAATAATTAGAATTGAGGTAAATTTATATCCCGGTTAAATTGGAAGAAATTTATCGAGCGAAATTGCGTAGATAATGGTTTAAAAACGTTAATTATCAACATTTCACGCCCAGGCATATCTTGTACAACGTAAACTATTCACAATAACTGCACAAGTTGTACTTAACAAATGACTAAATTCCACGAGGCTATAATAAATTATAGCCGCTTTTCTGAAAGCATTATCGCCCTAACTTTAACTTGTGTTTGCTAATTTTCCAGTCGGCGACAACGAACACGGCGCCAGACTTAATATTACCTTTCTATTGCAAAAAAATTAAAAATTTGCATACATGATTTATTTATTATAAAAATTTTATGCGAAAACTACGTTTAATAAGCCTTTGTTAGCTCTTAAAATGCTAATATCTCAGTTTACAATCGTTCTTAAGGTGCAGTTACACATTACACTATTTAATCATTTTTCTACTAAAATGTGAGCCAACTAACTGGAATAGAAATTAATGAAGAAAACAAAAAGCCTATCACAGATTTCTTGAAACAACAGTTTTTTTCAATAAAACCAATATCATAAATAATAATTCCTTTTAGGAGTCGTGTTTTGGTGTTATGAGCAAAAAAGAGCGATGAAAGTTTTATAAATCATGAGGGATGGGGTCGTGGTTGCAGGATTTCGAAGGTTGCATCAGGAAAATAATCAATGTTCCCTGAAATTCCCCCTATGTACGGCTGCATCCCTTGTGGTGGTAACTGGGGAATGTCTGGCGGCTTGATGAATGCTTGAAATGGAGCCTCAAACAGCTGAAACTACTTTACAAGATTCACGACTTCAAATTTTAATATTCATCAAAATTTCAGTACATTAATCATTTAAAGCTACCTTAACCTGTAATGATCCAACATTTTTGTGGAAAAATTTTATGATAAAATTGGGGGCGAAATTTGGGGTTTATTTGAGATCAATGCCCCAGCATCAGCAGACTCTCCCGCCTGCATAAATCGATCCTTGAGGAAGCCCTTATAAAACTAGAGAGCTTTTCATAGAAATTTCGCTTTGCAGTTTTGATTACAATTCTTGAAATTAAAAGAAAACACAAAACTTTTTGTTTGAGTTTCATTAAATACAACTCAACATTCCCAACCAGTATTTAATCATCTCTAAACACACAATTTTATGAAAATTACTACAAATGTCAATACTAACTAGAAATTTTCTTATTACGTTGTAAATTAATTGGGTGACAATAAATTTTCGTTAGTCCATTTAATTTCTGTCAAATAAATCTTCCTTGTCTTTGCGTTTAGTAAACAGCTACTTTAGATCAGCTTTTTTTGCTCGCCCATGCTTTTCTCCATTCAAAGCTTGTAACTCGTTTAAATTCAAGCTCACACTTCGGAACATGCGGAAGAATAAATGGCTTCCTCGACGTTTTTCCTCCACACTTTCAACTAACTACGTTTTCTTTTCCAACAACAAACTCAAACAAAACTTTTAGTATCGATAATTTAATCACAAATTTGCAACTTAATCTTTACGAGGTGCTTACATTAGAGCAGAAATTTTTGATTATTTTAGAAAAAATATTAGATTGGAAAATTTTGATTAAGTACGCTGGGTTTGATAAGAAAATTACTTATAAAAAATATCATAATTTTATTGGAATCGAGTGTTACGACACGGTGAATTGTTGTACTTCTTTTTATAATGAACTTATTTTCCGAAAGGACTTCCCGGAATCTCCTCGGACTTCCTGAAACTTCTTCGGTCTTTGATACACTTGAATGTTTCGTAAATGTTCGGAAATCATCGTATTCAAACAAATGTTTAGGACTTTTCAGGACTTTCCTAGAATTCCTCGAAATTCTCAGGACTTTCTCGGAATTCCCAACATTTCTAGGACTTTGATGTACTTGAATATTTCGTAAAAGTTCGGAAATCATCGTCTTCCGAAATTTGTTTCGAATTTTTCAGGAGTCCCCTGGAATTTCCACGAACTTCCCCAAATCTCCTCGGACTTTGATACTTGAATGATTTCGTAAATGTTCGGAAATCGTCATCTTCCAAAATGTGTTTGGGAGTTTTGAGGAGCTTTCTAGAATTTCCTAGAACTTCTCAGGACCTTCTTGGATTTTCCAGAACTTCTTCGGACTTACCAAAATTTCTAGGACTTTGATGCGCTTGAATGTTTCGTAAAAGTTCGTAAATCATCGTCTACCGAAAGTTTGGGATTTTTCAGGACTCCCCCGGGATTTTTACGGACGTCCCGGAATCTCCTCAAACTTCCTAGAACTTCCTCGGACTTTGATACTTGAATGTTACGTAAATGTTAGGAAATTGTCATCTTCCGAAATGTGTTTGGGACTTTTCAGGACTTTCCTAGAACTTCTTAGGACTTTCTTGGATCTCCCAAGACTTCCTCGGACATCCCAAAATTCCTAGGACTTTGATGCGCTTGAATATTTCGTAAAAATTCGTAAATCATCGTTTTTCGAAATTTGTTTGAGATTTTTCAGGACTCCCCCTGAATTTCCACGGACTTCCCGGAATCTCCTCGAACTTCCTGGAGCTTCTAAACTATAATGTTACTTAAATGTTCGAAAACCGTCGTCTTCCGAAAGGTGTTTGGGACTTTTCAGGACTTTCCTAGAATTTCCTTGAACTTCTCAGGACTTTCTTGGATTTTCCAGGACTTCCTCGGACTTCCCAAAATTCCTAGGACTTTGATGCGCTTGGATGTTTCGTAAAAGTTTGTAAATCATCGTTTTCTGTAATTTGTTTGGGATTTTTCAGGACTCCCCCTGAATTTCCACGTTTCCACGGACTTCCCGGAATCTCCTCGAACTTCCTCACACTTTAATGCTTGAATGTTACGTAAATGTTCGGAAATCGTCGTCTCCTTAAATATGTTTGTGACTTTCCAGGACCTTCCTGGAATTTCCTTGAACTTCTTATTACTTTCTTGGATTTCTCAGGACTTCTCAAAATTCCTAGGACTTTGCTGCGCTTAAATGTTTCGTAAAAGTTCATAAATCATCGTTTTTCGAAATTTGTTTGGGATTTTTCAGGACTCCCCCTGAATTTTCAATGAATTCCCGGAATCTCCTCGGACTTCAATACTTGAATGTTACTTAAATGTTCTTAAATCGTCGTCTTCCGAAATGTGTTTGGGACTATTCAGAGCTTCCTGGAAGTTCCTCGAACTTCTCAGGACTTCCTTGAACTTCTATACTATAATCTTACGTAAATCTTCGAAAACCGTCGTCTTCCGAAAGGTGTTTGAGACTTTTCTGGACCTTCCTTGAATTTCCTCGAACTTTTCAGGACCTTCCTTGAATTTCCTCGAACTTTTCAGGACTTCCTCGGACTTCCCAAAATTCCAAGAACTTCGATGCGCTTGAATGTTTCGTAAAAGTTCCGAAATCATCGTCTTCCGAAATTTGCAGGGGATTTCCTCGGACTTACCAGGACTTCCTTGAGGCATGTTTCCCAAAAGTTCGAAAATCATCTTCCAAAATTTACTTGGGTGTTCCTCGGACTTCCCAAAACTTTCTGGAATTTCTCAGGACTTACTTAAAAATGTAAATAAATCTTTATACATTTTCGCATTCACGGTTTATAAAAATGTTATTACCTGGGCGCAACGAATAACCGTATTTTTTTAATTTCCCAAAATTCAGTATTTCAGCAGCAACTATTAGAGATTTAATTCTGGCGATTAATTTCGCAAATTTCCTGAAAAATGGGAAATTTCCGTGAAATTGTATTTCCTGCTTGGATCTTTAGAATTTAATTTCATCAAATCCGAATTTAGTGGAAGATTTTGACGTTTTTTGGCGTAGAACTTCATGTTTTCTTTTAAATCCTTCAAATTTTCTTCTTGTATCTTGGGTTTTCCTTTTTGGTTCTTCGATTTTTCTTTTGGATCTTGGATTTTCCTTCTTGGATATTCGATTTTCCTTAATGGGAGTTCGATTTTCCTTCTTGAATCTTGGAATTAACTTCCAAAAAAGCTAATTTGATTGTAATTTTTTCAATTGGTATTTTCTTAATTGAAAATCGTATTTATTATATCAGCTTTTCTCAGATCCATCAAAAGCGATCGCAAATAAAAATGTTTATTAAACATCGTCTTCCCAAATTTACTCGGGACTTCCTCGAACTTACAAAAAGTTTCTTGGATTTCCCAGGACTTCCCAAGATTTAATTCACTTGAATGTTTTCATTTAGTATTTCATCTGGAACTATTCAATATTTCTTGGAACTATTCAATATTTCTTGTAAAATTGGAAATTTCCGTGGAAATTTAAACTGTGAGTAAATATTGATTTTCTGTGAAAATTGTATTTCCTACTTGGAATTTTTTTTATAGTCTTAAGAATTTACTTGCATCAAATCCGAATTTTTAGTGACAATTTTGACCTTTTCATCTTAAAAACAGTGACCTTTTTCTGGAATTGATTTCGAAGGCCTTCATAATTTTTAAAACCTTTAAATTTTCTTCCTTCTTCAATTTTCCTTAAAGTAATTTCGATTATTCTTCTTGGATCTTTGATTTTCTTTAAAGGATGTTCGATTTACCTTCATGGATCTTTGTTTTGTCTTAATGGATGTTCGATTTATCTTCTGGGGTCTTGGATTTTTCTTCTTGGATCTTCTATTTTTCTTCTTGGATCTTCGAATTTATTTCCGAAAAAGCTTGTATAAACTTGTTCAATTGGTATTTTCTACATTGGAAATCATATTTTCTTCTATTATCTTCAAATTTCCTAATAAAAAAACCCAATTCATGTCAGCTTTTCTTTGGTACCTTCAAAAGCGTTCACAAGTAAACGTTGTTATTAGGCATCGTCTTCTGAAATTTACTTGGGACTTCCTCGAACTTCCCAGGACTTCTTTGGATTTCTCAGAACTTCCTCGAATTTCCCAAAATTCCTAATACTTTGATGCACTTGAATCCTTTCATTCAGTATTTCATCTGTAACAATCAAATATTTCTTGGAAAATTGGAAATTTCCGTGCATATTAAAACTGAGGAAATACTGATTTTCCGGGAAAATTGCATTTCCAGCTTGGAATTTTGGAATCAAATCCGAATTTTTAGTGAAACTTTTACATTTTCATCTTGAAAACAATTTTTTTTTAAACCAATTGCTTATCAAGATAAGCGAATAGGTTAAATTGGTGTTTTTTTTTAAATTTATTTCGAAGGTCATATTTTTTAAACCTTCAAATTTTCTTTCTTCTTCAATTTTCTTTAATGGATGTTCGATTATTCTTCTTGGATCTTCGATTTACCTTCTTGGGCCTTGGATTTTCCTTCTTGGATCTTTGCCTTAATGGATGTTTGATTGATCTTCTGGGGTCTTGGATTTTTCTTCTTGGATCTTCGATTTTTCTTCTTGGATCTTCGAATTTACTTCCAAAAAACCTATTTTGATTGTATAAACTTGTTCAATTGGTATTTTCTACCTTGGAAATCGTATTTTCTTAAAAAAAACCCAATTTATGTCAGCTTTTCTTTGGTATCCTTCAAAAGCGTTCACAAGTAAACGTTGTTATTAGGCATCGTTCCCGGGACTTCTTTGGATTTCTCAGGACTTCCTCAAATTTCCCAAAATTCCTAATACTTTGATGCACTTGAATGTTTCATTCAGTATTTCATCTATAACAATTAAATATTTCTTGGAAAATTGGAAATTTCCGTGCATATTAAAACTGGGGAAATACTGATTTTCTGGGAAAATTGCATTTCCTGCTTGGAATTTTTTTTATAGTCTTCAGAATTTACTTTCATCAAATCCGAATTTTTAGTGAAACTTTTGACGTTTTCATCTTGAAAACAATGATTTTTTTTTAGAATTTATTTCGAAGGTCTTCACATTTTTTTAATCCTTCAAATTTTCTTTCTTCAATTTTCCTTAATGGATGTTCGATTATTCTTCTTGGATCTTCGATTTACCTTCTTGGACCTTTGCCTTAAGGGATGTTTGATTGATCTTCTGGGGTCTTGGATTTTTCTTCTTGGATCTTCGATTTTTCTTCTTGGATCTTCGAATTTACTTCCAAAAAACCTATTTTGATTGTATAAACTTGTTCAATTGGTATTTTCTACCTTGGAAATCGTATTTTCTTATAATTTCTTAAAAAAACAAAATTTATGTCAGCTTTTCTTTGGTATCCTTCAAAAGCGTTCACAAGTAAACGTTGTTATTAGGCATCGTTCCCAGGACTTCTTTGGATTTCTCAGGACTCGAATTTCCCAAAATTCCCAATACTTTGATGCACTTGAATGTTTTCATTAAGTATTTCATCTATAACAATTAAATATTTCTTGGAAAATTGGAAATTTCCGTGCAAATTAAAACTGAGGAAATACTGATTTTCTTGGAAAATTGTATTTCCTGCTTGGAATTTTTTTTATAGTCTTCAGAATTTACTTTCATCAAATCCGAATTTTTAGTGAAACTTTTGACGGTTTCATCTTGAAAACAATGATTTTTTTTTAGAATTTATTTCGAAGGTCTTCACATTTTTTTAATCCTTCAAATTTTCTTTCTTCAATTTACCTTAATGGATGTTCGATTGTTCTTCTTGGATCTTCGATTTTTCTTAAAGGATGTTCGATTTACCTTCTTGGATCTTTGATTTGTCCTAAAAATTTTTCGACGGTCTTCAAATTTTCTTCTAAACTCCCCAAATTTTCTTCTTTGGTCATTCGAATTATCTTATTGGATCTTGGATTTTCCTTCTTGGATCTTTGAGTTTCCTTCTTGGATCTTGGATATTCCTTTTTAGAACTTGGATTTTCTTTCTTAGATCTTGGATTTTTCTTCTTGGATCTTCGATTTTCCTTCTTTGATCTTCGAATTTACTTCCAAAAAAGCTATTTTGATTGTATAAACTTGTTCAATTGGTATTTTCTACCTTGGAAATCGTATTTTCTTCTATTATCTTCAAATTTCATAAAAAAACGCTATTTTTGTCAGATTTTCTTTGCAATCCTTCAAAAGAGTTCACAAGTAAAATTTGTAATTAGGCATCGTCTTCTGAAATTTACTTGGGATTTCCTCGAACTTCCCATGAGTTCTTTGGATTTCCCAGGACTTCCTCGAACTTCCCAAAATTTCTAAGATTTAGATGCAGTTGAATGTTTTGCAAAAGTTTGGAAATCATCGGAATTTCCGCATTATTTTTGATGCAGGTAAAAATTCGGAAATCGTCTTCTGAAATTTACTTGGAACTACCTCGGAATTCCCAGGACTTCCCAAACTTCTCAGCACCTTGCCTAAAAATGTACAGGTAAACGTCGTTTTACGCCGGCGTAAAATGAACACACATTATTTTTCTTAAAAACAAAACGAAAACTATCTCAGAAAATCCCACGCCGGCACCAACCAGCGTAATTTTGAATCGGCGTAAAGCGAACCGGCGCAAAACGACGTTATCTGTGTCCATTATTTTGTAGTGTACGTTACTGATCAAATATAGTGATTCCAATATTGAGTTGGATGTTGTATTGTTGTTTTTTTGTATTTAACTTTTTGATTTACATCCATGACGATGCAATAAAAAAATCGCGTGTGGTTGAAATATCAGTGCAAAAAAAGTATCAAAGCAACCTTGGCACGAGCGGTTGTGGTTTTGGCGCAAGCTTTACGAATTTTATTTCTTCGTATTGCATAAAACTATTTTCTACTCTCATAAGAAAAAAAAACAAAGCAAAAAACCCCTAAAATGCGCATTCCCTGTAATTATAACAACTGCAACATTAATCAACGATAATTCAAGGCCGATTTAATTATACCTGCTTTATAAACATGAAAATAATCACCATGAGGCGCCATCGTCTATTTCTTTTGTAAGCTTCGACTTAACTTTAAATTTAAATAAAAATGTTTAATAATTTAATTTTGGTTGGCCGCGTTTTCTTAAAAAGGCAAGGCCCGGTACTTGTTCCTTCGAACTTGGAGGAACCCAATTATTTACACTCCAAACATTTTTACACCTTCAAAAATGTCGCCCGATTTGGACAAAATTGCTTTACACAAGTCGCATCGCCTCATGAAGTATTAATTACGTTTACAACTTTTATAGCGCCACGAGGTTACCACAAATTCCAACCATATTTCTACAAAAATTTCGATTTTTGTACTTTGAAACTTGAAATTTCGTTTCCAAAAAAATACAAATCTTGAATTTTTTTTTTTTAGAAATTGTGACAAAAATAGTTGAAAAATATACAGGATTTTTTAAGACTTATTTTCAAATGTCAAAAATGTGTAAAATTGTTTGAATAATGTGGAAAATTCAATAGAAATTCACTGAAATTGTTGAAAAATTTTAAATGGATTTTTGAATTTTTTTTTTGATATTGACTGAGATGTTTAAGGAATGTATGAAATAGAGGTATTTACTGTAATCCACGTAGAATTTATTTAATCCTGCATTAAATCAACATTAACGAGGTGCAAAATTGCAGCATTAATCTTACTAAAACTGATTCTAATACCCAATAAACCTCGTTTTTTTTGTGTTGGTTATGGTGAGTTATCAAAACCGGTGAAGTAACTTTAGCCAGTGGCAAGAACCTGGATTGTGTAATTGCAAAAAGTGGCAAAAGTTGACAAGAAGTTTTAATTAAATGGCATTCCAATTATTTGTTTAACCATGAAATATTATACATGTAGATTTATTCAAATTTCTGGACCGAGATATCAAGAAAAGCACGAAGCATGATAATTCGCCACGCTTATTTGCAAATATTAATTAAATATGATTTACTTAACACCGGATAATTGATTCTTCATGTTTGTTTATTTACACCAAACTAATTTTTTTCAATTTGATTTATTGTAAATTTATTCTGAAACATTTTTGCTCAATTTTTAATGACTTTATGTTGCTTGGGGCAGTCAGTCAATAATTGGGGCTTAAGATTGGGGAGAGGAAGTACATGAGGATTAAATTAAGAGGGGTTGAAATGATGACTCATGCAGGAAAATTCCGAGTCATCACAGTTTTACAACATGGCGCATTTTCCAATTTTCCTAAAAGGAAGCCTCTTAACTTGCCTTGACGAAAATTTAAAATGAAAGGCATTTTTTAGTTAAAATGAATAAAATTGGGAACAACATTTTTAGAAAAAAAAAAATGGATTAATATAATTCATATACAGGGTGTCCCATTTGACGTTGGACTGTATGGGTATCTTTGTTATTATTGGAGATAGAAAGTCGCTTAAATGGACAAAGAGTAGAGATTTTTTCAAATATTGATAATTCATTTACAAAAAATTTAAATATCGCATCGTTTCAACGCTATCTTGAAAAAACAAGAAAATGCGATTTTCTAAATATGGCTATAACTTCGTTATTTTCGGTGGTACTAAAAAACTTTTTTGACATAATACACACAATTTTTTGTGTACAATGAAGTAAAACAAATGAATATTTTTTTTCACCAACGGATTGACCGGAAATGAACCAAACTTTTTTCTTATGGCAGCCATATTGGATTTACACATATTCGGAATTAGTGTATTTTTCTGAGTAATTTGATATATCATATGTAATATTTTAAGGTAAATTGAAATAATTTTATTTTATTAACCAAAAATGGCCATGAATAGATGAAAACTTTCAATACATATGTGTTAAGATTTATTTTACATTTAATATTTTAAATAGTTACATTTATGTTATTGACAATTTACATCTCTTAAAGTCCAATGTTAGTTTGTAAAATCAAATAATTTTTTTTTTTTTAAACATGACATATGGTATACCAATTTATTCAGAAAAAAATACTGATTCCGAATATGTGTAAATCCAGTATGGTTGCCATAAGAAAAAAATAAGTTTGGTTCATTTCCGGTTAATACGTTAGCGAAAAAAAATATTCATTTGTTTTACTGCATTGCACACAAAAAATTGTCTGTATTATGTTAAAAAACTTTTTCGGTACCACAGAAAATAAAGAAGTTATAGCCATATTTTGAAAATCGCATTTTCTTGTTTTTTTAAGATAACGTTGAAACGATGCGATATTCAAATTTTTTGTAAATGAATTATTAATATTCGAAAAAATCTCTACTACTTTGTCCATTTAACCGACTTTCTATCTCCAATAATAACAGAGATACCCATACAGTCCAACGTCAAATGGGACACTCTGTATACAGGGTGATTCACTACTCGTGCCACCCATTTATCTCGAGAACGCGTTATCGTACATGGCCGAAATAAAAAATTTTATTACCAAAGTGAACCTAAAAAATCCATTGGTGAACTTATTTTTTTCCGGAACAACCCGGAACTATCCGGAACCGGAGGTTACTTTGTTTTTTTAAATGGCAACATAGGTCGAGTTTGGTATGCTTTGATAGGTCTTTCAAAAACAAATAACTTTTATTAAAATATTTTTTTAATATTTTTCATAGTTTAGAATTTATTCGAAAAACAAAAAAAAAATGTTAAAAAATGTAAATAAAAATTATTGCATATTTTAAAGAATTTTATAAATTTATAAACTCTTTCTACAAATTCTAATGTTTTACCAACTTCATAGAATATTCTTCAAATGTTACTTTATTATGTAGTAATTATAGAAATAAATATACAGGGTGATTCAGACTACCCATTTATCTCGAGAACGCGTTCTCGCACATCACAAAAATAAAAAACTTAATTACTAAAGTGAACCTAAAGAATCCATTGGTGAACTTATTTTTTTCCGGAACAACCCGGAACTATCCGAAACCGGAGGTAACTTTGATTTTTTAAATGGCAACATAGGTCGAGTTTGGTATGCTTTGATAGGTCTTTCAAAAACAAATAACTTTTATTAAAATATTTTTTTAATATTTTCCATCGTTTAGAATTTATTCGATATACAAAAAAAAATTGTTAAAAAAAGTATATAAAAATTATTGCACATTTTGAAGAATTTTGTTTAAATATGGACAAGTATGATATTTAAAGTTGGTAAAATATTAGAATTTGTAGAAAGAGTTTATAAATTAATAAAATTAATAAAATTCTTCAAAATATGCAATAATTTTTATTTACCTTTATTAACAATTTTTTTTGTTTTTCGAATAAATTCTAAACTATGGAAAATATTTAAAAAATATTTTTATAAAAGTTGTTTGTTTTTAAAAGACCTATCAAACCATACTTATATTTTTCCGAAACAACCCGGAACTATCCGAAACCGGATATCACTTTGATTTTTTAAATTGCAAAATAGGTCGAGTTTGATGTGGTTTGATAGGTTTTTTCAAAATAAACAATTTTTATTAAAATATTTTTTTAATATTTTCCATACTTTAGAATTTATTAGAAAAGCAAAAAAAAAATTAAAAAAAGTAAATATGTAATAATTATTGCATATTTTGAAGAATTTTGTTGAAATATGGACAAGTATGATATTTAAACTTGGTAAAACATTAGAATTTCTAAAAAGAGTTTATAAATTTATAAAATTCTTGAAAATATGCAATAAATTTTATTTACTTTTTTTAACAATTTTTTTTTGTTTTTCGAATAAATTCTAAACTATGGAAAATATTAAAAAAATATTTTAATAAAAGTTATTTGTATTTGAAAGACCTATCAAACCATATCAAACTCGACCTATGTTGCCATTTAAAAAATCAAAGTTACCTCCGGTTCCGGATAGTTCCGGGTTATTCCGGAAAAAAATAAGTTCACCAATTGATTCTTTATGTTCACTTTGGTAATTAAGTTTTTTATTTTAGTGATGTGCGATAACGCGTTCGCGAGATAAATGGGTGGTCTGAATCACCCTGTATACAGGGTAAGTCAGACCACCCGTAACAGTCCTTTATCTCGAAAACAGTTTGTCGCGCAGAGATAGAATAAAAATTTTAATTACCAAAGTGAACTCAAAGAATCCATTGGTGCACTTATTATTTTCCGGAACAAACCGGAAGTGCCCGGAACCGGAGGTAACTTTGATTTTTTAAATGGCAACATAGGTCGAGTATGGTATCGTTTGAAAGGTCTTTTAAAAAGAAACAACTTTTATTAAAATATTTTTTTAATATCTTGCATAATTAACAAATTAAACGAAAAAACATAAGCAAACAAGTGACAAATGGTTTCTTAAATTATGGAAAAATTAAAGCATTACCATCATCCTTAATAAGGGTAAAGGTAGAGGCAATTATGAATTTTAAATGTAAACTTGTAACTTTTGCATTTTTCGTTTCGCTTGATAAAAATAATCAACTTTTTTAGGTTATGTATTTTCCTTAATTCAAAAAATAAAAAAAAGTTGATTATTTTTAACGAATAAAGCGAAAATAACTGCAAAATAGAGTTTCAATTTAAAAAAATCTCTCTTGCCCATTTTCCGATGATGGTAACGATTTAATTTTCCCTTTAAGAGACCAATGGTCACTTATTTGCATATTTTTTTCGTTTAATTTGTTAATTATGCAAGATATTACATAAATATTTTAATAAAAGTTGTTTCTTTTTAAAAGACCTTTCCAACGATACCATACTCGACCTATGTTGCCTTTTGAAATTTCAAAGTATGGATTCCTTGGTGCACTTATTATTTTCCGGAACAATCCGAATGTGCCCGGAATCGGAAGTTACTTTGAAATTTCAAATGGCAACAGGTCGAGTGTGGTATCGTTGGAAAGGTCTTTTAAAAAGAAACAACTTTTATTAAAATATTTATGTAATATCTTGCATTATTAACAAATTAAACGAAAAAAATATGCAAATAAGTCTCTTAAAGTGAAAAATTAAATCGTTACCATTATCGGAAAATGGGCAAGAGAGATTTTTTTAAATAGAAACTCTTTTTTGCAGTTATTATGCATTTATTCGTTAAAAATAATTATTTTTTTTTTATTTTTTGAATTAAGGAAAATACATAACCTAAAAAAATTTATTATTTTTATCAAGCGAAACGAAAAATGCAAATTTACAAGTTTCCTTTTAAAATTCATTATTGCCTCTACCCTTACCCATATTAAGGATGATGGTAGTGTTTTAATTTTTCAATAATTTAAGATACCATTTTTCACTTGTTTGCTTTGATTTTTTCGTTTAATTTGTTAATTATGCAAGATATTAGAAAAATATTTTAATAAAAGTTGTTTCTTTTTAAAAGACCTTTCAAACGATACCACACTCGACCTATGTTGCCATTTAAAAAATCAAAGTTATCTCCGGTTCCGGGCACTTCCGGTTTGTTCCGGAAAATAATAAGTGCTCCAATGGATTCTTTGGGTTTACTTGGGTAATTAAAATTTTTATTCTATCTATGTGCGAGAAACTGTTTTCGAGATAAAGGGCTGTTACGGGTGTTCTGACCCACCCTGTATATCATTCTGTCGACATTTGAGATGTAAAAGCTTATTTTTGTTTTTCATGCAAATGTAAAAAGCTGTAATATGAATTTCCAGCTTCAGTAAAACCTGATTATTGGATAAATACGAAGAAAACGAGATTTTAAACTCGCATTGGAGAATAAAGCGATAAACTTTTCGCGTTATCTAAATCGTTTCTTGCAAAATAGAAGAGTATTTGATGCGACAAATGTGTGATGATAATAAAAGTTTTACTAAAGAAGTATTTGTTTGCTTTAGTGCATTGATATCGTTTATTGCTCCATGTGGCTTAAAGTTTTGACCTAAATTTTGTAGAATTGTAATAAATTGTAGAAATTGAGAGTAAATTCATGAAGAATGGTTCAACTTTCTGCAATTGCAAGAAGTTGGGTGCAAAAAATTCCCAAATGTGTTAATTATTCAAGAAGGTGTGACGACATAAATACAAATCCTCTCTGGTGTCGCCATTGCAATAAAAATGAACGCGACGAGCGTTATGACAACAAAGCTGTTCAAAATATTAAATTACAATTGTGAAACGGCTTCCTTAGTAAAAAGTGTTACATTTCTTTAAACGGACGACCAACAATTATTTTGCATGCTTGCACGTAACTTCAATTTCACTCAAAAAATCCAATAAATCCACCAACAAAGTGTTCAAATTTAATGTTGTAGAAGTCATAAGCTTATTGCTTAAGCACAACCAAACATGAATCATTTTATGTTAAAGGCATGTGCCATAACAAAATATGTGTCATAAAATTTAAAATTGTCTAGATGTATGTATTTTGAAATTTGCTTGATATTTGCGGTTTTGGGCATAATTTTTTAAAATTTCTTTTTTTGGTACAAAGAAGTGTCTTCTTGCTACCAATTTCTTATTTTTTTTGTTTTTTTATGTTAAACCAATTAGTCATACGGCAGGTGTAAATCGGGCTCTTTATAAAAAATGTTCGCTTAGTGGCGTTTATAACACAGATAAAAAACTAATTGAAATAATATTTTTTTTCGAACGCTATCAAGAAGTTAAGGTATAATCGAAGAGTTCACTTTTTCGTTTTTTGTTTTAAGTTTATTTTTAAACTTTTTACAGCGCTCCAAAAATTAAGTAAAATTTTATGAAATTTTTAGAACGCCGTAAAAACTTTAAAAATATACTTAAAACAAAAAACGAAATGGCAAACTCTTCGTTTATATCTTAACTTTTTGTTAGCGTTGGAAAAAGAATATTATTTCAATTAGTTTTTTATCTGTGTTGTAAACGCCGCTAAGCGAACGTTTTTTGTAAAGAGACCATTTTACTGCTACCACCGTATGAATATTTGGTTTGACTTACAAAAATAATAAATGAAAAAATTAGTAGCAACAAGACTCTTCTTTGTACCAAAAGAAGAAATTTTAAAAAAGTTATGACCAAAACCACAAATATCAAGCGAATTTCAAAATCATGCACTCAAATTTGCCGACTACTAATTTTTTTAAATTTAAAATTTGCTTAAAAAATTCTGATAATTTTTTTTCCAATTAATTTCTAAGGAAATTCCATGATATTTTTTTGGAATTTTAAAGGATTTTCATATTTATTTATGTTTTTAAACTTTTATTAATTTTTTTTTTACATTTTCTACATTTAAAATGAGGTTAGAATATTTGTTCTACAATTTTCATGATTTTTACAAAATATTTTTAAGTAACTTTCCTCTTTTTATTATTTTTTTTTAATTAAAATTAGCTTTTTTGTATTTTCTTTAAAATTTCAGTTTCATGATTGTAGAAATTACCTATTTACGAATTTTAAACTTAAAACTTTTATTACATTTTTTTTCTTCAAATTTTCTACATTTTAAATGAGGTTAGAATATTTGTTCTACAATTTTCATGATGTTTACAAAATATTTTTAACATTTTAAGTAATTTTACACTTCTTATTATTTTTTTAAAATTAAAATTAGCTTTTTTTGTATTTTTTTTACAATTTCAGTGAAAATCCATAATGTTTCCACCTAAAAATTTTTTTAAACTTTTACTGCATTTTCAATAATTTTGCCCATTTGTTCAAGAAAAGATTTTCATGATTTTAGAAATTACCTATTTACGAATTTTAAACTTAAAACTTTTATTACATTTTTTTTTTCAAATTTTCTACATTTAAAATGAGGTTAGAATATTTGTTCTACAATTTTCGTGATCTTTACAAAATATTTTTAACATTTTAAGTAATTTTGCACTTCTATTTTTTTTTATTAAATTAAAATTAGCTTTTTTGTTTTTTTTTACAATTTCAGTGAAAATCCATAATGTTTACACCTAAAAAATTTTTTAAAGTTTTACTGCATTTTCAATAATTTTGCCCATTTGTTCAAAAAAAGATTTTCATGATTGTAGAAATTACCTATTTACGAATTTTAAACTTAAAACTTTTATTACATTTTTTTTTTCAAATTTTCTACGTTTAAAATGAGGTTAGAATATTTGTTCTACAATTGTCATGATTTTTACAAAATATTTTTACATTTTAAGTAACTTTACACTTTTTATTTTTTTTTTTAAATTAAAATTAGCTTTTTTTGTATTTTTTTTTACAATTTCAGTGAAAATCAATAATGTTTACACCTAAAAAATTTTTAAAAGTTTTACTGCATTTTCAATAATTTTGCCCATTTGTTCAAGAAAAGATTTTCATGATTTTAGAAATTACCTATTTACGAATTTTAAACTTAAAACTTTTATTACATTTTTTTTCTCAAATTTTCTACATTTAAAATGAGGTTAGAAAATTGCTGTAAACTGAACTCAAGTGAAGTTCTAACTAATATAATAAAACCTTGATTTTTTTTAAGTTTTATTTACGGTGTTTTAAATTTTTCATTTCAATTTAGTGAGTTTTGCAGAAGTCATATTTTTTATACATTGAAAATGAGCTTAAAAAATTTGTAACTTTTAAAACAATTTTAGAAGGAAGTTCTATAATTTTCAAAAAAGATTTTTAACATTTTACGGAGTTTTACAGCTTTTATCAATTTTCTAAAATTAAAAATGAGCTAAGAAGTTGTTTTTTTAATTTCATTAAAATTCTCTTGAAAATCCATATTTTTTTATACTTAAAAATGTTTTATGACCCCTTTCTTTAATTTTTTCATATTTCTTTTCAATTTTCTTTACATTTAAAATAAGGTTAGAAAATTTCTTTTTTCATTGCAGTTTAGTGGGTTTTTCCGTAGTCATTTTTTATGTATTTACAATAGCTTTGTTCCAACAATGAGTTCTGACCGTCACGTTACACGTTACCGTAACCAAACTACTAGAATCGAGTTTATGCGCTTGCGCTTACTTTTTACCGACTAAAGGGTAACTACTTCTAAAGCTAAGTTTGGTTATAAATTTATTTTTAATTTACCAGTTTGGTGACGGTCAGAATTCGTTGTTGGAACAAAGTTAATGTTCTATGATTTTCAGAAAAGATTATCAACATTTTAAGTAATTTATCCATTTTTAAAAATTAAAATGAACCAAGTTGTTCTCTTTTGTATTTTTTTAACAACTTTCTTGAAGTTTCTGTGAAAATCCATAATTGTTTACACTTAAAAAAATGTTTTCATGTTAATTTTTTAAACTTACTACATTTTCCTTTTTCTTTATTTTTTTAGATTAAAAATGAGTTTAAAAAAAAATCTGGTAATTTTTTTAAAATTTTTAGTTAAGTTTTATGGAAATTTCAGGATTTTTTTTTGCAATTTACAAAAGATTTTCATGACTTTAGTAATTATTTATGGTTTTTAAAACTTTCATTACATTTTAGACAATTATTCACTTTTCTTTTCAATTTTTTTATATTTAAAATGAGTTGATTTGTTGTAAAATTTTCATTACTGAAGTTTTACGGTTTCAATAAAAATCCATGATTTTTTTACAATTTTATTTCCGGTTTTTTTTATTTTTTTTTATATTTAGAATGAGCTTCAAAAATTCTTTCAAATTTTAAAACAATTTTATGGCAGTTTCAACGAAATTCCATGTTTTTTCATGATTTCGGTACTTATTTCTATTTAATAAAACTGAAAACTGAGAAAATTCCATGATTTTTATAGTTTACAAAATATTTTCAAAATTTAAGTAATTATTTGTGTTGAAAACATTTCAAGAACTTCATTGAAGTTGGTTCCAATGATTATGATTTTTTTTACAATTTTACTTACTTTTTTTTAAACTTCCATTGCATTTTGGAGGGTTGCCATTTTTTTTACATTTACAATGAGCTTATAAAATCTTCAATCATTTTTTAACATTTTTCTTGCAGTGAAATTCGATATATTTTTTTCATTATTTAAGTACTTATTTGTGCATAAACAATCGAAAACAGAAAATTTCTTATAATTTTTCAAAATGTCTGGGGAAGTTCTAAGAAAATTCCATGAATTTTTTACAGTTTAAAATAAATTTTCAAAATTTAAGTGTTTATTTGTGATTTTTTTTAAACTTCTGCTAAATTTTAAAGATCTGCACTTTTTTTAAGTTTCTAAAAATAAAATGACGTTAAAAACTACTTGTACATTTTTTCATTGAAGTGAAGTTCCAATAAAAATGTATGATTTTTTTTTATTTAAATGTTTTTAAACATTCATTTTATTTTAGAGGATTTTGCCATTTTACAATTTATTTAAACAATTGAGCTTCAAAAATTTTTTGTAAATTTTTAAAGTTGCAAGTCCAGTTCGATTTTTGTTTAATTTAAGTTCTTATTAGTGTTTAAAGAAATACGATATCTTGTAATCTTTTCAACATTTTTGGGGAAAAAATGTCGTACAAGGACTTCCTGGAATTTCCACGTACTTCTGCTTTGTTTTTGATGCACGTGTATGTTTCATAAAAGATCGAAAATCATCGCTTCCGGAAATTTGTTATGGATTTCGTGAGGAATTCCCAGGATTTCCACTTATTTCCCAGGTCTTCAACATTGTATTTGGTGCAAGTGCACGTTTCATAAAAGTTGGGAAATCATCGTCTACCGAAATTTGTTTGGGTCTTCATGAGGATTTCTTCGAAATTCTCTCAATTTTCACTGACTTCTCCGAAATTTACACGTGTATGTTTCATAATCGTTCGGAAATCATCGTCTTTCGAAATTTGTTTGAGACTTAGTGAGGAATTCCTAAGACTTCCCGGGATTTCCACAGTTTTCTCGGGACTTCAGGTGCATTTTTCACAAAAATTCTTAAATCATCGTCTTCCAAAATTTGTTTGGGATTTTATCAGACTTGTATGTTACATAAAAGTTCAGAAATCATCGTCTTCCGAAATTTGTTTGAGACTTTGTAAGGAATTCCTAAGACTTCCCGGGATTTCCACAGTTTTCTCTGGACTTCAGGTGCATTTTTCACAAAAATTCCTAAATCATCGTCTTCCAAAATTTGTTTACGATTTTATCAGACTTGCATGTTACATAAAAGTTCAGAAATCATCGTCTTCCGAAATTCGTTTGAGATTTTGTAAGGAATTCCTAAGACTTCCCGGGATTTCCACAGTTTCTCGGGACTTCAGGTGCATTTTTCACAAAAATTCTTAAATCATCGTCTTCCAAAATTTGTTTGGGATTTTATCAGATTTGTATGTTACATAAAAGTTCAGAAATCATCGTCTTCCGAAATTTGTTTGAGACTTTGTAAGGAATTCCTAAGACTTCCCGGGATTTCCACAGTTTTCTCGGGACTTCAGGTGCATTTTTCACAAAAATTCCTAAATGATCGACTTCTAAAATTTGTTTGGGATTTTATCAGACTTACATGTTACATAAAAGTTCAGAAATCATCGTCTTCCGAAATTTGTTTGAGACTTTGTAAGGAATTCCTAAGACTTCCCGGGATTTCCACAGTTTTCTCGGGACTTCAGGTGCATGTTTCACAAAAATTCCTAAATCATCGTCTTCCAAAATTTGTTTGCGATTTTATCAGACTTGCATGTTACATAAAAGTTCAGAAATCATCGTCTTCCGAAATTTGTTTGAGACTTTGTAAGGAATTCCTAAGACTTCCCGAGATTTCCACAGTTTTCTCGGGACTTCAGGTGCATTTTTCACAAAAATTCACAAATCATCGTCTACCAAAATTTGTTTGCGATTTTATCAGACTTGCATGTTACATAAAAGTTCAGAAATCATCGTCTTCCGAAATTTGTTTGAGATTTTGTAAGGAATTTCTAAGACTCCCGCGATTTCCACAGTTTTCTCGGGACTTCAGGTGCATTTTTCACAAAAATTCATAAATCATCGTCTTCCAAAATTTGTTTGGGATTTTATCAGACTTGCATATTGCATAAAAGTTCAGAAATCATCGTCTTCCGAAATTTATTTGGGACTGCATTGTGAGTTCCCGGGATTTTCACGAACTTTTCGGACTTCGACATTATTTTTGATACACGTGCTTGCTTCATAAAAGTTCGGAATTCATCTTCTTCCCAAATTTGTTCGGAACTTTATCGGACTTCCTGGGATTTCCACGGACTTTCCGAGACTTCAACATTATTTTTGAACCCGTGCATGTTTTGTAAAGATTCGGAAATCATCGTCTTCTGTAATTTTCTCGGGACTTCATCGGACTTTGTGAGGTCTTCTTCGGAATTCCCGGGATTTTCGTGCAGGTTTCATAAAAGTTCGGAAATCATCGTCTTCTCAAATTTATTCGGAACTTCATCAGACTTCCTGGAATTTCCATGAACTTCCCGAGACTTCAATATTATTTTTTATGCACGTACATACATGTAACGTAAAAGTTTAGTAATCATCGTCTTCCGAACTTTGCTTGGGATTTCCTCGGACTTTCTGATGACTTCCTCGAGCTTCCTTGAGATTTCCTTAAGCCTATACAAGGAATTCTTCGAATGTTGTACCCCTAGAGTAATTTTTTTTATTTTTCTAATTTCCACTACATTTTAAAAGGTTTTGTGCTTTTCTTCGACAATTTACAATGATATAAAAATTATTTATTCAGTGAAGCTTTAAGAAATTTCCATTATTTCTTTAGAATTTGAAGATTCAACTATTATTTATGATTTTTTTTTTAATTTTTCAATCTTCATTTAAATGAGTTTTTTAAATTTTCTGAACATTCTTGATTTTTGAGTTGTAATTGTTTAAGATTTCAGCTTTGTTATGATAAACATGAGACACTAGTCCCTCCAAATTTGCAATTTATAACGATATAAATTAAATTTAGTAAGATTGCAGTTGATTAAAAGCCTAAACAGATGATAATGTGACGCAAGGCAATTATAAGCTGACAAAGCAGTACTTCTTTGAAGTCAACACAGGCGTAATTATATTCTCAGACGAAATAAACTTACATTTTTAGCAACGTAAATTATATAAATTTACATAAGCACATTTTAAATTCAAATCAATTAATCTTACTTCATCATTCAAGAAAGCAAAAAGGCGTTGAATAAGTAGAAACATGACTTTTCAATAATTTAAATATTCTCAAAGAAAATTAACAAACTCAATGCAAGAAAAAAAAACATTTATGTAATTTTTTTATAATGAAATGTGATGGATTTCAAGGGAAGAATATGATTTTAGTGTTAAAATGTGGACTATTGATTAGAATTTCTCTTTTTTTTTTTAGATGTGAAAGGTCACTTATTAACCTGGCGACATTTTCTCGTGAAAGGTCACCAATATTTTTAGTTTTCCAAGTAATAAAGCTCTAAATGTTACTTGTAAGCTTCATTAAGAAGTGTTTGGTGCTTACAACCCTTTTATTCCTTTTTCATCGCGTTTTATTTTTAACACGTGTTATTTTTGGTGCCGTAACAAGACATTTTTCTTGTTCAGAATTCCACAACGTTCCAGGCGATGATTCATAAATTAATCCCAGAGCTGAAAGCTGAAAAGTAAATAAACATTCGGTGCTCAACATTTCGGGTTGTAATTGATGTACACAAGCTTCAAAATTTAATATCGTGTATAAATACCTTTTTAAATACCACCACACATTAATCAAGAGGAATTTTTAGAAAAACATCAATTTTAAATGAAAGTTGTTAGAAATAACATCAAAAAAGATCCTAATTTGACGTTTCACAAATATTTTACCGGCGAGATGTTAGCAATAAAACTTCCAGCAATAGAAATTTTACATGTAATTCTCCATAAGAGGTAAGAGGAAAAATGCTTTCTTTTGAGTGGTCAAACTTTTTTATGGGATAATCAAATCTGATAATATAATTGATTGTTATTATTCGAAATTTCTTGAAATTTGCAGCGTAGAGTTTTATTGCCAGTTCGATTACTAATTAAATCCTAACGAACAAGAAAAGTGATATATACACCTGGATTCAGAATTAAATTATCTATCTTTGGGTGTAATTAACTTTTTTATGCAACGCGTGCAGAAAAGTCTATTCACTTTTAAACATAACTTTTTATTGAAAAATGTCATAAAAAGTAAGTTTTTTGCGTTTTTTTGATTAAATCGAAACGAACGAGCAAAACCACCTACATCACGATAATCTACAGGAAAAATGCTTTCTTTTGAGTGGTCAAACTTTTTTATGGGATAATCGAATCAGAAAATACAATTGATTGTTATTATTCGAAATTTCTTGAAATTTGCGGCGTAGAGTTTTATTACCGGTTCGATTGCTAATTAAATCCTAACGAACAAGAAAAGTGATATATACACCTGGATTCAGAATTAAATTATCTATCTTTAGGTGTAATTAACTTTTTTATGCAACGCGTGCAGAAAAGTCTATTCACGTTTAAACATAACTTTTTATTGAAAAATGTCACAAAAAGTAAGTTTTTTGCGTTTTTTTGATTAAATCGAAACGAACAAGCAAAACCACCTACACCACGATAATCTACAGGAAAAATGCTTTCTTTTGAGTGGTCAAACTTTTTTATGGGATAATCGAATCTGATAATACATTTGATTGTTATTATTCGAAATTTCTTGAAATTTGCAGCGTAGAGTTTTATTGCCGGTTCTATTGCTAATTAAATCCTAACGAACAAGAAAAGTGATATATACACCTGAATTCAGAATTAAATTATCTATCTTTGGGTGTAATTAACTTTTTTATGCAACGCGTGCAGAAAAGTCTATTCACGTTTAAACATAACTTTTTATTGAAAAATGTCATAAAAAGTAAGTTTTTTGCGTTTTTTTTAATTAAATCAAAACGACCAAGCAAAACCACCTACACCACGATAATCTACAGGAAAAATGCTTTCTTTTGAGTGTTCAAACTTTTTTATGGGATAACCGAATCTGATAATATAATTGATTGTTATTATTCGAAATTTCTTGAAATTTGCGGCGTAGAGTTTTATTACCGGTTCGATTGCTAATTAAATCCTAACGAACAAGAAAAGTGATATATACACTTGGATTTAGAATTAAATTATCTATCTTTGGGTGTAATTAACTTTTTTATGCAACGCATGCAGAAAAGTCTATTCACTTTTAAACATAACTTTTTATTGAAAAATGTCATAAAAAGTAAGTTTTTTGCGATTTTTTGATTAAATTGAAACGAACAAGCAAAACCAGCTACACCACTATAATCTACAGGAAAAATGCTTTCTTTTGAGTGGTCAAACTTTTTTATGGGATAATCGAATCTGATAATATATTTGATTGTTATTATTCGAAATTTCTTGAAATTTGCAGCGTAGAGTTTTATTGCCGGTTCGATTGCTAATTAAATCCTAACGAACAAGCAAAGTGATATATACACCTGGATTCAGAATTAAATTATCTATCTTTGGGTGTAATTAACTTTTTTATGCAACGCGTGCAGAAAAGTCTATTCACTTTTAAACATAACTTTTTATTGAAAAATGTCATAAAAATCTACAGGAAAAATCCTTTCATTTGAGTGGTATTGCTAAAAGTTTTATTGCTAACATCTCGCCGGTAAATATTTTTCTTCTACCTATAATTTCAATGTTTTTGCATGTAATTGCAGAATTATTTAGAAATTTAATGATTAAATGGGTATGATTTGTTTTTTTTGCGTGGGTTTTGATACACCCAGTATATTATCATCAAAATACTGTTTTTAGTGCTTCTAATAAACGAGCAAACTATAAACCTGACCTTTATTTATACCGAGCTAAATGGGTTAAAGATAATTCGCTTTTGTTCAATTTTCTTGTATAAATGTTTATAACTGATATAAAATGGTCGCAACTGAAACTTATTTGCACAATTTATGGTGATTTTCATGAATAAAATTTTGGAATTGGTGTCCTTTATTATTGTTTATAGAAATGGTTTAATAAACAAGCATGAAGGAAGTGAAACAAATTGCATTTCTAACCCAAAAAAGTTGAAGCATGATTATAATAATTATTATTCCCCGAAAGATTTAAAAACTTAATAATATATTTTGTTGATCCAAACGCTTTTTTGCGCAGCGGTTGTTTAGTAATTAGTAATTAATAATTAATAACATATAATTTGGTATTCTAGGATAGTGACGCAGTTAATTTAAAATAACGGAGCCCCCGAAAAAATAAGCACAAGCGCCTACACGTGTTGTTAATAAATTATTTTATATGGAATATGCGAATATGGGAGCGAAAATAAAACCAGTATGTTTAATAAAACAATAAATGCCGCGTGTAGGCTACTTCGTGTTGTTTTGACCGCCCCAGTGGCTTTTGTTTTAATTGGCTCGGCTTAATTGGCCGCTTAATTAACTTTAATTGGCACGAAAATGAAGGAAAAAAGTTTAAAAGGCTGTGGGGATAACATAGTTTCATTAAATTGTTCAATTTTCCCATTATTCGTTTATCTCGAGCAACTCAACCCAGCTTGAATTCGGCTTGGCTTGACCTCTACCATTTGAAGTACATGTAAAAGGTCAAATCAAGCCCGAATTCAAGCTAAACGTAGTCATAATCATCATTTATTTACTCAAAAATAAAGGAAGGAGAAATTAGTGGAAACCAACATTTTTGATGGTTAAAATTTCATGCGTTGTTATGAAATTTATGTAAATTACTTGATAAAAAAAACTAATTTTTTTAAACAATTTTCGGTATTTTTAAAGGTTTTCCAAGAAAGTTTAACTTTTTTTAGTTATCAGTTATTATTTACACTCCAACCTTGCTCTGATTACATTTTTAATACTTAAACGAAATTATTTGAATTATAATTGCATAAATTATAATTATTACCACGAGGCTTTCCAAGAAATTTTTGATTACAAATTCTTTTAAGGTAAATGACATAATTTAAACATATTAAACACCTTTTGTTGTTGGTTTATCCATATTTTAAGCCATAAATTTAAATAATAAAATTTATTTATCAGGATATAATTAGGAATATTATTTTTAAACCACCCAATGCAAATTTTAAAATAAAATTGATAAAACTGAATTTTCCAACCCAATTTATGGAGATTAGTGAACAAAATTCTTTTAGAAATTTGCGTTTTTTAAGGCAAACTTGTCCAAAAATTTCAATCGATTGCAAATTTCTTAAACTAACTAAAAATCATAATATTTTCGAAGAAGAAACCTCGCGAAGCTCTAATGTAGGGACTTAAGACTAAAATTTCTTAAAAATTTGATTTTTTTATTTGGCAAAATTGGGCACAATTGGATTTTAATACCTTAATTATTTGTCAAATTGCAAAAAACAAACTCAAAATCATCAACAAAATATATTTTGTATTTTATTCACTTTTTTGAGACTTTAGTTGGAAAAAGTTTAATAACTTTTTTATTTTTATAAACATTTTTACAAAATTTTGTACAATCGTGTATGGTACTATCATTTATCAGTGTTGCAATTTTCGGCGGAAAATTCTAAGAAAAACTTGAGGAAATCGTCGATTTTTTGAATTATTTGTATTTTATTCACCTTTTTAGGACTTTAGTTGGAAAAAAATTAATAACTTTTTTATTTTTATAAACATTTTTATAAAATTTTCTACAATCGTGTATGGTACTATCATTTATCAGTGCTACAATTTTTGGCACGAAATTCCAAGAAAAACTTGAGAAAATCGTCGATTTCTTGAATTATTTTGTATTTTATTCACCTTTTTGGGACTTTAGTTGGAAAAAGTTTAATAACTTTTTTATTTTTATAAACATTTTTACAAAATTTTGTACAATCGTGTAAGGTACTATCATTTATCAGTGCTACAATTTTCGCCGGAAAATTCCAAGAAAAACTTGAGAAAATCGTCGATTTCTTAAATTACTACCGGGCTGAAGTTACATTTGAATGCATTCACTTTTACATTCATATTTTTTTTAGAAAAAAGGGCTCATTTTTTTTATATTTTGTTACAAATACAGTCCTTAGTGAAACTACTTAAAAAGTTTTTTCAAAATCAGACAAGGAGTCAAGAAATTAAAAAAAAAATTAAGAAAATAGTCACTTTTTCAGATTTTATTTTTTTTTAGCGAAAACAAAATAAAGTAAGGGCTCAATTTTTTTATATTTTGTTACAGATACAGTCTTTAGTAAAACTGCATAAAAAGTTTTTTCAAAATCAGACCATGAGTCAAAAAATTTAAAAAAGAATGAAAATAATAAGTCACTTATTCAGATATTATTTTTAATTATATTTATTGATACATTTAGAGATTATACCTCATAAAAACTCAATTACTTATTAATTTTATCTTTACTAAAGACTATAGCATGTATTCAGCGACCGTGATGAAAATTTTAGAGGCGTCATTAAAGTTAATCACGTCTTTAAGAAAATATTTCTTATGAAGAAATATTTTTTAATCACGTGATTAACGATGACGACGTCTCTAAATTTTTCATCACGGTCGCTAAATACACCCTTGTATCTGTAACAAAATATAAAAAAATTGAGCCCTTACATTTTTTTGTTTTCGATAAAAAAAAATAAAATCTGAAAAAGTGACTATTTTTTTAAATTTCTTGACTCCTGGTCTGATTTTGAAAAAAGAATTTATGCAGTTTTCTAAAGACTGTATCTGTAACAAAATATAAAAAAATTGAGCCCCTACATTTTTTTGTTTTCGCTAAAACAAAATAAAATCTGAAAAAGTGACTATTTTCTTAATTTTTTTAAATTTTTTGACTCATGGTCTGATTTTGAAAAAACTTTTTATGCAGTTTTTCTAAAGACTGTATCTATAACAAAATTTAAAAAAATTGAGCCCTTTCATTTTTTTGTTTTCGATTAAAAAAATTAAATGTGAAAAAGTGACTGATTATTTTCATTCTTTTTTAAATTTTTTGACTCGTGGTCTGATTTTGAAAAAACTTTTTATGCAGTTTTACTAAAGACTGGATCTGTAACAAAATATAAAAAAATTGAGCCCTTACATTTTTTTGTTTTCGATAAAAAAAATAAAATCTGAAAAAGTTACTATTTTTTTAATTTCTTGACTCCTGGTCTGATTTTGAAAAAACTTTTTCTGTAGTTTTACTAATGACTGTAACTGTAACAAAATGTAAAAAAATTGAGCCCTTACATTTTTTTGTTTTCGATAAAAAAAATAAAATCTGAAAAAGTGACTATTTTCTTAATTTTTTTTTAATTTCTTGATTCCTTGTCTGATTTTGAAAAAACTTTTTATGTAGTTTTACTAAAGACTGTATTTGTAACAAAATATAAAAAAATGAGCCCTTACATTTTTTTGTTTTCGATTAAAAAAATTAAATGTGAAAAAGTGACTGATTATTTTCATTCTTTTTTAAATTTTTTGATTCATGGTCTAATTTTGAAAAAACTTTTTATGTAGTTTTACTAAAGACTGTATCTGTAACAAAATATTAAAAATTGAGCCCTTACATTTTTTTGTTTTCGATAAAAAAAAATAAAATCTGAAAAAGTGACTATTTTCTTATTTTTTTTTTAATTTCTTGACTCATGGTCTGATTTTGAAAAAACTTTTTAAGTAGTTTTACTAAGGACTGTATTTGTAACAAAATATAAAAAAATTGAGCCCTTACATTTTTTTGTTTTCGCTAAAAGAAATAAAATCTGAAAAAGTGACTATTTTTTTTAATTTCTTGACTCCTGGTCTGATTTTGAAAATACTTTTTATGCAGATTTACTAAAGACTGTATCTGTAATAAAATTTAAACAAATTGAGCCCTTATATTTTTTTGTTTTTGATTAAAAAAATTAAGTGTGAAAAAATGACAGATTATTTTCATTCTTTTTTAAATTTTTTGACTCAAGGTCTGATTTTGAAAAAACTTTTTATACAGTTTTACTAAAGACTGTATCTGTAACAAAATATAAAAAAATTGAGCCCTTACATTTTTTTGTTTTCGCTAAAAAAATTAAAATTTGAAAAAGTGAATATTTTCTTAATTTCTTGACTCCTTGTCTGATTTTGAAAAGACTTTTTATGTAGTTTTACTAAGGACTGTATTTGTAACAAAATATAAAAAAAATTGAGCACTTACATTTTTTTGTTTTCGATTAAAAAAATAAATTCTGAAAAAGTGACTATTTTCTTAATTTTTTTTTTCAATTTCTTGACTCCTTGTCTGATTTTGAAAAAACTTTTTATGTAGTTTTACTAAGGACTGTATTTGTAACAAAATATAAAAAAATTGACCCCTTACATTTTTTTGTTTTCGATGAAAAGAATAAAATCTGAAAAAGTGACTATTTTCTTAATTTTTTTTTATTTCTTGACTCCTTGTCTGATTTTGAAAAAACTTTTCATGCAGTTTTACTAAAGACTGTATCTGTAATAAAATATAAAAAATTGAGCCCTTACATTTTTTTTGTTTTCGCTAAAATAATAAAATCTGAAAAAGTGACTGATTATTTTCTTTCTTTTTTTTAGATATTTTGACTCTTGGTCTGATTTAAAAAAAAAACTTTTTATGCAGTCTTACTAAAGACTGTATCTGTAACAAAATGTAAAAAAATTGAGCCCTTACATTTTTTTTTTCGCTAAATAAAATAAAATCTGAAAAAGTGACTATTTTCTTAATTTTTTTTTTAATTTCTTGACTCCTTGTCTGATTTTGAAAAATCTTTTTATGTAGTTTTACTAAGGACTATTTTGTAAGAAAATATAAAAAAATTGAGCCCTTTTTTCTAAAAAAAAATATGAATGTAAAAATGAATGCATTTAAATGTAACTTCAGCCCAGTAAATTACTTTTGTATTTTATTCACCTTTTTGGAACTTTAGTTGGAAAAAATTTAATAACTTTTATTTTTATGAATATTTTTATAGTACTATCATTTAACAGTGCTACAATTTTCGGCGGAAAATTCCATGAAAAAAATCGTCGATTGTTTGAATTATTTTGTAGTTTATTCAACATTTTGGGACTTTAGTTGGAAAAGATTTAATAACTTTTTTATTTTTATAAACATTTTTACAAAATTTTGTACAATCGTGTATGGTAGTATCATTTATCAGTGTTACAATTTTCGGCCGAAAATTCCAAGAAAAACTTGAGAAAATTTTTATGGTAAAATCGCTTGGTATTGAACAAAATTAATTCAAATAATTTGAATTATAATTTATTATAACCGAACGAGGCTTTCCAAAAAATTTTTGATAACTTATTCTTAAGAGACACTTAAAATTTTAAACAACCTTTTGTTACTGCTTTATCCACGGTTCGAGCCATAAATAATAAAATTTAAATTTTGCATTGATAATAAAAAAGTGGCCTATTTTTTTTGAAATCACCTCGTAAATTATATCACATTACATTTTTGTGGTTGAATTTACACTCGTGTTTCACCATCGATTTTTGTTATATAAATTTTCATTTCCACACTAATTTTTATAATTCTAATTATTTAAATTAACTAATGGTAATATTTGTTTATAATTAAATAAACTCCGTATAAAGCATCTTAAATAAACATTTCCGTTTCGAATCACTTTCGCTTTTCGCTAATAACTCTTAATTACGAATAATGAACTTTCAATTTATGTATGCAAGAATGTGCTTATCACCACTAACTACCTAATTATTCAAAATATTATTATTTAATCCTAAAATAGGTGTGGCTTAATAACGCATTGTGTCGGTGCAGGAAACTATAACAATTTGATTGTCGTGATTATGTGAAGTGTTTTTATTAACAAACTTCTTAACCCTGAGATTAAACAATCAACATGGTGTTTGTGGCCATAAAATCACCCTTTGTTGTAAGGCAGAATTTGAATAATTACAGGCTGAGAGGACGCAACAGATTTTTTGGTATGTTTTTAGTATTTTCCCATTTTTTTACTCCGGAAATTTGCGATTAATAAGACTTTCTCTTGTTTAGTTTATATTAGTCGCTGTTTATTTTTATTATTTTCCATGAGTCACTTTTGGTAAGATAATTTTAATGTTGTTAAATGTTGCATTTATATGACTGTACAATGATCTAAATCTGGTTTATTGGTTTTATTATCAAGTGATTAATTTCGTGATTTCTAAATTTTTTACTAAAATTTTATATCAAATTTATTTAAAAACATCAACATTTCAACTATTTATGCTATTATTACTACCATTAATATTTTTTGCAACAATAAATTTTGTACGCAATTAAAATATTTGTTTATTTTCAAAGCAATTTAAGCTTTACAATGGAATGTAAAAATAATTTGTTTATAAAACTCCAGCTCATAATCTTGAAGTTGAAAAATACACATTTTTTATGATTACTTAAATAATTCTTTATAAAATTGGTGTAACTGTAATATTTAAATTTTTTATTCCTTTCACTGCACAAATGTGTTTTATTTAATCAGTGAGTTTTTAGTTTATTAATAGTTATTATTCCCGAGAATAATTCCACATAATTTATTATTTCATTAAGATTACATTTATCAAATTACGAAGAAAATCATGAAATCAACAGTGGTTTTATTACCTTTTTCAAACTTTTTAATATTTTGATGATTTAATTAGGCAATAAACACTTTTGGTTCGTTAGTCAAAATAAAATTTAATGTAATATTAATGAATATAATTTTACCTGGATTATTGCTTTATTATTACCCATTAATTGCTTCTTTTGCTTCATTTTCAAAGAGATTATCTCTAATTAAACCTTAATCTCTTTTAAGAAGCATACAATATCGCCCTTAAAAACCTTTGAACCCTAATAATTTATTTTTATTATCGTCTAGGAAGTTATTTATCACTACCCACTCATTTCAAGATTTTACTCGTTTAATAGTGGAGCTCTAAAATAATAATAAGAAAAATGTGTTTCAAATATTACATGAGAAAAATTATAAAATCGATTAAATTCTTTTTTGATTTAATCGTTTTTTTCCTCTTCCATTTAATTCAGTGCAGAAATTGTGTTAGGAAATTAATCATAGGTAATTTTATTGTATAATAAGCATGAAGCATGTCTGATAATCACGATTTATATTTTTTACACAAAAATTTGTACCTGGTACCTGTCCCTTCTTGGCACAGTATCCGAATTTATTAAATCCGCATTAAGTTATTTATCAGGATTTAATTGGAAATTATTTTTAAACTTTTCAAATAATGCAGTATTTGTAAACCCTGACATTTTAGATCTGTAATTTTCAAACACAAACAAATTTTAATTAAAAATCAGTTTTTGGAAAAAAGTTATGTACATTCACTAACAAAATTTTAGGTAAAATTCGTCAAAATTGTATTTTAAAGACCTTAAATGTTTCTTAAATTCAAAAAACAGTCAAAACTTGTATAAAAATTTGATCGTTAATAATTTATATTTAAAGTATAAAGAAAGTAGAAAAAAATGAAAAAAAAATAAGTCTCTACGATGCTTCGTTCAAAAGTTATGAATTTTTATATAAAATTTGGCATTCTGGTAAATGAGTAAAGGTGTTTTTTGAAAAATTCATATTTCGCTTAATTGAGAAACAAAAATTCGTACAGATAACTTTTTAAAAATTACCGATATTAACATATTAATTTTTTTAAAATTTATTTATTTTTTAAGGTACATTACCTAAAAAAATTTTGATTTTTTTGAGTTTTTGGGGTGTACAATTTTTTTGGGGGGTGTAAATGGTAAGTGACCCCATAAATTTCATCCATTTTCTGTTATCTTTAATTTGCGGGATCGATTTTGAAAAAATTCCAAAAAAAAATTTTTTAGATTTTTTTTTAAATTTTTTATGGAGATCTGTTTTTATTTTTTTTTCTCGAAAAGTATAAAAGTTACCGGTTTCAAATTTTTACCAAAGGTAAACACCGTGGATAGACGCGTTTTAAAAAATATTTGGTTAAAATCGGTTAAATAGTTTTTTTTGGAAAAAAATCACAAAGTTTTAGCAAAATTTTGATACAAATACGGCTCTGGGCGGCGAAATTTTGAACCATTTTTTTTATTTTTTGTGAATATTTGTAGAGGGGGTTAAGGGGAGAATTTTGAGCCATTAAACGTCACCGTGGTGTTTATAGTTTCGAAGATATTAATTATTTTGTGAAAAGTGAAAAATTACAGAGCGAAATTTTGACTCAAAACGGAGATTTTGCTTATTTTACCTACATTTTCAGTCATAACTCGAAAACAAAAAAAGATAGCGAGGAGATTCTTTTTTTGTCGTAAAGTGGACCTTGAAAGCTTTCAGATAAGGTTTATTAGGTGAGGGTGAATTTAAGGGGCTGATTAAACCGAAACGCGTCAAAAATTGCGACTTTTTTAAATGCGATCTTAAAAAATTATTTTTTCGTTATTTTTTCGAAATTAAAAAAATCCTACGCGTGGGCGATTTTGGTTCCAGGAGTAGATTCGATTGAACTTTTAAAATTGAAAATCGGTTAAAAACTGGCCCGACGGGAGCCACTCACCCCTAATTTCAAAATTTCGACTTAATTTAGGCATAACTTCCGAACCCCTTCGAAAATAAAAATTTCCTACGCGCTACCGGATGTATAAATTATTCTTTTATAAGGCAGTGTAGAAAAATTTCATCATTTTTGGAAATTGTGGGCGCCAGTGGTAGAACCATCCGGCCGCGTTTTGGCGCAATTTTTTGGGCATTTTACGTTCGATTTTTTTTTGAAGCAAAGGGCGAAAATTTAGATGTGTCGATTTTTTTGCTGATAAATATTAATGTAATAAGCAAAATAAAAAATATTTGACCGTAATAGCGGACCCCTATCAAAAGTTACGAATTTTCAAAGTCCGCGTTGAAAAAGCATGAAAAACAATGCGCGATTTGGAGAGCGCCAAAAGTATATAAAAAAATGATATATCAAAAAAAGCGCTCGTCTAAGCAACAATAAATGGAATGCGAATCACGAATCAAAAAACCGCGATTTTTTCACATTAGTGGATCTTGAGATGAGATTCGTGTAGCTTTGCTACTTTTGCCGCCCGAAAAAACGCAAAATTTGCACACTTTGCGTCTCGGCGCCGTGGCGCAACACGGTGCGCCTGGAGACTTAAAATTGGCCACGGTCCATCCTAAGGATGTGAGAATAAATGGGGCCCAATTTCGTCGCTTCCCTTTAAAACCGGGCTGGGGTGCAATTTTTTAAAGTAGATGCCAACGAAAACCGGAAAAAAAGCAGGAAAAATCGACCGACTTTGGAAATTTTTTTCAGAGTGTTAGGGTGCTTGGAAAAATTTGAAATTCAAACCTCGCTTAGAATCGAGAGCCCTCTTCACGCTGCAACTAGAATTTTTAAAATCTCACTATAAAAACTACCCTTTTCGTGGCTCCGCGCAAAACACGTCCGATTTCGGGGTAAAAATACAAAAAGGATCGTATCGTCTTTAGAATCCGGTCCTCTATAACATACTAAAATTTGATGCGATTAGGGGTGTATTTCACACACTTAGGAGATGAATTGGATTTTTCGTTCGGGGTGGAATAACTTTTTTTGGTGCCATTTACACTTTTGAGTTAAAATTTCCTCCTCCATACAAAATTTCAACAGTTTTATGGCAAAATTGATCACTCCATAATTTTAATATCCTTAATTATTTCCCAAATTCCAAAAAAACGAATTCAAAATCCTCTTTTTGAACAAAGAAACTTATGATTTATAATTTTTGGACACTGATGAGCAAATTTCCTTCGGGAACTTGTATATTTAAGGTAAATTTGTGCAAACGTGAGTTATAATTTTCTGAAATTTCAAAAACTACCTGAAAATCATGTTTTCGAAGAAAAAAAACTTTTTGGGTATTGTTTTAAAAACCTCAAGTCATGTTATGTACAAGTTTCATACACTCTTGAGCAAAAATTCAGCTTCATCCGAACTAAAACTCAATTTTAACTTACTAAAATTTATTAACATGCTTTGTATTTATTGTTTTACTAAATGAATTAACTAAATTTGTGTTTTTTTTTTGTTGTAGGTAAACCAGGAATGAATGAGCTTGGGTTGGGGAGTCGGGGCACTGCCAACAGCCCTGATTCCGACTGCAACAGCAACCACCCGGGCTCTGCAAGCATTCTTAGCAATACCTCATCGCAGGACATTGATTTCGTCCAAGATAATTCCGACTACCAATGGTTTCTTGACTACGGGTAAATAATTAAATTGAAAAACCACTAAATATTTAAAATAAATGTTAGTTACAGAGACAACCATCACACAAGCATATTATCTCTACCCGAATCATATGAAGCTGGTGATTTTGGGTACTATGATGCGTTGGCAAAAAATATGGATGCAAACTTGGCCGAGGCTGATATTGAATCATTTCGAACTGAAGATATTCACGCACTTTTAACCAACCTTCCACCAATGTGCACAGATCAATCTAGTGATGAGGTATGTATTTAAAAAAAAATTACAAAAAATTGTATTTTAATTAACTTATTTCTAGAATCAAAGACAAGGTGAATGTTATGCAAGCGTATCAGGTTCAATTATGGGAAAATTCGATTTCGATAGTTCGATGAGCCCACACAGTAGCTCGCAAGGCGAAGAATCGGCAAACTCCACATCCATGTCTATTTGTAAATCTGAATTACTATTCTCACCCGTTAAAGAAACACCAATGCCTGGGGCTAATTTCAGTGTCGATTCACTAGATTGTGATTTATTAAATGAACACGATATTATGCTCACATGCCAGGCTAATAAAGATAACTACACCATTGCCTTCGAAGGATCTGTTACCATGTTTTCCGAAGATAGTGATTATCCTGATGCAGATAAAAGTGAAACTTCTGGCGGTGATGGAAGCGTACATTGGTCTTCAGGTTTAAAAAGTTTAAATCGTATAAAAATTCATGAGGCTTCAATGACGCAATCGGATTCAGGCAGTTTTACCACTTGGAGTAAATTAAAGAAACGTTGCAGTGATAATTATTTGCGTAGGCAACCATCCTCAGGAAATAATAATCAATCAGGAGATGAAATCCTGCATGGATTAACGGATGCTGCGATTAAAAGTCAGAGTATGCCTAATTTGTTTAAACAGAAACAACGCAGAATTTTAAGTAATAATTTATTCACCAGAAGCCCTAATTTAAGCAATAGTTCGGTAAGTACTTTATATTTTATAGAAGCAAAGTATTAAATTATATTATTTAGGTGGAATGTACGATAAAAAGAAGACCTGTTAAAATTTTTGATATCCAGCACCAAGTACAAAGTAGTAGCGGAAGTGGAGGAAGCTTATTATCAGATATGGCCACGTCCATTGATGGTGGCAGTACAAGTAGTGAAAATAACATGAATAAACCGCCCAATTTTAATTTGGTTAAATTATTTATGAAGCAAAAAAGTATAAGTGCTGAAGGTATTTATTTAATAACAAATAATATTAGTTTTATAATAACAAAATTTCTTGTAGGAATGTCAACTGGGCTAGATCACTCATCAGCGAGTGAAAATTGGCCGGCTAGTCAATCGGGAAATAGTAATATATCAGATAAACCTCAACAAGAACAAAAAGATGAAGAAAATCACTTGACTCACCAAAAACTCTCGAGTAATGGTTTAAAAACCTATGATTCAATCATTGAAGAAGAAGAATCAAGAAGCGAATCAGTTGAACAGTTATCGGAAAGTTTAAAATCGGATTCCAATTTCCATAATAACAATTACGCCTTAGAATACGAGGAAGGGGTGAATTTAAAATTAAAATCACGCTCCACCAATACTCAACGCAGCAGTTTCGTATCAAGCAGTTCAAACTCGAGCTTCTCAAAATCGCATAAAAATACGATAATTCCGCTCGCTTTGATGAATAAAAGTATTCAAACCTCAACATTTCTTGATAAAAACGTACCTTATAAACTAAACTGCAATAATGTAAAAGAGGCTGTGAAGGTAATCGAGCCATCGTTTTTAAACAAGCTAAAAAAGGAGGGCGAAGAAGCAGCTAAACCTGTGTATATTTTATACCCGAACTACGTATTACCAAATTTAGATTTCTTGAAAGGTAAGGAAGAAGCTAAAGTAGTTTTAATCCCACAACGCTTGGATAATAAGAAAAATGCGTATAAAAAACGCCCGTTTAGTTGCAACGATTTTGAAACACTCAAGAAAAAAGGTTTTTCCCACGTGCAAGATTGGGATTCCTTAAACTTCCTTTTACCTAGTGAATGTAGGGAAATTTTGGCTGATGTACCTGAAGTGGCGAGGTATATTAAAAACGAGAGGAAGGAAGCGCCATCTTTTGCTCGACGAAAATCAAGACCCTCGAGTTGTGATTGTAACATGTTGGAGCAAACAAATGTTTCAAGTAGTTCTAGCACTGCTACACAACCTAGCTCCGGTTACCGAGGATCATCATCCCAATTAACTGATTCACAAAATAGCCCTGCTGCTCAAACTAATTTTAATCCCTTATTCGTTTATCGATATGATAGTGCAACTAGTTCCGAAACTAGTTTAATGAATAGTGAACGCCAGAAGACCATGGCGCCACCTTTACCCAAGAGAAGTATTAGCCTAGCTCAGGATCCTAAGGTAATTTTAATATAAGCGATATCCCTCTTACGGCCGAATGCGGAATTAATGGGATGACGTCAGAAGTAGGTTAGTTGCTATCATGGTTGCTACCTAATCATCAGTTATCACCACTTTGCATGGACCTACTACTGACGTCATTTTTGGTGGGAAAATTTAATTTGATTCCCTGATGGCGCGTCCACTTCTGAGCATGTACGCGAACGCGGCAAGGCGAGGCAATGCTTTTTCTCCTATCTGTTTCTGCGTCCCACCAAACAGATAGAAGAAAAAGCATTGCCTCGCCTTGCCTCATTCCCGTACGTGCTCAGATGTTGACGCGCCTTAATATTTTGAAATTTTTCTAACCACAAAAACGGTCGATTTTTCGCAACAAAATTTAAAAGGTTTGTTTTTGTTTTAGTTGGAATTTGTGCCGCCCCGTCCTCCTTTACCACGAGGAATTCTGCGTAAAGGAATTGAAAATAAATTGAAAAACAATTCCAAACGTTACAGTATGAGCGAATTGAATGAAAAAATTACACCTACTGAAATTAATAAACGCCATTCAGGTCATGAAGCGTATTTTATCCCCCGACATAAACGTTTGAGTGAAACTGAGGATGAAGGCGTTGATGCTGGAACATCTAGTAGTAGTTTAGATGAGCAAACTGATTTCAGAGCTAACTCACCGTTAATAAAACACGATGTGTTGTTTTCTAACATTAGCACGGATGAATTAGCCCAATTGGAGGAGTTTCTTAAAATGAGTGGAATTTCCACTTCCGAACATGAAAATATCAATGAAGAAAGTATGCTGCAATTAAGATCATACGTTAGCAAATTTTTGTCATTGAAAATTAATCAAGATCCTTCAAGAAAATGTGTTAGTTTCGCTGAAAAAGCTAATGTTACTTCAAAAACTGTAGCTCCCAATAACTCACCAAACGTTTCAGCACTTTTAAACCAAAGACAATACCAGGTAATTAAAATTTCAACATAAATTTATAAAATAATAATTTGTAATTGTATTTCAGACGAAAACTCTGGTAGATATGCCGATTTGCGAGGAAGGTGAATCAACCCCTGAAAGTTGCAATAGTCCTCAACACAAAATTAACCCCAAACAAGTCCTTGTAAATGCTGTTTCGGATTCGGTCGAAAAATTGATCCAAAATTTTTCAACGGCGACTAATCAGGTCGAATTAAATAATTTGGGTGATTCAAATACAAATCCTGCAGGTGCTAAGTTAGCACTTACACATTTATGCCCTGCATTATATGCTGTTTTAAGTGACGGTTTAAAACCATCATTGGAAACATCATTTGGCGCAATTAACAACTCTGTTTGGCAAGTTGTTGAAGCGTCAGCACAACAAGGGCCATTAACTAAGGCGTTAAACGAGTTGGTGATGCGAATTAATGGGGAGGATGTGATAACTGAAGGTCTAGTCAAATTTAACGCGTTCGTGTTTGGGTTGGTTAATGTTCGTTCACTGGATGCTTGGTTTAGTTACTTGAGAACACGTGAAAGCGTATTAAAGAAACATTACTCACCCGATTCTTTAATGCTTATGTCACATACTGGAGGCCCTACTTATCGAGTTTTATTGGATAATTTAATTGCTGCATTGCAGCCACTTGCTCTATTTCCTTTCCAATTTGATTTGCTCTTCGAGTATCGACTGTTACATGAAAGTTTAAAACGAATGGATTCATATCATCAACCGTTAAGTCCTGTACATAATAAGGTAATTATTAGTAAAATGTTATTAATTATGTAATTATTTCATATTTTTAGTCTTGGAAATTTTCATCGCACTCAACTGATGGTGAAGATCCTTCAGTGGCGACTATAATTAATCAAGCTGAAGCAACAACTGACCCTTCGTTACCTGATCTTTTAAATTCATCAGCGTATGCTAAGCCATCAAATCGTTCTGATAAGCAACGCCCTCGCTCCTGTGTGGATCCAGGCGTGCTTTCTAAACCATCTTTTAAACTCGGTGAAGATATTAACATTGCGTTAAAAAGGCGTTGGTCTGGCATTAATTTCAGCTCGAAACTTTACACTGCATACAACCGCTTGGGTAATGAAAATTCTGAAGAAGAATACACCGATAGCTTAGAAAATCCTTACCATCAAAATGAAACGGATCTTGCTGAACAAACTATAGTTGAAGGACCCGAATCTTTAGACTCGAATATCTCTGATGATAAACCGTTAAATGGTAGGAAATTCAAGAAACTGCAGCGTCGTTGGGAGATGTTGAGTGGAAAAGAATCGCAATCACCACCGGAAAGTCCTACACACAAATCTAAAATACCTCGACCGGTTATTTCCCCAATGAAACCTTCAGGAATTCCAGTACCTGTATCACCAACCGGAAAGAAAACCAATTTACCACTTTCAAAAAAAGTCGTTACCCCACCTGGTGGAGCTAGCAAGAAAGTTGCTACCAATGTTGTTAAAGGAAGTCCGGCTAAAAAAGTAAACAGTATTACAAGGTTCGTTTTTAATCGATTTTTAGTATTTCATTATTTAAGTGTTTCTTTTTCAGGACAAGCCGAGTTGATCAAATCGATCATGTTGAAAATAAACATCCAGTTAGACCAAGCAGTCTACCGTATAAACCAATTTCGGCTACAAATAAAAATTCGAAAATTACACCACCGAGGAGAGCTGCTTCAACATCGATTAATAGAAAACCAACAGTTACAACTAAAACCTTGCCAAAGTAAGTAAGTGTTTTGCGCGCAATTTGTCAGGCGCTTGTATCGCGAGAAAAACAAATTGAAATTGAAAGCCGCGAAAGGGGCAGTTTTTTTAGTCAGATTTTAAAAAATTCCGGTTGCATCGTGAAAAGGGATGTCGTTTCTAAGCGAGGTTCGAATTTCAAATTTTCCCAAGCACCCTAACACTCTAAAAAAAATTTCTAAAGTCGGTCGATTCTTCTTGCTTTTTTTCCGGTTTTCGTCGGCGTCAACTTTAAAAAATCGCACTCCAGTCCGGTTTTAAAGGGAAGCGACGAAATTTGGCCCCATTTATTCTCACATCCTTAGGATAGACCGTGGCCATTTTTAAGTCTCCAGGCGCAACCGTGTTGCTCCACAGCGCCGAGACGCAAAGTGTACAAATTTAACGTTTTTTCGGGCGGCAAATGTACCAAATCTATATGAGTCTCATCTCAAGATCCACCAATGCGAAAAAATCGCGGTTTTTTGATACGTAATCCGCATTCCATCTATTATTGTTTAGACGAGCGCTTTTTTTAATATCTTATTTTTCTATGTACTTTTGGCGCTCTCGAAATCGCGTATTGTTTTTCTTGCTTTTTCGACGCGGAATTTGAAAATTCGTAACTTTTGATAGGGGTCGCCTATTACGGTCGAATATTTTTTATTTTGCTTATGATACTAATATTTATGAGCAAAAAAATCAACACTTCTAAATTTTCGCCCTTTGCTTCAGAAAAAAATCGAACGTAAAATGTTCAAAAAATTGCGCCAAACGCGGCCGGATGGTTAAACTACTGGCGCCCACAGTTTCCAAAAATGATTAAATTTTTCTACACTGCCTTAGCCTTATAAAAGAATAATTTCTACATTCGGTAGCGTGTAGGAAATTTTTATTTTCGAAGGGGTTCGGAAGTTATGCTTAAATAAAGTCGAAATTTTGAATTTAGGGGTGAGTGGCTCCTGTCGGGCCATTTTTTAACCGATTTTCAATTTCAGTCGAATCTACTCCTGCAACCAAATTTTCCCACGGATAGGGTTTTTTGAATTTCCAAAAAATAACTCAAAAATATTTTTTTTAAGATCGCATTTAAAAAAATCGCAATTTTTGACGCGTTTCGATTTAATCCAGCCCTCAAATTCTATTTCACCCTCACGTAATACACCTTGACTGAAATCTTGAAAGGTCCACTTTACGACAAAAAAAGAATCACTTTGCTATCTCTTATCGTTTTTGAGTTATCACCGAAAATGTAGCTAAAATAAGCAAAATCTCCGTTTTGAGTCGAAATTTCGCTCTAAAATTTTTTACTTTTCACAAAATAATTAATATCTTCGAAACTATAAACACCACGGTGACGTTTAATGGCTCAAAATTCTCCCCTTAACCCCCTCTAGAAGTATTCACAAAAAATAAAAAAAATGGTTCAAAATTTCGCCGCCCAGAGCCGTCTCTGTACCAAAATTTTGCTAAAACTTTGTGAATTTTTTCCAAAAAAACTATTTAACCGATTTTAACCCAATATTTTTTAAAACGCGTCTTTCCGCGGTGTTTACCTTTGTTAAAAATTTGAAACCGGTAACTTTCATACTTTTCGAGAAAAAAAAATAAAAACCGATTTCCATGAAAAATATTATATCTAAAAAATTTTTTTTCGAATTTTTTAAAATTTACCCCGTAAATGAAAGATGATAAAAAATGGATGAAATTTAGGGGGTCACTTGCCCTCTACAAAACCCAAAATAAATTTTACACCCAAAAAACTCAAAAAAATCAATTTTTTTTTAGGTAATGTACTTTAAAAAATTATTAAAGTAAACCAAGCCTTCGTAAATTATGAAAAATAAAATTATCCACTCAGTTTTTTAGCTTCCTGTAATTTTAACACTTTGTAGCTTATTTAAAAACGCTCAGGTCTTCTCCATTGGAAAATCATTGCAATCAGGGCCGAATTTGTACTAAAATTTTCAAAAATTTTGGATTTTTTTCAAATTCAATTTTAAAATTAAAAAAAAAAACGTAATAAATCTATTTATTTTAGGGTGGTGAGGACTTTGTCACATCGTTTACCCTCAGAGAGCGGTCATTTGTCGTATAATGAAGGTGAAAAGCTGAAGGTGGTTTTGGAAGTGGATGAGAAGTGGCTGCTTTGTTGTAGAGGAACACAGAAAGGTTTGGTTCCGAGATCGGCTGTAATAGCAGATCAGAGTCGCTTTTGAAAGCCTTTAACTTAAAATAAATGAAACAAAGGCTTCCACTATATAAAGTTTCCTTTGCTGACTGGGAATTGTGATTAGTTTTAAATTAAAGCTCTCATTAAATAAATGTGACTATTTTTAGTATTATAATTTTGATAAATTGTTGCTTATTGCTGTTATGAATTGAAGAGAATATTTTTAAGCCGAATTCATTTATTTATTTAATCGAGATTTAAATTTTGTTGTACTTAAGAAGCTTTACTTTTAGTGACTAATTTCCTCTTGTATACTTATTTATCTTGAATATCTTGATTTTCTTTGGTGGTGGATTGTTTTATCAATTTTCTTGTACTAATTTAACCTACCCTTGTATTTCCAACCCAACTCTAACGACTCTTGGGGAAAATTGATAAATTTAAAACAAATCCCTTCATTATAACTAAAATAAACCCATCCAAATATACCTTCCGATAATAATACTTTTTAAGGGATTGGTTTTTTAGTTTATTTATAAAATAATTACTATGAGTATATTTTTTGATACTTATTATGTAATTATAATATGCACTTATTTACGCACCACTGTGGAAAATTTTAAGTTCATGCATTTTTATTATTATGTATATTTTTTGCACAGAGCTTGCATGGGCTCGGTATTCTAGATAATACCCCAGTTCCAATTTAGATGCTCTAACCTTCTCTTTTTATTCCTTTACTAACATTTTACTAATTTAAAAATTGTGATAAATTTGTTTCTTTCAAACAAAAGGTATTAAAACTAGATAAGTAAATGTTAGGTAATTAATATTCTCATTTTGTAAGAAATATACCTATACAACCAACTGATATATCATGACCGTTGTGTATTAAAGAGGCCTTTATATATGTAAAAAATTAATGCATATTTTTGCGATGTTTCCCTAAGTTATAAACCAAATCCAGTCATACCACAATTACCACACCCATTTTTTTATTAAACAACACTATTTCTACCATTTGCGCCCAAAACTTATATGTATATATATGCTTCTTGTGATTTTGTAAATACATGAACCAAAGCTAAGACTTTTCGAACGATCGATTGTTTAATATTAATTTCTAATATTTTTTTAGGGAAGAATTTATGTTTTGTTTAGGGTTATTTAAGACGGTGCCATTTTTCTTTCTAAGTTTTTTTTTCGATTCGAGGTTCGAGGTATTAGACAATTAATTTGTTTTCTGTAAACAAATGTTGTTTCTTATGTAAAATATATTGTAATATTTATAGTAGTGTTTAGACATATTATTTAGTGTTTTAAATGATAGTCATTTCAACTTATTATTAGTCATTTAATAAAATACTAATAAAGTAAATTATATCGTTTTTTATTTTTTTCCTGAAATTACTACCTAAATAGTTGCCATGAAAGAAATAACCTGATTAAAAAGTTCATCAAGTAAAATTTTCCATCCAGCCTTTGGTTTCTTTGTTTTGGTATCTGGATGAAATTTAAAGACAAAATCTAAAGAATACTTGTTTCTAATAAAATAATTGATATAAAAAAAATTACAGGAATCCCAAAAATCACTAAAATTTTGAACTTTTAAACCAGTGGTAACACACCAAAAATTAGTATTTCTTAAAATAAATTTTCAAAAAAGTCCTGTGGGTAAATAAATTCTTAAATAAGCCTATTTTATAGGAAATTCTCTAAATTTTATAATGGAACTAATTTTGTAAGTCTAGTTTTAGTGTAAATGTCATTTTTTGGCGTTCAAAATGCATACAAAGTTTTCATCAAAAACGTCAGTTTAAATAAAAGCGTTAAAAAATTTAAAATGGGATTTCAAAAAAGTCGTCATCGTGAATTTTATTTTTTAAATGGTCCATTTTATAAAAAATTAACCAAATTTTATAATAAATCTTATTTTATAATCATGTCTTGACTATAAATACCCAATTTTAGGTCATTAAAGTACGATTACAAAATTCCCCAAAAAATAACTTTAACTTCAATTGGTTATATTAAATTTATTTTTGGACACATGATTAATTTTAGACTTTCGTATTATAGAATATACCCTAATCTTTAATTTATACTCAAAAATTTTGTTATTATTTTATCGAAACTAACAGTTTTTAAGTTTTTAATCAAATTTTTAGAATTTTTTTTATACACAAAAATGAGTATTTTTATAATCAATTTTCAAAAAAGGTCCTATGAGAAAAATATTACTTAAATAAGTCTATTTTATAGGAAATTTTCTAAATTTGTTAATGAAACTAATTTTGTAAGTCTAACTTCAGTGGAAATGTCATTTTTTGGGCGTTCAAATTGCTGTAAAATTTTTATCAAAAAAATCATTTAAATTAATTTAACTTAATTTATCCATCATGATTCATTAAAAAACCTCATGCCCCCCACCCCCCCCCAATTTTAGTAGGTAATTAGAAATTATACAATCAAAAATAGCAAGTCACTAAAATGTGCTTTGAATTTATTTTTTAATTTCGCAAAATTAATTTCCCGACCTTTTCGTAGATTTTGGGTAATTAGTACTTACAGTCAAAAACGAATTATTTCTCTGTGATTAGTAATTTAGAAGTTACAGCTATTTTTGTTTTTTGTAACTCCTACAAGTACAAACTACAAAGCCATTTTTTGATTTTTTGTTCTTCACAAATTCAACAAACTCGAACTTATATGACCAGATTTTTAAAGTTTTCAACTTTATAATCATTGACGATGTTTTGTTGGTGGCATAATAAAGAACTCTAACCTGACTGATAAAAGGCCGACGTGAACAAAATACCAAACGATAAAAGGCCTACTATATTGTTCGGTTTTTAATCTTTCAGCCTTTTATTCACGTTTTATTCCTGAGGTGGGATTTTGTTTCTATCTTGATATATGATAAATATCAAGATAGAAACAAAATGTCACCTCTGGTTTCGAGAGCTCCCCGTCACCTGAGATGCAACTGTGGTAAGAAGTACATTGCCATTATCAATTCTTGGACAGGGCAAATGTCCTGCTTAATAGGTTCGGCATTTTTTTGCAACCGCACCCTGGATTCTGTGTGGCATGGTACCAAGGCTTCTGTCTCATGGTAGGAGTGGAGATCTTCGACGGCTGGCGGTATGATAAATCCAGAAAACCGTACCATACGCAATATCGCAATTTTTCCAGGTCTACACCTTTCTTGAGGAGGACCACCAGGTGAATTGTCAGTGGCTTGCTTGTGTGTAGGTATCAAGGATGATAGATCCTCTGCACAGACTGAAAAACCCGGGTATAGATAAGCACATATTGCATTTTGGACGAGGCATTGCGCTTCATGTTCCTAATGTCCTAGTCAGCCTCTTGCCTATCTCCCCTTTTGTCCCTTTCGGCGTTTAGGGAATCGGCCTTTTGAGGTAGACCCTTCATCTATATAGCCTGTTCATCGAATGCAATATCATCGACAAGGACGCTTCGTGCGCTATAAAAGTGTCGAAAGCAAACATGTCGAACTGCTACGTTTTTACGGATTTGGGATTCGACGTTTTTACGTTCTCACTTTTACAGTCGATGCTTTTACGGTAGACGTCTTTATCCATTACGGATTTGTGATTCGACAATTCTGCGATTCGACATTTTAGTAGTCCGATACGCTTGCGTTTCGGCATATTTGCGTTCGACAATTTAATGCGCACCACAGAACGTTAATCGACATTACTTTTTCATCGAAGCTATGCCTATATATTCATCGACAAACCTTTTCATCGAGAATGCCATCTCTTCTACAATTTTGTCTTTGTCGTTTCATAGACCACAGTTTCATCGATACACCTTTTTCTAGTCCGATCATTAAAACAACTTAAAACGGGTCTTGTCAAAAAAAGTAATCTTGATAAATGTTTGTATCTATTATCCATAAAATACGTCTTTCTCAATGATAAGGACGTGTCGATGAAAAGGACATTAAGTCACAGTATAAATAACTAGTAGTAGTAGTAGTTGCCTATACTGTGATTTAGTGTTCATTAAACTGTAATCGGTGAAAAGTCTGTCGCTGAAACATCATTGTTCATAAAATTGTTTCTTGATAGAAAGATAGTATCGAAGAAAAGATTTGTCGATGAAAAGGTCACTAAATAACTAGCACTAAGTACAGGACATCGAAGATCTCATACAAAACTCATGACTATTTGGGTCCAAACAACATCTTCAAGTCGCTAAAGAATCCCCAACAGGTATATAGGACTTCGAAGATCTCATCCAAAACTTATGACTACTTGGGACAAGCACGCCTCAGACATACGCCAAGTTGTTTCAACAAAATATACGAACAGTCACCGGAGAACCCGTACGAGGTACAGCGGGCTTATTCTTGGGCCGGTCGAGATCATGTCGTCGATGAGACTGCAAGGACAGAATGATAAAAGTCGTCGGCGATATCGTGTCGACTGGTTCAAGAATAAGGCTGCAGGGGACTTCGAAAATCTCATCCAAAACTGATGACTACTTGGGTCAAGCACTCAACAGACCTAGCACCATGTAGCATGTAGCTCCAAACAACTTTTTCAAGTCACCAACTAAACAATCCACACTAGCTACAGGACATCGATTTCTGAAATCTCATGCAGTGAATGCTAATCTCACCTTCCTCGAGCGCATGCGCAAAATCTCACCCGTGAATCTTGGTGAATTTGGATTCGCCGGTGAGATTTTGAGGAAGGTGAGATTGAGATTCACTGTGCGAGATTTCAGGAATCCACGTCCAGGACTTGGAAAATCTCATCCAAAACATCATGGCTACTTGATTGAAGCACACGCATCAGACGTAGCGCCAAGTCGATTCAACAAAATCTACGAACAATCACTGAAGAACCCGTAAAAAGTACAGATCTTCGAAGATATCATCCAAAACTCATGACTTCTTGGTTCAAGCATGACTCTGACGTAGTACCAAGTTCCTTCAACAAAATCTATGAACAGTCACCGAAGATGGAAATATAATGCCGATTACTAAAAAGTGACAAAGCCGATAAAGTGACTGTGTCGATGAAACGTCTTTGTCTCCTTCTCGATGAAATGGTAGTGCCGATGAAACAGTTTCCGATGAAAAGATAATATCCATGAAACGTGTATGTGTCGTTGAAACGCCTGTGTCGATAAAAAGACTATCGCTGAAACAATATTGTCCATGAAATGGTTTTTCGATAAAAGTAAGGTAAAAAAAGGTGATAAACCATCGATAAGATGAAAAGGTCGTATCGTTGAAACGGTTTTCAATGGATGTTCATAAAGTGTCTAGCGCCTGTGTCGACAATACGTCCTTGTCGATGAAAAGGTAATGAAGATGAAACGTCTGTGTTGATTAAAAGGCATAGTAATAGTGTGAAATTATTCATAAAATGGTTTCTCGATGAAAAGGTCATTTCGAAGAAAACGTTTTTCGATGATAACGTAGTATCGATTAAATGGTTGTCGATGAAAAGATAATGCTGATAAAGCGTCTATGTCGATAAAATATCATTGTCGATGAAAAGGCAGTGCCGATGAAACCGCTTCCGATGAAATGGTAATGTCGATGAATCTCGGTGTCGATGAAAAGGTTATATGGGATGTAGTGATAGTGTCGATGAAAAGACTGTCGTTGAAACAATATTGTCCATGAAGTGATTTCTCGATGAAAAGGTAGTATCAATAAAACGGTTGTTTGTCGATGGAAAGTTAATGCCGATAAAGCACCCTGTATCCATGGTCTGTCCTTGTTGAAAGGTAGCGTTGATGAAACAATTTCCTATGAAAAGGTATTGTCGATGAAATGTCTGTGTCGATGAAAAGTTATACACTATAATCTCAAACAACATTGAATGTTCCTCGATGAATTCCATATAATTTGAGTCGGTAGTATCGAAGAAAAGGTTTGTCGATAAAAAGGTAGTATGCAATCATTGTCAATGGAAAGTAAATGTAAATATAACACCTGTGTCGATGAAAAGTCCTTGTCTATGATAAGGTAGTGCCGTCTGTGTCGAAGTAAAGGATTGTTGATGAAATGGTTGCTTGATGAAAAGGTAGTGTTGATGAAATGTTCTTGTCGGAGAGAAGGTTTGTCGATGAAAAGGTAGTATCGACGATATGGTTGTCGATGAAACGGTCGTGTCGATGAAACGGACTGTCGATGAAATAGTATACTACCGGAATTTCCATATAATTTGAGTCGGTAGTATCGAAGAAAAGGTTTGTCGATAAAAAGGTAGTATGCAATCGTTGTCAATGGAAAGTAAATGTAAATATAACGCCTGTGTCGATGACAAGTCCTTGTCTATGATAAGGTAGTGCCGTCTTTGTCGAAGTAAAGGATTGTTAATGAGATGGTTTCTTGATGAAAAGATAGTGTCGATGAAATGTTCTTGTCGGAGAGAAGGTTTGTCGATGAAAAGGTAGTATCGATGCAATAGTTGTCGATGGAAAGTAAATCCAAATATATCGCCTGTGTCGATGAAAAGTCCTTTTCTATGACAAGGTCTGTGTCGAAGAAAGAATATTGTAGAAGGATTGTCGATGAAATGTTCTTGTCGAAGAGAAGGTTTGTCGATATGGTTGTCGATGAAACGTTCGTGTCGATGAATGGAATGTCGATGAAATGGTATACTACCGGAATTTCCATATAATTTTTTTACCGTTACAAAAACAGCTACAGCTTCTAAACGACTGGTCGCACAGTAATAATTCTTATACTGCCGTAATCAGGACATTAAAATCTACAAAAGTAACCCATTGGTCTTATGAAAACCAATTTCGTTATTTCGATTTATAGTTCTTACCTCCAAAATATCTAAAATAAAAATGATTTTGGGAAGAGATCTTGAATCTAAACCTTCATTGTTTCAAATTTGGATATAACAAATTGTAATCTTCATTCAATCGTATGTAAAATTAATCCAAGAAGTGGACCAAAAAATTCGCGTCCCACTAAGGTGGAAAATGATTTAAGTAAAAGAAAAGTTCTGTAAGTTAGGTGCTTATTAAAGCGTAAAATTTCCTTTATGTGGGATGTGTATTGTTTATACTGTTGGTAAATTGAGTATGGAAGTGTTTGAAATAGAGTTGTAAAGTGCGCTTCTTTGTCGCTGTTAATTGATGTGAGGAGTGTGAATAATTCCCATCTAATAAAAGCGAAATGAAGAGAAATTTGCTTAATTGAGTATTGCAGGTCCGCTCTTCGAACAGGCGGTCACTTTCACACACGTTAATTTTGCATGATGTAAGGAGCTTTTTTAAAAGCGGAAGCATCGTTGTAAATTCTCATGACCTAAATCAACCTTTCTCTTCTTGAAGAGTTCTCGTGAGATTTTTTGGGTTGTAATGAAAAGTTTTGGATACGGTGACAAATGTATTTTTTTATAAAAATATTCTACAAAAGCTTTACACAACATAAAATTAATGAAAATGCATGGTGATTGCATAATGGGACCCGTGTGGTGGCGCAACGAGTTGCTTCAGTTCTTTTAGCTTGAGGAAGCTTAGAATGGAGCTCCATAGGAGCCTGATGGTCGGCTTGGAGTTCCGTAGCTTTGACTGGGGGCGTAGCTGCCGCCAGATGGTCCACTTGGGTATCCACCGGATGAAGGTCCACTGGGGTATCCTCCGAATGATTGTTGCGAGATTTGTTGGTATTGTGCCACTTGGATGGCTTGTTTAATGCCTTCAAGATCGATTCCAACAACGCGTGACGAGTAGCTTGGAACGCCGTAGCTGGAAGAAGGTACTCCGTATTGAGAGGAAGGTGCTCCATATGAGGAGCTGATTCCACCGGAGAAACCACCGCCTCCACCACCACCTCCGCTAGATTGTTCTTCTTTGAGAAGAATTTGACGGACTTGTTCCAAAAGGGCTGCGTCTACTGAAGCACCTTCTGATGTTTGGTAACCTGATGATACGGCTGTGTAGCCACCGCCACCGCCGGACAGTCCACCTCCGATACCTCCGCCAAATCCACCGCCGAAGCCGCCGCCACCACCACCTCCACTAGGTCTGTTATAATTGTAACCTGATGGAGGTTCGGCTACGACCACCATGGCCATTGCTAAGGCCGCTAACTAAAAAACAAAAAAAAACAATTAATATTTTAAACCACTCTTCACACTCTTAATTTTAAAACAAATCATTAATAAAATCACAGCACTTTTTAGGCACTTACCACGGTATATTTTGTCATGATGCTTCTGTTGACGTCGAATGGTGACTGTGCTGATCCGGGATGATCTTCTGGTTATATACTAAAAGAACTAGAGGGGCAAAAGCTCTGGGGCGAGGATGTTCTTTACTTTCACGAAGCATCACCTCAGCGTCTGCTCGGTCATCATTTACATATTTCTTTAAGTGGCATTTTTCAAAAAAAAAGAATAAGACATTTCGCCAAAGATGCAACCTTAATTATTTACCACAAAATAAAATGCCAAATTATTTCCTTTTTTATCATCAAGTAAAATCGAACAGGAAATTCATCATTAAAAAAACTCTCCTTTTAAACATTTTTTAAATTTAAAGTGAAAAATTCTATTTATTTTCTTAATTGTGTTACTAGGTGCTTCTTAATTAATATAAATGATAAACAAGTGAATATGGTAATTACATAATGATCTTTCACTTTTCTATTCCCTTAATCAGAAATCAAGAGAGCTATAAAATAATTTTTATTATTTTCACACAAGATGCATTCCTGGTTTAGTAATGCAATAAAGCGTTTTTATTCAATAAAAATTGAAGATGAGTGAATTATATGCGATTTCTTGATTTATTGTAGAAACTTTTACAAAAAATGAAGCTTTTATCGTTTTATTTTGTTTGAAGACGATTGCTGAATTTTTATTTCACCTCATCACGTCTTTCACCTTGAATTCACCCGTAAATTCGAGCATTTTCTCTTTTTAGCACAAAGGATTTTATCAATTTTCACATTTTATTCCAACACAAGTTTAAGATGAACAGAATTTACTGAATGATTTTTTAAATAAAAATTATTACAGGTTTGAAATTCGAAAAAATATTGTCGTTTTTTTTAAATGGCATTTTTTAAATTTATCACCAGGAATTTTCAAATAAAATCTAGGTAACGTTCATAAAACTTTATAAATTAGTAAAATCACCTAATATTTATTATCAAAATTTAAAACTCTCGTCATCGTTGTTTTCATTTTTTTTTTAAATTTTCGGAATATTTTTGGTCACTTTTTGATCATTTTTTGTAGTATTATAAAATTTTTAAATATCCATAATTCAATTTTGGTTATTTTTGACTAATGCAACAATTTTTAGAAAATAATTTTGAAATCAGGATTTTTTGGAATAGTTTTCATTAAAAAAAGATTCTAACGCAAATTTATCTGCTATATTTAAAAAAATGGCAAAAAGTTTATAGTAAAATATGTGATATCTATTTTTAAGAAATTTCTTCATTTTGCTGATTTTGAATCACATTTTTTAGAGTGTTTGTTAAAAAATACTTTTATTGTCTATAAACCAAATTGGTGACAATTTTGGTCACTTTTTGTAGTATTATATTACTTAATTGTTCATAATTCAATTTTCTAAAGGTCTATAAAATTTTGGGTATTTTTTTTTAAGTTTTAATTCATAATTTTATCGATTTGCATTTTTTTTTTAATTTAAAAAATTCTTTCTACAACAAATTTCTTCAGTTTTTGACGATTTTCTAAATTTAGTTTTATGTTTTACACCAAAACTATAATTATTTTGAAAATTTTAGCTCAATTTAAGTTATTTTTGGCACTTTAAAGCAACAATTTTGAATTCAGGATTTTTTGCATAATTTTCATTAAATAAAATCTTTGAAATCTAATTTTTAAGAAATTTCTTAATTTTCTTTAAGATTTTGGAATTTTAAGCTGATTTTTTAATTACATTGTTTGTTAAAAAATAATTTTATTTTCTATAAACCAAATTATGGTGACATTTTTGTTTACATTTGTTGATTTGTTACTTTTACATTAAAATATTACTGAATTATCCAAAATGCAATTTCCTAAAAGAATATTTGGGTGAAGTTTTAATTCATAATTTTTACGATTTATATTTTTTTAATTTTTTTAAAATTCGTTCTGTAACAATTTTTTTCATTTTTTGGCGATTTTCAATTTTTTTTATGCTTTATACAAAAAATATAATTATTAGTGTAATTTTGAAAGTTTTAGCCCATTTTTAATCAATTTCAACAATTTAACTTATTTTTGGCATTTTAAAGCAACAATTTTGAATTCATGATATTTTTGGATAGTTTTCATTGAGTAAAATCTTTAAAATCAAATTTTCATGAAATTTCTTAATTTTCTTTAAGATTTTGGAATTTTAAGCTGATTTTTAATCACACTTCTTTCACATTTTTTGTTAAAAAATAATTTCATTTTCTATAAACCAAATTATGGTGACATTTTTGGTTACGTTTGTTACTTTTACAATAAAATATTACTGAATTATACAAAATGCAATTTCCTAAAAGAATATTTGGGTGATTTTTTTTTAAGTTTTAATTCATAATTTTTACGAATTACACCTTTTTTAATTTTTTAAAATTCTTTCTGCAACAAATTTCTTCAGTTTTTGGCGATTTTCAAAAACTTTTTGTATTACTCCAAAAATATAATTATTAGTGTGATTTTGAAAATTTGAGCTAATTTTTAATCACATTTTCAACAAATTAAGTTATTTTTGGCACTTTAAAGCAACAATTTTGAATTCCGAATAGTTTTCGATAGTTTTCAATGAATCTTTAAATTCTAATTTTTAAGAAATTTCTTAATTTTCTTTAATATTTTGGAATTTTAAGCTAATTTTTAATCACCTTTCTGTTACATTGTTTGTTAAAAATAATTTTATTTCCTATAAACCAAATTATGATGACATTTTTAGTTACATTTTGTACTTTTACATTAAAATATTACTGAATTATCCAAAATTCAATTTCCTAAAAGAAGATAAAGTTTTAGGTGATTTTTTAAAGTTATAATTCATAATTTTTACTATTTACACCTTTTTTAATTTTTTAAAATTCTTTCTGCAACAATTTTTTTCAGTTTTTGGCGATTTTCAAAATTTATTTTTATGTTTTACACCAAAAGCATAATTATTTGTGTAATTTTAAAAAGCTCATTTTTAATCACATTTTCGACAATTTAAGTTATTTTTGGAATTTTAAGCTGATTTTTAATTACATTTTTTACAATGTTTGTTTAAAAATTCTTTGGCAATAAAAAAAAATTGTAGTATAATCTTTGACATCTAATTTTTACGAAATTTCTTAATTTTCTTTAAGATTTTGGAATGTTAAGCTGATTTTTAATCACATTTTTTATTTATATATTATATTATATGAGTGACATATTTGGTCACTTTTTTGACAGTTTTTTTGGCACTTTAAAGCAACAATTTTGAATTCAGGATTTTTTTGGATAGTTTTCATTAATTAATCATCTTTGAAATCTAATTTTCAAAAAATTTCTTAATTTTCTTGAAGTTTTCAAAATTTATTTTTATGTTTTACACCAAAAGCATAATTATTTGTATAATTTTGAAAATTTTAGCTCATTTTTAATCACATTTTCGACAATTTAAGTTATTTTTGGAATTTTAAGCTGATTTTTAATTACATTTTTTACAATGTTTGCTTAAAAATTCTTTGGCAATAAGAAAAATTGTAGTAAAATCTTTGAAATCTAATTTTTACGAAATTTCTTAATTTTCTTTAAGATTTTGAAATTTTAAGCTGATTTGTAATCGCATTTTTTATTTTCTATAAACCAAATCGGTGACATTTTTGGTCACTTTTTGTACTTTTACATTAAAATATTATTTAATTATCCAGAATTCAATTTCCAAAAAATGGTCTACAAAGTTTTGCGTGATTGTTTAAAGTTTTTGTTCAAACATTTTAAGATTTACTTTTTTCAATAAATAAATTATTATTTAATTATCCAGAATTCAATTTCCTAAAAATGGTCTATAAAGTTTTAGGTGATGTTTTAAAGTTTTTGTTCAAAAATTTGATGATTTACGTTTTTTTTTTGAATTTCAACATCATAATTTGCGATAATTTTGGCTATTTTTGGCACTTTTAAGCCACAATTTTTTAGTGAATAATTTTGAATTCAGGATTTTTTTTAAAATAGTTTTGTTAAACAAATCTTATTTTAACAGTCTGCGATATTTAAAAAAAATTTGGTCACTTTTTAGTACTTTTACATTAAAATATTATTTAATTATCCGAAATTCAATTTCCTAAAAATGGTCTATAAAGTTTTGGGTGATTTTTTAAAATAGTTGTTCAAAAATTTGATGATTTATATTTTTTTTTAATTTCAACATCACAATTTTCGATAATTTAGGCCATTTCTAAGCCACAGATTTTTAGTGAATAATTTTGAATTCAGGATTTTTTTTTGAATAGTTTTGTTAAACAAATCTTATTTTAACATTCTGCGATATTTCAAAAAAATGGCACTTTTATTCCATTCAAAAAAATATTAGTAAAATATTTTAAATTCAATTTTTAAAAAATTCCTTAATTTTTTTTAAGATTTTGGAATTTTAAACTGATTTTTAATCATTTTTTTTACAGTTTTTGTTAAAAAACTAAATCGCTGACATTTTTGGTCACTTTTTTGAACTTTTATATTAAAATATTATTTAATTATCCATAATTCAATTTCCTAAAAATGGTCTATAAACTTTTGGATGATTTTTTTTTAATTTTTGTTCAAAAATTTAATGATTTATATATTTCGATAATTTAAGCCATTTTTGGCACTTTTAAGTCACAATTGTTTAGTGAATAATTTTGAATTTTTTGGTCACTTTTTTGTACTTTTATATTAAAATGATGATGGTTTATATATTTTTTTTAATTTTTACATCACAATTTGCGATATTTAAAAAAAATGGCACTTTCATTTCATTCAAAAAAATATTAGTAAAATGTTTTAAACCCAATTTTTAAGAAATTTCTTAATATTTTCTAAGATTTTGGTATTTTTAGCTGATTTTTAATAACCAAATTAAAATTAATAAAAAGACCTAAATTGATAGAAATTTTAAATAACAATATAAATGGTTTTTTCAATTAATTTTCAGGAATTTTTAAATAAATCATGGCAACGTTTATAAAACTCTATTAAAATTAGCAATAAAATTTTTATCATCAAAATTTAAAATCTTGCCAAAGTTGAAAAACGAAAAAAAATATTTTTTTTTATTTTTGGAAAAATACGTTTGTAAATCTAAATAAAAGAATTAAATCAAATAATATACGATTTTTATTTGTAGAAAAATAATTTAAATAATCTCGAGTATTAAAAATCCGTAAACGCTCCATACTTTCGCTGATTTGAATTTTTTTAATATTTTTGCTTTGAATTTAATATGTTTTTTATTTAAATAAAGTTCGGAGAATGAATGTAAAATAAAGCGGCTCTCAATTTGGTTTGAAATTAGTAAATTAGAAACGTTTCGTTTTTTTAAGAAAATTACTATACATTTTATTTGCTTTTAATGCAAGCAAATTATTTATAAAACAGTTGAATATTTCGTAATGGATAATAAATGATTTTACCTCACCTTAACAGTAATTTGTTTAAGATATTCCAAGTAAAATTGCTAATTAGGTAGTTTAATGCTATTTATTAACCAGTAAACTAAAATACTCATAAGAACATTTTTATTTATATAATTTTCGTGTAGTTTTTCACGGTTTATGATTTATAAAAAAATAAATGACGTAATTATATTTATTATCTTGTTTTTTTATAACTTTTAAACCGATAAATTGTTGTTTTGTGAAATTTTTGTGGGTGTAACATCAATTTAAATATTTTCTTTTATTATTTATAAGTGCTAACTGTAAAAAATGCTTGGCGCCAAATAATTTATTCAAAATATAAATTTTAAAAGCTGAAATTTCTAAGATTTTTTTTTATTGTTTTTAGCTACCGGTTTTCTAAGATTTATGCACTCATCACCACAAGTTATTATCATAAATAAAGAGGTTGATAATTTAATAAATCATTTTTACGAAAATAATATTGTGTGACGAATTTAATTACTTCATAATTTATTGCAAAATTTTCCAACGTCATTATTTATTATTACAATGTGGTTAGTTAAAAATGATATTATAATTAAGCTGTCTTGGTTTATTAATCAAAAATTTTATAAATATATTTTTTTCTTAATTTTTCTAAATATTTAAATTAAATTTATTAATCAAAAATTTTATAAATATTTTTTTTCTTAATTTTTTTAAATATTTAAATTAAATAATAGAAAGTAGCACCTTAAAAGACGTTAATTATGCCAAAAAGAATATTGACAATATTAAGAAATAATTATATTAATTAATCTTGATGAAATACCTAATTTATTTTTTTAATTTGTTTTGGAATTAAACCTACTTTTATTACTAATTTATTATAATTATTGATTAATAAAACTACAAGATTATTTTTAAATAAAAATTAATAATTTATTGATTTAAACATGGGCTTATTAATAAACTTTATTAATAATTTGTTTATATTTCCAGAAATTCAAATTATTGTGTACCTATAATTAAATAAATTATGTTATTAAATCGCGTATTGATTATCAAATAAATTATTAATACGTGTGAGTTATATAATTATGGTAAACGTAAATATTTTTTTTTGTTTAAAATATATTTTTTTATAATTGTTTTAATTATTAATATATGATGAAGTGGATTTTTTCTGAATAAAGAACTTTCCCAAATACCGTTTAAATTATCCTGTGTATAATGTAAAATATAAATTATAGCTCTCAATAAGAAAGTTTAATATTTAATAAAATACGCATCTTTCTTTTTGCAGGTATGTACAGAAACTTATATAATAAGCAATAAATAGCAACACACAAATTAACTTATTATATCCTATTTTATATCATCTTTAATGAGAGGTAATTATTAATTATTACAAACCATCGCTGTTTCTGCTATTGCAGTATAATTTATTTCCATAATTTTATTAAAAGTAAAAAAATAAATTAAAAGTATAAATTGGATGGTTTGAAATTTGTTGAAAAATTCCAAGTGGAAGATTTTGTAAAAATTACACTATTGTACTTATTGAAGTTGTAAAGTGATTTTTTAAAAATTATATAAAAATAACTAAGCGAGCTAGAATTAATTTTGTGGTTGATTTAGAAAAATCAGAGAATTCTGCAAAAAATAAATCCCAGTTTGTTGAAAAATTCCAAGAGGAACATCAAAAAAATTGAGATTTTGTAAAAATTACACTATTTTACTTGTTGAAGTTGTAAACTAATTTTTAAAAAATTATATAAAAATAACTAAGCGAGCTAGAAATAATTTGGAGGTTGATTTGAATAAATTAGAGAATTCTGCAATAAATAAACTTGAGTTTGATGAAAATTTTCGAAAAGAAAATTAAAAAAATTGAGATTTTGTAAAAATTGCACTATTTTTCTTGTTGAAGCTGTAAGATGATTTTTAAAAATTTATAAAATAATAACCAAGTAAGATAGAAATAATTTTGTGATAGATTTGAATAAATTAATGAATTCTGCAAAAAATAAATCTGAGATTATTGAAAAATTCTAAGGGAAACATGAAAAAAATTGAGATTTTCTAAAAATTGCACTATTTTATTTCTTGAAGCTGTAAGATGATTTTTAAAAATTTATAAAAAAATTAACCAAGTAAGCTAGAATTAATTTTGCGGGCGATTTAAATACATTAGAGAATTCTGCAAAAGTTAACCGGAGTTTGTTGAAAAATTCCAAGGGAAAAAATAATAAAATGGAGATTTTCTAAAAATTGCATTATTTTACTTCTTGAAGCTGTAAGATGATTTTTAAAAATTTATAAAAAAATAACCAAGTTAGCTAGAATTGATTTTGTGGTTAATTTGAATTACTTAGAGAATTCTGCAAAAAATAAACCCAAGTTTGTTTAAAAATTCCAAGAAAAATATTAATAAAAATGAGATTTTGTAAAAATTGCACTATTTTACTTGTTGAAGCTGTAAGATGATTTTTAAAAACTAATAAAAAAATAACCAAGTGAGCTAGAATTAATTTTGCACTTGATTTAAATAAACTAGAGAATTCTGCAAAAAATAAATCCGAGTTTGTTGAAAAATTCTAAGAAGAACATTAAAAAAATTTAGATTTTGTAAGAATTGCACTATTTTACTTTTTGAAGTTGTACACTGATTTTAAAAAAATTATAAAAAAATAACTAAGTGCGTTAGAATTAATTTTGCGGTCAATTTTAATAAACAAGAGAATTCTGCAAAAAGTTAACCAGAGATTATTGAAAAATTCTAAGGCGAACATTAAAAACATTGAGGTTTTGTAAAAATTGCACTATTTTACTTCTTGAAGTTGTAAGATAATTTTTAAAAATTAATAAAAAAATAACTAAACAAGCTAGAATTAATTTTAGGGTTAATTTGAATAAATTAGAGAATTCTGCAAAAAATAAACCCAAGTTTGTTTAAAAAATCCAAGAACAACATTAATAAAAATGATATTTTGTAAAAATTGCTCTATTTTAGTTATTGAAGCTGTAGGATGATTTTAAAAATTCATAAAAAAATAACCAAATGAGCTAGAATTGATTTTGCAGTCGATTTGAATAGATTAGAGAATTTTTCAAAGAATAAACCCGAGTTTGTATAAAAGTTCCTAGAAGAACATTAAAAAATTGAGCTTTTGTAAAAATTGCGCCTTTTTACTTTTTGAAGCTGTAAGATGATTTTCAAAAATTCATAAAAAAATAACCAAGTTAGCTAGAATTGATTTTGTGGTAGATTTAAATAAATTAGAGAATTCTACAAAAAATAAACCTAAGTTTGTTTAAAAATTCCAAGAACAACATTAATAAAAATGAGATTTTGTAAAAATTGCACTATTTTACTTTTTGAAGCTATAAGATGATTTTCAAAAATTCATAAAAAAATAACCATTTTAGCTAGAATTGATTTTGTGGTCGATTTGAATAAATTAGATAATTCTGCAAAAAATAAACCCAAGTTTGTTGAAATATTCCAAGAACAACATTAAAAAAATGAGATTTTGTAAACATTGCACTATTTTAGTTATTGAAGCTGTAGTATAATTTTTAAAAATTCATAAAAAAATAACCAAATGAGCTAGAATTGATTTTGCAGTCGGTTTGAATAAATTAGAGAATTTTACAAAGAATAAACCCGAGTTTGTTTAAAAATTCGAAGAAGAACATTAATAAATTGAGATTTTGTAAAAAATGCGATTTTTTACTTTTTGAAGATGTAAGATGATTTTCAAAAATTCATAAAAAAATAACCAAGTTAGCTAGAATTGATTTTGTGGTCGGTTTGAATAAATTAGAGAATTCTGCAAAAAAATAAATCCGAGTATTTTGAAAAATTCTAAGAAGAACAAAATTTAGATTATGTAAAAATTCCACTGTTTTACTTGTTGATGTTGTAGAATGATTTAAAAAAAATTTAAAAAAATAACAAAGCGAGCTAAAATTAATTTTGCAGTCGATTTATATAAATTAGAGATTTCTGTAAAAAAATAATCCGAGTTTATTGAATAATTTCTAGGAGAACATTAAAGAAATTACGATTTTGTAAAAATTTGCACTATTTTACTTGTTGAAGCTGTAAGATGATTTTTAAAAATTAATAAAAAAATAACTAAGAGAGCTAGAAGTAATTTTACGGTCGATTTAAATAGATTAGAGAATTCTTCAAAAAATTAACACGAGCTTGTTAAAGAATTCCAAAGAGAACATTAAAAAAATTGATATTTTGTAAAAATTGCCCTATTTTACTCATTGAAACTGTAAAATGATTTTTAAAAATTTATAAAAAATTAAATAAGGAAGCTGGAATTAATTTTGTGGGCGATTTGAATAAATTAGAGAATTCTGCAATAGTTAACCCGAATTTGTTGAAAAATTCCAACGGGAAAAATAAAAAAATTGAGATTTTGTAAAAATTGGACTATTTTATTTCTTGAAGCTGTAAGATGATTTTTAAAAATTCATAAAAAAAATAACTTAGTGAGCTAAAATTGATTTTACGGTCGATTTGAATGAATTAGAGAATTCTGCAAAAAATACACCCGACTTGTTGAAAAATTCTAAGAACATTGAGATTTTGTAAAAATTGCACTATTTTACTTCTTGAAGCTGTAAGATAAATTTTAAAAATTAATAAAAAAATAACTAAGCAAGCTAGAATTAATTTTGGTCTCGATTTGAATAAACTAGAGAATTCTGCCAAAAGTTTACCCGAGTTTGATGAAAAATTCCAAGGCGAACATTAAAAAAATTGAGATTTGGTAAAAATTGCACTATTTTACTTTTTGAAGCTGTAAGATGATTTTAAAAAATTCATAAAAAAATATCCAAGTTAGCTAGAATTGATTTTGCAGACGATTTGAATAAATTAGAGAATTTTGTAAAAAAATAACCCCAGTTTGTTGAAGAATTCTAAGAAGAACATTAAAAAAATTGAGATTTTGTAAAAATTGCACTATTTTACTTTTTGAAGCTGTAAAGTGATTTTTAAAAATTTATTAAAAAAATAACCAAGTGAGCTAGAATTAATTTTGCGGTCGATTTAAATAAATTAGAGAATTCTTCAAAAAATAAACCCGAGTTTGTTGAAAAATTTCTAAGAAAACATAAAAAAAATTGAAATTTTGTAAAAATTGCACTATTTTACTTTTTGTAAGTTGTAAAATGATTTTTAAAAAATTATAAAAAAATAATTAAATGCGCTGAAATTAATTTTGCGATCGATTTAAATATATTTGAGAATTCTGCCCAGGGAGGGATTTAGCATTTCGGGCATAAATGTCGAGTAATAGGATTTTCAAATATTGAATTTTCTGATTCTGACAATTTTTATACTATTATACCGGGTGTACACGAAAATAGGACCATCCAGCCATTTCTTCATTTGTGAAAATAAAAATTTAAAATTGAAGTACATTTAAGGTGGTGTTATTCAAAAAATAAAAAAATTTGCTCCATTTTCATGAAGTTTCTTATAAACCAAAAAAAAAACAATTACAAGAAACAAACCAAATTTGACAAATAATAAACAAAAAAATGTTCCTTCAATTTTTAATTCTTATGAATTATTTGTGTTTTAAGTTCTTATTTTGATTGTTTTTAGATATAAATTAAATCAACATTGAAATGAAAAACAGCGAATTTCAGCTAAATTTATTTTAACGCATGCGCAGTTCACATAAAATTTAAGAAGTAAGACCGAAGTTATGAATATCACGAACTATTAAATCTTAAGTCTTAGTTCATAGTTCTTAATTCTGGTGCATAAACGGTCTCATTTAAACCAAGTACTTTATCTCTTAAATCAGAAATCTTAAATCTTAAGTCCTAAATCTTAATTCTTAAATCTCTGCATATATAGGCCTTAAAAAAACACATTTATTTAACGAAAAAAATTATCAATTAATCAAAATTACATTAATTTTTTTTATTTTAAACATAACACCTAGTTTCTTGTACTCGTTATTAAACATTGAGAAGTTTAAGTTTAATTTTGTTTTTTTCAAAACTTTAGATTTTTTTGGTAACAAATTTTGGGTTTATACCTTCATGTTGGGTGTCACTGTAATCAGAAAAAAATCTTCAATATATTTAGAGGGTGTGCCCACCATCATGCTATTTAAAAAAATGAAAATATTTGCAAAAAACGCATTTTGAAAATGAATTCTATAAATTGCAATTTATTTTATATTATTTAAAAGTATGTAGTTGAATAGGTTTTTTTTTAATTTTTTGAAAAAAAAAAAAAAGAAATGACTGAAGTGGTTTTAGTTTAGTACACACCAGCAATATTACTTAATTATTCAATTTCCTCAAGGTCTAATCTAATTTTTAAGACATTTTTAATTACATTTTTTATAGTTGTTATTAGAAAATACTTTTATTTTATACAGGGTGTCTCACTTTTTTCCAGCAATTTTTTTTAAGATAGTAAATGTCATTGTGAACAAAATATTTCCTATAGACTAATATTTTTTATCGACTCCTTAAGAAGTTACAGCAATTTAAAAATTTCAAAATTTTAACGATTTTTTGTGAAACCTTGTATAATTTTTCGTTCTTATCATCATATTTTTATTTAAAAGATTTATGGTTTGGATTTTGTCTTTTCCAACTTGCCTTTTTGAACATTATTGGCTCTTTTTAAAATAAGTGGACTCACTTAAAATTTCTGACAAGAAAATTAACCTATTTGATTGGCTTTACAGATAATGTCAAAATCCAAAGCATACTTGATTTAAATTTAAAAAATTGAAATAAAATGGAATTTATACAGGGTGTCCCAAAAAATCATTACTATTTTGAAATTTTAAAATTGCTGTAACTTCTTGAGGAGTCGAAAAAAGATATTAGTTCATAGGAAAGTTTTTGTTCAGAATGACATTTACTATCTAAAAAAATTTTTGCTGGAAAAAAGTGAGACACCCTGTATAAAATAAAAGTATTTTCTAATAAAAACTATAAAAAATGTAATTAAAAATTTCTTAAAAATTAGATTAGACCTTGAGGAGATTGAATAATTAAGTAATATTGCTGGTGTATACTAAACTAAGACCACTCCTGTCATTTCTTTTTTTTTTCAAAAAATTTAAAAAAAACCTATTCAACTACTTTTAAATAATATAAAATAAATTGCAATTTATAGAATTCATTTTCAAAATGCGTTTTTTGCAAATATTTTCATTTTTTTAAATAGTATGATGGTGGGCACACCCTCTAAATATATTAAAGATTTTTTTCTGATTACAATGACACCCAACATGAAGGAATAAACCCAAAATTTGTTTGTGATTTCTTTTAAATTTCTATAAATCAAAATTTTTGTGATCTACTTTTTTTTTGAATTACAACATCACTTTTTTTTACTTTATGATTTTTTAAAAAAATTCTTATTTATGTAATTTCGAAATTTTTTACTGATTTTTAAAGACATTTATGACAATTTTCGTAAACCAAATTTAAGCTATTTTTGTGCTTTAAAATACCAATATTTAGTAAATAGATGAATAGTTTTAGTTAAGTAAATTAATTTTTGACATATAATTTTTGCAAATTTTGGATTTTTTTTATGAAATTTGAACTCAGTACCAAATATTAGAACGTAAATAATTACAATAAAGATTTTGCAATTTCATGTTTTGAATAAAAATTCTTTAAGGAACAATCACTTCAGATAAACCGGTAAAATTTTTTCGATGCGATTAGTAGTCACTACACAACTTCTTCAAGTGACGATTCTCTCCTGGGATTTCACCGATTAGTAAGATAGCAAGTACACAATTTGTGTTTTTATAAGTCTTGTTTTTAAACCAAACCTTTCTTCTTATCAAATTGATAAAATTTAAACAAATTTGTATATTTAGTACACATAGTTTTATGACCCAATTCTTTCCAAAACCAATTTTGCATTAGCACGACCCAAATTTTTACATTTTTTTTTCGAAATAATAAAAACGTATCTACTTGATGATGTTAAAGATGCGAGGACGTCAAGTTAAATTTTAAAAAACTATAAAAATGTTGCTCCAAATTCTAAAATTCTAATTGAAAGATTGGTAATGCAATGCAGTTGCAACTAGAACAAGGTTATTAGTGGTATTTAGACACTAGTTAAAACAATTATAAAGGTGTGATTTCCATTTTGCTTTTGAAGAAGTGCTAGACATCTTCAGTAAGTTCATTGCTCCATAATTAAGCAAGTAACTACTTCTTCTTTTGTTTAAAATTTTGCGATTAGTTGAAAGTAGTAAAGGAAACTCATTAAATGCGATTACGTGTTGAATAAACATTTAAATAAAACCAATGGATGCGTGGATGGTCAGTAATGCAATTCAAGATTCAAGTGTCCTGCTTTAATTGTAGCATGTTCGGCAGAAGTGCCCGAGGTGCCCTTTCACTGTTTCCATCCAAGTATCGCTTTCTTAAGCTTTTGAAGCTACTTCAGGGTGACCCCTCACCTTTACCAAACAACCGAAGATGCGTTGTCCGTTTTCATCTTTCACCTGGATACTGGATACGCAATTACTACATTCAATTTTCAGTACTTAAAATCAAAGAACTCAATAACTCAAAAAAAACTTGTTTTCAAATTGCAAATTAATAAATTTATTGTGATCAAATGATCATCCTTTCACCCAACAAAGCGGAACTAAAATCTATGCCGAGTTGCGTCTTGTTTCTTATTTAGTTATTTACGTTACACAATTCAAATTTCCTTCCTGTTTATCCATATTTTCATTTTTTCGACAATTCTCGCTGTGTTAATCGCATCATTGACCATCGAAAAGATCTAAACTTGTACAGGATAACACGACCCGCAATTATCACAGAGAAAGTCAAATAAAATTACCTCTCACGAAACTTCGGAAAATTTCAATTTGTATAAGGAAATTTTAGTTAATGTATATTTAATTATTTTTAGCAAGCCGGTAGCACTTTTATTTATCACGTTTTTACAATTACTGTACTATCTAATGTAAATAATTGTCGAGATTTATTTGGCATGTGTTAAATTTAATAAGAGTTTTTTTTTAAATGACCTATTCTTAAATTTCAAATAACAATTCTGAAGAATTTGCTTCTTGAATTGGTTATAATTCAAATTCATTCATTATTGTACAGTTGCTCCCAGCTGGAAGTAGGACAAAAGTAATCACGATCGCGTATTCTTTGTCCTACTTCCAGCTGGGAGCAACTTTACATGTTCTTTGATTTATCAAAAATATTTGATACAGTGGATCATAATTTACTTCTGAAATTATTTGACCAATAAGATATCGAAGGAATTAACAAACAGACCAAATATACAGGGTGATTCAAACCACCCGTGCCACCCATTGATCTCGAAAACGCGTTATCGCACATCACTAAAATAAAAAAAACTTAATTACCAAAGTGAACCTAAAGAATCCATTGGTGAAATAATTTTTTTCCGGAACAACCCGGAACTATCCGGAACCGGAGGTAACTTTAATTTTTTAAATGGCAACATAGGTTGAATTTGGTATGGTTTGATAGGTCTTTCAAAAACAAATAACTTTTATTAAAATATTTTTTCTATATTTTCCATAGTTTAGAATTTATTCGAAAAACAAAAAAAATTGTTAAAAAAAGTAAATAAAAATTATTGCATATTTTGAAGAATTTTATAAATTTATAAACTCTTTCTACAAATTTTATATTTTACCAACTTTAAATATCATACTTGTCCATATTTCAACAACATTCGTCAAAATATGCAAAAATTATTATTTACTTTTATTTAACATTTTTTTTGTTTTTCTAATAAATTCTAAAGTGTGGAAAATATTAAAAAAATATTTTAATAAAAGTTGTTTATTTTGAAAAGACCTATCAAACCACACCAAACTCGACCTATGTTGCAATTTAAAAAATCAAAGTGATATCCGGTTTCGGATAGTTCCATGTTGTTCCGGAAAAATATAAGTATGGTTTGATAGGTCTTTTAAGAACAAACAACTTTTACAAAAATATTTTTTTAATATTTTCCATAGTTTAGAATTTTTTCGAAAAACAAAAAAAAATTATTAATAAAGGTAAATAAAAATTATTGCATATTTTGAAGAATTTTATTAATTTATAAACTCTTTTTACAAATTCTAATATTTTACCAACTTTAAATATCATACTTGTCCATATTTAAACAAAATTCTTCAAAATATGCAATAATTTTTATTTGCTTTTTTAACAATTTTTTTTTTGTTTATCGAATAAATTCTAAACTATGGAGAATATTAAAAAAATATTTTAATAAAAGTTATTTGTTTTTGAAAGACCTATCTAACCATACCAAACTCGACCTATGTTGCAATTTAAAAAATTAAAGTTACCTCCGGTTCCGGACAGTTCCGGGTTGTTCCGGAAAAAAATAAGTTCACCAATGGATTCTTTAGGTTCACTTTGGTAATAAATCTTTTTATTTCGGCCATGTATGATAACGCGTTCTTGAGATAAATGGGTGGTCTGAATCACCCTGTATACAAGGTGTCCCGTTATTCTACTGACAACGTTTAACTGAAGATTCCTCACCTCAAAATAAGTCGATATGACTACTTATCTATTACCAAAAATGAACCCCTGAGGAGTTATAAGCTTTTGAAGTTGAACTAAAAAAATACATTTTTCTTTATTGCATCCAAACCAATGAAGATTTTATGAGGAAATTTGGTGTACTTGAGTTTTTATAAGAAACGCGCACTTTGTAAAAAATTAGACAAAATTTAACGTCTGCAAAGGGTTTAAATGGAAGAGGATGGGTATAAACTTCATTATAAGTTTTTAGTCTCTTAAGATATTAACATTAAAGTTACCAATTCCCATTTAATCATTCAATTGTAAGATTTTTTGTCTCTTATGTCTTCCAAATAAATTATGCCGTTCTTGCAGAAAATGAGAAAAATAAAACTAGTGCAAAACAGCAAAGTTAGGCAACACAAAGTACTTTTTCCTATTGTTTCAATATTAAGTCGCCCTTTGAAACCAAAACCATAGTAAGAACATTGATGTCATAATAGATAATACAGTAACTTTCAATTTATAAAAAATTACTTATAAAATAGATGCAATCTATTCATTTAATGAATATGCCGACATGCACCTAGTATTCGGTGAATGTCACAGTAATGGTAGAGCTGCTGCTAAAAGATATGCTGAGAAGTATCCAAATCGTCAAACTCCTCATCATACAACATTTGCTAACTTAGATCGTCGTTTGCATGAATATGGTAAACTGGAAACTGATCGTAGAAATGTAGGGCGCCCACGAACAATAAGAACAGTAGAGGCAGAAGAACAAATATTGGGATGTGTGGAGGAGAATCGGAGAGTAAGTGCAAGAGAGATTTCTACGCAATTACAAATTCAAAAAAATGCTGTACACAGAACACTTCAAGAGCAGTTACTTCATTCATACCATTTTCGCAAAGTTCAAGAATTGCTGCCGATTGATTTGAACAATAGATTGTTATTTTGCCAATGGTTCAAACGTAAATACGACCAAAATCCAAATATGGCCAGAATAATTTTGTTTACTGAGGAATCTTGCTTCTCAAGAAGCGGAATGATTAATTTGCATAATTTGAATAGCTGGTCGGATGAAAATCCCCATGAGAAAATTGTAGCCAATTATCAAAGGCAGTTTTCCATCAATCTGTGGGCAGGTATAATCAACAATCATATTATAGGGCCATTTGAATTACCAAGACTAAATGGTGTGTCATATTTAGATTTTCTAAGAAATAACCTTACTGGAGTACTAGAAGAAGTACCCCTTGCCATCAGAGCACAGATGTGGTTTATGCAACACGGAGCCCCCTCCTCATTTTTCAATAAATGTGATAAATTATTTAAATGAAAAATTTCCTCGCCGATGGATTGGTCGGGGTGCTGATGCTCCAGTCACTTGGCCACCGCGATCACCGGATCTAAATCCTCTAGATTTTTCTTTTTGGGGTTGTTTAAAAGATAAAGTTTACAGTACTCCAGTCGAAAGTAGAGATGATCTTTGGGTAGGAATCATCAACGCAACCAATGAGATATGTGAAATCTCAAACGTCTTTGAATCTATTCGATTTTCATTTTTGTGCCGTATTAATTCTTGTATTCGTTCAGAGGGCACTCACGTTGAACATGCACTTAATTTATTACAATAATTTTTTTAATAAAACTGTTAAATTAATTCTTCTTCATTTGTTTTATTTTAAATTAATACCGTTTAAACTGGTAAACTTTAATAATACATTAGATATTCTCCAAAAAATTAAAATTTAAGTTTATGCAACTTCACTTAGATAATGTGAAATTATTAATTAAATTAGTCTTTCACCGAATTTCTTTTTTACATTTTTCGCAGGAACTGCATAATTTATTTGGAAGACATAAGAGACAAAAAATCTTACAATTGAATGATTAAATGGTAATTGGTAACTTTAATATTAATATCTTAAGAGACTAAAAACTTATAAGGAGGTTTATGCCCAGCCTCTTCAATTTAAACCCTTTGCAGATGTTGAATTTTGTCTAATTTTTTACAAAGTGCGCGTTTCTTATAAAAACTCAATTACGCCAAATTTCGTCATAAAATCTTCATTGGTTTGGACGCAATACAGAAAAATGTATTTTTTTAGTCCAACTTCAAAAGCTTATAACTCCTCAGGGGTTCACTTTTGGTCATTCGACTTATTTTGAGGTGAGGAATCTTCAGTTAAACGTTGTCGGTCGAATAACGGGACACCTTGTATACAGGTAAACGTCGTTTTACGCCGAAGTTCCGTTTCGCGAGACACCGGCGTAAAAGAAATCGGGGTAAAACGTGCTTTTTTCGCCAAAAATGAACCATACTGAATATTCTTTTAATTTTATAATAAAATAAAGAACAATACTTAATCATATCTTCTAATTTTTTTAAACAAAACGAAAACTAACTCTGAAAATCCGACGCCGGCACCAACCGGCGTAATTGTAAATCGGCGTAAATCGAACTTTGGATTTTTTTGGTAATAAATGTTGTGTTTATATCTTCATGTTGCGTGTCATCGTAATCAGAAAAAATCTTCTTTATATTTAGAGGGTGTTCCCTCCATCATGCTATTTAAAAAAATGAAAACATTTGCAAAAATGTCATTTTGAAAATGAAAACTAACTCAGAAACTCGGAAAATCCGACGCCGACACCAACCGGCGTAATTGTGAATCGCAGAAAATTGAACCGACGCAAAACGACGATTTCCTGTACAAAAATAGGTGTTCCTCGAGGTTCTTTTCATTCTGAGGAATTAAACTACTCAGTTTATCACTATATTATTATATTCTGGATTGGATAGTATTAATTTGGAAGAGGAGATTAATAAAGACTTAAAATATTATTTAATAATTGGAACCCACAGCGTCTTTACACTTATTAAGCCACTACATTTAATATTTGAAGCGTCAATCAGAAACGCTACTTTTCTTAGAAATTGGAAACAAAGTTACATTACACTAATCCACAAGAGTGGTGACCGAAAAGATGTCTCCAACTATAGGGGTATTTGCAACCAATCCTCTATGACGTGCTACCACTTCATCGACAGTCCATTTCATCAACACTACTTCTTCATCGACATGGTTTTTACATTGACACGACCGTCTCATCGACACAAACATTTCATTGACATGGCCAATTCATCGACCCAGACGTTTCATCGACATTACCTTTTCATCGACAACCGTTTCATCGACACTACCTTTTCATCGAAAAACCTTTTTTTCGACAAGGACGGTTGTCGATGAAACGGTTGTCGATGTAAAGCTAATAGTGTGTATTTAGCGACCGTGATGAAAAATTTAGAGACGTCGTTATCGTTAATCACGTGATTAAAAAATATTTCTTCATAAGAAATATTTTCTTAAAGACGTGATTAACTTTAACGACGTCTCTAAAATTTTCATCACGCTCGCTGAATACATGCTATAGTCGATGAAACGTCCTTGTCGAAGGAAGGGTTGTCGATGAAAAGGTAATATCGATGAAACGTCTGAGTCGTTGAAAAAATAGTGTCGATGAAACGGTTTTCTCGAAGAAAAGGTTTGTCGATGAAAAGGTAATGTCAATGAAACGTCTGAGTCGTTGAAATAGTAGTGTCGATGAAACGTCCTTCTCGAAGAAAAGGTTTGTTGATGAAAGAGTAGTGCCGATAAAATGGTTGTCGATGAAAAGGTAATGTCGATGAAACGTCTGCGTCGATGAAACGGTCGTGTCGATTTAACGGACTGTCGATGGAATTGCATTGGATGAAATGGCTTTATCATCGACAAGGACGTTTCATCGAGAACCATCCTTGTCGATGAAACGTCTGCGTCGATAAATTGGTCATGTCGATGAAACGTCTGTGTCGATGAAACGGTCGTGTCGATGAAACGGAGTGTCGATGAAATTGCATTGGATGAAATGGCTTTATCCTTGACAAGGACGTTTCATCGACAACCATCTTTGTCGAAGTAAAGGTTTGTCGATGAAAAGGTAGTGTCGATGAAACGGTTGTCGATAAAAAGATAATGTCGATGAAACGGTTGTCGATGAAAAGGTAATGTCGATGAAACGTCTGTGTCGATGGAACGCCCGTGTCAATGAAAAAGTAGTTTGTATGAATCGACCTTGTCGAAGAAAAGGTTTGTCGAAAAGTAGTGTCGATGAAAGGGTAATGTCTATGCAACTCTCCGTCGATGAATTGGCCATGTCGATGAAACGTTTGTGTCGATGAAACGGACTGTCGATGAAACTGCATTGGATGAAATGTCTATGTCGTTGAAAGTGTATTGTCGATGAAACGGTATACAACCATCCTCTTTACCTAAATTAATGATATCAAAGCTACTTAAATGGATGTGTAAAAGGAAAAATACCGTGGTTTTGTTGATGGCCGTTCAACATCGATCAATCTTCTACTCTCTATCAATCGTACAATTTGGATATTTTTGAATCAGCCAAGAAAGTCTATGTCGTAATAAAAACAGCTTTCATCCCTTGGATTTAATGATTTGGTTGTACAAAATGGGTAGCTCGCTATCAAACAGAACTCCATTTCCAAAAAAATTCATGCCAATTTTATTTAACATTTTTACTAACCTGATTATTTTTCTTTCGCTGAAAGTTTATTACTATATAAACTTTGTGGTTTTTAACCGGAACAATTTATTTACCATTAATTTTCACACATCGGAGAGTAATAAATCATCCCATGGATATCAATGCAAGAGTTTTTGTTTATAAACACCTGTTGCACATGGTCAGAATTTTTATGTTTTTGGATTACCTCCAGAAGACACCTGTTTTACATGAACCTGACATTTACTATTTTTTGATGATGACTATAAACATAGTCGAAACGTCTACGAAGTGTAAAAATTAATGGTAAATAAATTGTTCCGGTTAAAAACCACAAAGTTGTTTTTTTAAATCAAAATCAATCAAAAAAAGTTCATCTCCATTCAAGTTTATTTCTATATGGTGATGATTTGAATTTTCAGGTTTCAAAAGGATCTCTACGCATTATTCAATTGGTGCAATGTCAACAAACTGTACAGGTAAACGTCGTTTTACGCCTGGGTTCCGTTCCGAGAGACACCGGCGTAAAATGAACACATATTTTTCGCACAATATTTGGGTTCTGATCTGCTAAAGACTTATCAGCTAGGACTATTGTACTTTTATATAAATCTTTGATTGTCTCTCAACTTGAATATTGAGGCTTATGATTCATTCATACTTTCGTATTCTATTACCTGTGTTCTATTCTTTGGACATGAGACCATTGATTATAATATCTTACATATGTAACCAAGAAACCATCTAATATGCTCATTTGTGTTTCAAGGAAACACTTGGCTAGAAAAGTTTCAGCAATGTTTCTGTTACGTTTCGAAGTCACATCTATAATGTACTTATTTGGGTTTCACGCAAATGTTTCTGGGATGTTACCTATCTATGTTTTATTTAATTAGATGTTCTGTAATGATTAATGCGCATGCGTAATAGAACAAATATCCCCACTTTATCCCTATGCGTATATGGTGTTGCATTATATCGAAAGACTTAGTAAAATCCAAATAAATTACATCAGTTTGGAGTTTATGGTCTAGAGTTTTAGAGATATTTTGAGTTATAGAATAAATATTTGTATTTGTTGATCTCTTCGATATAAAACCACGTTGTTAAGGTATTATATTCTGTTTAATATTATATACAATATACAAGGTGGCCCAACTAAAAGTTCCCATCCAAATTATTTTAAAAACAAGATATTTTTGAAAAAAAAGCCTAAAACGGGTCAATATTTATTTGGGGGGGTGGGGGCAATTTTTATGTTAACGCAAGTGACAACCAATCAACCTATTTTAAACCTCCTACAAAATTCTCCAAACAGCTGTCATATTTTTTTAATTTGATCGAATATTTGAGAAGTGTTTTTAATAGGTGACTTGGTATTAAAGCTTGATTTTGTTAAAAGTGCTAATAAAAATAAATACAAATACAAATTATGGTCTTTCGTCTTTCACCAAATATCAATGGAACAATTTCAGGCTATTTTTCAAAAAATATTTGATTTTAACCTAACTTAACTTGACCTAACCTAATCTGGGTGGGAACTTTTAGTTGGACCACCCTGTATATTTGGGTTTCGAATTACTTATAATAGATATAGACCTGTAATTTTCTATTTTGCTTTAAGAAACATTTTTTAAAATAGGACAAACTCGAACAGATTTCCATACAATGCGCAGTCTTTTAGGAAATATGTCGGGATCATATCTAAACCCATTGTAAATTTATTGTTAAGTTTTTTTTTAATTAACAATGTAATTCATAATCACTTCACCAGAACTGCAAATAAAATTCTCTTAATTAACTCAAACAATAAGTGAAAATTGGAAACGGAATTTAGAATTTTTAATGGTTTTCCCGAAGAAATAAATAAAACGAAATCTACTATAAAATTCAAGAAGCATATGCATACATATTTGTTAAATCAAGTAATTTTATCATTTTATGTATTGTTTGTCCTTTTCTATTTTGAAATCACCTTAATATCAGGTGAAACTGTCCAAGCTGATTTTTAAACTTTTTGTGATATCGTTATAATTTTTTGCTGTAAAGACAGAAAAATGTAATCGCGCAGTTTCAAGATTATTTTTTTAACGTTTACAAAACTTTGAATAATTAGAAAAGTTTTGAAGCTATATTCATGTTTCGTGTATCATTGTTTTCGTAATTTTTTAATCTTTTTGGTGATATCATTCCTCCTATTGTAGCTTTCAAACTTTTTGCTACAGCCCCAAAAATGTAAACACGAAATATTGATGTTTTCTTAAATTTTTATTGACGTTTACAAAACTTTAAATATCCATAAAAGCTACATTAATGTATCGCATATCATTATTTTCATATTTTGTTATACCTTTTGGTGATATTTCTCCTCCTTTTGTAAGTTTAAAACTTTTTGCTACAGTCCCAAAATCGTTAACACGAAATTTTAGGATTTTTTTCTTGATGTTTACGAAACTTTTGATATGTACAAGAGTTTTAAAGCTACGTTAATGTTTAGCATATCATTGTTTTCGTATTTTTTTAAACTTTTTGGTGATATTATTGCTCTTATTGCAACTTTTAAACTTTCTGGTGGAGCCCCAAAAACGTAAACACGAAATTTTAGGATTTCTTTTCCTTGACGTTTACAAAACTTAAGATATCCACAAACGTTTTCAAGCTACGTTAATGTTTACTATATCATTATTTTCGTATTTTTTAAAACTTTTTGGTGATAACTTGCATCTTATGGTAACTTTAAAACTTTTTGCTAGAGCTCCAAGAACGTAAACACGAAATTTTAGGATTTCTTTTCCTTGACGTTTACAAAACTTTAGATATCCACAAAAGTTTTAAAGCTACGTCAACGATTAGCATATCATTATTTTCGTATTTTTTAAAGCTTTTTGGTGATATCATTCCTCTTATTGCAACTTAAAAACTTTTTGCTGTAGACCCAAAAATTTAAACGTGAAATTTTAGAAGTAATTTAATTTATTCAGAATTTAATAAGTAGATAACTGAATTTCAAATTTAATCGCTTGGATTTACCTATTATCATCTTAAAAAGTGTTAATTAATGTATACACCAATATTTAAATTTTTTTATCAAGGGTGAAATAATTGTAAGTGCAATTTATAGTATCAATTGACTTGAAGGTTCATTAAAATTCATAAAAAATATGGATGAATAAGCCTATAAGAATTACAGCATGAAAATTCACAAAAATGTGCCCACTATGTAAATATGTTGACGCAAAAACTAATTTATAATGATTTTTTACAATTACTACTTCTTGTACGATTGGAAATTACTGGGAAAGTTCAATTTCAAGATATTAGCTTCAAGCAAATGAAGGTACCTTCATGAACAATTATGATTGTATTTTATCCTCATTAAACTTGTAATACTTACATAAAATTTTAAATTATAAATAAAATTTTAAACATTTTTAATTCTCATAAATTCTTAGTGTCTCCATAATTTTTACAAGAACCTCATTACTCCGCCTTGAAATTTGAAACTCACGTGAATTTATACATTTCTTTTGTTTATTTTTATATATGAATAGGCATTATTTTGATATTAATTTGCTTCATCTGTAACACTATTTATTTAAGTGTGGCGTGAGACAGTTTTTGCAAAAAAGTAGTTTATGAAACATCCACTTTCTTTTTATGTAACACAGAATCCCAACTTTGTTTCATTGCAAAATTAAGCTTTTCAAACTAACACGGAATTTCCATTAAGATGATTTAAAAGACACCAATTTTAAAACCAATGAAAGTTCAGCAATTAATAAATCACCAATATAATTATTTAAATCTAGCTTAAATTAAAATAATTAATACAAATTTTAATTGATATAATTAACGTATAATTATATACACGAATTGTAATTAAAATAAACAACAAAGCAAACATTACAGTCAAGCATTGATTGATAAAATGAAGCCATTTTTTGATGTGAATATAAAAATATTAAAATTGGGTGGGTTATGGATGCCCACAAAAAAAAACCAAAAATTTAAAAATCTTATTCTAATCAAGAATTTTACATTCATTTTTTACGCGATGGTTTTCTTTACAATAGCTCAAATTTTAGCGTTACAAGAATCCTATGGAAACATCAACGATTTGGTTAAAAATTTGAATATGTCCGTGTCTTTTTTATTAACTTTTCTTAAAGTCACCTTGTGGTTGAAGAACAGGAAGACTATTATTACAATCATGAAGATTTTGGATGTTACTTGGTTGAAGTTTAAGAAATCCCAAGGGGATTTTGATGATATTGTTGAGGAAGAGAAGAGGGTTAAGGATAAGTTTACTTTGACGTTTTTTTATTTGGCTTTTACAGTTCCCACTTCCGCTGCGGTTTTAACTTTTATCAATATTTTTATGAATAGTGAGGATTTTCAGTTTAAATTACCTTATGCGAGTTATGTTCCTTTTTCTTACACCAACAAGACTGGTTATTGCTTCGCTGTTATTTATCAATGCCTCGCTTTGCTCATTTGTGGAACAATAACCGTTGGTAAATACTTTTTAAATTTAATTTTTAGCTAAGTAATTAAAATTATTGTAGTACCAATACAGGATGTTCTAAAATTAATAGAACACCCTGTATAAATATTTTGGCACAAACTTTTCTTTCAGGTTTTGATATGCTTTACTTGGGAATTGTGAGCTTTACGAGTGCTCATTTAAAAATTTTGCAAGAAACTTTTAAATCGATTGGAAATGAATATGAAGATCGAACAAAAATTGATAAAGCTAAGATGGAATTTGAGCTCAGCAAATCAATTCAGCATTTACAATTGATTTTGGGGTAAAAAATTAGAAAAAATAATAAAACGTTTTTTGAACACCCTGTATATTTTTGACACTAAATTGAGCACTTACTATAAATACTACTTATCAAAGTTTACACTTCAGCCACCAGAGGGATTTCTGATTCGTTGTTTTAAAAATATATTTTTTTCAAATTTATAATCGTTTTTATAATCACATATTTTTAATCTTTAAACAGTGGCGGGTACGGTCTAATAGGGCTGCAGTTCAGTGCCCCTTTTCTTTTTGAGGTCCTCAAATATCTAAATTGCAACTTAAAAAAAAATTCCAGTTTTATCGTATCCCGGAGAGTCCATAACAATATTTGCCCCCAGGTGCCAAATCCGTCCCTGCGCAGAATTCTCAAACAAATTTAAATTCACCACAAAATTTTTATAAATCACTTTACAGCTTCAAAAAGTAAAATAGTACAATTTTAACAAAATATCAATTTTTTTAATGTTCTCTTTGGAATTTTTCAACAAGCTCGGGTTTATTTTTTGCAGATTTATTATCTAATTTATTCAAATCGGCCGCAAAATTAATTCTAGCTCACTTGGTTATTTTTTTATAAATTTTTAAAAAACCATTTCACAGCTTCAACAAGTAAAATAGTGCAATTTTTACAAAATATCAATTTTTTTAATGTTCCCTTCGGAATTTTTCAACAAACTCGGGTTAATTTTTTGCAGAATTCTCTAATTTATTCAAATCGACTGCAAAATTAATTCTAGCTCACTTGGTTATTTTTTTATAAATTTTTAAAAACCATTTCACAGCTTCAACAAGTAAAATAGTGCAATTTTTACAAAATATCAATTTTTTTAATGTTCCCTTTGGAATTTTTCAACAAACTCGGGTTAATTTTTTTGCAAATTTCTCTAATTTATTCAAATCAACCGCAAAATTAATTCTAGCCCACTTGGTTATTTTTTTATAAATTTTTAAAAATCACTTTACAGCTTCATAAAGTAAAATAGTGCAATTTTTACAAAATATCAATTTTTTTATGTTATCCTTGGAATTTTTAACAAACTGGAGTTAATTTTTTACAGAATTCTCTAGTTTATTGAAATCGTCTGCAAAATTAATTCTAGCTTACTTGGTTATTTTTTGATTAATATTTAAAAATCACTTTACTGCTTCAAAATGTAAAATAGTGCAATTTTTACAAAAGTTCAATTTTTTTCATGTTATTCTTGGATTTTTTTAACAAGCTCGGGTTTATTTTTTGCAGAATTCTCTAATATACTCAAATGAACTACAAAATTAGTTTTAGCTCATTTGGTTATTTTTTTATAAATTTTTTGAAAATCACTTTACAGCTTCAAACAGTAAAATAGTGCAATTTTTACAAAATATCAATTTTTTTTAATGTTCTCCTTGGAATTTTTTAATAAACTCTGGTTTATTTTTTACAGAATTCTCTAATTTATTCAAATCGACCGTAAAATTAATTATAGCTCACTTGGTTATTCTTTTATAAATTTTTAAAAAACATTTCACAGCTTCAACAAGTAAAATAGTGCAATTTGTACAAAATCCCAATTTTTTTAATGTTTTTCTTGGATTTTTTCAACAAACTCGGGTTTATTTTTTGCAAAATTCTCTAATATACTCAAATAAACTACAAAATTAATTCTAGCCCACTTGGTTATTTTTTTATAAATTTTTAAAAATCACTTTACAGCTTCATAAAGTAAAATAGTGCAATTTGTACAAAATCCCAATTTTTTTAATGTTTTTCTTGGATTTTTTCAACAAACTCGGGTTTATTTTTTGCAGAATTCTCTAATATACTCTAATAAACTACAAAATTAATTCTAGCTCTTTTCGTTATTTTTTTATAAATTTTTTGAAAATCACTTTACAGCTTCAAAAAGTAAAATAGCGCATTTTTTACAAAATATCATTTTTTTAATGTTCTCCTTGGAATTTTGTAACAAACTCGGGTTCATTTTTTACAGAATTCTGTAATTTATTCAAATCGACCGCAAAATTATTTCTAGCTCACTTGGTTATTCTTTTATAAATTTTTAAAAAACACAGTTTCAACTTGTAAAATAGTGCAGTTTTTACAAAATATCAATTTTTTTAATGTTCTCCTTGAAATTTTTTAACAAACTAGGGTTTGTTTTTTACAGAATTCTCTAATTTATTCAAATCGACCGCAAAATTAATTCTAGCTCACTTGGTTATTCTTTTACAAATTTTTAAAAAAACATTTCACAGCTTCAACAAGTAAAATTGTGCTGTTTTTACAAAATCTCAATTTTTTTAATGTTCTTGTTGGAAATTTTCAATAAACTAAAGTTTATTTTTTACAGAATTCTCTATTTTATTTAAATCGACTGCAAAATTAATTCTAGCTAACTTGGTTATTTTTTATAATTTTTAAAAAAACATTTCACAGCTTCAATTAAAATATTGCAATTTTTACAAAATCCCAATTTTTTTTAATGTTCTTCTTGGAATTTTTTAATAAACTCGGGTTTATTTTTTATATATTTCTCTAATTTATTCAAATCGACCGCAAAATTAATACTAGCTCTCTTGGTTATTTTTTGATAAATTTTTAAAAATCACTTTACAGCTTCAAAAAGTAAAATAGTGCAATTTTTCAAAATTTCAATTTTTTTAATGTTATTCTTGGATTTTTTAACAAACTCCGGTTTATTTTTTGCAGAATTCTCTAATATACTCAAATCAACCACAAAATTAATTCTAGCTCATTTAGTTATATTTTTATAAATTTTTTGAAAATCACTTTACAGCTTCGAAAAGTAAAATAGTGCAATTTTTACAAAATACCAATTTTTTAATGTTCTCCTTGGAATTTTTCAACAAACTTGAGTTTATTTTTTGCAGAATTCTCTAATTTATGTAAATTGACCGCAAAATTAATTCTAGCTCTCTTGGTTATTTTTTGATAAATTTTTAAAAATCACTTTGCAGCTTCAAAATGTAAAATAGTGCAATTTTTTTAATGTTCTTCTTGGAATTTTTCAACAAACTGGGGTTAATTTTTTACAGAATTCTCTAGTTTATTGAAATCGATCACAAAATTATTTCTAGCTTACTTGGTTATTTTTTGATAAATTTTTAAAAATCACTTTACAGCTTCAAAATGTGCAGTTTTTACAAAATCTCAATTTTTTAATGTGTTTCTTGGAATTTTTCAACAAACTCGGGTTTATTTTTTGCAGAATTCTCTAATTAACTGAAATCAACCACAAAATTATTTATAGCTCGTTTAGTTATTTTTTTATAATTTTTTAAAAAACATTTTAAATCTTCAACAGTTCAATTTTTACAAAATCTCAAGTTTTTTAATGTTTTCCTAGAAATTTTTCAACAAATTCAGGTTTATTCTTTGCAGAATTCTCTAATTTATTCAAATCGGCTGCAAAATTAATTCTAGCTGGCTTAATTATTTTTTTATAATCTTCTAAAAATCATTTTACAACTTCAACAAGCAAAATAGTGCTATTTTTATAAAATCTTAGTGTTTTTAATGTTCCCCTTGGAATTTTTCAACAAGCTTGGATTAATTTTTTACAAAATTCTCTATTTTATTCAAATCAACCGTAAAATAAATTCTACCTCACGTTGTTATTTTTTTATAAATTTTTAAATATCATCTTGCAGCTTCAACAAGTTAAACAGTGAAATTTTTAGAAAATCTCATTTTTTTAATGTTCCCCTTAGAATTTTTCAATAAACTCGATTTCATTTTTTGCATAACTCTATAATTTATTTAAATCAACCGCAAAATTAATTCTAGCTCACGTGGTTATTTTTTTACAAATCATTGAAAGTCGCAACTTCAACAAGTAAAACAGCGCAATTTTTATAAAATCTTAATTTTTTAATGTTCCCCCTGTAATTTATCAATAAAATCTCGGATTTATTTCTGGTAGAACAGGGATGGATTTATATGTATACGACCTCAAAGGGCTGCAGCCCAGGACCTCTCTCTTTTTGGGGCGCTCAAAAAGCTTAATTGTAACTTTAAAAAAATACTGTAGAAGATTTGAGTGATCCATTATAAAGATAAATGTATAGGTGTGGAAATAATGTATTTTTCCTTATATATAACCATATAAGGAAAAGTACATTTATTTCCACACCTATATATTTAAAAAAATAGTATCCTGGTGCCCCATAGCAATTTTTGCAAGGACTTAGTAGTTATCTAAGTTCACATTTCAGCCACTAGAGGGCGAGTAGAATATTCAAATATCGAATTTTCTGATTAAAAAAATTATTTTTTCTTATAGGATTTGTGAATTAATGGAAAATATCTTCACTTACATTCTACTACTGCAGATTTTAGTATCTTTGGTTGTTTTTTGTACATGCCTTTACTTAGTTTCAACTGTAAGTACTTGTACATAAAAGCTATTGTAATTAATATAAAATATATAGTAATTTAATTATGAATTCATTAGATACCAATAGGAAGTAAAATCTTTGGAAATGAGCTTGCTTACATGTTGGCAATAGAAAATCAATTAGCACTTTATTGTTATGCAGGCAATAAACTTACTTTAAACGTAAGTAAAGATTACTATTCATATATTTATGTAATTTCTTACATGCATTGTGTTAACAATTGATCCTCGTTTTTTCCAGACTTAAAAAAATACAAAATTACCATTTTAAACATTTCTTCATTCATTGCGATTTAAAAAAAACCTTCAGTGCGCATGAAAGTTTTTTTATGACTTATAAATTTTGTGCCACAAATAACACTAATAACAATAAACCAATTAGGAAGTTTTCTTGAAGGATTTTGAAATATTTAATTGGTCCTATAAATTTTTATTCAACTCATTGCAACTTTTTAGAATTACGGAAAAAGTTTATAAAAACTAAAAAAGTCAGGATGAGATTTTATACATAAGGAAAATGAAATTAAGTATTATTGTGCAATAAGAGGCTTTAATAATTGAGGAAATCGTAAACTAAAGATTAATTCTTGATCCATAGGCCAATAAAAAAAGGCAAAAAGCTCGGAATTATTAGAGCGTAACTGAATTAATTTGATCTAAACAGTGAAGATGTTCAATGTTGCATTAAAGATCATAATATTTCAAAGAAAGTAAATTTAAAACATACATAATAAGCTACAATAATGTTTAATAGCTTATTATTTTCTAATTTTTTATACATTTTGGTGATATCGTTGTAACACACAAAAATGTAAACGTGCTGTTTTAATAATTTTTTTTTGTTGAGGCTTACAAAACTTTAAATAACCACAAAAGTTTTGAAGCTACATCCATTTTTCGTGTATCATTATTTTCGTGATTTTTTAATCTTTTTGGTGATAACATTTCTTCTATTGTAGCTTTAAAACTTTTTCTACAGCGCCAAAAATATAAACACGAAGTTTTGATTTTTTTTATATTTTTAATGGCGCTTACAAAACTTTAAAAATCCTTAAAAGTTTTAAAGCTAAATTAATGTCATTATTTTCGTAATTTTTTAAACTTTTTGGTGATATCTTTCCACTTACTGTAACTTTAAAACATTTTGCTACAGCCCCAAAAACGCAAATTCGAAATCTTGGGATTTTTTCCTTGACGTTTACAAACTTTAAATATCTACAAAAGTTTAAAAGCAACATTAATGTTTTGTATGTCATTAATTTCGGAATTTTTTTAACTTTTTGGTGATATCTTTTCACTTACTATAACTTTAAAACATTTTGCTGCAGCCTCAAAAACGCAAACACGAAATTTTAGGATTTTTTCCATACAAAACTTTAAATATCTACAAAAGTTTTAAAGCTACATTAATGTTTTGTACGTCATTATTTTCGTACTTTTTAAATCTTTTTGGTGAAATCATTCCTCGTATTATAACTTTAAAAATTTTTGATACACCCTCAAAAATATAAATATGAAATTTTGATTTTTTTTTTATATTTTTCTTGACATTTACAAAACTTTAAATATCTACAAAAGTTTTTAAGCTACATTAATGTTTCGTATGTCATTATTTTCGTAATTTTTTAAACTTTTAGGTGATATCTTTTTTTTTACTGTAACTTTAAAACATTTTGCTACGGCCCCAATAACGCAAACACGAAATTTTAGGATTTTTTTTCCTTGACGTATACAAAACTTTAAATATCTACAAACGTTTTAAAGGTACATTAATGTTTTGTATGTCATAATTTTCGTGCTTTTTAAATCTTTTTTGTGATATTATACCTCCTATTATAACTTTAAAACTTTTTGCTACACCGTCAAAAATGTAAATTTGACATTTTGATTTTTTTTATATATTTCCATATATTTCTTAACGTTTACAAAACTTTAAATATCTACAAAAGTTTTAAAGCTACAATAATGTTTCGCATGTCATTATTTTCGTAATTTTTTAAACTTTTTGGTGATATCATTCCTCTTATTGTAACCCCAAAATTTTTTGCTGTAGACCCAAAAATGTAAACGTTCAATTTTAGGAATTTTTATCATACGCGAAAATTAGTACGCATTTTTGTTCCTTTCTAAACTTTAAATAGGTTTAATCAGAATTTATGTAAATTAAAGTGAATCGGTCTTAACTAAATTGATATAACCGAAATGAAATAAATACACTAATATTTTTAATTTTTTATAAAGGGTGAAAAAATAGTAAATGCAATTTATAGCAGTAATTGGCTTGAAGGTTCATTAAAATTTCGAAAAAACGTCATTTTTACAATGATGCGGATGAACAAGCCTATAAGAATGACAGCAGGAAAATTCACAACTCTTACACTAGCAACATTTGTTACGGTAATTACAAAAAATCCTTAATAAAAATTTGTTCCCAAGTATTTTGCTTTTTTGTAATTTTTAAAAATTTTATTTAGATTGGAAGAGGTTCCTACTCCTTATTAGCAGTACTAAAAAATTCCCAGAATTAAAATTGATGCGACTCAAACAAAAATCACCAAATTTTTATAGAAAAAAAATAGCTGTAAGGTAAATATTGAGAAATATAGCTTTATTAAAATAAAACTTATTTAAATTTCAGTTAAGCAATATCGGCTTCGTAGGTAACACCAACTGCTTGTCTCCACTTATCCATCATTTCTGCAAGTTGCAAGCTCTCCTCGTGTGAAATTGAAGGATTCTCAAGTAAACCTAGGAAATAATTAAATAAATCACTTGTAGCATTAAAAATTTAAAAATTACCATCCTTAATGCATTGTCGACACTCTTCAGCTTCATAACGTAAACCAACGCTATTACCAAAATTAAAAACTGATGCAGTTTTAGGTAATTCAAAATTAATAGTTCCAGTAGGAGTAATTAATTGTGTAGGACACCAAAATGAAGGCACCTATATTAAATAAAAATTTTAAAACGGAAAACAATTATTTTTATTATTACCCTAATAATTCCTTTTGTTCCAACAATAACTCCTTCATTAGAATAAATTGCTTTGGAACTAATAGCTAAAGTGGCCGATTTAGACCCTGGATACTCAATTATAGCATTTGCCGAAGCATCAACCCCATTTACATTCAAATACCCTGAACCCATGAATTTTGCAGGTTTTAATCCTTTGAAAGCAAACTGAGTAAACTGCAAAGTGTAAATTCCTAAATCCAAAATAGTTCCTCCACCTAATTCTTTCGAGTTAACTCTTTCAACGCTTTCAATTGGAACTCCAAAATCTACATGGGTGTACAAAACTTCTCCAATCGCTCCACTTTCGATTTGTCGCTGCAATTCTTTATAAGCAGGGAATGAGCGGGACCAAACAGCTTCCATGAAGAATAATTTTTGTTTTTTAGCATATTCCAGGAGATCGGATGATTGTTTTTTATTCATCGTTAATGGTTTTTCGCAAAGTACATGCTTTCCATGTTGAAGCATCAGTTTCGCTACTTGATGATGGTTTACATTTATGACTCCTATATAAACTATGTCTAAACAGTAAAATAAATTGTAATTATTTAAAATTTATTTTGTAAAAAGTACTTACCAACATTTGATTTAGCGAGTGCTTCATACCCTTCGAGGTAATTTTTAATGTTGTGTTTAGATGCAAAGTCTTGCGCTGATGCAAGGCTGCGAGCAGCTACAGTGACAACTTCATGATCGGTGCTTGGTAAAGTTTGGACAGCGCAAACAAAATCGTGGCAAATTTTTCCAGCACCTGCAATACCCCAACGTAGAGCCATTTTGATAACAATTTATGTAATGATTATAATTATTAGAGAGGCATTTTAACCATAAATTAACCTTCAATATTATCTTATCAAAAATTTATCTTTAGAAAAACACTTTAATAGTATATTTATGTGTTAATAAGTGCTTTTTAAGTTATAAAGGGTTTTATAAATATTTAAAAAGCAATCGAGTAAATAAATTTATTAAAAATAAAAAAAGGCTATAAATAAACAAATATTAATTAATGAAACGTAAACTCTTAAAAGTAGTATTTTTTTATTCAAGAATATTTTTCAAATATTCAAATTTAGCCAATTCAGCATATTTTTAAAAAGGATGATAAAAATCAACGCTCTGTATATTAAAAGTATATTGGGTTGCATAACAAAAATTTTTTCAAACCGATGTGAAGTTAGCTGCAAAACATCTTTGAACGCACTCTTGTCCCTTGTCATATTGACTATTGACATTTAAACATAACCTTAAAAAATTTAATTTTTAATATTTTTTGTTAAAAAATATGGAAAAAGCAGGTATTTATTGTTAATTAAATTAATAAATTACTTTACTGATTTCTTTTGATTGTAGACATACAAAAATTTTTTCAAGACATTCAGCGGAAAGAGGAGGATTTATCCGCTGGTGTTGCTGCTATAAAAACTCTAATGGAAATTATAAAAAGATCAAAATGTAAGTTAAACTATTCTTAAATTAATTAAACATTCGTGTAAATTACAGCGGAAACTGTTCAAGAATTACGTGAGAATTTAACAATCGGAATAAGTGTAATGAAAAATTCGGACTATCCAGTAGCTGCAATTAATTCAGGTTGTGAATTATTCCTACGTTTTATAACTTTAGCTACATTAGACACGGTAAAACATTAATATTAATGTTAATATATAATATAAGCGTTATTTTATAGACTTTTGATGAATGTAAACGAACGATGCTTGATCGAGGGCAAATGTTTTTAAAAAAGCTTGATCAATCGAGAGGAAAAATAGCAAAGTTAGCATCACAATTTATCGTTGACGGATCTGTATGTATTTATAATAATTTTTTGTTCGAGTTAGTTTTAAGTAATTTTAGCGTGTTTTGACTCATTCACGATCAAGAGTTGTGTTACAAGCGCTTAAAGATGCAGCGATGCAAGATAAAAAATTCGAGGTTTATATTACTCGATCTCAACCCGACAATAGTGGGTTAGTATACACTTTAAAATTTTTATGTACTAAAATTCATGGTTAAATCGAAAATATATGAGAATTGTTTTGAAAGAATTTATTTATTTTTCAAAACTATGAGCTTTAGTTGCATGAAAAATAAAATTTTTTATTGAAAATAGAATTTGTACTTAATGGCAGTACAGAACGATTTTTTTAATTTTACAACTCAAAACCCTCTAAAAAAATCCTAAAGAATAAAAATAAAGCTTATTTAACATTTTTGGTCGTCTAGCCTCTCATACGGGTTTAAAATGTTAAGGGAACGAATGGAAAATCAAAAAATTTAACTTAATTTCACTCTTCAATATTCCTTTCTTTCTTACAGCATTTTTATTTTTCAAGTTTTAAACTAACATGAGGGTTATTTTGAAAAAAATTTAAACGTAAAAACCTATTTTTTAAAACTATGTGCTTATAAGGGTAGTTGCATGAAAAATAAAATTTGTTATTGAAAATAGAATTTGTACTTGAGGGCAGTATAGAACGATTTTTTTATTTTTTGAACTCAAAACACACAAAAAAATCCTAAAGAATAAAAATAAAGCTTATTAAACATTTTTGGTTGTCTAACCTCTCATAGGGGTTTAAAATTTTTAGGGAATGAATGGAAAATAAAAAAAATCACTTAATATCACTCCTGAATATTCCTTTTTTCTTACAGCATTTTTATTTTTCAATTTTTAAACTAACACGAGGGTTTTTTTGAAAAAAATTAAATGTAAAAACTTATTTTTCAAAACTATGCGCTTATAAGGGTAGTTGCATGAAAAATAAAATTTGTTATTGAAAATAGAATTTGTACTTGAGGGCAGTATAGAACGATTTTTATATTTTTTGAACTCAAAACACTAAAAAAAATCCTAAATAAATCTTATTTAACATTTTTGGTTGTATAACCTCTCATACGGGTTTTAGATTTTTAGGGAACGAATGGAAAATAAAAAAAATCACTTAAAATCACTTGTGAATATTCCTCTTTTTCTTACTGCATTTTTATTTGTCAAGTTTTACACTAACATGAGGGTTGTTTTGAAAAAAATTAAATGTGAAATTAAATTAATTTTTCAAAACTATGCGCTTATAAGTGTAGTTGCATGAAAAATAAAATTTGTTATTGAAAATAGAATTTGTACTTGATGACAGTACAGAAAGATTTTTTTAATTTTACAACTCAAAATACTACAAATAATGCCATAATGCTGGTTTAAAATTTTTAGGGAACGAATGGAAAATCAAAAAAAAATCACTTAAAATCACTCGTGAATATTCCTCTTTTTCTTACAGCATTTTTATTTTTCAAGTTTTAAACTAACATGAGGGTTATTTTGAAAAAAATTTAAACGTAAAAACTTATTTTTCAAAACTATGTGCTTATAAGTGTGGTTGCATGAAAAATAAAATTTGTTATTGAAAATAGAATTTGTACTTGAGGGCAGTATAGAACGATTTTTTTATTTTTTGAACTCAAAACACACTAAAAAAAATCCAAAAGAATAAAAATAAATCTTATTTAACATTTTTGGTTGTCTAACCTCTCATACGGGTTTAAAATTTTTAGGGAACGAATGGAAAATCAAAAAAATCACTTAAAATCACTCGTGAATATTCCTCTTTTTCTTACAGCATTTTTATTTTTCAAGTTTTAAACTAACACGAGGGTTGTTTTGAAAAAAATTAAATGTAAAAACTTATTTTTCAAAACTATGCGCTTATAAGTGTACTTGCATGAAAAATAAAATTTGTTATTGAAAATAGAATTTGTACTTGATGGCAGTACAGAAAGATTTTTTTAATTTTACAACTCAAAATACTACAAATAATGCAGTAATGCTGTTTTAAAATTTTTAGGGAACGAATGTGTAAAGAATTGCAGGCTAGTGGAATATCCTGTACTTTAATTTTGGACTCGGCTGTTGGTTATGTCATGGAAAAAGTTGATTTTGTTATGGTTGGAGCGGAAGGTGTTGTAGAAAGTGGTGGAATTGTAAACAAGGTTAAAAAATACGCTTTTATTTAAAGAAAAAAATAAAATAAATAAATTTTAAGGTCGGAACTTTTACTTTAGGCATGTGTGCACGTGAAATGAAGAAACCATTTTATGTACTAACCGAGAGTTTTAAATTTTCTCGATTATTCCCTTTGAGTCAATCTGATTTACCGGATGAGTATAAGGTGAATTTTTGAAAAATTTTGAATTTCCTAAATATTTTTGGTTTTTCTTTTTTTTTTAGTATACACCCAGTATGAGGAAATTAGATATTATGCAACAAGATCCTTTGGTTGATTACACCCCTCCTATTTATATCACTCTTCTCTTTACCGATTTGGGTATTTTAACTCCGTCTGCTGTAAGTGATGAATTAATTAAGTTGTATCTTTAATTAAATGTATACAAATTATATTATTTTTTAATAAAACTAGAGGAAATAAAATTTTTTAAAAGTGCTCGAGTGTTTTTACTAAAAAACTTGCTTTGTACAATTCATTCGTCTTTTTAAAAATTCATACTTCACTTAATAACTGAAATTAAGAACCAAAAAATCGTACAGATAAGTTTCTAAAAACTACCGATATTAAAATATTAAATTTTTTAAAATTTAATTATTTTTTAAGGTAGATAACCTAAAAAAATTTGATTTTTTTTAGTGTAAAATTTTTTTTGGGGGGTGTAGAGGGCAAGTGACCCCTTACATTTAATCCATTTTCTAATATCTTTCATTTGCGGGATCGATTTTGAAAAAATTCGCAAAAAAAATTTTTGAGATATTTTTAAGGCTGAGAGGCTTGAAATTTTTCATGGGAATCGGTTTTTATTTTTTTTGTTGAAAACTATAAAAGTTACCGGTTTCAAATTTTTACCAAAGGTAAACACCGTGGATAGATGTGTATTAAAAAATATTTGGTTAAAATCGGTGAAACAGTTTTTTTGGAAAAAATTCGCAAAGTTTTGGCAAAATTTTGGTACATATACGGCCCTGGACGGTGCAATTTTAAAACGAAAATTAAAATTTTCAAGGAATTTGGTTGGGGAGGTGACGTTGCAAATTTTAAACTATTAAACGTCCCGGTGGTGCTAATAGTTTCGAAGATATTAATTATTTTGTGAAAACTGAAAAATATCAGACCGCAATTTTGGCTCCAAACGGAACCTTTACTTATCTTAGCTACATTTTCGGTGATAACTCGAAAATGAAGAGAGATAGCGAAGTGATTCTTTTTTTGTCGTAAAGTGGACATGGAAAGCTTTCAGAGAAGGTGTATTACGTGGGGGTGAAATAGAATTTGAGGGGTTGATTACACCGAAACGCGTCAAAAATTGCGCCTTTTTTAAAATGCGATCTTAAAAAATTATTTTTTCGTTATTTTTTCGAAATTCAAAAAACGCCATGCGTGGTCGGGTTTGGTACGAGGAGCACATTCGACTAAACTTTTAAAATTGAAAATCGGTTACAAAATGGCCCGACGGGAGCCACTCACCCCTAAATTAAAAATTTCGAATTTATTTAGGCATAACTTCCGAACCCCTTCGAAAACAAAAATTTCCTACGCGCTCCTGGATGTAGAAATTATTCTTTTATAAGGCAGTGTAGAAAAATGTAGTCATTTTTGGAAACTGGGGGCCAAAAGTGCTACAAACAACTTACCGCGTTTAGCCGCATTTTTTGAACATATTACTCGCGATTTTTTTTCAAAGTCCAGGGGTAAAATTGAAACATGCCGATTTTTTTGGTTATAAATAATAAAGTGGGGAGGCAAATAAAAAATATTCGGCGTCTTTAGGAGGTCTAAATCAAAAGTTACGAATTTTCAAAGACGGCGTAGAAAAAGCACTAATTTTAAACCACAAATTTGAGGCCGCCAAAAGTACAGAAAAAATTGAGATATCAAAAAAAAGCACTCGTTTCTTAATGAAGCGTAGTATCTAGATGGCAAATCAAAAAACCCCTACTTTTTTTCACCTGCTGATCTTCTTATCGAAGCCGCACAGTTGCCTCCCGAAAAAACGCTAAATTTGTACAGTTGGCGTACAGTCCATCCCCAGGGTGTGAGAATAACAGGGACCAAATTTCGTCGCTTCCCTTTAAAACTGGACAGGGCTGCGATTTTTCAAAGTTGACGCCGACGAAATCCGGAAAAAAGCAAGAAAAATCGATCATTTTCGATATTTTTTTTCAGACTGTTAGAGTGCTTGGAAAAATTTTAAATTCGAACCTCACTTAGAATCAACATCCCTCTTCACGATGCAACCGGAATTTTGATAATCTGACGAAAAAAACTACCCTTTTCGCGGCTCCGCGCAAAAAACGTCTGATTTCGAGGAAGTTTTAGTATTATTGATGATTGATAAAACTGACTACAGAGGGCGAATTTATATATTTAAAGAAACGAAAAGTTAAAGAATATCGTAAATTTATTAAAATACTCACAAACATTTTATAACATTTGAATACTTTGTTAAAATTATGTACAATAAATATTTTTAAGTAATAATAATTTAAATATTTTGGTCAATCGATTAATTTATTAAATTTCCGCATTGTTTATATTAAAAAAGGTGTGGTTATCTAGTAAACTTTGAAAATTGTATATAAAAACATTGCAACTATAGTTATTTAAGTTAATATTAAAAGCATCTTTGAAAAAATTATGTAGTGGTTGGAAATGTAAGCACCCTTAAAGAATCACAAGATTTGGCCTTTTTAAATTCAACAATTTCGTTTGTAATACTTAAAATTAGTTGATGCATTTTAAAATACGATAAATAGGCACAATTAAATGACTTAAGTCGTAATAATACTTAATCACAGTAAACGTATTCTACATACATATATGAACGTATAATTTAATTGAAAATACAAGCAGCCTTTATAAAAAGGACACCCTGTAGGCTGCACACAGGGTGTCTACAACCGTATAAATCTGCTCAAAGTTGGGACGGTTTTCTTGCTGATATTCCCAACATCGCAGCATTAACCTGTACATTTCATCAGGAGTATTTTCCGGAGCAGGCATTCTATAACCTAAACCACAAAAATTATGTACCTCAATTAACACAAATTCATTAACTTTAATACCTGCATCAATTTTTTCTCGAGCCTTCGAGTTGCTTAAACCACTATATGGAGTACCTCCTCTCGAAAATATTTCCCAACACAATATCCCATAACTCCAAACGTCACATAAAGAAGTATATTTACCTAGAATTCATATAAATCACTACGTTTAGCACGACCAGGTCAAGCCAGCTTGATTTCAGGCTTGATTTGACCTTTTACAATGGTAGAGGTCAAGCCAAACCAAATTCAAGCTGGGTTGACTTGCTTGAGATAAACATAGTCAATTATTTAAATGTAATGAGTTTTCACCCGTTTGTGACGTCACAAATTCAAGTTAAAAAAAATACTGCGAGTGGAAGAGTGCCTTTAATTTAATAAGTAAAATGAAACAGTGTAATCGGGTCAAAAACTGTATTAAAAAGTATTACCGAAGTTAAGAGCTTCAGGTGCAGTCCATTTAATAGGAATTTGTTTCATCCCATCTGAAACGATGTATTCTTCCTCCTCCCGAGACATTCCAAAGTCAGAAATTTTGACAACATTACCATAACCTTAAAAAACAACAATTTAGTAACTTATTACGTTTAATTACGAGGTAAATATTACCTACTAAACAGTTTCGAGCTGCCAGATCTCTATGTATACAATTTTTCGACTCGAGATACCTCATCCCTGCAGAAGCATCTAAACACATATTCATTAACTGTGCATCGGTTAACACGGATGCTTTTTTTCTTAAAAATGTTAATAGTGATCCTCCTGGTACTAATTCCATCACAATCATAATAGGTTGCTTCTGCACGCAAATCCCTATTAATTTAACAATATTCGGATGATCGTATTGTTTTAAAATTCTTCCTTCTTGCAAGAATTTCTTTTTATGTTCATCAGGAAGCGTTACACGGCATGTTTTTACAGCCACTTCTTGATTAGTGGGTTTTAATTGCGCTTTATAAACATCACCGAAATTACCCTAATAATAATAATAATTAATCTTAAAGTGAGTTTAAATTAAATTATAATTACCCTTCCAATTTTATCTAGTAGAACGACATCATCATTATTTAATTCCCAGCGTTCTCGTATTATTGGTTTATATAATATTGCACCGGAACGTCCTGTTACGGGTAAACCACTATTGTGTTGGTATAAAATTAATTCACGTATGCTAGGAAATGCAGGGCCTTCAAATCTAAAATGACCCTACAACAATTAATTATTTTAAAATTCTGCTCTTGTTGGTAATTTTATAAACTACCTCCGGTGTGGTTTGTACAATAAAATGCTTATGTCCACCCCAACAGACAGATAAAACTGTTTGACACTCATCATTTCTCGTTGTTTCCCTGACTAAGAAATCACCTTCTTGTGTAAGCAGTCTCACAACTTCCTCCCTCGGTAAAACCCCATGAAACCATTCCTCATTTTCTAAAGGTTTATTAATACTCAAAGTAACCTAAACACACGAACGAATAATGAAAACGAAAAAATGGCATTTTTCAAAAATAATTGCAATGGATTAATAAAAGAAATGAAAGCAAGCGTAATTACTTCATGTTAGTGGCAGAAAACTGGTTATAGATACGTCAAACACATACAGCGTCAGCCCCTTCACTTTGCGTGGAAGAGTTTCGGCGACCCCCTTTGGTCCTCGGAGGCGCCACTGGTGAAGAAGGGGCAGACTTTCTACGAAAAGGTTTGCTAAACATGTTGACTAGTCGCTGCCTCCCAAGAAGCTTTTTTAAGTGCGGTATATTTGTATCATCCACCTACATAAAGTTTTTATACGTTAAAAATTACCTCCACCTTATTAACCGAAAAAATTGTGCAAGTAATGAAAGATTTGTGTATATAAAAGCAATGAAGTTGTCAAGTTTAATAATTACAAATATTTCAATGATGTACACCTGTTTCGGTTTTATTAGAATCATCAGTACCTTACATAATAATTTGTTAAAAAATGAAATTTTACAAGTTCGATACAATTTTTATAATAATAAGTGATTTACTGTACCTTTTCAGTTGAATTACTAATAAAATTTTGATTATCTAATGAAATATCCAAAGCTGATGGCACTTCTTCGCAACCAAGCTCATTTAAAGCGCTTTTAATCAGTTCGGTTTGTTTGAGCATCTTCCTTTCGATGCATTTTAATTCATTAATTTCCTTCTTATTCGTCTCACTCGCAGTGGAAAATCTATAAAATGAAAATTGATGTTATTAAACAACTCATAGGTAATAAATTTAAGAAAACTGTATTTATTATTTACCTTGACCTTTTGTGGTCTTAAATTAATACCAGCTGCGTCAATCATCAATCAAGCATTAAATAGAAGTTAGGTAATTTAATTAAAAGAAAATGATAGGTGTATGTTTTTATAATTGTATATTATTTTTCATAATCAATTTTTTAAAATATGAGCGTTATTTGATGCTCCCAGGTGTAAAAGTTGACACAATTTTGATTAATTCTTGTTATAACTTCAAGAAATGAATAAATTACAACTTAATAATCGCCTGGGAAATGTCAGAAAGCTTATAAATTGCTTGAATTTTAAAAACTCACAATATTACATGCCGCTCGATTCGTATTTTATAAAATATAACTCGAATCTCTTTAAAAAGTCTAATATAGGTAAACATCGTTTTGCGCCGGTTTGATTTACGCCGATTCACAATTACGCCGATTGGTGCCGGTGTAGAATTTGTAGTTTCATTATGAGCGACAAATAGTGATTCAGAACTCAAACATTGTGCGAAAAAAGCACGAAAAATGTGTGTTCATTTTACGCCGGTGTCTCTCGGAACGGAACCCCGGCGTAAAACGACGTTTACCTGTAATTTTTAAATCCTACCTATTATTAAGATCTAATTTCCCATTAGGTAAACCTTCTTGACTTTGAGGCAATAAAATAGCTCGCTTTTCCTGGTTTTCTTTTAAGCTCGACTCTAAATCATTCAATTTCGTTCGCAACCACTCAACGGTTAAATTATCAACTGTTAATTGATTAGGTAGTAATTTTCCTGCAGAATCTTCTACAAGACTTTCATCGAAAGTGAATTTAACTGGTTCCGCTGGAATTGTTCTAAAAAAAAACAACAATAAATTATAATTTAAATAAGTGTGTTGCATTTAAAATTAAAAATTTGAAAGTTAATAATTTTGGTATAAAGTATAAAGAAATAAGAGGTATATTGCCTAAAAAAATATTGAGTTTTTGGGGCGTAAAATTTTTTTTGGGGGGTGTAGAGGGCAACTAACTCCCTATATTTCATCCATTTTCTATTATCTTTCATTTGCGGGGTTAGTTTTGAAAAAATGAAAAAACAATTTTTGAGGTATTTTTTTTCTCAAAAAGGATAAAAGTTAACGGTTTCAAATTTTTACCAAAGGTAAACACCGTGTATAGACGCTTTTTAAAAAATATTTGGTTAAAATCAGTTAAATAGTTTTTTTTTTTAAATTCGCAAAGATTTAGCTAAATTTTGGTACAAATACGGCTCTGGACGGCGCAATTTTGCACCATTTCTTTTATTTTTTGTGAAAATTTGTAGAGGGGGTTCAGGGGAGAATTTTGAACCATTAAACGTCATGATGGTGTTTACAGTTTCGAAGATATTAATTATTTTGTGAAAAGTGAAAAACTTCAGAGCAAAATTTTGGGCCAAATCGGAGATTTTGCTTATTTTAGCTACATTTACAGCCATAACTCGAAAACGAAAAAAGATAGCGAAATGATTCTTTTTTTGTCGTGAAGTGGACCTTGAAAGCTTTTAGAGAACGTATATTACGTGGGGGTGAAATAGAATTTGAGGGGTTGATTAGATCGAAACGCGTCAAAAATTGCGACTTTTTTAAAGGCGATCTTAAAAAAAATATTTTTTCATCATTTTTTCGAAATTCAAAAAACCCTATGCGTGGGCGATTTTGGTTCCAAGAGTAGATTAGACTGAACTTTTAAAATTGAAAATCGGTTAAAAAATGGCCCGACAGGAGGCACTTACCCCAAAATTCAAAATTTCTGAATTAATTTCGGCATAACTTCCGAACCTCTTCGAAAATAAAAATTTCCTACGCGCTACCGGATGTAAAAATTATTCTTTTATAAGGCAGTGTAAAAAAATTTAATCATTTTTGGAAACTGTGGGCGCCATCCGGCCGCGTTTGGCGCAATTTTTTGAACATTTTACGTTCGATTTTTTTCTGAAGCAAAAGGCGAAAATTTAGAAGTGTCGATTTTTTTGCTCATAAATATTGATGTAATAAGCAAAATAAAAAATATTCAACCGTAATAGCCCACCCCTATCAAAAGTTACGAATTTTCAAAATCCGCGTCGAAAACGCATGAAAACAATGCCCGATTTGGTGAGCGCCAAAAGTACATAAAAAAATTGAATATCAAAAATGCGCTCATCTAAGCAACAATAGATGGAATGGGGATTACGAATCAAAAAACCGCGATTTTTTCGCATTGTTGGATCTTGAGATACAACTCGTATAGATTTGGTACTTTTGTTAGCCGAAAAAACGCTAAATTTGTACACTTTGCGTCTCGGCGCCGTGGCGCCACACGGTTGCGACAGGAGACTTAAAAATGGTCACGGTCTACCCTAAGGATGTGAGAATAAAAGGGGCCAAATTTCGTCGCTTTCCTTTAAAACCGGACGGGGGTGCGATTTTTCAAAGTTGACGCCGACGAAAACCGTAAAAAAAGCAAGAAACATCGACCGATTTTGGTATTTTTTTTCAAAGTGTTATGATGCTTAGAAAAATTTTAAATTTATAATCAACATCCCTCTTCACGATGCAACTGGAATTTTTAAAATCCGACGAAAAAAACTACCCTTTTTGTGGTTCGGCGCAAAAACGTCCGATTTCGGGGTAAAAATACGAAAAGGGTTTTAGTAATTTAAAAAATAAATTAATTAAACTCACTTATGTTTTTCAATAAAATCATTATATTCTTCTTTTGGTTTAATCGCTTCGAGCCCAGTTTCAATCCTCCTTTCGATTTCTTTGAATTTTTCCGATGTTAAATCTGAGTATTGTGCGAATTCAATTAAAATTTGTTTCCTAAAATTTTAAATTAATATACAGATACGTTGTAGAATTTTATATTTTACCATGAAGCCACAAAAGCTTCTTGCACTGATTGTTGGTGTTCTAATAATCCAGGTAATAAAACTGTTCGGAAGTCTTTTTCAAATTCTGAAGCTTCACATAGGAGTAATACATATTCGTTATGAGTTAAGTGGAGTTTACGACAAGCTTTTTGATATTTGTCTCTTACTTCGTCCAATTTTCTACCTCCACGACCACCTATAAAAAAATAAAAATTTAATGGAAAATCCCTCGATAAAATATTTAAATACTTTAATGGAACATTAAATGTTATGTCCTTGATAAAAAAGTTTCTGGAAATTCCGAGATGTTTTTTAATAAACAAATTACAATAAAGTAAATCGGTTATTATAATTTCACTTCATTTTATTAAAGTTTAATTAAAAGCAGTGGCGGATACAGAGAGGGGGCGATAGGGGTACCCGAAAAAAATTAGTATTTTTTAAAATGAATTTTCAAAGAAGTTCCTGTAAGGAAAAAAATATTTAAATAACCCTATTTTATAGGAAATTTTCTAAATTTTATAATGGAACTAATTTTGTAAATCTAGCTTCAGTGGAAATGTCATTTTTTGGCGTTCAAAGTGCATACAAAGTTTTCATCAAAAACGTCAGTTTAAATAAGAGTGTTAAAAATTTTTTAAATGGGATTTCAAAAAAGGTCCCATTGCGAATTTTATTTTTTAAATAGTCCATTTTATAAAAAATTAACCAAATTTTATAATAAAACTTATTTCATAATCATATCTTGACTATAAATACCCTTTTTAGATCATTAAAGTACGATTAAAATTTTTCATCAAAAACGTCAGTTTAAATAAGAGCGTTAAAAATTTTTTAAATGGGATTTCAAAAAAGGTCCCATTGCGAATTTTATTTTTTAAATGGTCCATTTTGTAAAAAAATAACCAAATTTTATAAAAAAACTTGTTTTATAATCATATCTCGACTATAAATACCCTTTTTAGGTCATTAAAGTACGATTAAAATTTTCCAAAAAAAATAAGTTTAACTTCAATTGGTTATATTAAATTTATTTTTTGGCCCATGATTGATTTTAGACTTTCGTATTATAGATTATACCCTAGTCTTTAATTTAAACCCAAAAATTTTGTTATAATTTTATCGAAACTAGCAGTTTTTAATCGAGTTTTTAGAATTTTTTTTATACACCAAAAATGAGTATTTTTTAAATCAATTTTCAAAAAAGTTCCTATGAGAAAAATATTACTTAAATAACTCTATTTTATAGGAAATTTTCTAAATTTTACAATGGAACTAATTTTGTAAATCTAACTTCAGTGGAAATGTCATTTTTGGGCGTTTAAAGTGCTGTAATATAAAAAAAAAACATTTTAAATAATTTAACTTAATTTATCAATCCATTGTACTCTAGATCTACCACTGATTAAATATTAGTTTTTCTTGAAAATTGTACAAATTTACATAATTTTCTTGAAGCGTAAATTAATTTAAATCACCTACTTCCATAATTTTATCTTGAAATCTTTATGAAATTTATTAATTGGAACATGAACAAATTTCATGCTCGCTTAGGTGTTTACTAAGGCTCGAATTGAAGACATTAAAATTAATTACAACACACGTTAACGTTAAACAACAAATTTTTAAATAAATACGATTATATAACCATAAAATATGCACTTAAAACATTTTTAATCCTCTATTTGTTGTTAGTTGTTACCTAATTCTTTAAAACCAGTGACTAATAACGCAGTGGTATTTACTTACATTTTATAATTACAGTTACCTTACGTTTTTTCACATTAATTATTACAAAATAGTTGGTTATAAATATTTTAATTATTTGCAGATAATTAAATTGACTAAACAGTTATGGCTTGCATGTTATTGCAATGATAAAATGTAACTATTTTTTGGTTTATTACAGACTAGTTATTTCGAAACTTCCAACTCCTAGAGTTATTTTTATTTATAGTACACCTGAACTTTAAAATCTTCCAAAGGTTGCCGGAATTAAAATCTACTTGTCCTGATTTCTAATTAATAACAAAAGATTACAAAATAAAAAAAAATATTATAAAAAATACTTACATTTCACGTAATGTTCTTCAAATCTCGACCTCATTAACTTATATAGTTCTAAATATTTTTGATATTCCGTTTTTTTACGTGTAACGTCTTCAGATAACTATAAAAAATAAATGATGATTAATATACATTTTGCATGATGTGTAATTTAAAAGATAATAAAAGTAAAAGCTTCAATTACTTAAAACGGAATTTTCAATTAAAAACCTCGTAAATCTAAAATTTAATAAATCTAAGAACAAATTATTCATCCAGCATCTGTTGTTTTATTTAGAAAAATAAAATCATTTCCATCAGAGTGAATCTTATTTAAAGCAATGAGAAGATGAGAACTGTTGCAAGCCTCTAATTGCTCCAATTAAGACTCATTTAACAAAATGGTTGACATATTTAAATTATTTTCTTCGGTTAAACATTTCAAAAACAAAGTGATTCATTGTGGTTGTGTGTGGCGTGCGGCAAATAAATTTTGCTGATTATTATTTTAAGAAGTTAAGGTTTATGTTACGAATTTGATAAGCGAGTTTAAGTTATGCACTATTTTTACAAGGATAAAACTATCTCTGTACAGAATTCTTAATTTATTACTTTACTACCAGTAGCCTTATACATTTTAAACGTTTTAATGTTTAAAAATGCTAATTAATTACCTTAAAATAGTCTTTTGTATTATTTCAAGTGAATTAATACAAAATTTTTGAAACTACTGTAGATTTTTCGCAGCTTTGGTTTGAACAAAAAAATTAAAGCACTCGCTTAAAAACGTTTGAAATCTCAAAATTTTTGGGGTCCAAAGATGAATTTTGCATAGAAATTTTTTGAAAGTCAAAATTTCTACCAAGGTTTATGAAAAGTACAGCACAGTAGATAAAAAATACCCAATGAAGGATTTTTCGAAGGTCTGGTGTAATTCATATGAAATTTTGAACTTTTTAGAGAATAGCACCTGCAACGAAAAAGTTGAAAATCGCTTTAAAACTTTTACAACGTCAACATTTCTTTAAATAGTCATGAAAAGTAAAGAATTGTCCAGAAAGGATTTTCTGAAGTTTCGGTGTAAATTACACGAAATTTTGAAAATTTCAAAGGTCCAAAGTCGAATTTGGTTTTTAGAAAGTCAAAATTCCGTTCAAGGTCTATAAAAAGTAAAGAAAAATCGATAAAAAGTTATCTAAGAAGGAATTTTCGAAACACAGTTGTAATTTATATGAAATTTTGAACTTTTTGGAAAATAGCACATGCAGAAAGTTCCATATTTTCAAAGAAAAAGTTGAAATAACTCACCTGAAACGTCAAAATTTCTTTAAATGATCATGAAAAGTAAAAGAACGCCGTTGTACAAATTACCCAGAAAGGATTTTCTGAAGTTTTGCTGTAAATTACACGAAATTTTGAAAATTTTAAAGGTCCTGAATTGAATATAGTTTTTCGAAAGACAAAATTCCTTCCAAGGTTTATGAAAAGTAAAGCAAAGTCGATAAAAAGTTATCTAACAAGAAATTTTCGATGCACTGTTGTAATTTACATAAAATTTTGAACTTTTTGAAAAATAAAACATGCAGAAAGTTCTATATTTTCAACGAAAAAGTTGAAATAACTCAACTGAAATGTCAAAATTTCTTTTAATGATCATGAAAAGTAAAAAAAAAAACGCTGTTGTAAAAATTACCCAGAAAGGATTTTCTGAAGTTTACTTGTAAATTACACGAAATTTTGAAAATTTTAAAGGTCCTGAATTGAATATAGTTTTTCGAAAGACAAAATTTCTTCCAAGGTTTATGAAAAGTATTATTATTATAAAGCAAAGTCGATAAAAAGTTATCTAAGAAGGAATTTTCGGCGCACTGTTGTAATGTATATGGAATTTTGAACTTTTTGGAAAATAGCATATGCAGAAAGTTCCATACTTTCAACAAAAAAGTTGAAAAAACTCACCTGAAACGTCAAAATTTCTATAAATGATCATGAAAACTAAAAAAATGGCGTTGTATAAATTATCCAGAAAGGATTTTCTGATGTTTCGGTGTAAATTACACGAAATTTTGAAAATCTTAAAGGTCCTAAGTCGAATTTAGTTTTTTGAAATACAAAATACCTTCCAAGGTTTATGAAAAGTAAAGCAAAGTCAATAAAAAGTTATCCAAGAAGGAATTTTCGATGCACTGTTGTAATTTATATGAAATTTTGAACTTTTTGGAAAATAGCATATGCAGAAAGTTCCATACTTTCATCAAAAAAGTTGAAATAACTCACCTGAAACGTCAAAATTTCTTTAAATGATCATGAAAACTAAAAAATGGCGTTGTATAAATTATCCAGAAAGGATTTTCTGAAGTTTCGGTGTAAATTTCACGAAATTTTGAAAATTTTAAAGGTCCTAAGTTGAATTTAGTTTTTCGAAAGACAAAATTCGTTCCTAGGCTTATGAAAAGTAAAGCAAAGTCGATAAAAAGTTATCTTAGAAGGAATTTTCGACGCACTGTTGTAATTTATATGGAATTTTGAACTTTTTGGAAAATAGCATATGCAGAAAGTTCCATACTTTCAACAAAAAAGTTGAAATAACTCACCTGAAACGTCAAAATTTCTTTAAATGATCATGAAAAGTAAAAAAACGCCGTTGTATAAATTATCCAGAAAGGATTTTCTGAAGTTTCGGTGTAAATTACACGAAATTTTGAAAATTTTAAAGGTCCTAAGTTGAATTTAGTTTTTCGAAAGACAAAATTCGTTCCTAGGCTTATGAAAAGTAAAGCAAAGTCGATAAAAAGTTATCTTAGAAGGAATTTTCGACGCACTGTTGTAATTTATATGGAATTTTGAACTTTTTGAAAAATAGCACATGCAGAAAGATCCATATTTTCAACGAAAAAGTTGAAATGACTCACCTGAAACGTCAAAATTTCTTTAAATGATTATGAAAAGTAAAAAAAACGACATTGTACAAATTATCCAGAAAGGATTTTCTGAAGTTTCGTTGTAAATTACACGATTCTTTGAAAATTTTAAAGATCCAAAGTTGAATTTCGTTTTTCGGAAGTCAAAATTACCTCAAAGGTCTATGAAAAGTAAAACAAAATCAATAAAAAGTTATCTAAGAAGGAATTTTCTAAACTCTGGTGTAATTTTTATGAAATTTTGAACTTTTTTGAAAATAATACATGCGGAAAGTTCCATATTTTCAACGATAAAGTTGAAATAACTTACTTGAAACGTCAAAATTTCTATGAATGATCATGAAAAGTAAATAAAAGTCGTTGTAAAAATTACCCAGAAAAGATTTTCTGATGTTTTGCTGTAAATTAAGCGAAATTTTGAAGATTTTAAAGATCCAAAATTGAATTTCGTTTTTCGAAATTCCAAATTACCTCAAAGGTCTATGAAAAGTAAACCAAAACCAATAAAAAGTTATCTAAGAAGCAGTTTTCTAAAGTCTGGTGTAATTTTTATGAAATTTTTAATTTTTTTGAAAATAGTACATGCGGAAAGTTTCATATTTTCAACGATAAAGTTGAAATAACTCACCTGAAACGTCAAAATTTCTATAAATGATCATGAAATGTAAATAAAAGTCGTTGTAAAAATTACCCAGAAAAGATTTTCTGAAGTTTTGCTGTAAATTACACGAAATTTTGAAAATTTTAAAGGTCCAAAGTTGAATTGAGTTTTTCGAAACTTATAATTCCCTCCAAGGTTTATGAAAAGTAAAACAAAATAGATAAAAGTTACTCAAGAAGGATTTTTCGAAGCTCATCTGGTGTAATTTAGATGAAATTTTGAACATTTTTGGGAATGGCACATGCAGAATCGTCCATATTTTTAACGAGAAAAGTTGAAACTTACCCAAAAATTTTTAAATCCTCAGAATGTCATTGAATGACCATGGATAGTAAAGAAAACCCGTTTTAAAATTGCCTAAGGAAGGGTTTTCGGAAGCTTTGCTGTAATTTACACGAAATTTTGAACATTTTAGGGGTTCAAAGTTCAATTTTACCTAGAAACTTTTTGAAAATCAAAATTTTTCCAATATCCTTGAAAAATAAAACAAAAATTCAATAAAAAATATCAAGAAGAATTTTTCGAAGCTTTGGAGTAATTTTACATGAAATTTTGAACATTTTTTGAAATGGCGTATGCAGAAAGGTCCGTATTTTTAAGGAAAAAGTTGAAATTTGCCTAAAAATTTTTGGAATGTCGTTAAATAATCCTCGAAAGTAATGAAAAGCAATTTTAAAAATTACTAATAAGGAAAGATTTTCGGAAGTTTTGTTGAAATTTTGAACATTTTAGGGGTTCAAAGTTGAATTTCGTCTAGAAATTTTTTGAGAATCAAAATTTATTCCAATGTCCATGAAAAATAAATCGAAAGTCGATAAAAAAATACCAAGAAGAAATTTTCGAAGCTTTGGAGTAATTTTACATGAAATTTTGAACATTTTTTGAAATGGCGTATGCAGAAAGGTCCGTATTTTTAAGGAAAAAGTTGAAATTTGCCTAAAAACTTTTGGAATGTCAAAATGTCGTTAAATAAACCTCGAAAGTAATGAAAAGCCATTTTAAAAATTACTAATAAGGAAGAATTTTCAGAAGTTTTGCTGAAATTTTGAACATTTTCGTGGTCCAAAGTTGAATTTCGTCTAGAAACTTTTTGAGAATCAAAATTTCTTCCAATGTTCATGAAAAATAAAACAAAAAGTCGATAAAAGAATACCAAGAAGAATTTTTCGAAGCTTTGGAGTAATTTTACATGAAATTTTGAACATTTTTTGAAATGGCGTATGCAGAAAGATCTATATTTTTAAGGAAAACGTTGAAATTTGCCTAAAAACTTTTGGAATGTCGTTAAATAATCCTCGAAAGTAGTGAAAGCCATTTTAAAAATTACTAATAAGGAAGGATTTTCTGAAGTTTTGCTGAAATTTTGAACATTTTCTGGGTCCAAAGTTGAATTTCGTCTAGAAACTTTTTGAAAGTCAAAACTTCCTCCAAGGTTTATGAAAAGCAAAGCAATTTACACAAAATTTTGAATATTTTAGAGAATAATAAATGTAGAAAGGTGCTGTTAAGTATCAAAAGGTAGTTCTAGAAGATCAATAAAACTGGAACAGTTTTGAGAAGAAAATAGTTCGAAATAAAAACTTTTATTGTTATTTTATCGTAGGTAATAAAGGTATTTTATAGTTAAAAATAAGAAAATTAACTTGTTTGGTTTTGAAAGGAACAAAAAAAGAAACAAAGACATTTTTCGTGTGTTGTGTCATCCTTTATCCTCATAAAACAATAAATCTCATTTTCTTAATAATAGTTCATCCGCATCAATGGAGAAGACCTTGAGTGGTCAACTTCCCTTCCATAAACCTACGTCAGACAAGCGTCTGCCTTTTGAGTTTCAGACAGGTAAAGTAAAAAGCCTTTTCTTCGAAGACGTCCCTCAACCACAAACCAGACATTTGCATAATTTCAGCTCTCAGCTCCACAAAAGCATATCTCACCATTCAAATTAAAAAAATATATTAGGCGCTTATTTATTTTAAAAATTTTTGACTATCAAATTACGTAAATGCGTATGTTTGGATGTGATAATAAATAATTTGGGCGTGCATCGTAATTTTATGCTATTTTAAATGATCGCATCACGAAACAATTTTGTCAGCAAGGTTTCTAAATTTAAATTTTATATTGGGTATCTGTTTTAGAATTTCTAAAACAAAGGCAACTGTCTACGCAAGGCTAACTTCTCCTTAAAATAATGCCCGAAATTACTCAACGACTTACAGTAGACTTTTTTTGATTTTCTGTCGTTGGTCGCTACATGTTTTATAAATAAAGACTTGCGGTCAGCTGTAAAGCAACAAGAGTCAGTGTGGAGTCAGTTCAATGACTCGAAATTACGACTCGCCGTTTTATTTTATCAAAAGGTAAATCGTTATGAATGAAATGAACGAAATCGTTCCACAGCAGCTGCTCCACAAAATTTATCTAGGACAAATTATCTACAAATACAAATAGACTTCAATCATCTTCGACAAGTTTTTCATTTATTTTAGTACCAAAATCATCACTGGCCATTGGAAAAACGTTCATCTTCTCTACAACTGTTTTTGAACAATTTGGAAATTTGGTGGGTTAAACTTACATGTGTGAATTGCTGTGCAATTCTTGTATGTTCTTCCTGGTACAATTTCCTAGCCTTCCTCTTCTCAGCATACATAGAGTTGAGAGTATCCAAAGTCTTGGTTTCGATAACATCAGCATTTTGCTTGATCAATTTTCCGGTGTTCTCGAGCTCCTCCATCATGCTCCTCCAGGTGCTGGTGACGAGACTTCCAACCAATTCATCGCTCCTATCGATTTTAAGGCCTTGCGCCGCGACGGAGGTGAGAGCCGTGGCGTAGTCTTTGTCGCAACGAATTTTGGAGACCAGACACCTCTTCATGGTGTCCAGGAGGCGCAATTCTGCATCCTGACGGGTGAGGAGGGCTTCGTGGGCGCTGCGCCCTTGCAAATTCGCGGAAAAACCCATGGTTTCAAAACTACGCACCCATGTTCATCTATTCACCTCATTTCAGGTCGAGTCCGGTGAAAGCCAATTAGTGACACAAGGGGAATAGAAAATGAATATCACTCACCTCCGGCGATTTCGGCAGGCATTCAAATTGGAAAGTTAAATCATGCAAATAACCGCGCGCGCAGGTAGGACTAAGTATAACTAATTATGAAAAGTGATAAGGCGCACCAAATATTTCAACATTAATTTTTTTACTTTGAATCCTCGCAATTCCGGTGGCAATCAACAACACTCATTACGCACTGCTCTTCCCAGACTGAATTCACTGCTTCTTATTAAAGTTTTGTTACTTGTTAACTCGTCTACAAGCAATAGGATAAAATCTAACTGTTAACGCACGCGCACCTACTAATTTAGCTTACCTAAACAAACTTAAGTCACTTACGAACGTACGGACCTAAAAATAAGCTTAAGCTTAAGACTCATGACACCTGGTGGAAAACTACTCAAGCAACTTAATCAAGGTCATTACAAGTTACTTAATACAAAAAACTCATTATTCAAACCAATAACACAATAATAGCATTGTTAAAAATAGATTTAACTTATTTTAATTACCATTATTGTTCATAATTAAATATAATAATATTTTATAATTTTGAAGTCACGATGTAGGCAAACCAAATTGCAGAAACACCAGAAATAAAAAAAATAGATTTATTAAAAAATTCAATATTTCAGTCTTATAATAAATTATAACTTAAAAAAGCGTCTTTAATCAACTTCCTCGATTGTAGGTCCTATATTTTGTCCACCAAAACCTCCCGCTTGTTGTCCGCAAGATCCTTGGAAACCATTTCCTGCTACAGCACCATGAAGTTTCGCCATAATCAAACTGCAAACTGAAGTCAACTGCTTTTGCTTTTCTTTATATTCCTCCTTCTCCGCTAACGTATTATTATCCAACCATTTTAAACAACCATCGCATTCATTTATAACCCTAGTTTTATCATCTTGGCTAAGCTTATCACCAGCTTCTTCCACTGCTTGTTTTACATTAAATATGTAACCTTCAAGTTGATTTCTAGCTGTAACTCTATCTTTTTGCTTGTTATCTTCTTCCTTGTATTTTTCTGCATCAGCTAACATTTGATCGATTTCCTTTTGTGATAATCTTCCCTTATCATTTTTGATAGTGATGTTACGTTGATTTCCTGAACTGGAGTCTTTAGCAGCTACATTAAGAATACCATTGGCGTCCAAATCCAATGTAACTTCAATTTTTGGTACTCCTCGTGGTGCTGGAGGAATTCCAGTGAGATCGAATGTGCCCAGAAGATTATTATCTTTAGTCATCGCTCTTTCTCCTTCAAATACTTGAATTGTTACAGCTGGTTGGTTATCAGCGTAAGTCGTGAAGGTTTGAGATTGCTTGCAAGGAATCCGGCTATTGCGTTCAATAACTTTAGTCATTACTCCACCAGCGGTTTCAATTCCAAGTGATAATGGAGTAACATCGACCAAAAGAACATCTTGAATCTTCGAGCTGGTGTCTCCACTTAAAACTGCAGCTTGAACAGCAGCCCCGTAAGCAACAGCCTCATCTGGATTAATCGATAAGTTCAATGATTTTCCACAGAAGTAATTTTGTAGCAAGGATTGAATTTTGGGAATCCTTGTTGAACCTCCAACTAAAACAACATCATGAATTTGCCCTTTATCCATTTTTGCATCATTTAAAGCCTTTTCGACAGGTTGAAGCGTTCCTCTAAACAAATCAGAGCACATTTCTTCAAATCTAGCTCTAGTAATTTTGGTGTAAAAATCAACACCTTCGAATAATGCATCGATCTCAATAGTAGCTTCAGTACTTGATGATAGAGTACGTTTAGCTCTTTCTGCTGCAGTTCTCAATCTTCTCAAAGCCCTTGGATTGGTTTTTAAATCTTTTTTAAATTTACGTTTGAATTCTTCAGAGAAATGGTCTACTAAACGATTATCAAAATCTTCTCCTCCAAGATGTGTATCACCAGCAGTTGATCTAACTTCAAATAGTGATCCTTCATCGATTGTTAGAATAGAAACATCGAATGTTCCTCCTCCAAGATCGAAAATTAAAACGTTTCTTTCCCCTTTGAGATTTTTATCAAGTCCATAGGCTAGAGCTGCTGCTGTAGGTTCATTAATTATCCTTAAAACATTTAATCCAGCGATGGCTCCAGCATCTTTAGTTGCTTGACGTTGAGAATCATTGAAGTAAGCAGGAACTGTAATCACCGCATCTTTAACTGGAGTACCAAGATAAGCTTCAGCGGTTTCCTTCATTTTGATTAACACCATCGAGGATATTTCTTCCGGTGAAAATTTCTTGTTTTCCCCTTTGAATTCGATTTGAATTTTCGGTTTTCCTCCATCGTTAATGACTTTGAAGGGCCAGTGTTTCATGTCGGATGCAATTTTTTGGTCGTCATATTTTCGGCCGATTAATCTCTTAGCATCGAAGACTGTGTTTCGTGGGTTCATGGCGACTTGGTTTTTGGCTGCATCACCGATGAGCCTCTCGGTGTCGTTGAAGGCTACATAGCTTGGGGTTGTGCGGTTTCCTTGGTCGTTGGCGATGATCTCCACTTTTCCATCTTGCCACACTCCAACGCAGGAGTAAGTGGTGCCCAAATCAATTCCGATTGCTTTCACCATTTTGTTGTTATTGATTGAACTTTTGTAGTTTTTGAATTATTTGTATCGCAATGCACTTGTATTTTTTTAATATCGCTTGGATTTTATTTAAATCGCTTTGGTCGCTTGGGAATAATCTTTCACTTGATCACTTTGCGTTTTGTAGTTTGAAAATGAAGCGAAAGCTGCGCCCGTAGATATTTATATGAGTGAGTCCCCACTTCCTAGTTTTTCTCGAATGTTCCCGAATTTCGATCTAGAAACTTCCAGAAATGGAAGAATAATATGAATATTCTGGAAGGTTTCTTATGTAAATTACGTTATATGATGTAAATATTTAGTTTTTTAATAAAGTGATTGTAAAATTGTTACAATTTTACAGTTTTAACCGAGTTGAAATTGTTTGAAAAAAAAAACTGATAGAAATAAAAGAGATTAATTATTCAATTTTGTAGTTGTAGCTATTTAATATTTATTATAAATCTTGAGGTTTATTTTAAACCTTATATTTGGAAATGTATATTTTTGATTTTGAGGACTTTTAGATATAGCCTCAATGCGTTAATATATGCAACTTTATATTCTTGAACATTCAAGAAATGCTCTAGAAAAATCCAAGTTGGGCTTAAAAACAAATTTTATAATAAATCTCGCTTTTTTTTAAATATCCATCAAAACTTTTATCAGTGATTAATATTGTAAAATATAATTAGAGTAATTAAAAAGTGTAGTAATTACTTGTTTTATTAAATATTGAAAAACAAAAACTTTTCAATTTCTGTAATTTTCTTATTCGAAAAGGCCAAAAGGACAATATTTATTACCTACTTAATATATTAATTATTATTTATGATTCTTTAAAAATATTGAAAAAGTATTGTTATGTAAGTTATATGTACCTATTCAATTTTTTTTCAAAATATTCTAGAGGCTACAATATGTAGTAGCATGTACTAGGCAACCAAATTTTCTGGATTGTTCCAGAATATTGGGGTATTAAAATAACCCCAGTTTAATGTTTATATGAATATTTCAATATTTGTATTCTCAAAAAAATGATGTAGATATTATAACATTTTCAAAAAATTCCATTTACATCAGTTATTTTAATTTTTCATATCACTTGAAACTATAAAATTTAAAATTTCCTCAAAGTTTTGTTGTGATAAAATTCTTCAATTTTTAAATTTTACCATTTTACTCAATTTTTATTAAGCACTTTTGTATATTTTTATATAAGGTCATTTACAAGAAAGTTGCGTTTTTATTTAAATTTTGGCCGAAGACTGCAAAATTTTTGAACAAAAATACCTCAAAATCCTACCACGTAAATGCCTTCTGTGATGAGGATGGTTTTATTTAACCTTTTATTTACAACTTCAAGTTCAAAAATCAAAATATCGATCTAATAATTTATTTGGATCTCGAAAATAAACTTCAGTATATTTTAGTTTTACCTTTTATTATATTAGGTAAAAGGTATAGGTTAAAAAAAGTTTGGAAATGAGAAACACCAAAAATTTTAAAAAACATATTTATTAAAAAAAACATTTTTCCAGTCTTAACAAAAAATAAATACAAGCATACACATCCTAATTCTAACTTATATCTATCACAGCTAATTTAATAAAAATCAGTATAAAAGTTATGACTAAAATAATTTGATACACTAGTAGATTTTTTTTAATCAACTTCCTCGATTGTAGGTTCTTTCTTTTGACCACCAAAGCCTCCAGCTTGTTGTCCGCAAGATCCTGGCTGTTGGAAACCATTTCCTGCTCCAGCTCCATGAAGTTTTGCCATAATCGAACTGCAAACTGAAGTCAACTGCTTTTGCTTTTCTTCATATTCCTCCTTCTCCGCTAACGTATTATTATCCAACCATTTTAAACAACCATCGCATTCATTTATAACCGTGGCTTTATCATCTTGACTAAGCTTATCACCGGCTCCTTCAACTGCTTGTTTTACATTAAATATGTAACCTTCAAGTTGATTTCTAGCTGTAACTCTTTCTTTTTGCTTGTTATCTTCTTCCTTGTACTTTTCTGCATCAGCTAACATTTGATCGATGTCCTTTTGTGATAATCTTCCTTTATCGTTTTTGATAGTGATGTTACGTTGATTTCCTGAGCTGGAGTCTTTAGCAGCTACATTAAGGATACCATTGGCGTCTAAATCAAATGTAACTTCAATTTTTGGTACTCCTCGTGGTGCTGGAGGAATTCCAGTGAGATCGAATGTGCCCAGAAGATTATTATCTTTAGTCATCGCTCTTTCTCCTTCGAACACTTGAATTGTTACAGCTGGTTGGTTATCAGCGTAAGCCGTGAAGGTTTGAGATTGCTTGCAAGGAATCCGGCTATTGCGTTCAATAACTTTAGTCATTACTCCACCAGCAGTTTCAATTCCAAGTGATAATGGAGTAACATCGACCAAAAGCACATCTTGGATCTTCGAGCTGGTGTCTCCACTTAAAACAGCAGCTTGAACAGCAGCACCGTAAGCAACAGCCTCATCTGGATTAATCGATAAGTTCAATGGTTTTCCACAGAAGTAATTTTGTAGCAAGGATTGAATTTTGGGAATCCTTGTTGAGCCTCCAACTAAAACAACATCATGAATTTGCCCTTTATCCATTTTTGCATCATTTAAAGCCTTTTCGACAGGTTCAAGCGTTCCTCTAAACAAATCAGAGCACATTTCTTCAAATCTAGCTCATGTAATTTTGGTGTAAAAATCAACACCTTCGAATAATGCATCGATTTCAATAGTAGCTTCAGTACTTGATGATAGAGTACGTTTAGCTCTTTCTGCTGCAGTTCTCAATCTTCTCAAAGCTCTTGGATTGGTTTTTAAATCTTTTTTGAATTTACGTTTGAATTCTTCAGCGAAATGGTCGACTAAACGATTATCAAAATCTTCTCCTCCAAGATGTGTATCACCTGCAGTTGATCTTACTTCAAATAGTGATCCTTCATCGATTGTTAGAACAGAAACATCGAATGTTCCTCCTCCAAGATCGAAAATTAAAACGTTTCTTTCGCCTTTGAGATTTTTATCGAGACCATAGGCTAGAGCTGCTGCTGTAGGTTCATTAATTATCCTTAAAACATTTAATCCAGCGATGGCTCCAGCATCTTTAGTTGCTTGACGTTGTGAATCATTGAAGTAAGCAGGAACTGTAATCACCGCATCTTTAACTGGGGTACCAAGATAAGCTTCAGCGGTTTCCTTCATTTTGATTAACACCATCGAGGATATTTCTTCCGGTGAAAATTTCTTGTTTTCTCCTTTGAATTCGATTTGAATTTTCGGTTTTCCTCCATCGTTAATGACTTTGAAGGGCCAGTGTTTCATGTCGGCTGCAATTTTTTGGTCGTCATATTTTCGGCCGATTAATCTTTTAGCGTCGAAGACTGTGTTTCGTGGGTTCATGGCGACTTGGTTTTTGGCTGCATCTCCGATGAGCCTCTCGGTGTCGTTGAAGGCTACATAGCTTGGGGTTGTGCGATTTCCTTGGTCGTTGGCGATGATCTCCACTTTTCCATCTTGCCACACTCCAACGCAGGAGTAAGTGGTGCCCAAATCAATTCCGATTGCTTTCACCATTTTGGTTTGTTGATTGAACTTTTGTAGTTTTTGAATTATTTGTATCACACTGCACTTATTTTTGTTTATATTCGCTTGGATTTTATTTAAATCGCTTTGATCTCTTCTGAATACTCTTTCACTTGCTCACTATGCGTTTTGTAGTTTGAAATTGAAGCGAACGTTGAGCCCGTCGAAATTTATATGAGCGAGTGCCCACTTCCCAGTTTTTCTCGAATGTTCCCGAATTTCGATCTAGAAACTTCCAGAAATGGAAGAATAAAATGAATATTCTGGAAGGTTTCTTATGTAAATTACGTTATATGATGTTAATATTTATTTTTTTAATAAAGTGATTGTAAAATTGTTACAATTTTACAGTTTTAACCGAGTTGAAATTGTTCGAAAAAAAAACTGATAGGAACAAAAGAGATTAATTATTCAATTTTGTAGTTGTAGCTATTTAATATTTATTATAAATCTTGAGGTTTATTTTAAACATTATAATTGGAAATGTATATTCTTGACTTTGAGGACTTTTAGATAACGCGTTAATATGTGCAACTTTATATTCTTGAACATTCTAGAAATGCTCTAGAAAAATCAAAGTTGGGCTTAAAAACAAATTTTATAATAAATCTCGCTTTTTTTTAAATTTCCATCAAAACTTTTATCAGTAATTAATATTGTAAAATATAATTAGAGTAATTAAAAAGTATAGTAATTACTTGTTTTATTAAATATTGAAAAACAAAATCTTTTCAATTTCTGTAATTTTCTTATTCGAAAAGGCCAAAAGGACAATATTTATTTAACTACTTAATATATTAATTATTATTTATGATTCTTTAAAAATATTGAAAAAGTATTGTTATGTAAGTTATATGTACCTATTCAATTTTTTTTCAAAATATTCTAGAGGCTACAATATGTAGTAGCATGTACTAGGCAACCAAATTTTCTGGATTGTTCCAGAATATTGGGGTATTAAAATAACCCCAGTTTAATGTTTATATGAATATTTCAATATTTGTATTCTCAAAAAAATGATGTAGATATTATAACATTTTCAAAAATTTCCATTTACATCAGTTATTTTAATTTTTCATATCACTTGAAACTATAAAATTTAAAATTTCCTCAAAGTTTTGTTGTGATAAAATTCTTCAATTTTTAAATTTTACCATTTTACTCAATTTTTATTAAGCACTTTTGTATATTTTTATATAAGGTCATTTACAAGAAAGTTGCGTTTTTATTTAAATTTTGGCCGAAGACTGCAAAATTTTTGTACAAAAATACCTCAAATTCCTACCACGTAAATGCCTTCTGTGATGAGGATGGTTTTATTTAACCTTTAATTTACAACTTCAAGTTCAAAAATCAAAATACCGATCTAATAATTTATTTGGATCTCGAAAATAAACTTCAGTATATTTTAGTTTTACCTTTTATTATATTAGGTAAAAGGTTAGCTTAAAAAAGTTTGGAAATGAGAAACATCAAAAATTTTAAAAAACATATTTATTAAAAAAAATATTTTTCCAGTTTTAACAAAAAAAAAATACAAGCATACACATCCTAATTCTAACTTATATCTATCACAGCTAATTTAATAAAAATCAGTATAAAAGTTATGACTATAATAATTTGATAGACTAGTAGATTTTTTTTTAATCAACTTCCTCGATTGTAGGTTCTTTCTTTTGACCACCAAAGCCTCCAGCTTGTTGTCCGCAAGATCCTGGCTGTTGGAAACCATTTCCTGCTCCAGCTCCATGAAGTTTTGCCATAATCGAACTGCAAACTGAAGTCAACTGCTTTTGCTTTTCTTCATATTCCTCCTTCTCCGCTAACGTATTATTATCCAACCATTTTAAACAACCATCGCATTCATTTATAACCGTGGCTTTATCATCTTGGCTAAGCTTATCACCGGCTTCTTCTACTGCTTGTTTTACATTAAATATGTAACCTTCAAGTTGATTTCTAGCTGTAACTCTTTCTTTTTGCTTGTTATCTTCTTCCTTGTACTTTTCTGCATCAGCTAACATTTGATCGATGTCCTTTTGTGATAATCTTCCTTTATCGTTTTTGATAGTGATGTTACGTTGATTTCCTGAGCTGGAGTCTTTAGCAGCTACATTAAGGATACCATTGGCGTCTAAATCAAATGTTACTTCAATTTTTGGTACTCCTCGTGGTGCCGGAGGAATTCCAGTTAGATCGAATGTGCCCAGAAGATTATTATCTTTAGTCATCGCTCTTTCTCCTTCAAATACTTGAATTGTTACAGCTGGTTGGTTATCAGCGTAAGTCGTGAAGGTTTGAGATTGCTTGCAAGGAATCCGGCTATTGCGTTCAATAACTTTAGTCATTACTCCACCAGCGGTTTCAATTCCAAGTGATAATGGAGTAACATCGACCAAAAGAACATCTTGGATCTTCGAACTGGTGTCTCCACTTAAAACTGCAGCTTGAACAGCAGCCCCGTAAGCAACAGCCTCATCTGGATTAATCGATAAGTTCAATGGTTTTCCACAGAAGTAATTTTGTAGCAAGGATTGAATTTTGGGAATCCTTGTTGAGCCTCCAACTAAAACAACATCATGAATTTGCCCTTTATCCATTTTTGCATCATTTAAAGCCTTTTCGACGGGTTGAAGCGTTCCTCTAAACAAATCAGAGCACATTTCTTCAAATCTAGCTCTAGTAATTTTGGTGTAAAAATCAACACCTTCGAATAATGCATCGATCTCAATAGTAGCTTCAGTACTTGATGATAGAGTACGTTTAGCTCTTTCTGCTGCAGTTCTCAATCTTCTCAAAGCCCTTGGATTGGTTTTTAAATCTTTTTTAAATATACGTTTGAATTCTTCAGCGAAGTGGTCGACTAAACGATTATCAAAATCTTCTCCTCCAAGATGTGTATCACCAGCAGTTGATTTAACTTCAAATAGTGATCCTTCATCGATTGTTAGAATAGAAACATCGAATGTTCCTCCTCCCAGATCGAAAATTAAAACATTTCTTTCACCTTTGAGATTTTTATCGAGACCATAGGCTAGAGCTGCTGCTGTAGGTTCATTAATTATCCTTAAAACATTTAATCCAGCGATGACTCCAGCATCTTTAGTTGCTTGACGTTGAGAATCATTGAAGTAAGCAGGAACTGTAATCACCGCATCTTTAACTGGGGTACCAAGATAAGCTTCAGCGGTTTCCTTCATTTTGATTAACACCATTGAGCTTATTTCTTCCGGTGAAAATTTCTTGTTTTCCCCTTTGAATTCGATTTGAATTTTCGGTTTTCCTCCATCGTTGATGACTTTGAAGGGCCAGTGTTTCATGTCGGCTGCAATTTTTTGGTCGTCATATTTTCGGCCGATTAATCTTTTAGCATCGAAGACTGTGTTTCGTGGGTTCATGGCGGCTTGGTTTTTGGCTGCATCACCGATGAGCCTCTCGGTGTCGTTGAAGGCTACATAGCTTGGGGTTGTGCGGTTTCCTTGGTCGTTGGCGATGATCTCCACTTTTCCATCTTGCCACACTCCAACGCAGGAGTAAGTGGTGCCCAAATCAATTCCGATTGCTTTCACCATTTTGGTTTGTTGATTGAACTCTTGTAGTTTTTGAATTATTTGTATCACACTGCACTTATATTTTTTTGGTATTCGCTTGGATTTTATTTAAATCGCTTTGGTCGCTTGTAGATAATCTTTTACTTGCTCACTATGCGTTTTGTAATTTAAAATTGAAGCGCGATTGTATTTATAGGAGACGCTACTCCCCACTTTCTTCGGGATTCTGGAATATTCGAGACGCTTCGAATTCTGGAATGTTCTGGAAGGATTTTTATATTTTATTCTAGAAAATTGATACATTTTACAAAATTTTATGAATTTTAATAATATTTGTTTTTATATGAATTTAATATAAGTAAAAAAAACTGATTTGAAATTGAAAAAAAAATCCTTTTTTGTGGTGAAGAACTTAAAAATTTAAAAGAAATAGAGGCCAATATATAAACTTCCTGCGAAGGATAAAATGTTGAATATTAAAAACAATTTATTTTTTAGTTGCCTAAATCTTTGCTAAATTTGAAGTAAGTTACATTTTGTTTCAGATCAGAGAAATAATTACCTAATAAAAATATTCATATAAACTTTTAATTCGGTATAATTTTAAATTGAATCTGGCTTCGTTGTAGATAATATGTATTGCGTATTGCTTTACCCTTTATTCTGGAACAATCTAGAAAATATGGTTGCCTACTACATAAATTAGATTCTAGAATATTCTGGAAAGAAAAAATAGAATACCTAACTACGTAATTTTACATTTTTCAATTTTTTTAAAGAATCATACATATATTATGCTTTCTTAGTCTTTTAGAAAATTATAGAAATTGAAAAGTTGTTTGTTTTTCGATATTTAAAAGAAGAAGAAATAACTATTTTTTATATGCATTAATTATACATTTTACTACTCAGAAATAACTAATATTTTAAAAACGCAAAGTTTGTTTTTAAATTAATTTTTTAAGTCGTAAATCAATTATTCTTGAACTTTTCTGGAACATTCGAGAATATAAAGTTGCATATATTTACAAGTGACAACCCGTATTCTAGAATATTCTAGAACCTAGAACGGATTAAATAATATTAATACTTTTATTATATTAATTATCAAAAAAGGCAAAACCTTGTTTAATAAAATATAAACTTCCGGATTCGCCAAAATAACGTACAGCAAATCATATATTAATAAAAGTCCTCAAAATCAAAAATATACATTTCTAAAAATAATAATTAAAATCAACCTCAACCTTTTAAATCTATCGTCAAAAATATTCCAGAAACTGAAGTTGCCTGCAGTAAATAAACATTATTAATTTCATTTATTCCTATCATCTTTTCTCGAACAATTTCAACTCAGTTAAAACTGTAAAATTGTTAACAATTTAAAAATCACTTTATTAAAAAAACTAAATATTTACATCACATAACGTAATTTACATAAGAAACCTTCCAGAATATTCATTTCATTCTTCTATTTCTGGAAGCTTCTAGATCGAAATTCCCGAACATTCGAGAAAAACTGGGAAGTGGGGACGCTCATATAAATATCGACGCGCTCGACGCTCACTACAATTTCAAACTACTAAACGTAGAGTGAGCAAGTGAAAAAGTATTCACAAGAGACCAAAGCCATTTAAATAAAATTAAAGCGAATATTAAAAAATAAAAGTGCAGTGCGATACAAATAATTCAAAAACTACAAAAGTTCAATCAACAAAAGAAAATGGTGAAAGCTATTGGAATTGATTTGGGCACCACTTACTCCTGCGTTGGAGTGTGGCAAGATGGAAAAGTGGAGATCATCGCCAACGACCAAGGAAACCGCACAACCCCAAGCTATGTAGCCTTCAACGACACCGAGAGGCTCATCGGTGATGCCGCCAAAAACCAAGTCGCCATGAACCCACGAAACACAGTCTTCGATGCTAAAAGATTAATCGGCCGAAAATATGACGACCAAAAAATTGCTGCAGACATGAAGCACTGGCCCCAGTGGCGTAGCTATCGTAGGGCAAAGCGGTGCAGTGCACCAGGGCCCCGGTGGGTTAAGGGGCACTCGGCCAACGGCCGGTCCTAATTCAACCACGCAGTGCGAGGGGGGGGGGGGGGTGCGAAGAGTTCAAAGGTGCCCACAGGGCCCAGTTTTTTTTAAGTATAATTTTTTAGCTTTTTTTTTTATAAAAGTCGAACTTTATATTCAAAAGTAAAGTGAATGAGGGGCCCATATATTATTCTGCGGGAGGCCGAAAATTTGAAGTTCCGCCACTATATAGGATCAGTCCTCAATCTTGATCAGGATAAAACCCCATGAGCATGCGAACAAATGTTATAAAACAAATAAAATATATACTTTGAAATTAAACAATGAAACACTTTTTCAACTTTTTCTCTTTGCTAAAAAATACAAGATTGCATTTGAAATAAAAAAAAATACTTTTTTTTAATTTTATTTGAAATAACTAGGTAAGTACTTTATACAAAATACTAGATAAAAAAAGGATTTAAAATACTTATTTGCTATTTAAAATAATTTTGGTATTTTCTAATACGTATATTGTCTGACCGTTTTGCACACAAGATTTTCTTTTGCACTCGTACACACTGTAGGTATAGGACCGGTTCATTAGTGCAAGCGAGAGAAAAATCCTGTTTGCAAAACGGGCAGACCTTACATGTGTTGGTGTTGAAATGCGTTCTGCGTTTCTGCGTACTACAAAAAAAGCAATGCACATGCACAATTTAGTAAACAAATATAAAATAGACATAGTCCCACAGTCGACGTGAGTATACACGATACGCGAAATTATAAATAAACTAAATTCTAAATTAGTGTGGTATTTCGTACTGTTATATTGCGTTAACTTTGTGTGGTGAGGTGATAAATTTAAATTATGGATAAAAAAAAGCAAATGAGTGGGGCTTTTAAGCGAAAACAACGGCAGAAAAGAGAAGAAAGCAAAAAAAAGTTGCCAAAACTAGACAATTTTTTAATAAAAACTAAACCTGCAACAGTTGTTTCCGATATAGAAATACCTGTTGATTTGCCTCATAAAGATAGTACGACGGTTATGACGCTCCCAGTAGAGGAAACAACTAGAGATCCGGTAAAGTCGGTTGATCCATTATTAATTAACACTAAAGTCGACATCTCCGCTACAACAGAAGAACAAGAATTAGCGACCACTAGCTCTTCCGAAATTTTTGAATTTTCCAACGATTTAGGTAAATTTATAAACAAGAAATTAACTGATAAAGAAAAACATCTAATTCTTGACATGGGACCATTACAACCTTCAGGACCTTTTCGAAGAGACCCACATCAAAACAACAGGTGTTTTTCAGAAACATATTTTGTTTTCAAGTCCAAATATGGTCCAGTTAATCGCTTTTGGCTGTGCTATTCTAAAATAATTGATGCTGCCTATTGTCAACCCTGCTGGTTGTACGCTTCAGAAAGAAATGTATGGTGTACAGGCTTTCGTGATTGGCAACATTTGTCAGATAGAATTAAACAACATAGTTTATCGAATCAACATATAGAAGCATGTGCCGTGTATGAAGTTTGGAAAAAAAATAAGACCATTGATAAGGAACTTGAAGAAGAAATTCGCAAAGAATCATCATTCTGGAGAATGGTTCTTCGAAGGTTATTTGATATAATAATTACTCTTGCTAAAAGTTCTTTGGCTGTAAGAGGACACAGAGAGGATTTAAGCGAAGAAGCATACAATGGAAATTTTTTAGAATATGTAAAACTTCTTGCCAGATACGATCACATTTTGCGTCAAGTTTTGGATATGCCCAAAGGTAAGTATTTTGAAAACTTTGAATAGTCAAAATCTAAACAGAGCTCATTACTTTTATTGCAAGTTACGAAGTTACAATGTATATTTCTCTCAGCTCTCAACATATCATATAAGTTGACAATTGACAAAGGCAGAAAAAAATTATATTTACACCTTTCAAGTGTATTATTTAATTTTCCAATATTTTTTGTTTATTTTAGGATCAACAAGATACCTGAGTCCTCAGATTCAAAATGAAATGATTGAGATATTAGGTACCAAACTAGAAGATCATCTATTGGAAAAAATCAGAGCTTCACCATTTTTCGCCGTTATCATGGATACTACGCAGGACATATCAAAGGTGGATCAGCTAAGTATTGTTGTTAGATATGCAGTAATATCCAGATCTGAAAATGGGCAACCGATCAGTATAGAAGTGAAAGAAGTTTTCCTAGGTTTCTATGCGGTTTTTCGATACGGTGCAGCAGATTTAGTCAACCAAGTGACTAAATTATTTTCTGATAAACATATCGATTTGAAAAAATGTGTGGGCCAAGGTTATGATGGAGCCAGTGTGATGAGTGGCTTGTATAACGGCGTGCAAAAAAAAATTAAAGATATTCAGCGAAACGCTGAGTATGTACATTGTGCCAGTCACAACTTAAATTTAGTAATAAACGATGCAGTTCGCGGTTGTGCAGAAATTAAAAACTTTTTTACAATGATGCAAGATTTGTATAATTTTTTTGGGCATAGTATTAAGCGTTGGGATATTTTGTCGCAATTCACTGGGGAATCTGAAACAACTTTAAAAAAATTAAATCCAACAAGATGGTCCAGCAGAATAAATACCATATCCGCAGTCAAACTTCGATTTTTCGATATTATTAAAGCTCTGTCAGAAATTATACTTAAGAGTACTAACAAAGATGAACGTGAAGATGCAAAATCGATAAAAAAAAATGCTTAATTTCGAGTTCTTGTTGATCTGTGAATTCTTGCACCGTATATTAAACGATATTAATTTCGTCTCTAAAACCCTACAAAGAACCGATATCGATTTGGACATGGCTATAAGAGCTTTAGCAGAAGCTAAAGAAAAATTAACAAGATATAGAAATGATTTCGAATCGTTTAAATGTAAGGCCAGTGAAACTGCAAAAAAATACAGTATCAATCCCGATTTTCCAATAAAACGCCAAAAAATCGTTAAAAAACATTTTGACGAACTAACATCTGACCACCGATTTGAAAACCGGGAACAATTCTTTAAAGTTAAAATTTTTAATACTGTGATGCACATAATAATTTCTCAATTAGAAAATCGGTTTAATGGTATGAGAGGAATTTGTAAAATATTCGATTTTTTAAACCCAAAAATTTTGTTAGGTATGGACGAACCAGAAATCATACAAAAATGTGATCAATTCCAATTTAAATATTGTGACATAATAGGACCAAATTTATCGCTACAGTTCATTAACGTGTACAATCTTATTATGCCCGATTTAACCAAGGAGTTGACCATTAATCAATTTTGCAATAAAATTGTGACGAAATTCGGGCACCTTGAATGTGACTTAACGGATCTGTTTAGTGCAATTTTATTATTTTATACTATTCCTATTACGTCTGCAGCTGCTGAAAGATCCTTCAGCAAGCTAAAAATCATAAAAAACTACTTAAGAAATAGTATAAGTCAAAATCGACTACGATATTTGTCATTACTATCAATCGAGAGTAGAGAGGCTTCCAATTTGAGTTTGACCGAAGTTATCGATAAATTTGCAAAAATAAAGGCGCGCAAAAAGTTGTAAACGATGTAAAGATGTGATTGCAAATTTGTCATATTTTTTATTTCTACATATATGTATACATATGTATACTTCGTTTTCATGTCATTATTATTATTGTCTACAATTTTGAATTTTTTTTTTTGTTTTTGCTTCTTACCTACTTTTCTAGAATTTACTCTTATTGTTATATTTGAAGAATTTTTATTTTTACATTATCTATTTATATTTACATATTTTAAAATAAAGATTATTTTCTTTTATTGATTTTCACTTTTTTACTCAATATGCTGTACGTACTCCTTATAAACAAGATAGGGAAATCAAAATATCCTTCACGCCTGGCCCGTTTAATTTGATTACTTTTACTTTGTTAAAAAAGAATATAGAATAAAATGAAAAATATTTTTTCTTGAAATTAGTATAATAAATAAAAAACTAACTACTATATGTTTTTTATAGTTTAGTTTTAAGCGCCTGCCCCCCTTTTATGCTCTAAAAAAATTGTTCTAAACTAGACTAGGGGCCCAAAATCATTTTGCACCTGGGCCCTCTTCCACTTAGCTACGCCACTGACTGGCCACTGGCCCTTCCAAGTCATCAACGATGGAGGAAAACCGAAAATTCAAATCGAATTCAAAGGAGAAAACAAGATATTTTCACCGGAAGAAATAAGCTCGATGGTGTTAATCAAAATGAAGGAAACTGCTGAAGCTTATCTTGGTACTCCAGTTAAAGATGCGGTGATTACAGTTCCTGCTTACTTCAATGATTCACAACGTCAAGCAACTAAGGACGCTGGAGCCATCGCTGGATTAAATGTTTTAAGGATAATTAATGAACCTACAGCAGCAGCTCTAGCCTATGGACTTGATAAAAATCTCAAAGGGGAAAGAAACGTTTTAATTTTCGATCTTGGAGGAGGAACATTCGATGTTTCTATTCTAACAATCGATGAAGGATCACTATTTGAAGTAAAATCAACTGCCGGTGATACACATCTTGGAGGAGAAGATTTCGATAATCGTTTAGTCGACCACTTCTCTGAAGAATTCAAACGTAAATTCAAAAAAGATTTAAAAACCAATCCAAGGGCTTTGAGAAGATTGAGAACTGCAGCAGAAAGAGCTAAACGAACTCTATCATCAAGTACTGAAGCTACTATTGAGATCGATGCATTATTCGAAGGTGTTGATTTTTACACCAAAATTACACGAGCTAGATTTGAAGAAATGTGCTCTGATTTGTTTAGAGGAACGCTTCAACCCGTCGAAAAGGCTTTAAATGATGCAAAAATGGATAAAGGGCAAATTCATGATGTTGTTTTAGTTGGAGGTTCAACAAGGATTCCGAAAATTCAATCCTTGCTACAAAATTACTTCTGTGGAAAACCATTGAACTTATCGATTAATCCAGATGAGGCTGTTGCTTACGGTGCTGCTGTTCAAGCTGCTGTTTTAAGTGGAGACACCAGCTCGAAGATTCAAGATGTGCTTTTGGTCGATGTTGCTCCATTATCACTTGGAATTGAAACCGCTGGTGGAGTAATGACTAAAGTTATTGAACGCAATAGCCGGATTCCTTGTAAGCAATCTCAAACCTTCACGACTTATGCTGATAACCAACCAGCTGTAACAATTCAAGTATTCGAAGGAGAAAGAGCGATGACTAAAGATAATAATCTTCTGGGCACATTCGATCTCACTGGAATTCCTCCAGCACCACGAGGAGTACCAAAAATTGAAGTTACATTTGATTTGGACGCCAATGGTATCCTTAATGTCGCCGCAAAAGACTCCAGCTCAGGAAATCAACGTAATATCACCATCAAAAACGATAAGGGAAGATTATCACAAAAGGAAATCGATCAAATGTTAGCCGATGCAGAAAAGTACAAGGAAGAAGATAACAAGCAAAAAGAAAGAGTTACAGCTAGAAATCAACTAGAAGGTTACATATTTAATGTAAAACAAGCAGTAGAAGAAGCCGGTGATAAGCTTAGCCAAGATGATAAAGCCACGGTTATAAATGAATGCGATGGTTGTTTAAAATGGTTGGATAATAATACGTTAGCGGAGAAGGAGGAATATGAAGAAAAGCAAAAGCAGTTGACTTCAGTTTGCAGTTCGATTATGGCAAAACTTCATGGAGACGGAGCAGGAAATGGTTTCCAACAGCCAGGATCGTGCGGACAACAAGCTGGAGGCTTTGGTGGTCAAAAGAAAGGACCTACAATCGAGGAAGTTGATTAAAAAAAATCTACTAGTGTATCAAATTATTTTAGTCATAACTTTTATACTGATTTTAATTAAATAAGCTGTGATAGATTTAAGTTAAAATTAGGATGTGTATAAGCTTTATTTATTTTTTTAATAAATATGTATTTAAAAATTTTGGTGTTTTTTATCTCCAACTTACCTATTACCTTTATTCTATTTTGTAATCCAAATAAATTATTTAGATTTTGATTATTGAAACAAATTTTGAACTTGAAGGTAAAATTTACATGACAGGAATTTGACGTATTTTTTTACAAAAATTTCTCAGTCTTCAGCCAAAATTCGTAACTTTCTTGTAATGTAACTAAAAAACGACCTATTAAATGAATCATCCATTGGTGTAATCTAGTATGTGCTGCAAAAATAAATTTTTGATGTACATCAAAAATTCCATAAAATTCTTATTTTTTGAGTATAATCCAAATAACCAAACCAGTCACTTATGGTAAGTTGTTTTAACTTTATAAAAGTTATTTTTTCAAGCTGATTTTAAGGAGAGTGCTTTCAAGATTGATGATATCAAATGTCATGTTTCAAAAAAGCCTCAAAATTCATCAAAAAGTATTTTCCTGTCTCCGGTTTTTGTAAAAAGGGCTGAACCGGGTGGGGTAGAAAAAATGGAGCGTTACTTATACAACAAACGCGACTTGCGCGAAGAAAAAAAATATACAAACTGCGAATCTTGCACACAAACAAGTAAAACAATAATCGAACTAGCGAAAATGGAACAATTGGAAAAGGGTTATATGAGTCCTGATAGTTTAAACACCTCTCCACATGTTTATAGAGCAGAAAAGGATTACCGGCCGAAAATTTGCGAGAATGAAGTGGATCAAAATGTGTATAACATTTGGAACTCTAATTATGATGTAAGATTTCTAGTGAACCACTGATTATAAATATGATAGCGTTGAGAAATTTGATCAGTAAATGTTGTAGGATAGTAGGTGCATGCAAATGCTTCAAGAGGATTCAAAAATTCCACTTCATTCAAATCATGAAAGTTCTATAATGGCTACTAAAAATAAGAGAATGCATATATTTTCACAAAAACCAGGTATTTTATCTTCAGTTTTCATAAACTTATTCATGATTTAAATTTTTTTAAAAGGTAATTCATTGGTGTTGCAAGAAAATTGTATAGGTGATCAAAAATATGATACCACAATATGGGAAGAAGGTGCTAGTTCTAAAAAACCACAAAAACCATTCGAAATATGGCACGCGCAAGTATACAACGAAAAGATAACCGAAAACCCCATACCAAAGGCCCCAATTGTAGTAAATATAATCAACAAGAAATCTGATAAATTTAATAAAGAAAGTAAAAGTAGTTTGATAAAAGAGTTTTTAACATCTAAAGCCAATAAACCTATTATGTTTAACAACAATAAAGTATCATCTCTTAAAAGTCATTCGTATGTTGACTCGAATTATTTCTTAAAAATAACCGAAAGAAGAGCTTTGCAGAAAAATGAATCAAAATTTAATAATCTAGCAAGTCAGAAGTTAGCCCATTTTTATAAAACTTGTGAGAGTAAATTAAAAGAAGTTAAAGAAATCGAGAGTGATAGTGAGGTTCATGAATTTAAAGAAAAATCACGTCCACCCGGGTCTTTTAGAAGAAGCAACTCGTTCATGAGCCCAACTCTATCAAGTCAACGAAAAAGCCTGAAACATGCCGTTGATAATGTTAAGAATTTAGTTAATAGGACCTGTAGAGAAAGATCACCCACAAATTTGTCCACACAGTACGAGGAGGAACACATAATTCGCCCAGTAAACACCGAAGTCTCACTAATAAAACACCACGAGGATGAAATTACGCTCAAATTAAACATGAGTGATGTATTTTTCTATTGATATTTTTATATTCGTTATTGTAAGTTTATTTTAGGGATTCCTGCAGAGTGTTTCGAGTATACAAGAATCAACAGAGTCATTTGATAATAGTATTTTAATTATTTTGGGGCATATTAAGTCAGATGATTGGAATTGTGCCTTAAAAGGTTTGGCTGAGATTGTGGATTTGGCTCGAAATAGTGATCCTGAGACGTTAATGCCTTTTATGACTATGATTAATCAACGGTTGTTGGATCTTATGCGAAGTCCTAGATCACACGTTTGTCGAACTGCTTGTCAGTTAGCTGGACATTTGTTTGAACATATGAAGGATACTAGAAGACCTGTAAGTAACATTTAATATTCGTGGGTTTAATCGAATCGAATTTTTTTGTAGGAATTTGATGATATAGTTACGTTGCTTCTTTCCAAGTGTGCAGATGCGAATAAGTTTATACGACAGGATGCTAATTTAGCGTTGGACACAATGGTTACTCATCTCCCAACATTTCACTCTATTCGAGCCATTTGTATGAAAGGTCCTACACATAGAAACCCATTAGTACGTTGTGCTTCTGTCCGTCTTTTAATTTGTGCTGTTGTTATCGCTGGCCCTGATGTCCTCCTCACCAATTCTAATCATGAACATTCTAGGCGTAGGATTATTGTAAATATGTCTTATTTTTTAGAAGATAAAAATTATGATACACGGTGAGGGTGATTTTAGTTATTTCAAATAATTTTATACCAAGTTTTTAGGAAGTATGGTGAGAGGCTCTACAAAATACTTTCGAGGCATAAAAATTTTGAGTTATATCTGAAAAAATATTTGGATAGAAATAAAGCTGATAGTTTACTTAAGTCACAGAAGCGGATGAATAAATATGTTACTTAAATACCTAATTAGTGATAATAATATAAAATTATTTTTATTTTTTACATTGATTTTTCTAATCATCAATAATACTAAAACCGTAAAGAACGGTGAAAATGATTTTTTGAAATTTTGCAGGTGTACGGTGAACGGACGAGAATTTCAAGAAGAAAGCCTTTAAGCCGCTATTCCACCCCGAATGAAAAATCGAGTTCATCCCCCAAGTGTCCGAAATTCACCCCGAATCGCTTTTTGTATTTTTACCCCGAAATCGGACCATTTTTGCGCGTACCCTGGAAAAGGGTAGTTTTTTTCGTCAGATTTTAAAAATTCCAGTTGCATCGCGAAGAGGGATGTCGATTCTGAGCAAGGTTCGAATTTCAAATTTTCCAAGCACCCTAACACTTTGAAAAAAATTTCCTAAGTCGGTCGATTTTTCTTGGTTTTTTTAAGGTTTTCGTCGGCGTCAACTTTGAAAAATCGCACCCCCGTCCGGTTTTAAAGGAAAGCGACGAAATTTGGTCCCTTTTATTCTCACATCCTTAGGATAGACCGTGGCCATTTTTAAGTCTCCAGGAGCAGCCGTGTGGCGCCACGGCGCCGAGATGCAAAATGTACAAATTTAGCGTTTTTCGGGTACCAAATCTATAAGAATCTCATCTCAAGATCCACCAATGCGAAAAAATCGCCGTTTTTTTTGATTCGTAATCCGCATTCCATCTATTGTTGCTTAGACGAGCCCTTTTTTTGATATCTCATTTTTTATGTACTTTTGGTGCTCTCCAAATCGCGTATTGTTTTTCATGCTTTTCGACGCGGACTTTGAAAATTCGTAATTTTTGATAGGAATTGGCTATTACGGTCGAATATTTTTTATTTTGCTTATTACTTTAATATTTATGAGCAAAAAAATCGACTCTTCTAAATTTTCGCCCTTTGCTTCAGAAAAAAATCGAACGTAAAATGTCCAAAAAAATTGCGCCAAACGCGGCCGGATGGTTTTACCACTGACGCCCACAGTTTCAAAAAATGATTAAATTTGTCTACACTACCTTATAAAAGAATAATTTCTACATCCGGTAGCGTGTAGGAAATTTTTACTTTCGAAGCAGTTCGGAAGTTATGCCTAAATAAAGTCGAAATTTTGAATTTAGGGGTGAGTGGCTCCCGTCGGGCCATTTTATAACCGATTTTCAATTTTAAAACTTTAGTCGAATCTACTCCTGGAACCAAAATCACCCACGCATAGGATTTTTTGAATTTCGAAAAAATAACGAAAAAATTATTTTTTAAAAATCGCATTTAAAAAAGTCGCAATTTTTGACGCGTTTCGGTCTAATCAACCCTTCAAATTCTATTTCACTCCCATGTAATACACCTTTTCTGAAAGCTTTCAAAGTTCACTTTACGACAAAAAAAGAATTACTTCACTATCTTTTTTCGTTTTCGAGTTATGACTGAAAATGTAGCTAACATAAGCAAAATCTCCGTTTTGATCCAAAATGTCGCTCTGAAATTTTTCACTTTTCACAAATTAATTAATATCTTCGAAACTATAAACATCACCGTGACGTTTAATGACTCAAAATTCTCCCCTTAACCACCTCTACAAATATTCACAAATAAAATGGTTCAAAATTGCGCGGCCCAGAGGCGTATTTGTACCAAAAATTTTCCAATATTTTGCGAATTTTTTCGAAAAAAACTATTTAACCGATTTTAACCAAATATTTTTTAAAACGTGTCTATCCACGGTGTTTACCTTTGGTAAAAATTTGAAACCGGCAACTTTTATACTTTTCAAGAAAAAAAAAAAACCGACTTCCATGAAAAATTTCAAGCCTGTAGCCTTGGAAATATCTCAAAAAAAATTTTTTAGAATTTTTTCAAAATCGACTCTGCAAATGAAAGATAATAGTAAAATGGTGAAATGTAGGGGGTCACTTGCCCTCTAGACCCCCACAAAAAAATTTTACACCCCAAAAAATATGAAAATTAAAAATTCATAACAATTGAATGAAACATTGTAGATAATTAACTGAGTAAGTGTTTGTATTTTTTTAAATATATTTATTAGTTTTAACACGTTACACAGGCTTTGACAATAAATGTTAACAAAATCCTCAACAATTTACAACAGATAGATACATGTATAATATTAAAAATCTAAATACACGCTTTGTATAAAAACTTAGTAAACAAAACAAAATAAATGCTTTAATAATCTTTGGAACGCTTTAAAAATTGTGCAAACTAATTGTGATAAATTTTGTATATATTAAGTACAAGTTCAACTACATTTTTAGGTAAAAATATTTATTTTCAAAAATATTTCTTTTTGTATAAAACATAAGTACAAAAACTAATCTACATTTCTTGCTACGAAACAAATTTGAAAAACTTGATATGTAAGTCGAATGGTCAAGTTATTAAATCATCAACAAATAAAATGACTATTCACTATTTTAATTATACCCTGCGTTTAATTAAAATATTTTTAATAATTTACTTGACAATACTTTGGCCCGATACCTAAACCTAGATTGCTCCTAAAATAATTAAATTACACATAAAAAATTGGGTATTTTACTTGATATGTAAAATTTTGTTGCAGCACAAAATTTTAATAAAACTAAAAAGTATTGTCAAATATAAGAAAAATCAAACTTTTTTCCATATAAACACTATAAGCTACATTTATTTTTATCCCATTTATATAAATTTATTATTTTATATCACATTTATGTATACGAACATTAATCTTATTAAATATACTAACCTTCGATCCGTTTAACCTATTTCAAAATTACGTTTACTTCTTATTTGCGGCGAAATTTTTAGTTTTACTCGCAATAAAATTTGTGTGCGTATTAACAATATTTGAAACAATCAACTCTTCGATTTCAATACCACCTAACATCTGCTCACGAGTCAAAATTATATCGTAGTTAAAATCTGGCGTCACTAGCATCACCTTTTGTCTTCTCGTTTGTAAAATATTACCAATTACTAACTAAAATCACAATATGTTAATTTTACAATTATCTTGAATTTTTGTTACTTACCTTATGTTTATACTTATTTAATGATTCTCTCGCTTTGTTAAGTAAAATGTTCTCGTCTGTTTCGAGTTTAAAAGACACAACAAATGCATTAGGCACCCATAAATTAACGACAGGGGATAGTAGTTTCGGCACAAGTTGTAATGATATATTTGGCACTGAACCAGACTGAATTTTATGCGTTGGCTAAAAATTATTAACATAAATTATCGTCTTAAACATTATTTTAAAATTGCAATTTTCAAAACACTACTTAAATTTCGAAATTCATCAAGTAATTGTTGCAATTTTGTGTAATTTATTTTTTTGTCATTCTAGAAACAGGTTAAGGGTAAGGAGGGGGAGGGGGTGTTTTGTAGGTGTATGCATGAGAAATTTCTAAGATCAAACGTGTCGAAAGGGTTTTTTCCTCAAAAAAATAATTTCATCTCGAAAGTATTTTCGGTTTCACCCCCTAAATGTCCGAAATTCACCCCGAATCACATTAAATTTTGGCCCCTTTTATTCACACATCCTGAGAATTAACTTGAACCAATTTTAATGCTCCAGACGCAACGGTGTGGCGTCACGGCGTCAGGACGCAAAGGGTAAAATTTTAAAAAATGTCAATTGGAAAAATATACAAGGTGTCCCGTTATTCGACTGACAACGTTTAACTGAAGATTCTTCACCTCAAAATAAGACGATATGACCCTACTTATCTATTACCAAAAGTGAACCCCTGAGGAGTTATAAGCTTTTGAAGTTGAACTAAAAAAATACATTTTTCTTTATTGCGTCCAAACCAATGAAGATTTTATGACGAAATTTGGTGTACTTGAATTTTTATAAGAAACGGGCACTTTGTAAAAAATTAGACAAAATTTAACATCTGCAAAGGGTTTAAATGGAAGAGGATGGGTATAAACTTCATTATAAGTTTTTAGTCTCTTAAGATATTAACATTAAAGTTACCAATTCCCATTTAATCATTCAATTGTAATATTTTTTGTCTCTTATGTCTTCCAAATAAATTATGCTGTTCTTGCAGAAAATGAGAAAAATTAAACTAGTGCAAAACAGCAAAGTTAGGCCACACAAAGTACTTTTTCCTATTGTTTCAATATTAAGTCGCCCTTTGAAACCAAAACCATAGTAACAACATTGATGTCATAATAGATAATACAGTAACTTTCAATTTATAAAAATTACTTATAAAATGGATGCAATCTATTCATTTAATGAATATGCTGACATGCACCTTGTATTCGGTGAATGTCACAGTAATGGTAGAGCTTCTGCTAGAAGATATGCTGAGAAGTATCCAAATCGTCAAACTCCTCATCATACAACATTTGCTAACGTAGATCGTCTCGTTTGCATGAATATGGTAAACTGGAAACTGATCGTAGAAATGTAGGGCGCCCACGAACAATATGAACAGTAGAGGCAGAAGAACAAATATTGGGGTGTGTGGAGGAGAATCGCAGAGTAAGTGTAAGAGAGATTTCAACGCAATTACAAATTCAAAAAAATGCCATACACAGAAGACTTCAAGAACAGTTACTTCATCCATACCATTTTCGCAAAGTTCAAGAATTGTTGTCGATTGATTTGAACAATAGATTATTATTTTGCCAATGGTTCAAACGCAAATACGACCAAAATCCAAACATGGCCAGAATAATTTTGTTTACTGATGAATCTTGCTTCTTAAGAAGCGGAATGATTAATTTAGCTTGTCGGATGAAAATCCCCATGAGAAAATTGTAGCCAATTATCAAAGGCAGTTTTCCATCAACCTGTGGGCAGGTATAATCAACAATCATATTATAGGGCCATTTGAATTACCACCAAGACTAAATGGTGTGTCGTATTTAGATTTTCTAAGAAATAATCTTACTGGACTACTAGAAGAAGTACCCCTTGCCATCAGAGCACAGATGTGGTTTATGCAAGACGGAGCCCCCCCTCATTTTTCAATAAATGTGAAAAATTATTTAAATTAAAAATTTCCTCGCCGATGGATTGGTCGGGGTGCTTATGCTCCAGTCACTTGGCCACCGCGATCACCGGATCTAAATCCTCTAGATTTTTCTTTTTGGGGTTGTTTAAAAGATAAAGTTTACAGTACTTCAGTCGAAAGCAGAGAATATGTTTGGGTACGAATCGTCAACGCAACCAATGAGATATGTGAAATCCCAAACGTCTTTGAATCTATTCGATTTTCATTTTTGCGCCGTATTAATTCTTGTATTCATTCAGAGGGCACTCACGTTGAACATGCACTTAATTTATTACAATAATTTTTTTAATAAAACTGTTAAATTAATTCTTCTTCATTTGTTTTATTTTAAATTAATACTGTTTAAACTGGTAAACTTTAATAATACATTAGATATTCTCCAAAAAATTAAAATTTAAGTTTATGCAACTTCACTTACATAATGTGAAGTTATTAATTAAATTAGTCTTTCACTGAATTTCTTTTTAACATTTTTCGCAGGAACGGCATAATTTATTTGGAAGACACAAGAAACAAAAAATTTTAGAATTGAATGAATAAATGGGAATTGGTAACTTTAATGTTAATATCTTAAGAGACTAAAAACTTATAAGGGGGTTTATGCCCATCCTCTTCAATTTAAACCCTTTGCAGATGTTAAATTTTGTCTAATTTTTTACAAAATGCGTGTTTCTTATAAAAACTCAAGTACGCCAAAATTTCGTCATAAAATCTTCATTGGTTTGGATGCAATAAAGAAAAATGTATATTTTTAGTTCAACTTCAAAAGCTTATAACTCCTCAGGAGTTCACTTTTGGTAAAAGATAAGTAGGGTCATATCGACTTATTTTTAAGTGAGGAATCTTCAGTTAAAAGTTGTCGGTCGAATAACAGGACACCTTGTATTTTCCGACTATCCGATTGTAGTATTTTGAAAATTGCAAATTAAAAATATTAATTGAATTAATTACCATTTGATTGCTTGGTACGTAAAAGTCTGAAACGGCAGCTGCTAGATATAAAAGTGCGTTAGATTCCAAAGGTGCTAAGCATTCGCATGCAGCTCGCAATAGCCAGAAATAATCGGCCACAGTGGTGAATGTAACAAATAAAATTCTCCCTGTGTCTTGTGCGGCTTTATAATTACTCAAAATAGGTGCTAAAATATCTACGCTATCCGGTTTGACTATAAATATAAAAAAGTTAAAATAAAGCTTGTTGTATTGCAACTACAAACCTGTTATCGTATCACTTTGATTTCCTTCCTGCAACTCAAGCATATCCATAAATTTCTGGCCATTAAAATGCCTTGTGAACGGTTCAAGCGATTTAAGCCGATGCATGAAGACAACAGAATACCCATGTTCGAGGAAGTACTCGGCTGAAGCAGCTCCTCTTGTACCAGCGCTGAAATTATCTACGAATCTAACTGTGTTGTGTTCTAAAGGCACAGTAGTACCCCCGGACTGAAAAGTTTAAAAACAATAATAATAACCTCACTTTTGTTTTTTAAAATTACCGTAACTAGGACAATGCGCTCACCAGCCTTATTACGTCTTTCACAGAATTCTTTCAGCAACGATCTGTTATCTTCAAAATCTGTAGGGGGCAAATGAGTAGCATAAAAATCTTCCCAATTTGAAGCCATTTTTTAACCTAAAAATATTTCAATGACATTCGATTTTTGCACTTTGAATTGGATTTTCGCAAAATTCCTAATTTAAATAAAAATATGATTACGTTACTAATTATTTTTACTTCTTATTTTACCCAAAAGTTATATGTAATGCAGCGAAAAAGTTATAACAATTTTATCTAATCAAAATTTTGCTTATTTATTTTGCGAAACCTTCTTTAAATATTAACAATTTGTAATATTTATGTACGAAACAGGGAATAATAAAAACTCCTAAATCTAAATTTAACAAAATACAAAAATTACATTTTGAACTTTTTTATTTCATTTATATTTACATAAAGTTTGATGTTACTTAACAATATTAATTAAATCTAAAACGTACTAAAGTGCACACGCTTTAACTAAAATTTCGGAGCTGGTGATTCCAATTTAGAATAATCCACATTGGGAGAGTAAAACTGGAAAAAATAAAAGTATTAAAAATTAGCTTTTAAACGCATATATTGTTAGAAACCTTGTATTGTTTTTTAGAAAACTCCTCATTGGGGATTTGTCCGGGTTTTCGGTTCCAACCTACATCAGGGTTTCTCAAAGCTAAACGAAGGGTGTAGAATGTTGCTCCAACAACACCAACTCCAAGGCAGAAAAATAAAGGAATCAACTGAAAATTATCATTTTATTTATAAACTTATGGTGCAAAGACATTGTGATTATGAAATGAAAAAAGTAAAACTAATATTTTATGCATTTATTTATAATCTACTTACAGCCTTATGCTTTTTAAGTGATTGTATTGATAAACCTTGCATTTTCACAGGTAAATTAAGGGTTTACGACCAAAATTTCGGGAAAATCCACAAATTATTGGACGATTTTCCAAAATGACAGCTAGATTGGTGTTCGTTTAAAGAAAATAGTTATACAACTAAACAAGGAGGGGCTTATATAACATTTTAGCTGCTAAAAAGAGACGGAACTTTATTGCTGCAAAACGAACGCAGCTAAAAATTTAATTACATAACAAATACTTGTAAACAATTTTAAATTAAAACAATTGTTAATAAACGCGTTTTTTTGTTATTAATCCGATGATGATAAAGAAATAATTCATATTTTTTTATAAAAATGAAAATACAGCATTGCCACGTTTCAAATTTAAAAGAACCACAGAACAACAACGTACTCATTAATTTTTTCTGCATCTACAGAGCGTTTCGTAAATATTAAACACGTTTTTTTAGTGATGTTTAAATATCGGCTATTTATTTTCTTTGATAAATAGCACGATATATAGCATGATTAAAATCAAACAAAATTTGCTATAAATAAATCTCGTTAAAATTAATAATAATTTGACACCATATGGCCAAAAACCAAAAAACATCACAATAATTTTCATATGTAATATCACGAGTGGTCAAATTTAAGTCGAATATTTTTCACTGTCATTACCACGAATGTCATTTGGGGTTAAGTTTTAATTTTTAAGCCCAAATGACAAGAGTGGTAATGTATGAAAAATATTCATTGAAAACTTCAAATGTCGTTAATTTCATAACCAAAATTTTTTTCAAAAAATTAACCGAACACGCCGATTTTTGTTTTGAGGGGGACGCATTATAAGACCGATTTAAGCACTCTCACGTTACTCCCTTAAGCGGGGGGCGTTAACCCCCTAATTTCTTAAATGGCAACAGTGGTTGAGTAATATATCATTTGAAAGCTGCTTTTAATTAGAATTCAACAGTATAAATTAAATTAAAATTGATCGATTCGTTTTAAATAAAAAAATAAAAACCTATTGCAATATTCAAATTTAAAGTTTGGAATAAATTTTTTTTTAGTTATAAAATAATTTTTTTTTAAATAGACAATTAAAGTAAATGTTCGAAATGTTTTCCAGAATTTTCCAAGCAGAAATAGAGACGGTCTTCAAATTCTGCGCGAACATTTTGTAGCATTACTGGTGTAATATTTCCACATTCGTTTATGATCCTTTGACGAAGGTCTGCTAAAGTATCAGGTTGGTTCTGGAAGACCTTATTTTTTAAATAGCCCCAAACGAAAAACTCCAGCGGTGTGAGGTCAGGTGAGCGTGCTGGCCATTCAATTGTACCTCTACGGCCAATCCAACTAGGAAAGGTTATGTTTAAATATTGATGAACTGGTAACGTATAATGTGGCGGAGCACCATTCTGTTGAAAAATTATCAAATTTTCGTCCAGCATATCATCATTTTCTAAGACATGTGTTATTGTAGGTTCGATAATATTTTGCAGCATATCTAAATATTTTTCGCCTGTTAAGTTGCCATCAATAAATATTGGGCCTATAATATGGTTCCCATAACTGCCAAGTCAAACATTTAATTTTTCTGGATACTACCAGTGCTCTTCTCGCATCCAATGTGGATTTTCTGTTCTCCAATAACGACAGTTATGTTTATTAACTTCACCCCTCAAATTAAATGTTGCTTCATTACTAAAGTAGATGTTTTGTAATTGGTTTGGAGTATTTGATAGTCTATTAGACATAACTTCACAAAACTTTGTTCGGCGATCAAAATCATCTTCACTTAATTCTTGATGACAAGAAAATTTATACGGGCGATATTTTAAATTTTTTAAAATTCTCCAAACCTTGGTACTTTGAAGTCCTGTTAATGTAGATAAGTTTCTTATGGAAGTTTGCGGATTTAGAGATGTTTCGCCTACTACAGTCAACATTTCTACTTCATTTCGGGGGCCACCAGTTCTTTTTTTATTTCGTACTGAACCCGTTTCACGAAATTTATTGAACATATCTAAAACATATCTTGCAGATATATTTTTATCTGGATGAAGATTATTTAAACGAGTAGCTGCTCGAAGGGCACATCTTCTTTCTTCACTATATAACATAATAATCTCAACTCGATCATCCTTAGAAACCATTTTGAATGGTTAGGAGGTAATAAAGTTAGTGTAATCTATTTAATTCGAAAACTTGTAATACACTAAATTAAATTATTTCAATTTTTAAATCACATTTTATTTAGATTTAAACACCGTCAAATCTTGTGGATAACATAACAAAAAAAATTATTTATTCTTTTGCGTTTAAATTTTAAATTAAATTATTCATGAGAACCAAACTGGACATCTTACCTTCAATTTTTTATTCAGTATTTAATAATTTGCTAATTGAAAACAGATTTTTTGGGTTAATTTAACATTTTTTAAATTTATTTATTGCAATGAGTTTTTAATTTTTTTTCTTTAAAACGAATCGATCAATTTTAATTTAATTTATACCGTTGAATTCTAATTAAAAGCAGCTTTTAAATGATATATTTCTCAACCCCTGTTGCCATTTAAGAAATTAGGGGGTTAACGCCCCCCGCTTAAGGGAGTGACGTGAGAGTGCTAAAATCGGTATTACAATGGGTCCCCCTCAAAACAAAAATCGGCGTGTTCGGTTAATTTTTTGAAAAAAAATTTGGATATGAAATAAACGACATTTGAAGTTTTCAATGAAACACCCTGTATAAATAAAAATATTTAAACAAGAGTGATATTTAAGGGACTATTTAACGAACATTTTTCACTTTTTTGTGCAAAATTTGACAGTCAACTTCAAACTTATTCAAATTTGACATTAACGTCATAAAATAATCGCTGATATTTTTGACGTTTTACTCGTTACAAAAAAATAATCACTTGTGAGTTGAATAGTCAAAATATAGAAGTTATCAGCCAAAACGTAAATAATATTTTGAACTTCACAAAAATCGTGAAAATGTTGGAATTTTTAAATTGCTGTAACTTCTTAAGGAGTCGAAAAAAAAATTAGTTCATAGGAAATCTTTTGATCACAATGACATTTACTATCTAAAAAAAATTTTGCTGGAAAAAAAGTGAGACACCTTGTATATCATTTTAGATATTTATCACGACTCACAACTCTAGTTTTTTTTTATTTTTGAAAAAAACACCTAAGATTTTCGTTAAATACCTTCTTCATAATAGTATCAGCGTCATTTTTTATTCGAAACCATTTTTCTCCAGGACCGTAACCACTATTTTTCCAAGTAACTTTTAAATGAAATTATCGACTATAATTAAGGCTCAAAACAAAAAATAAAAACAACTGTGATAATCAATAATTCTTTATTTTAAGGATTAAACATATAAAAAAAGTCCTGCTTTGCTCAAACGTAACAAACAGCACCAATTTCAACCCAAAATGCTTGATCTGCTTCGCCCACATCTCTTAATCCAATATCAGTAAAAGGCAATCTTATCGGCTTATCAGTTTTGTACGAAATAACAGTTTTCGCCCAAGAATTTTTACGATACTAAAACAAAAAAGCAAATAAATTCGCGCCATTATCAGCGCCATTTTTTCAAGATGGCAACATGAAATTCTAAATTACTAAACTTTCCATAACCTTTTATAAACAATTTTAACTTACTCTGCATTCGTCTACATCAACTTCATATTTCAGCCTCTGACTACTCTTAGGTGCAAGCTCAGCTTCATTCCACAACGCAATTTTAAGCCCTTGTTTAAACGAATGCTTACTAACATCATAATAAGCCACGCTATTTTTACAGTGGTAGGTAATATTTTGATAAGCTTTGGTTGATAATAACTGTAAGAACCCAATTTGTGTGCTATCAGCTTTATAAGTCATCTTCATACCATCCTCAATATCACTTAACCAAACTTCCTTTTCTCTTCCTAAATAATTAATTTCGGCCGATCTTTCAGGTTTGGGTAAAATGCAGGTAGCTTTCTTCTCCATATCGCAGTGCACTAGAATTGAATCACGAGAATCTCCTTCATTTGGATCAATCCAATAAGCTCCGCTTTTGTATTCGGGATAAGCGACTGATATGTCCCTGCAGGTTTTTCCGGGATATGATTTTTCTCCAGTGGGTTTCTTAAATTTCTCAAATGAAATCTTCAATTGTTCATACGCTCTCATTACAATCTTTTTCTTTTCTTCATCTGTAATTTCTTTACCGAAAAGTCTCATCGGTTCATCACCCATAGAATCAGGACCTTTCTGGTTATTTATCTGTCCGTGACTTAAAATTGCTGCTAAGCTAGCTGCGTCGTAAGCCAAACCTTCGCCGCTTGGTCCAGGTGGTCCTGGCGGACCGGATTGCCCTACTGGTCCAGGTTTACCAATTTCTCCTTGTAGGCCTCGTGATCCAGGATTTCCTTGAGGTCCTGCTGGTCCAGGATTTCCATCTCTACCGGTAGCTCCACGTGGACCCGTATCACCATCCTTCCCCGGTAATCCAGTAAATCCTTGCATTCCCTTTTCCCCAGGAACACCTTGAGCACCAGGAAGACCTTGCAATCCAATAAGTCCTCTATGACCTTTAGCGCCTTTAATACCAATATCTCCCCTATCACCTTTTACGCCCTCCACACCAGGAGCTCCAGGTTTTCCTCTCAATCCTTGCTGACCTTCAGGTCCTTGAGCCCCTTGCTCCCCCCTAGGACCACGCTCACCAGCAGGCCCAGCTGGACCAACAGGTCCCGTCAAACCTGGTATTCCAGGTGGTCCAGTATTTCCAACCGCTCCCGGCGCACCCACAGGGCCTTTATCACCAATTCTTCCAGCTATTCCCGGAGGCCCTGGTTTACCAGGAATTCCTTCCGGCCCCGATTCTCCTGAAGGCCCAGGCGGGCCCATTGGGCCAATAAAACCAGGTAATCCTTGCGGACCATCATTTCCAGGCTTACCAGGTGCACCAATTTCTCCCTAAAACAACTCGAACAAATAAAATAAACAAACTGCATAATTATCCACTTACAGCAACTCCTCTTAAACCTCTACTTCCAGTTTGTCCTGGCGGCCCTGGCAATCCAGGTAAACCTCTATCACCATGAACGCCTTGCAAACCTTGAGATCCTTGTGGCCCAGATGGTCCTTCATTTCCAGTTTCACCTTTAGGCCCTTCAGGTCCAGGCAAGCCTTGCAATCCTTGTTGACCTGGATTTCCAGGTTTTCCATTTTCTCCAGAAGCTCCTTTAATACCAGGGAGCCCATGTGGACCAGGCGCACCTTGATTTCCAGGTATCCCCTTAAAATATCTTTTTAGTACGAAATTTCATGACTATAATTTTTGACTTACCATAGGTCCTTGTTCTCCAGGACGTCCGGGTGCACCCATTAAACCTGATTCTCCTCTCGCTCCAACTTCACCTCTTACACCTTTAGCTCCAGGAAGCCCAGATAATCCCATTGGACCAGGTTCGCCGGGGTTTCCGGCTGCTCCAGTACTACCTTGCATCCCTTTAATACCTTGTACACCTCTATCACCTTTAGTTCCTGTCAAACCTGGTGGTCCAATAGGTCCTGGGAAACCCTGAGGACCAGGCAAGCCGACTAAACCACGTTCACCAGTACTTCCAGGCGCCCCTGGCTCTCCTGGAAGTCCAGGAAGACCTTGATCACCACGTTCTGCAGGTTCCCCGGGAGGTCCTACGGGACCAACTGGGCCTTGCAAGCCTCTTTCGCCTTGTCTTCCATGTGGACCTTCAGGACCTTGAGGACCCAACGAGCCTCTTTCACCTTTATCTCCTTGTAAGCCCATTGGGCCTCTTAATCCGGGTAAACCTATTAAACCCGGCTGACCGGAGTGTCCTTTATCACCTTTTAAGCCAGAAGGGCCCTAAAATGATTATAATAATAAGAATAATTTTATTAGTATGAGTACTTACTGGTGGACCATCTAAACCTTGCGCTCCTACAGAACCTTTAGCTCCTGGTAAACCGGTTTGTCCCATTGGTCCTCTTTCTCCATGAAAACCTCTTTCTCCTCTAGGGCCTGTATTCCCTGGTGGACCTATGGGTCCCTGTAATCCTGGTTCGCCATCTTTTCCAGCAATACCCGGATTTCCGGGCGATCCTGGGAGTCCCTAAATAAATTAAAAAATTAAAAAATATTTAAAATAAAGTTTATTAGAATACTTGGAATCCTCTTGGGCCTGGAGGTCCAACAGGTCCTCTTTCGCCATCATTTCCAGAGGGTCCTGGTGGTCCTTGAAGACCGGGACTACCTTCTTTTCCTGTATCACCTCGTGGTCCTGGAGATCCAGCAGGTCCTGGCTCACCTTCTTTTCCAGGTTCGCCCTAAAATTTATATGTACATTAATAACATTATTTATGTTTATTTTTATTTATATACAGTTAATCCTTTGTCGCCTGGTAAACCCAAAGGTCCTGGCAATCCTTGAATTCCCGATGGTCCTTGTTCACCTGGCTTTCCATCGGCGCCTGGTATTCCACGCTCGCCTGGATTCCCTGGTTTTCCTGAAGGACCTGTTCGGCCAGTTAAACCTCGCAATCCTTGAAGTCCTGTAGCTCCTGGTCTTCCCGCATCACCTTGAGCTCCTTTACTTCCTTGAACACCTTGTGATCCTTTTTCACCTGATTGTCCTTTTGGTCCAATAGCGCCATCTGCTCCTGGTAGGCCTCGAATACCTGGTTGGCCACGTTCACCTTGCAATCCTTGAGGTCCACTTGGCCCACGCATTCCTCGCTTTCCACGTTTTCCTTCAGGTCCCGCCGGGCCTGGTAAACCTCTTGGGCCTAGAGCACCGACCTCGCCTTTACCACCCAATTCTCCTTTCACACCTCTTTCACCTGGATTACCCTAATAAATCATAATTTTTTAAATAATGTTATAATATTGTGATTTAGTACATACGGGTGTTCCTTTAGCTCCTGGTTGTCCTGGATTACCAGCTTGGCCTTGTAAACCTCTTGCTCCGGGAAAACCTGGAGGACCGGATATTCCAGCTGCACCTGTCGCACCTTTTTCTCCAGGCGTACCATCCTTTCCTAGTTGACCTGGAGGACCATTTTCGCCAGGTTGGCCTGCACGCCCAGTTTCTCCTCGGGGACCTTGCAAGCCTTGACTACCTTTAGGACCTTGCGCCCCTGTATCTCCTTTACTTCCTGGATTGCCTGGAAATCCTGGAGGACCTGGTTTACCTGATGCACCCTAAATAATTTCATTTATTTAAAAAAAAATGTAAAAACTACAATATTTATTAAAAAAATTAGTAATGAGTAAATTACTGATAATCCTGGTGGTCCTGCAATTCCATCAACGCCTCGTAAGCCTGGTGGGCCGGGTGGGCCTTCTCTTCCTCGTTCTCCGCGTGTTCCTGCTGGACCCATTGGTCCTGTAAGTCCTAGCGGTCCAGGAAGTCCAGCGGAACCTTTTTCGCCGGAAATTCCTTGCTCGCCCTTAGCTCCATCTTGCCCGTTGAAGCCTCTATGACCTTTTACGCCTGGAAGTCCTGGCATACCTGGTAATCCTCTTGGGCCTTGAGGTCCTGAAGGTCCCGCGGGTCCAGTTTCGCCATCTTCGCCCGATTCTCCCTAATTAAATTTAAATTAGTTTTTATTGAGTGTGATTGATTTATATTACGTCTTTTCCTGGTGCTCCTGGTAAACCTCGTGGGCCTGAAGGTCCTGTAGGGCCCTGCGGGCCGCTTTCGCCCACTTCTCCGCGTATTCCTTGGAAGCCTTGGGGGCCTGCGGTTCCAATTGGACCTGGTGGACCACGAGCACCGACTGGCCCGACTTGAGCTTGGAGATATTGGAAGGGTTCGGCTGGGAAACTTGGTCCTTTATCATTCCCCGCTTCGGAAAGGGCGAGTTGGTGGTAGTATAAGGAGAGATCTGGCGCAGGGCCTGGTGGACCAGGTGCTCCAGGTATACCTGGGTTGCCCGGGTTTCCCGCTGTACCTGAATGACCTGGATGTCCGGGCTCGCCACGTTCTCCTGCATCACCTCGTGGGCCTTGGAGGGGTTCATTTGATGTTGGAGCAGCTTCAAAAGTTACTAATGAAAGGGTAGATGATTTTAATTCTAATAATTAGACTTACCTTTAGGACAATTAGGAACTTTGTTGCAAATTACGCGTCCTTTGGTGCAAGAACAGTTGGTACAAGGATTGGGCTTCCATTGCTGTCCCTCTTGGTACCATTTTCCACCATGGGTACACGTAAATAAGGATTGTGAATCAGGTGTTGGGGTGGTGGTGGGGAAATAAACGTGAACATCGATGCTGCTTGTAGGTGTAGGTGTTGGATTTTCATCATCAGGTTGTTGGAAAACTGTAACTGTATCAGATTCCTCCCTGGGTCTTTCATCAGGAGGTTGTTGCGTGGTATAGGGGTTGATTGACGCATGTGGTTCACTTCGTGGGGTTGTTGCTTCAAAATTTAAACACGAATAATTTGGGTATAAATTGTTGCAAACTACTTACATATTTTATCATCGTATTCATCAAAATACTCATCATATTCCGAGCCGTAATCTTCATATTCACTAGCTGGTTGTTGGGATTGAATTTGGGCAGTATCAGCTTGTGGTTTCAACTTTCTTCTTCTAACCCTCGATTGGACGGTAGAGCAAAATATTGCAAGTACCAGTAAGAACGGTAATAGTTTCATTTTTGGACGATAGGGGGCCGCGCAGCCCCTAAGTTATTAGTTTTTCGGCGAGAGGGCTTTTACATTCTGATTTCGAGACTAGTGCAGTAGCGCTATTTATTAATGGTGCAGGGAATGAGACGCAAGGGGTTTCCTAACATCTTACGCACATGAATTAATTTATTTAGATATGGATGCGTGTAATTATTATTCAGAGCTTCTGGTATTCGAATTATCGCCATTGCGTAATCTTTAAACGCAATGGGCGAGATTTTATTGCAAATACAATACGCAAAATTTATGGAGCTATTTTAATTTTCTTAACAGTTTGAATAATTTATTTCTCAATAATTTAGACAAATATTTAAAAAAAAAATAATTAAAAATTTTGAAATTTGGCTATATTTTTGGTGTGAATCCTTTGTGGTGTTTCAAATATATTTAAATTATCCAATTACCCATTTTTTAAAGGGAATTTTATCTTAAATCTATAAAATTGTGAAAAGAACTTAAAATTTTATTTGTTCAGAACATAATGCATAGATTTTTGAACATTTCCGGACTTCATTTTGAGCAAAATATTAATAAACACAGTTAAAAAACGTAAAAAGATTTTGAAATCAATTTTATTAATTCTGCTCATTATTTTTTTTTAATAGAAATTTGTTGGTGATCTTTTTTAATTTTTTTGAAAATAAAAATAGACATATTAATAAGTGATGATATATTTGTTTATATAAATTTATTACAATTCGTTATTTCAATTGAAGTTTCTTTAATCTGCGGCATGAATTATGCATGGTTAATTAGTTACAGCAAGTTCAAATACTCTTTTTATGTGACACTTGCTGCTAGAACATGTGTTTGACTATTTGCCCTATTTTATAAAACAAACAGCAAATTATTTTAATTTACATTCATTTATGCACAATAAATGAACTGCAAATTACAGTCACATTATTTGAATATTAGATTAAGCTTAATTAAAATAAAAAAAAAGAGAAAATCAGCTACATCTAGCGATTTACTAAAAATTTTATAATAAATTCATGTAAAATTTGGTGTTTGTTATGTGTATGCAATTAAAAATTAATTAAAAACAGGCATTAATTAATAGTTTATTCGATATTATTTTTAATCACTCTGTATATGATAATTAAATTACCTGAATTGCCAAATTCACACCTGTATTAAGTCTATGATAATTCGCGACTAGCTTCAGGTCGCATGCAAAATTTTAAATCTAAAATTTATATTTTTTTCAATACTTTTGCAATAAGCATAATAAATTGTTAATTAAAATATGTAATGTGCATTATAAAAATGAAAAAAATGTAAAATGCAACTAATCCGCAAAGCAATGAACAATTTATGTGTTAATAAAGTTGCCTATGTTGGAGTAACTGTAAAATTAATATTTCTTATCATTTTAATTATTCGCTTAGCGATTAACTGTTTTATTTAAATTATTATTATGCGTAGTCTTTGTTTATATATATATTATGTATTTTTTATATTAAGCAATTGATAATAATAAAAACAAATAACTAATTTTTTTTGTTCAAAAACCAGTTTTGTACTCAAGTAATAACTTTATGTAAACAACATATGCATTAACTGTGCTTGTAATCTTTACTGATAAGCGAAATTGTAATTATTTATACTTTTTTAACATGATTTTCCATTACTAAATAAAAATCGTTGAAATTATAGCAGTGGTACCAACTTAAAACATACATAGTTTTCCATGCGACGTCACAAAAATTGAATTTAATATTTTTACCATTTGCAGTAATTTTTATAATAAATTTAATTGAATATAAATTTTTTTTAAAAGTAATAAATGCAATCCAAGGAACGTGTAAACAAATGATGTAAATTTAAAATAAAAAGGTGGAAGTCCCTTCCAGTTTTAACTGGCTTATTGTTCAGTTTTACCAACTTAAATAAGTTATTATAAATGTGAATTTCTTGAATAACCTAATCCGCTCGTATCAGTTTTTTATTTATAAATCTTCGCGTTTTATCTTAATTTATAGACATTGTAAGTCATGCAATATTTATCTGCATTAAAAAAATTGACGAATTATAAAATTTAGTGAGTCCACGAACAAAAATTTCAGTAAATTTGCATAAGAACTTGTCGGATCTGTCAATCTGCTTGTTCCCATTAAAATCTAAAAAATAAAATGTCCACTCCAGCCAGGAGACGTCTTATGAGAGATTTCAAACGGTAAGCGCGAAATCTTTGTTTCAAAAATAATCGTTATTGTTCAATAAAGATAACCCAGCTGGATGATTCATGTCTTGATATGAATCAGTCATGAAGGTTGGGTCATTGGGTTCATCTTTGTTTAAAAGTAATTGGGTTATTGGAAATATGGGTGATTTTATTATTTTCTCTTTATTAGTTTACAAGAGGATCCACCTACCGGTGTCAGTGGAGCACCTACTGACAATAATATTATGATCTGGAACGCAGTTATATTCGGGCCCCATGATACTCCCTTTGAAGACGGCACGTTTAAGTTAACAATCGAATTTACAGAAGAATACCCTAATAAACCACCCACGGTGCGTTTCGTTAGTCACATGTTTCATCCCAATGTTTACGCTGATGGTGGGATTTGTCTAGATATTTTACAAAATAGATGGAGCCCTACTTATGATGTATCAGCTATTCTTACTTCAATTCAAGTGAGTTAACATGAAAATTATTATTATTATTGTAGTTGTAGTTTTTCTACAGTGGTTCGAATAAAAATAGGTGTATGAAAAATTTCGTGCTTAACTTAAAAAAAATAACATAATAATACAAATATTTTCAAATCTCTGTAAACCAACAAAAACGATCGCTGTTTTGAAAAATAATGTTTTATATTACCTTCTTATGTCATAAATTCAGTTTTATAGGAGATTTATGAAAAAAAATAGGTGTTACATATTGTTGTCAAGGAAAAACTATTTATAATGGTTTTTTTATTATACAGGGTGTCTCACTTTTTTTCCAGCAAAATTTTTTTTTAGATAGTAAATGTCATTCTGAACAAAAAATTTCCTATGAACTATTATGTTTTTTCGACTCCTTAAAAAGTTAGAGCAATTTTAAAATTGATAAATTTTCATGATTTTTGTGGAACACCCTGTATACATTTTTTTTATCATTTTTTTTTATTTAAATCAATTATTATTTGGATTTTTTCTTGCCAAATTGGTTCTTTTGAACATTATTGGCTGTTTTTAAAATAAGTAAACAACGAGGTTAAATTTCCCTCGGTAAAATTTAGCATTTTATTGGCTTAAAGATATTTAAAATCCTTGATTTAAGTAAAAAAAATTAAAATTAATTGAAATTTATACAGGGTGTCCCACAAAAATCATTAAATTTATGAAATTTTAAAATTGCTGTAACTTTTTAAGGAGTCGAAAAAACATAATAGTTCATAGGAAAAATTTTGTTCAGAATGACATTTACTATCTAAAAAAAATTTTGCTGGAAAAAAAGTAGATTGGATTATAAGTTGTATTATAAATCATTATTTGGTAGCATGTCCATGATTTTTCAGTACAGCTGCACGACGAGGCATTGAGTCGATTAGGCGCTGACATCGCTCAACAGGAATTACCTTCCATGCTTCTTCAACTGCTTTCCACAATTCATCCTGATTTTTAATTTTTTTGTTTGCAATTGTCAGCTTAATATCATGCCACAAATTCTCAATAGTGTTGAGATCAGGTGATTGTGCTGGCCATTCCATAACCCTAATTGTTTTGTATTCAAACCATTTTTTTGCTAACTTAGATGTGTGTTTAGAATCATTATCCTGCTAAAACACCCATCTAAAAGCCAATTCCTCTTCCACATATGGTAGGATTATTGTAGATAAAATATGAACATAGCTTGGAGCATTCATAATGTCTTTAATCCAGAAATTAGGACCCACACCATTATACGAAATACATGCCCATACGAAAATTCAACCACCTCCATGTTTCACAGTTTTTACAATAAATTTTGGGATCGACTCTTGGTTCTGAGACCGTCTAGTATATTGTTTACCTCGATCAGAACCAAATAAATATACTTGGAACTCATCCATCCTTAAAACGTTCCTCCACTTTGTTGCAGGCCAATTCAAATGCTCGTGCGCAAATTTGAAACGGCTTTGTACGTCTCCCTAGGAAAGAAGAGGTACCTTTCTAGGACTACGTGCTGGCAATTTATTTTTAATTAATACTTTTCTGATAGCTATTGTTGTAACTTCTAAATTTAAATTCTTTTTTAGAACAGTTGTTGTCATAAATGGATTTTTTTAGAAGATTTACAATCCTACGTTCCATTTTTTCTGTAATTTTTCTCTTCCGTCCTCTGTTTTCTTTTCGTGGGTGATGTTTTAATGCGTTTGTCACCAGCATATTTTGAGAGCAGCTCATGATACCACTAATTTTTTTGTTAGTCCTACCAATTACTCGTAGTTTTCGAATCAATCGACGTTCCTCCAGTTTGCATTGTTCTCCACCCATTTTGACAAAAAAATCTTAGAATCATGCATATGTTTTGCGACAAATGATAAACCTAACTTTCAAATAATTAGCTTACTATTCAATTAATTTACTTATGAGGTTGAAATTACAAATTACTTCTTTCTTTAATCAAATAATGTTTGTTGCACCTATTTTTTTTCACACCTAGTTAAAATTTATTTTCATAAATCTTAATGTATTGATACTATGTTGTAAACAAAATAAATAAAACTTGATAGCCAACATTATTTAGTTTGGCATTTCAATGCATACCACATTTTATATTCTTTTATAATTCTATTTGCCGGTTTCTAACAACTTAATAAGAAAAATTTCATACACCTATTTTAATTGACACCACTGTATATTTTAAATTTGTGTATTGTTTTTTTGTATTATAGTCTCTGCTGAGTGATCCGAATCCGAACTCCCCGGCGAATTCTATGGCGGCACAGTTGTATAAAGAAAATAGAAGAGAATATGAGAAACGAGTGAAAGCGTGTGTAGAGCAAAGTTTCATTGACTAGCGTTAATGTGCAGAAAAGTTACTTTAAATTATTGCTGTATCCTCTTAACCGCGTATGGAACGCCTCTCCTTTTCTCTCTGTCACATAATATATACCCACTTATATATATTACTAATCTGCTTGAAATCATTTTTATACTAGGATTATGTTAAGTTAATCGATTGTAAAAATCCCCAATAATTTTGGTGTAACTATAGGTAAATGGACTGTTATAAGCACTGATGTTAAAAAAAATATGGCAACCAGTTTAATAAATGTAAAATTTAAAATAGATGCCGCTTTGGTTTAATTTTGGTGTAGCAGAGTTGCGGCACTAGTCGTGATGTGAAGGGAGGGATGCAGTTAGCGATTTAGATTCACTTTTGTATCGAGTTGATTAGAATTGTAGAGAAATTACAGTTTTTTTTCTTCTTTTAACTTTCTTATATCCGTACTGTACACAAAATATGTTCTTGATGAATTTCTAGGTGAATATGAATGTGTTATTTTATGTATACCTAATAAATTATTATAAACTAACGTTGTTTACAATTAAGATCCAAATAATTATTGAAGAATTAAAGTAGCGATATTTAATATTGTTCATAGCTTACAAGTTTTAAATAAAACTAAAATATTTACAATTTGTGCTCCATAAATATTTTAACAACAGCATTTTATCAGGATTTCCTTTATTTTTATGAAATTGGTAAAGCGTATTATCTTATCAATTATTATAAATAAACTTAATGCGTCGTTCTGTTCAAATCAAAAATTTATTTTTATATTTTTAAAAATGTACGATGTATTTTAATTTTATCAATAATTTACCACTACTTTGACAAATTTGTTCAAAATTTAATAAAAATATTTAACATACATTTGTCGTTCTTATCTTTATTTACAAATATGCAATTTACGTACTTGTTTATTTATGAATATGAAAAATATTTTTAGTCAACAAATTAACAATAAATAAGTTGATTTTAAAATTTGGTCGATTTTAGTATTTATGGTCATAATAAATTTTCCACCCAATTTTTTTTTTTTGGTGTAAAATTGCGCGTTTTTATCACCTTGTATTTTTAATAATCGCACACCAAAAAAATCCTCGGCGTAAAAAATTTATGACCAAAACCGTAAATATCGACTTTATTATACTAAAATGCCTCGAGGCTATAATTTTTGTCTTTGAGAGATGAACTCAAAAAATTTAAGAAAGAGTACTAATTTTTCTACTAATTAGCACCAGAAAAAATATGTTATCACTTTTTCTTTATACAGGGTGTCTCAGATCACCCGTCCACCCCTTTTATTTTGAGAACGCCTTGTCGTACATGGCTGAAATAAAAAAAATTATTACCAAAGCAAACCCGAAGAATCCATTGGTGCACTTATTTTTTTCCGGAACAATCCGGAAGTACCCGGAACCGGAAGTAACTTTCGATTTTTAAATGGCAACATAGGTTGAGTATGGTATCGTTTGAAAGGTCTTTTAAAAAGAAACAACTTTTATTAAAATATTATTGTAATATCTTGCATAATTAACAAATTAAACGAAAAAAAAATATGCAAACAAGTGACCATTGGTCTCTTAAATTATGGAAAAATTAAATCGTTACGATCATCCGCAAAAGGGCAAGAGAGATATTTTTTTAAATTGAAACTCTTTTTTGCGTTTATCGCTTTATTCGTTAAAAATAATCAACTTTTTTTTATTTTTTGAATTAAGGTAAATACATAACCTAAAAAAGTTGATTATTTTTAACAAGCGAAGCAAAAAATACATGTTTCCATTTAAAAAATCATAATTGCCTCTACCCTTACCCATTGAGGATGATGGTAGTGTTTTAATTTTTCCATAATTTAAGAAACCATTTGTCACTTGTTTGCTTTTGTTTTTCGTTTAATTTGTTAATTATGAAAGATATTAAAAAAATATTTTAATAAAAATTGTTTCTTTTTAAAAGACCTTTCAAACGATACCATACTCGACCTATGTTGCCATTTAAAAATCGAAAGTTACTTCCGGTTCCGGGCAAAAAAATAAGTGCACCAATACATTCTTCGGATTTGATTTGGTAATAATTTTTTTTATTTCAGCCATGTACGACAAGGCGTTCTCAAAATAAAAGTTGTGGACGGGTGGTCTGAGACACCCTGTATTTAAAACGGTCAAAAGTGCGCGATTTTTGCTAACTTCTCTTTGCTGCTTTCTTCTTTCTTGAAAGTGTTGAGTTAATCCCAGAAAGACAAATAGCAAAAATTGATAGTCACCAGAACTTCTTAGTAAATTAAAAAACTTAAAAAAACCTCGATAGAAAAAAACGCAAATATAAATCGAATTTTAAATTTAAACAATGGGCCTTTCCCTGATTTTTTAATTTTAGTTTTATTATAAAGATCAAACCTAATTGAACACTTATATTCAATCAGTTTTTTGATATATCTTTTATAAAAGTAAAAAATTTTAATTTAAATTTCTCTGACGTCATAACGCTGCAGGTTATCTATAGTATTGTTATTCTGTGGTCGGTTTCGTCGGCTGTATTCGGCTCCGTCGGTTTTTTTAACGATTACGAATCCAGTTCTTATAGTGTTATAAATGGTTGTACTTTGCTCGGACAAATTATATTCTATCACATTTTCTAACTAACTAAAAAGAGAAGGAAGTGATTTGCTCGAGCAAATCAGTCAAATTTTGATAAAAAGAACACACCTAATGACGGAAATAAGCTTCTTTGCCGATCGTGAATGTTCGTAAAATATTACAACGTTGCCGGGCAAAATAGAAGTTGTGACGTCACGAATCCAAAATTTAAAATTATAAAAAATATATTGATCCAATAAAAAAATAATTAGCCCATGTAATTAAATCAGTTTCACCAGGGAAGTCAAAATTAGCTTATTTATTATCTTTTGCAAACGAACAAAGGATAAATGAGTGTTTTTTGTGTTGCCTAACTTAAAGTGTTTTTAATTTTTATTGGGAATTTAAAGTAAAACATTTTTTATTCAAATTAAGGCATTTATTTAAATCTAATTTTAGGCCTATTCTGTGGAAATCTGTAAAACCTTACAAGAAATATTCGTAAAATAACCATGGAACCGCAAACAAAATGGAAAATAGCAATTTTGAGTAAATTTTTTCGCTCTTACTCTCTCACAATATGAAGAATATTCATAGACTCATGGGTAAGAAAATCTTGTCGAAAGAAAAACAGACTATACAGGGTGTACCAAAAGTCCTTTTACTACAGTGAATTCAAATAAGATTGAAACCATTGACATTGCAGGGTAGGAAATCTAAGTTTCCCGCAGTTGGCTACACTGAAATGAACGCGTTCTGTTCCGTTGAAAAAACCATCGCGAATATTTTAACTGCACTATTTTTAGTTTTGAAAAAAATTGTTTTTTTTATAAAATTTGCAACACGAGAGTCTCAGTAGAAATAACATGAAAAAATACACGAAGAAAAACTGCCGAGAGACGCTTTGGTTAAAGTGACAGATCAAATTTAAATTTGATTGAAAATTTACAGGTACACCAACTTAGCAAGTCTAAAATCACTACAGAGTAAGTTTGGTTGCATAGTTGCGGTTTCAGTCTTTTTTGAATTCACTGTAGATTTTCAGTGCCTTTGGTACTCGAGTTCGAGTAGTGGCTAAGTAGAGATCTACCCCAAAAGACTGAGTACCTAAACCTAAAAGCCGAAAGAGACAAAATGCCTTGATAGACAAAAGATCGAATTGAACAAAAGGCCATCTAATGTCGAAATGGACAAAAGGCAGATACAAATAAAGCGAAAATGTATTTAAAAGAACTTGGTTAAATTAAACAAATATGTCTATTCAGTTTACTTCTTAAAGCCGAACAGTTTTTAATTGAAAATTCTTTTCATGCCAAGCTTATGGTGCAATTCTGTATAAAACAGCAATAGCGTTTTTGGCTTGTATGCACTGCATTAGTGGTTTGCACGAAAAAAGTGTTGAGTCTTCGGATTATATTTTTAGTTCGCACTGCGATAGTGCCGAGTGTTCGAATTATGATCAAGTATGCCCTAAGATCGCACTGAGTGTAGTTAATTTTGAATTTTGGCACTACCTCAACACTCGTGCTGGGTTTTGCTCGGTTCAGTGCAAATATGGCCGACCCATGTGATTGAACACACATACGTGAAATTGGGGTTAGAAAAACTGCCCTGAATACCATCCAAAGTAATTGACCGACTTTAAAGGCCCACACCCTTGAGTCCAAATTAGCCTGGGAATGTCGACAATCCCTGAAGCTACTGGCAAAAGAAAACAGCTTGTCCTAATGTGGGTGCCAGGGCACCAGCGAATAGAAGGCAACGAAATTGCTGATGAGTTAGCGAGATCGGCCTCAAACCTTACACCGAGTGGTACAGAACCGTTCTGTGGGCTCAACAAGATACATCTACGGGAGGAGATCTTACGGTCGGAAAGGGATAATATAATGTCCCACTGGAGTCATACTCCGGGTTCAAGACAGGCCAAGAAATTCATTGAATACTCGCCCAAGAAAGCCACAAAGCTTCGCGACCTAAGCAGGAACGAACTGAGGCTCATTACAGGCCTTTTAACTGGACACTGCCCATTGAGGTATTATCTCAACAAAATGGCCAAGTCAGAAATTAAAACTTGCAGATTCTGTGGCCTAGAAGATGAAACTTCGGAGTACATCATTTGCGAATGCGACGCATTAGCTCGCACTAGATTTGATCACTTTGGCTGGACAACTCTAATTCCAGACGAAGTCAAGGCTATGCCTCCTAAGGATCTAATCAGCTTTATTAAGCATTTAGATATCCTAGGACTCCACTAGAGTAAGGGTTGAACAAAAGATCAAAATAGTCGTAGTTCGGTAAGGCTCATTCGCCAATCGCCCTACTATATAATCTAATCTAATCTAACAAAAGTAGTTATCTTTTATTTACAACTCTGGTTCATTTTTCTTTCAGCCGAAGTTCACTTAGAAAGGTGATCAAACGTGAACTGATTTATTTAAAGAGAACAATTGGTAAATTCAATTAAAAAATGACAATTGACATTCTTTCAGTTAGGTTATAGGTGCTTTCCAAGTAAAATTTAACTACTCAGCAGCCTTATTCTTGGGCCGGGCGAGATCGTGTCGTCGACGAGACTAGAAGGACAGGCTCTTATTTTTTCATGTAAATGAAAAGGAAAGAATGATGAATGTCGTCGACCACACGATCTCGACCGGAACAAGAATAAGGCTGCTAGAGTGAGTTGCTATAAACTACTTAAAATAAAAACGACTTGGAACACGTAAGGAGTCTGCTCTGTTAACATAACCACAAAATCTGAATTATAACAAATAAAGAGCGCGATTCAGAAGCCCCACTCCCACTAGTTACTTCAGGGGACTGGGACGAGGTAAAATGGAGTGCTTCAGAGTACTTGACTCCGATCTCGCACAGCCTCGAGTAGTTCGGAGCTACTCTGAATCGGTCTGGTCTACCCAAAGTGGTTACCTGGATAGCACCTTATGAATAGAGTCAAATGGAATGATTTAACTAAACAAGTGATCCCCTTCTGCAAAAAGTGCTCTTAGGGGAAAGGGGGAGGAAAACCGTTCAATTTACGGTTTACCTTACTGGGACCAGCAGGAAGAAATATGTAAATCAATCACACTCTATATCAATTCAATTAGATAGAACCGGGTGAAGATGGCTTAACTGGACCGGCAGGACCATTGGTACCTCAACGTTAGGAAGATATTCCAAGACTTCTCCAGATTCCAGAGGGTTCAATGGGCAAGATGGAGCTAATGGCGAGGAAGGAATATCCGGTGAAAAAGGTTCCGCTGGTCTTCCTGCCCCTGGACTCTGATAAAGAGAAAAGGCTGTTTCGTACCGCTACGAAACTTTAAAAAAGGATGGGAAGATGTCATTGAAACAGTGTATGAGAGCGACAGCATCATTTCGTTTCGCTTCATTTCTTGATTTCTATTTATCAGAGTCCAGGAGCTGGACCAATAGCACTTACAGGACTAATGAGAGTCGAGTAGGACCACGCATAGAACGAAGAAGAGAAGGTCCACTTGGCCCACTAGGTTGACGAGGCGATGATGGAATTGCAAGACCACCAAGACTATCAGTAAAATTTATAAATTCTTATTTTTTTAAATAAAACTGTATTTTCTACATTTCCCGAGCAAATTAGTTTCTCAGTTCGGGATAGTCGGTAAATTTATGCGTGTTGTAGCCCCTGCTATGTTGTAGCGAGGAAGAGTGGGGTGCGGAGAATCAGAGTCATGATCAAATATATGGTACACCTGGAGAAAACGGTTCAACTGGTGCAGCTGGAATATCCCGATCAAGTTGGTAATCCACGACAATCGGGAGTTAAAAGATATTTATGTTTGCACATAATTGCATTAGTTTTGGAAATATCACCTTACAGGTTAGGTTAGTTGGTTAGTTCAGTTTTTTCTTTCGTCTGCTTTTTTTCATGTCGGTCTTTTCTCGTTCTTCCTTTTTTTTTAAGTAGGCCTCCTATTCAATTACACAAAAGACCGTTAGAAAAGGGCAAAAGACAAAAATCAGATCCTGCTTGAAAAAACGAAGTTTTGCAAAAAATGTGGTCGCTACGGTTTACTTGCGCAAATTTGTCTGTGTAGTATGACTCTGTAAAAAAACTGAGCGTCTGGACGGCCTTTTTTACGATTCTACTTCAAAACAATGACTACGTTTAGCCCGAGCAGGTCAAGCCAACTTGAATTCGGGGTTGATTTAACCTTTTACATGTACTTCAAATGGTAGAGGTCAAGCCAAGCCGAGCTGGGTTGAGTTGCTCGAGATAAACGTAGTCAATGCTGTGCTGCCAACGGCCTTTAATATGGAATGTTCCGACAGCCAGAAAAACCTTATATTGAAGATCATCCTCATGCGCGTTCCATTAGCGACGTCATGCAACATTAGACGTTTCAACCAATCATAGACAGATTATGGGATCGTGTTATTTCGGGACACGCCAAGAAAGAGGTATCGGGGGCTATTCCTGAATTTCATCCGAGTGAATATTAATCTCACCTTAAAAGAGCGCAAGCGTCAAAATTTCACCCGTGAATCTTGATTCGCCAGGTTCAGACCAAAAGAATTTGGATTCAAGGTAAGATTTCAGGAATACACGTCATCCGGGAGGTTATTCTTGAACCACGAGACTCTAGACCGTAAAAAGTTGGCGTAAATGCATAAATTCGATCCTAGCAGTTTTGTTACATTTTCGTGACGATCAGAAAAGTCGTTGTTGGAACAAAGCTATTATCACTGTGACTTTGTGGGACATTTTATCAAATTTTCTAATTCCAAAGATTAGTCTTACACATGCGTTCTGTACAAGCTGTATTCTTTTAGAGCAGTAGCTGTCAATGTAGGAATTGTATAAGGAATCACAAAAGTTAAAATTAGATAACACCATTGCTTCACATAACATAATTTTATTGTTTCTAGAAAGAAATTCGCGATTCATGTATAATGACTTTAACGCCATAAATGCTTTTTTAATTAAGTATGTTGTTTTGCTTCTGAATCGCAAGTCGGTGTCAAACAAACCTAGGTTTTTGGTGCAGTGAGAATATGATAAGATGGAACCATCAAGATGTAAGCGCAAATTTTGTTCAACAGTGGCTCTTTTGTCTTTGGGTCCAAAAACGAGTAACTTGGTTTTACTGGCATTAAGCTGAAGACTGTGTTTTTTGGAATTAATTACCAGTTTATTTAAATCAGAGTTAAGTTACAGTTCTGCAAGCTGCAGGTTTTCAACAGGAAAGGATAAATACATTTGGGAATCATCTGCATATAGATGAAAGCAACAATTACTGATGACTTGTGTATAGAGAATATAACAGTGGACCCAAGATGGATCCCTGCGGAAAACATGAGCTAATGGGGCTATCTTTAGACAAATTATTATTATAATACGTCCTCTGCCTTCTATCAGAAAGAACAGATTTTGAAATCTCGCAGGCTGTTTCGTGAAAACCAGAGAATTTTAAGATAGACACCATCAATCATGGCTAATGGTATCAAACGCCTTTGAGTAATCGAGAAGAATCAAGATACTTACCATATTATTGTCAGTTGCTCTGATTAAATCATCAGCAATGCAAGTAAGTGCAGTGCAACAACTGAATGCGGGACGGAAACCTGACTGTGTAGGTGGAAGAATGTCAGGGTGATGGTTTAAGTAAATTCTTATTTGTTTGACAATTATAGTTTCGAGCACTTTTGACAGCGTAGGCAATTTCAGAAAACGATGCATTAGGGTTAGAGACCTTAGGAATTGATATAATGATCGCTTCTTTCCAATCATAGGGAAAATAGTTTGAGGTAATACAACAATTAATAATATGGGTAATGTAGTCTATAAGATATTGGTAAGAGATTGTTAACATTTTCGCATCAATGCCATCAGAACCACTCCTGCTAGGCTTAACTTTGGAAAGAATGATAGCAATCTCTGAAGAAGCAACTCGTGAGAACTCGAATTTTGTTTCATTATTTGATCTACAGTGATTATTATAGAACTCGAGTGTATCGCGGTCAGCGTAAACATGGTGTTGGTTTAGGCTGAAGAAATTGTTCAGATCATCAGTGTTAGTACTTCCAACTTCCAACTTCCACCTGAACTATCAGGTGGAAGTTGGTGAGATTTTTTTTGCTCTCGATTCCTAACCTTTGAAGGTTAGTCAAAATACTCTTTTTATTTTGTCCGTCCATCAGAATTCTATGGTCAATATAGGCTCGCTTTTCTTCACGAATAGCTTTGGTTGTTAGATTGCACATAGTTTTGTAGTGGATGAAGTGTGCATTCTGTTTTGTTCTTTTGTACCTCTTTAAAGCTTTGTCGCGCAATTTAATCATGCATTTAATATTGTATGTAATCCATGGTTTTGAGGACTTATAGTGTAGACAAAGCAATTTGGTAAAGGTAAAGTGAAATTAAAATAATTAGTATGTACTAAAAAAATACAATAATAAGACAACTGCAACGGTCTTTGCATTTTGTACACAAAAATTAACATACCATGATAATTACCTCAATTCAGGAAAATTGTAAACCAAAACAAAATCGTTTGGAGTAAACCTAGAAGACCAAAAATGACAAAATGCAATGGTGGGAACCTTATGAAGGCCTATCTCATCAATTTACCGATGTAGTGATTTCACTAATTAAAAAAAAACAATAAAACTATCAAAACGAAGTGTTGGAACTGTTATGGGCTTTAATTTTAAATCGGTGCTGACACTTGCTACCATCATAAAACCAACAATTGGTTGATGGTGGAGAGTTTTCTGGGAAATTTTTGAGATTTCAATCATGTGTATTTTATAAATGAATGGAAAGTCGTAACGGAAATTTAAAGGCCCTTGATCTGCAACGAAATCTTACAAATTATGATGTTGCAAGAACTTTGACTAAAAAAACTGGCTTCATCAATGTATCAAATTATCTAGATGTTCTTTTTGATAATTTTGGTACTTTTTGGGCGAGGTAAAAAAATCCAGCAATATATCTTCAGTGAATAAATATTATATCATCACTGGTAGTCGAGGTGCGGCTTCGTAAAACTTTCGAAAAGAATCCGACGACCAATCCTCATTAAGTTCCCGAACTGGAGAGCGTAACACTAGTATCAAAAGCGCTGAGCATTTCGTTTCTCCTGGTAGTGTGCCATTTGTTAATCCCTCGAGGTAGTGAGAAAGTGATCAGCCGAAATGAAAAGTGAATTGTGTTTCGGTTTTGCTTTGCTATTGTTAATTGGTAGGTACTCACGCAATTGGTTTTTTCTACAAATTTTTTTACAAATTTTTTTTACAAATTTTTGATTATTTTTGATTATTTAAATGTCAACGGTCGATTTGCTTTTACTTTCAAAGATCATTTTAACATTTATAAAAATATATAAAAATATTTCGTCATTTAATTAACCATTTAATATTATAGGCCTACTTTAAAAGTTGTTTCTTAATAACTATTATTAATTATTATTTAATAACAACTTTTTTATCATATAGTGGTAGGTCATTACAAATAATTTGTTATGAATGTCGGTTATTTAATTTAAAACAGTGCAATACCAAGAAGCATTTAAATTAAAGGTCATTTTTTTAATTTTTTTTTATCCTTATAAATCACCATGCAACTTATAAAGTTTTTGTAAAAAGCGCAGATTACATAATCATTTCTTGATTTTTTTCAACCTTGAGTTTTTTCAAAGATGATGGTGCGTTTTGGCCATTTTGGTGTTTTTGGTTACTAAAAAGATTAAAGTCGATTGATTTTATTTCCAAATCTCCGGTTCATCAATTTTTTTTTTCATAGGCAAAAATACAAAAATTTTCATTAAAAAAACCTTTTTTTTGTATTTTTATGGAGAAAGAGGTCATTTTTAATCATTGGACTTAGAAGACCAACAATACAAAAATTGTGGAGTCGATTTTATAAAAAAAACCACAATTTTTTTATTTTTTTTTTAAATTGGTTGATTTTTAATCAAGTAAACTACTTTTTCATTTTCAACTGGGCTTGGAAGTATTAAGGCTCATAAACTTAACCAGAAGTCAAAACCAAAATAATTTTGGTGTTTTTTGAGTTAATTCTTCAGAATGTATTTTTTAATTAAAGCACTCATTTAAAATATTTTTAAAAGAAACAGTTAATAATTCAACTAAGTAAATTTCGTTTTTATTTTCGAATTGAGTTGTTTTTAAGTTTTGGAAACTCTTTTAGCTACAATCCAAAAATTTGGGCCTCAAATTTTAATCAGAAGCACTTTTTAAATTTTTCTAAAAAAAGAGGTGATTTTTAATCAAGGAAATTAGTCAAACCCAGTTTAATTTTTTGCTTAATTTTGATGTTGTTTGAATTAATTCAAAAATTCAGTTAATAAAAAACACCCATTTAAAATATATTTAAAAGAAACAGTTGATAATTCAACTAAGTAAACTTCGTTTTTATTTTCAATTGCCCAAAAAATTTCAAAATTTTGTTTATTTTTATAAAATTAACCAAGATCTAAACGACTATAATCGTTTTTAAGTTTTGGAAATTTTTGAGCTACAATATAAAAATTTAGGACTCAAATTTTAATCAAAAATAGCATTTCGTAGATTTTTCTAAAAATGAGGTGATTTTTAATCAAGGAAACTACTTTTTCATTTTCAATTGGTCTTAGATTTAAACTTAGCCTTAACTCAAAACCAGTTTATTTTTTTTTGCTTAATTTTGATATTGTTTGAGTTAATTCAAAAATTCAGTCATCAAGGTATAATTTTTAATTATAAACACTCATTTAAAATATTTTTAAAAGAAAGAGTTGATAATTCAACTAAGTAAACTCCGTTTTTATTTTCAATTGCCTAAAAAATTTCAAAATTTTGTTTATTTTTATAAAATTAACCAAGATCTAAACGATTTTAAACGAATTTGAGTTTTGGAAATTCTTTGAGCAACAGTTTAGGATTCAAATTTTATTTAAAAACACATTTTTTTTTAGATTTTTCTAAAAATGAGGTGATTTTTAATCAAGGAAATTACTTTTTTCATTTTTAACAAATCTTAGAAGTATCAAAACTCATTTAAACTTAACCTTAAGTCAAAACCAGTTTTTTTTTGCTTAATTTTGATGTTAATTCAAAAATTCAGTCATCAAAGTGTAATTATTAAATAAAAACACTCACTTAAAATATTTTTAAAAGAAAGAGTTGATAATTCAACTAAGTAAACTCCGTTTTTATTTTCAATTACCCAAAAAATTTCAAAATTTTTTTTATTTTTATAAAATTAACCAAGATCTAAACGATTTTAATCGAATTTGAGTTTTGGAAATTCTTTGAGCAACAATTTAGGACTCAAATTTTAATCAAAAACACAATTTTTTTAGATTTTTCTAAAAATGAAGTGATTTTTAATCAAGGAAATTACTTTTTTCATTTTTAACAGGTCTTAGAAGTATCAAAACTCATTTAAACTTAACCTTAAGTCAAAACCAGTTTATTTTTTTTGCTTAATTTTGATGTTAATTCAAAAATTCAGTCATCAAAGTGTAATTATTAAATAAAAACACTCATTTAAAATATTTTTAAAAGAAAGAGTTGATAATTCAACTAAGTAAACTTCGTTTTTCTTTTCAATTGCCCAAAAAAGTTTCAAAATTTTGATGTTTTTTTATAAAATTAACCAAGATCTAAACGATTTTAGAAATTCTTTGAGCCGTAATATAAAAATTTAGGATTCAAATTTTAATCCAAAACACCATTTTTAAGATTTTTTTAAAAATGTGATTTTTTCAACTAAATAAACTTCATTTTTACTTTCAGTTGGTAAACTTCGTTTTTCTTTTCAATTGCCCAAAAAAGTTTCAAAATTTTCATATTTTTTATAAAATTAATCAAGATCTAATCATTTTTAAGTCTTGGAAATTCTTTGTGTCACAATATAAAAATTTATAACTCAAATTTTAATCAAAAACGTAATTTTTTAAATTTTTCTAAAAATGAGGTGGTTTCTAATCAAGAAACTAACTTTGTCATTATCAAATGGGCTTAAAACTATCAAAACTCATTTAAGTTTAACCTCAAGTCAAAACCAGTGTATTGTTTTGCTTCATTTTGATGTTTTTTGAGTTAATTCAAAAAATCAGTCCTTAAACTGTAATTTTTAAATAAAAGCACTCATTTAAAATATTTAAAAGAAAAAGTTTATAATTCAATTAAGTAAACTCCGTTTTTATTTTCAAAAGTCAAAAAAAAGTTTCAATATTAACCAATATTTATACGATTTTAATCGTTTTGGAAATTTTTTGAGCCGCAATATAAAAATTTAGGACTCAAATTTTAATCAAAAACACATTTTTTTAGATTTAAACTTTTAAGTCAAAACCAGTTTATTTTTTATTTGCTTAATTTTGATATTGTTTGAGTTATTTCAAAAATTCAGTCATCAAAGTGTAATTTTTAATTTAAAACACTCATTTAAAATATTTTTTTTTAGAAAAAAAGGGCTCAATTTTTTTGTATTTTGTTACAAATACAGTCCTTAGTAAAACTACATAAAAAGTTTTTTCAAAATCAGACAAGGAGTCAAGAAATTAAAAAAAAATTTAAGATAATAGTCACTTTTTCAGATTTTATTTTTTTTTAGCGAAAAAAAAATGTAAGGGCTCAATTTTTTATGTTTTGTTACAGATACAGTCTTTAGTAAAACTGCATAAAAAGTTTTTTCGAAATCAGACCATGTTTTTGTTTTCGCTAAAAAAAATAAAATCTGAAAATGTGACTGATTACTATTTTCATTCTTTTTTTAAATATTTTGACTCCTGGTCTGATTTCAAAAAAACATTTTATGCAGTTTTACTAAAGACTGTATCTGTAACAAAATACGAAAAAATTGAGCCCTTAAATTTTTTTGTTTTCGATTAAAAAATTAAATGTGAAAAAGTGACTGATTATTTTCATTCTTTTTTAAATTTTTTGACTCATGGTCTGATTTTGAAAAAACTTTTTATGCAGTTTTATTAAAGACTGTATCTGTAACAAAATATTAAAAAATTGAGCCCTTACATTTTTTTGTTTTCGATAAATAAAATAATATCTGAAAAAGTGACTATTTTTTTTGTTTTTTTTTAATTTCTTGACTCCTGGTCTGATTTTGAAAAAACTTTTTAAGCAGTTTTACTAAAGACTATATCTGTAACAAAATATAAAAAAATTAAGCTCTTACATTTTTTTGTTTTCGATTAAAAAAATTATATGTGAAAAAGTGACTGATTATTTTTATTCTTTTTTAAATTTTTTGACTCATGGTCTGATTTTGAAAAAACTTTTTATGCAATTTTACTAAAGACTGTATCTGTAAAAAAATATAAAAAAATTGAGCCCTTACATTTTTTTTGTTTTCGTTAAAAAAATAAAATCTGAAAAAGTGACTATTTTCTTAATTTTTTTTTGATTTCTTGACTTCTGTCTGATTTTGAAAAAACTTTTTATGTAGTTTTACTAAGGACTGTATTTGTAACAAAATATAAAAAAATTGAGCCCTTTTTTTCTAAAAAAAAATATGAATGTAAAAATGAATGCATTTAAATATAAATTTTGGAACTTTTTTGGGCAATTGAAAAGAAAAACGAAGTTTACTTAGTTGAATTATTTACTCTTTCTTTTAATGCATTTAAATGTAACTTCAGCCCGGTTCAAATGTTTTTTATAAAATTAACCAAGATCTAAACGATTTTCGAAATTCTTTGAGCCACAATATAAAAATTTAGGATTCAAATTTTAATCAAAAAACCATTTTTTAGGTTTTTTCAACTAAATAAACTTCATTTTTACTTCCAGTTGGTTTAAGAAGTTTCAAAATTTTGATGTTTTTTTTTTATAAAATTAACCAAGATCTTAACGAGTTTAATTGTTTTTAAGTTTTGTAAACACCATTTTTTTTTAAAAGAAGTGGTTTTTAATCTATTAACTATTTTTTTCATTTTCAATGCTTAAAAGTATCAGAATTTATATAAACTTAACTGAAAAACCTAAACCAGTTTTATGTTTTGCTTTATTTTGATGTTACTTGAGTAAACATTCAAAAATTCACGCCACAAAATTTGTTTTGCTTGTTTTAAATAAAAACTCGTAATTAAAAAAAATACAGATCTAATAACTCAACAAAGTACTCGTACTTAAATTTTTATAAAATTAAACAAAATTAAAATGAATTTTTTTATTTTTTTTTTGTAATTTCCTAGTGAAACTAAGCGAAGAAAATTCAAGGCTCAAATATTTACAAAAAACATATTTTTTTCTATAAACGTGTAAAAAATGGCACTTTTATCCCTCACGATAAACGTTAAAAACGAAATTTTTTTTGACAAGTGTAGAAAGTAATACTAGTGTAGAAAATAAATTACTTTCTACACTAGTGCAGAAAGTATACGTAACAATATTTTAATAAATTTCATTAATATATTCGTTTGTAGAAAAAATATTGTATGATGTCTGCGTGTTAATACGAGTGCCATAAACATGCATTTTTAACACTTAATATATTTTGGATGTTTTTACAGAAATTTAAATCAAGCAAACAATATTTTTGGTCCTTGTTTTTTGTTTTTTTTTTACAAATAGTTGAAAGAGATTAAAAATTTATGATTTGACTTATTTTTTATTAAAACACCACTTTTTTGATTTTTTTGTGTTAACGTTTTTATAATTCGAAATGTTATATTTTTTTTTATTTTTTTTACAAAAATATAGTGATTTATGGATTTGAACAAACAACTTCTTAATCTTAAGGGTCATTTATGTTACTCCGCATCGATATTTTATATAATATACAGGGTGTCCCATTTGACGTTGGACTGTATGGGTATCTTTGTTATTATTGGAGATAGAAATTTGGTTAAATGGACAAAGTAGTAGAGATTTTTTCGAGTATTAATAATTCATTTACAAAAAATTTGAATGTCGCATCGTTCCAACGCTATCTTGAAAAAAACAAGAAAATGCGATTTTTAAAATATGGCTATAACTTCTTTATTTTCTGTGGTACCAAAAAAGTTTTTTAACAAAATACAGACAATTTTTTGTGTACAATGCAGTAAAACAAATGAATATTTTTTTTCGCTAACGGATTGACCGGAAATGAACCAAACTTATTTTTTTCTTATGGCAGCCATATTGGATTTACACATATTCGGAATCAGTATTTTTTTTCTGAGTAATTTGGTATACAATATGTCATATTTAAAAAAAAATAAAATAATTTGATTTTACAAACTAACATTGGACTTTAAGAGATGTAAATTGTCAATAACATAAATGTAACTATTTAAAATATTAAATGTAAAATAAATCTTAACACATATGTATTGACAGTTTACATCTATTCAAGGCCATTTTTGGTTAGTAAAATAAAATTATTTCTATTTTTCTTAAAATATTACATATGATATATCAAATTATTCAGAAAAATACACTAATTCCGAATATGTGTAAATCCAATATAGCTGTCATAAGAAAAAAATAAGTTTGGTTCATTTCCGGTCAATCCGTTGGCGAAAAAAAATATTCATTTGTTTTACTGTATTGTACACAAAAAATTGTTTCTATTAAGTCCAAATATTTTTTTGATACCACCGAAAATAACGAAGTTATAGCCATATATTGAAAACCGCATTTTCTTGTTTTTTCAAGATAGCGTTGGAACGATGCGATATTCAAATTTTTTCTAAATGAATTATTAATATTCGAAAAAATGTCTACTACTTTGTCCATTTAACGGATTTTCTTTATTCAATAATAACAAAAATACCCATACAGTCCAACGTCAAATGGGACACCCTGTATATAATATTATATATATATATATATATATTAAATACCCAGTTTAAATAAATACTAGCAACAATATACACAATTTTGCATGATAATTGAATACTATTGTACATATTATTTATGTTTATGAGTTTTTTTTGTTGCAACAGCATATCTCTAGTTTCTTTTGACAGATTTTCAAAATTTTTTTTGATTTGTAAACGAGATTAATTAAACTAAAACTGGACAACTGCTTTTGTGTTGCAATTTTATCCTAAATTAATTATATATAAGTTAAGGTACTTTTGGGTAATTATATTTTTTTTATAGATTCTCCAATTTTATTTCCTTCTGTCCATATTTAGTTGAATGACTCTAGAATCTAAAATAAAAAAAAGTATACAAAAATATTGTTTGCACTAGCATATCTAGTGTTGCCCGTAAACTGCTATTTTTGCCTATTAGAAAATTTTGATGCAAACGCCGGTATTTTTATGTTATCTACAGGAAACTTTCAAGTATAATCTAGGTTTTGATCAAAATTATAAATGAGTAAGTGAACTTTTAGTTTGAAACGGTAAAGAAATTTCCATTGGTTTTATTTTTAGATTTTACCTAGTTTACCGGTATTAATATTCAGATGAGTACCGAGTAAAACACAAGAACTCACACCTTTCTACGTGAGAACATTGTTGAAATAACTCGACTTGTTTAGAATTCATAAAAAATCTTTCAGAAAATAGGTGTAGCATAAAATAATTTCTTGAATTAAGAAAAATCTACAATCTAATTGTGATAATTCAAGGTTTGCAATAAAAAAACTTTCGTCATTGACCGATTTTTTGTGTAAAAAAGTATTATTTATTAAGTAAACAAAAGGTACTTTTGTTGCATGGGAATAACCTTTCACCCATTTACAAACATTAGTGGTACCCTTTTGTTTCCAACGTTTCTTGCAACATTTTTTGGTCCCACATTCAATTATTGCAGTTTAGTTAGTCCAAATTTTGTAGTAAATTTTTAGTTACATAACAAAAATATTATGATGAAACATTTCAGAGGTGTGTAATGTACATGTACATTTCTTCAATTTATTTCTGGTATTTATTGATCATAAAAATGCACTTTATTTTTGAAATTCAACGATTAAAAGTGAAATTTAGTTGGAGTAATTTTTATTGTAAGATGAGTTTTAGAATATATTATAATCTGAAACAATGAGAAGTGCAAACATGGAGAAAGTGAATTTTTCAGGAGATCTAAATCATTGCATGACCGTGAACTTTCCATTTTACTTACGAAATTGCAAACAGTTCCAGATCTGTGCATCGTGTTTAATTAAGGATAATAAAATTTCTGATGCAGCTTCAGTTATATCCTGCTTCATGAAACCACAGTCCTTGACATTCTTCCCAACATTATTTTTTTAATAAATGTGCGAAAAATTATTAGCTTTGAATTAATTATAACATAATTGAAAGATTACATATGATTAAATTTTTTATCGAGGACTTTGATTCACTCATTTTTTTATACAATAGTTAATTAATACCATTAAATCAAGGTATAATTAATTTATTAGTTATGCTTAACGCTTTTAATCACCACATTTAAATTTTTATGGAAGACTTCATTTTCCTTTCAAAATAATTTTGATAAATCACCAACATAATCAATTTTAACGACTAGAGAGTGCAAGATCAATCAAAATAATTTTAATTCTCTGATAATAAAATTATACATACCTTGATGAAAACCATAAAGATTACCTTTTTTTTTTAAATTACAATTTTATAAAATCAATTCTTTAAAATTTTTTAATTTTTTGAGTTATTATCTCATTAGGTGTTATCTAATAAAAATTATTTAAGAGGAAGTGTTTTTTCCTATTTAAAAAATTAAATTAAAAATGATCATTACGGTTAATTAAATACAAACAGTTTTATTCATAATACAAGATTATAAACATTAGGAGTTGCAGATTCTAGTGAGAGTTTAAAGAACTTTCACCATTACTTTCTACTTTACACTTTATAAAGATAAGAAGTGCAGATTTATATAAATTAAAATATTTAAATTTATCGCTATTACAAGCTGTCTGTTATTAATAATAAGCTAATTATTACATTATTAATGACAAGTTTATTAATCTTTTTTTTAATTACTGACTTGATTACTGTAAATTTCAGCAATTAACACGGTTTATATTGTTTTTAATAATTTTATATCTTACTTAATTATCGAAAGCTTCATATAATTGGTTTAAACAAATAACAATAATTGTGTGAAATTGCTTTCTTATTTGTAATTTAATAATTCGTTTCGCTTCTTAAATACCTTCAATTATTTAAAGTAGAAGACTGTATTTTTCAAGTAAATATAATCAACTGGAACAAAAATGGTTTTATAAACGATTTATAATTTGCGGTTAGTTAATAGAGTGGTTTTTAACTGACATTAACATTTAATAGACCAGACATGATTTTAATTATAAAAAAGAGTTAAAAATCAATTTTGACGTTTGAATTTAAAAAAATTGCGGACAAAACTCATATTTTGGGTTTTTTTAAATATAATTTAGTTTCATTTTCTTGTAATTTTTGTGGCACTTAAAATTAAAATTCAAAAATTCTGGCCTTAAAATAAACAAATTTAAAAAAGTACTAAAAACTTATTTTTTAATTGTCCAAAAAAATTAAATAATTTTTATAAAATTATTCAAGATTTAAACGATTTTTTAAGCTTTGTGCATTTAAAAAAAAACATTATTTTTTTTGGTTTTTGTACAAAAAAGTATTTTTATATCTAAGAAATGTTTTTTTAATTTTCAAATGATGTTAGATGTTTCGATGTTTTTTAGTTTTTAGATTTAAACTGACATTAATATTTAATAGACCAGACATGATTTTAATTATAAAAAAAGCGTTAGAAATAAATTTTGACGCTTGAATTTAAAAAAAAAAATGCAGGTAAAACTCATATTTTTTTTAAATAAATTTTTAGCTTAAAAGTTTGATTTTCTTTTAATTTTCGTGGCACTTAAAATTCAAAAATTCCGGCCATACAATAAACAAATTTAAAAAAATACTAAAAACTTCTTTTTCAATTGGCCAAAAAAATTTAATAATTTTTATAAAATTATTCAAGATTTAAGCGACTTTTAAGCTTTGTGAATTTAAAAAAAAAAACATCAGTTTTTTTTGGTTTTTGTACAAAAAAATAATTTTATATCTAAGAATGTTTTTTTAATTTTCAAATGATGTTGGATGTTTCGAAATTCGTATAAATTTACTTTTTTTAGTTAATATAGCGTGGTTTTAAACTGACATTAACATTTAATAGACCAGACATGATTTTAATTATAAAAAAGAGTTAGAAATAAATTTTGACGTTTGAATTAAAAAAAAAATGGGGGCAAAACTCATATTTTGTTTTTTTTTTATATAATTTAGCTTAAAAGATCCATTTACTTTTAATTTAATACACTTAAAATTGAAATTCAAAAATTCTGGCCTTAAAATAAACAAATTTAAAAAAATACTAAAAACTTCTTTTTCAATTGGCCAAAAAAATTAAAAAAATTAAATAATTTTTATAAAATTATTCAAGTTTTAAACGAATTTTTAAGCTTTGTGCATTTTTTTTTTAATAAAAAAAAAATCTTTTATTTTTGGTTTTTGTACACAAAAATAATTTTATATCTAAGAAATGCTTTTTAATTTTCAAATGATGTTGGATGTTTCGAAATTCGTATAAATTTACTTTTTTTAGTTAATATAGCGTGGTTTTAAACTGACATTAACATTTAATAGACCAGACATGATTTTAATTATAAAAAAGAGTTAAAAATAAATTTTGACGTTTGAATTAAAAAAAAATGGGGGCAAAACTCATATTTTGTTTTTTTTTATATAATTTAGCTTAAAAGATCCATTTACTTCTAATTTAATACACTTAAAATTGAAATTCAAAAATTCTGGCCTTAAAATAAACAAATTTAAAAAAATACTAAAAACTTCTTTTTCAATTGGCCAAAAAAATTAAAAAAATTAAATAATTTTTATAAAATTATTCAAGTTTTAAACGAATTTTTAAGCTTTGTGCATTTTTTTTTAATAAAAAAAAATTCTTTTATTTTTGGTTTTTGTACACAAAAATAATTTTATATCTAAGAAATGCTTTTTAATTTTCAAATGATGTTGGATGTTTCGAAATTCGTATAAATTTACTTTTTTTAGTTAATATAGCGTGGTTTTAAACTGACATTAACATTTAATAGACCAGACATGATTTTAATTATAAAAAAGAGTTAGAAATAAATTTTGACGTTTGAATTAAAAAAAAAAATGGGGGCAAAACTCATATTTTGTTTTTTTTTATATAATTTAGCTTAAAAGATCCATTTACTTCTAATTTAATACACTTAAAATTGAAATTCAAAAATTCTGGCCTTAAAATAAACAAATTTAAAAAAATACTAAAAACTTCTTTTTCAATTGGCCAAAAAAATTAAAAAAATTAAATAATTTTTATAAAATTATTCAAGTTTTAAACGAATTTTTAAGCTTTATGCATTTTTTTTTAATAAAAAAAAATTCTTTTATTTTTGGTTTTTGTACACAAAAATAATTTTATATCTAAGAAATGCTTTTTAATTTTCAAATGATGTTGGATGTTTCGAAATTCGAATAAATTTACTTTTTTTTTAGTTAATAGCGTGGTTTTAAGCTGACATTAACATTTAATAGACCAGGCATGATTTTAATTATAAAAAAAAGCGTTAGAAATAAATTTTGACGTTTGAATTAAAAAAAATGCGGGTAAAACTCATATTTTGGGTTTTTTAAAATTAATTTTTAGCTTAAAAGTTTCATTTTCTTTTAATTTTCGTGGCACTTAAAATTAAAATTCAAAAATTCTGACTAAAAACTTTTTTTTAATTGCCCAAAAAAATTAAATAATTTTTATAAAATTATTCAAGATTTCAACGATTTTTTAGCTTTGTGCATTTTTTTTATAAAAAACATTTTTCTTTTGTTTTTGTACAAAAAAGTTATTTTAAATCTAAAGGCTGTTTTAGACGGGCACATTTCTTACAACAAATCTTATGTAAGATTTGTTATAAGAAATTTGTGGTCGTGTAAAACAGGAAATTTTAACATAAACTCTCAATTTGTGTCAAAATTGTGGCCAAAATAGAACCTGCTCTATTTTATTAGTAACATAAATTTCTTAGAACAAATCTTACGTAAGATTTGTTGTAAGAAATGTGCCCGTCTAAAACAGCCTTAAGAAATGTTTTTTTTTAATTTTCAAATGATGTTGGATGTTTCGAAATTCGTATAAATTTACTTTTTTTAGTTAATATTTAATAAACCAGACATGATTTTAATTATAAAAAAATCATTAAATATTTTGACGTTTAAATTTTAAAAAATGCTGGCAAAACTCATATTTTGGGTTTTTTTAAATTATTTTTTAGCTTAAAAGTTTCATTTTCTTTTAATTTTCATGGCACTTAAAATTAAAATAAACAAATTTACAAAAAATACTAAAAACTTTTTTTTCAATTGCCCAAAAAAAAGAATAATTTTTATAAAATTATTCAAGATTTAAACGATTTTTTAAGCTTTGTGCGTTTAAAAAAAAACATTATTTTTTTTTGGTTTTTGTACAAAAACGAATTTTTATATCTAAGAAATGTTTTTTTAATTTTCAAATGTTGTTGGATGTTTCGAAATTCGTATAAATTTACTTTTTTTTAGTTAATAGCGTGGCATGATTTTAATTATAAAAAAAGCGTTAAAAATAAATTTTGCGACGTTTGAATTAAAAAAAAATGCGGGTAAAACTCATATTTTGGGTTTTTTAAAATTAATTTTTAGCTTAAAAGTTTCATTTTCTTTTAATTTTCATGGCACTTAAAATTAAAATTCAAAAATTCCGGCCTTAAAATAAATAAATTTAAAAAAGTATTAAAAACTTCTTTTTTAATTGGCCAAAAAAATTAAATATTTTTTATAAAATTATTCAAGATTTAAACGATTTTCTAGCTTTGTGCATTTTTTTTTATAAAAAAACATTTTTTTTTTGTTGTTTTTTAATTTTCCAATGATGTTGGATGTTTCGGAATTCGTATAAATTTACTTTTTTTTTAGTTAATAGCGTGGTTTTAAACTGACATTAACATTTAATAGACCAGACATGATTTTAATTATAAAAAAAGAGTTAAAAATAAATTTTGACGTTTGAATTAAAAAAAAAATTCTGGCAAAATATTTTTTTTAAATATAATTTAGCTTAAAAGTTTTATTTTCTTTTAATTTTCATGGCACTTAAAATTAAAATTCAAAAATTCTGCCCTTAAAATAAACAAATTTAAAAAAAATACTAAAAACTTCTTTTTCAATTGGCAAAAAAAAATAAATAATTTTTATAAAATTATTCAAGATTTAAACGATTTTTTAAGCTTTGTGCATTTAAAAAAAGAACATTATTTTTTTTGGTATTTGTACAAAAAAGTATTTTTATATCTAAGAAATGTTTTTTTTAATTTTCAAATGATGTTGGATGTTTCGAAATTCGTATAAATTTACTTTTTTTTAGTTAATAGCGTGGTTTTAAAACTGATATTAACATTTAATAGACCAGGCATGATTTTATTTATAAAAAAAGCGTTAGAAATAAATTTTGACGTTTGAATTAAAAAAAAAAATCTGGCAAAACTCATATTTTTTTTTAATATAATTTAGCTTAAAAGTTCTATTTTCTTTTAATTTTCGTTGCACTTAAAATTAAAATTCAAAAATTCTGGCCTTAAAATAAACAAATTTAAAAAAAATACTAAAAACTTCTTTTTTCAATTGGCCAAAAAAATTAAAAAAAAAATTTAATTATTTAAGATTCTAACGAATTTTTAAGCTTTGTGCATTTTTTTTATTAAAAACATTCTCTATTTTTGGTTTTTTGTACAAAAAAGTAATTTTATATCTAAGAAATGTTTTTTTAATTTTCAAATAATGTTGAATGTTTCGAAATTCGTATATATTTACTTTTTTGTATTTTTGATCTTCCTCAGATTACAAAATTACCTAGTTCATGAGCTAAAATACAAAAATGTTGGCTTAAAAATTTTTATAAAAAAACATTTTTTAGATTTTTCTAGAGGTAGAGGTAGTTTTTAATTCAGTAAACTACATACTTTTTCATTTTCTGTTGGACTTAAAAGGTGTTCTTTAAGCAAATTTACAAAAAATTTAGTAGTCAATTTTTTAGAAATAAAACAGCTTTTTTTAAATTTTTCCTAAAAAATAATTTTTAAATAATTAAACTGAGTACTTTTTCATTTTCAGTTGGATAATTTTTATAAAATTACTCAAGATTTAAACGATTTTTAAGCCTTCTTCGTGTTTTTATTAAAAACATAATTTTTTTGGATTTTTTTACAAAAAAAAGTAATTTTTTAGATTTTTCTAGAGGTAGAGGTAATTTTTAATTCAGTAAACTACTTTTTCATTTCGAGTTGGACCTAAAAGGTGTTTTTAGGCAATTTTTTAAAAATTTAGTAGCCAATTTTTTAGAAATAAAACAGCATTTTTTAAATTTTTCCTAAAAATAATTTATAAATAATTAAACTGAGTACTTTTTCATTTTCAGGTGAATAATTTTTATAAAATTATACGATTTTTTAAGCTTTGTTCAATTTTTTATTAAAAACATCATTTTTTTTTTGTTTTTTACAAAAAAGTAATTTTGTATTTAAGAATTTTTTTTTTAATTTACAAATTATGTTGGATGTTTCGAAATTCGTATAAATTTACTTTTTTTGTACTTTTGATCTTCCCCAAATTACAAAATTCACAATTTCATGAGCTAAAATGCAAAAATTTTGGCCTAAAATTTTTATAAAAAAACATTTTTTAGATTTTCTAGAGGTAGAGGTAATTTTTAATTAAGTAAACTACTTTTTCATTTTCAGTTTGACATAAAAGATATTTTTTAAGCAAATTTTCAAAAATTTAGTAGTTAATTTTTTAGAAATAAAAAAGCATTTTTTAAATTTTTCTTAAAAAATTATTTTTAAATAATTAAACTGAGTACTTTTTAATTTTACGGTGGATAATTTTTATAAAATTAATCAAGATTTAAACGATTTTTTAAGCTTTGTGCAATTTTTTATTAAAAACATATTTTTTTGGTTATTTTTACAAAAAAGTGGTTTATATTTAAGAAATATTTTTTTAATTTTCAAATAATGTTGGATGTTTCGAAATTCGTATAAATTTACTTTTTTTGTATTTTTGATCTTCCTCAAATTACAACAAAATATTTCTTAGATTTTTCTAAAGGTAAAGGTAATTTTTAATTAGGTTAACCACTTTTTCATTTTCAGTTGAACCTAAAAGTCGTTTTTTAAGCAAATGCAAATTTACAAAAATTTAGTAGCATTTTTTTTTTAGAATTGAAACAGGATTTTTTTAAATTTTTTCGAAAATATAATTTTTGAATAATTAAACTGAGTACTTTTTCGTTTTTAGTTGGATAATTTTTATATAATTTTAATCAACATTTAAACGATTTTTAAAGGGTTGTGCATTTTTTTAATAAAAACATAATTTTTGTATTTTTGATCTTCCTCAAATTACAAAATTACCAAGTTCATGAGCTAAAATACAAAAATATTGGCCTAGATATTTTATAAAAAAATATTTCTTAGATTTTTCTAAAGGTAGAGGTAATTTTTAATTAAGTTAACCACTTTTTCATTTTCAGTTGGACCTAAAAGTTGTTTTATAAGCAAATTTACAAAAATTTAGTAGTCATTTTTTTTTAGAAATAAAACAGCATTTTTAAAATTTTTCCGAAAATATAATTTTTAAATAATTAATCTGAGTACTTTTTCATTTTCAGTTGGATAGTTTTTATATAATTAAACAAGATTTAAACGATTTTTTAAGATTTGTGCATTTTTTTATTAAAAACATAATTTTCTTTTGGTTTTTTTTTACAAAAAAGTAATTTTATATCTACGAAACAATTTTTTAATTTTCAAATGATGTTTTGAAATTCCTATAAATTTAATCAAAATCTTAACAAATTTCATTTTTTTTTTTGGTATTTTTTATCTTCCTCAAATCACAAAATTCGCAATTTAATCAGCTAAAATACAAAAATGTTAGCCAAAAATTTTTATAAAAAAATATTTCTTAGATTTTTCTAAAGGTAGAGGTAATTTTTAATTAAGTTAACCACTTTTTCATTTTCAGTTGGACCTAAAAGTTGTTTTATAAGCAAATTTACAAAAATTTAGTAGTCATTTTTTTTGAAATAAAACAGCATTTTAAAAATTTTTCCGAAAATATAATTTTTAAATAATTAATCTGAGTACTTTTTCATTTTCAGTTGGATAATTTTTATATAATTAAACAAGATTTTAACGATTTTTTAAGCTTTGTGCAATTTTTTATTAAAAACACAATTTTTTTTGGTTTTTTTTACAAAAAAGTAATTTTATATCTACGAAACAATTTTTTAATTTTCAAATGATGTTAGATGTTTTGAAATTCCTATAAATTTAATCAAAATCTTAACTAATTTCAATTTTTTTTGGTATTTTTTATCTTTCTCAAATCACAAAATTCGCAAGTTAATGAGCTAAAATACAAAAATGTAGGCCTAAAATATTTATAAAAAAAACATTTCTTAGATTTTTTTAAAAATAGAGGTAATTTTTTACATTTTTTTCACAGAAAGAAGTAACTTTAAATCAAGCCAACATTTTTTTGATTTTCAAAAGAAAATCATAATTCGTACAAATTTAACTCTCATCTAAAAAAATTTCGATTTTCATTCAAAAATGCCAATTTAAAATGAATTTTGAATAGTTTTACTAAAAAACTGATGAATCAAATTTTTCAAACATTTTTGTGGTTCTACATTAATAATCTTATATCTCAAAATATAAAATAAAAGCCTCATTTTTGATTTAAAAAAAAATGCGGGTAAAATCATACATAAGCCCCTTATCAAGTGAAAAATTGATGTAGGCAACCAATGTTGCACTTAGAATTTAACCTCAAGTTATTTCAAGTGGAAATCAATTTAAAGAAATTATAAAATTTATTTGAGGTGAACATGTGTCTTATTTAATTGATTGACTAAAAAAATGTTATACTTTTTTTATCAAAACCTGTGGAACAAAGATAATAAGTTTTATACCTATACATACATATATTGCATGCAGAAGCAAAATAACTTAACTTTCTTATTCTTTTAAACATCCGTTTATTATTAATGTTCTAAATACATTCGTACACAATAAAATGGTGAAAATAATGAACTTTGTCGATGTTGTTTATTGCAATTAAAATATTTTGAGATTATTGTAATAAATTCTAAATGCAACATTGGTTGCTTACATCGATGTTTCACTTGATGGCGGGCTAGACGCTTGTAGTCAGCTAACTTCACGTTAGCGGAAGTGAATGGCGGCCATTATTATTTCATGCAACCCAAATTACTTTATAAGTAGGCCACCTACACACCATGCGATAATTTTTAATGTATTTTTTTTAGAACTGGTGAGTTCTCAGCAATTAAAAGGCAACCAAGAAGACCCCTGCAAAGTAAAAACTAGAGTGGTTCCTGATGAAACATACTGCGATCGTTATTGGGAGTGCGTTAATGGGCAGCCGGAACTTTACGATTGCCCTAATGGTTTAGTTTTCGCAGGAAAAAATAAAGGAGTTACTGAAGGATGCGACTACCCTTGGAGATCAAACTATTGTGAAGGAAAACAACAAGCAAGTAAGAGTTTTGAATTATAAAAAATCTGAATAGTTTTTATTGCACAAATTTTGTAGATGGACCTATCGGAACTGAGCATTGCGATTGGTTGTACGGAATTTTCGGGCATGAAACTTCGTGTACTAGGTATTGGACTTGTTGGAATGGTACAGCAACTGAGCAATTGTGTATTGGTGGATTATTGTATAACGAAAGGTCTCATTCATGCGATTGGCCCGAAAATGTAGAAGGTTGTCAAAAGCACCGTAAGCAACTTACCCTTAACCAAAATTCCTGCATTAACCTTTTTCGCAATTCCAGCTCTTTGTAATGATGATGCCAACGGTAATGTCCCATTGGGAAAATCATGCAACAGGTATTGGCAATGTCAAGGTGGTTACCCACGTCTTCAAAGATGTCCTGCGATGTTGGTCTTCGATCGTCGTTCTTTACGTTGTATAGTTCCACCCACGGAAGATTGTGATTTACCATCAACTCCTCCACCACAAGAAGAAGATGCTCCCAACGTACCTCAACGAGGTGGGAATGAAGGCTTCGCAAACCTTCCCCCTGGTGCTATCCCCGTTCCAGTAAAACCCAAACCACAGAGAAATAATTAGCAACTTTTATTATAATTGTAAATATTTATTAAACAAAACAGAACAAGCTTGAATTTCTGGCATACATTCGCCTGATGTTGAATTTATTCAAGTGCCAGTATTTTAATTATTATTTGTTATATGAATAAAATATTTTAAAATTAGTCTACTGATATTTTTTTGAAAATCCATGGTTTCGAGGTAAATAAAAAAAAAGAGCTCTGGACTATCCACCTTACTTGATTTTTTTAAAACAATAACTTGGGGTTGTTAGGGTTGCATAATTAAGGAAAACAGATTATAACTGGAAATATTTATTAAACAGAACAATTTTTCTAAATCTACGGTATACAAAATTTGCCTGAAATCTTCAGGTTAAATTAAATCATTTATTTAATCTTCATATGGGTTAAAGGTGCTAAAATATTTTTGAAGTTCCGTGTAATATTTTGGATCTTTAGAAAAATAATGCTCGTTTCGAAAAGGTAACAAAACCATAGGAACTCTTCGTTTTCGTATTTTTCTAATCACAGGTTTTCTCCTTCGTGCTTCACGCAATTCATGATTTAACACACTTGATTGGACTTGATGATGCTCCGTGGAATTGGAAGAAGGTAACGAAGCTACAGGAACTCTTGGTATTCTTTTAATCACAGGTATTCTCCTTTGTGCTTCAGGGCTTTGAAGATTTAACACTCTTGATTGGATTTGATGAGCCTCCGTGAAAGTGGAATGAGATAACGAAGCTACAGGAACTTTTCCTATTCTTTTAATCACAGGTATTCTCCTTCGTGCTTCAGGGCTTTCAAGATTTACCACTCTTGATTGGATTTGATGAGTCTTCGTGGAAGTGGAATGAGATAACGAAGCTACAGGAAGTCTTAGTATTTTTTTAATCACGGGTATTCTCCTTCGTGCTTCAGGGGTTTGAAGATTTAACACTCTTGATTGGATTTGATGAGTCTCCGTGGAAGTGGAATGAGATAACGAAGCTACAGGAACTCTTCCTATTCTTTTAATCACAGGTATTCTCCTTCGTGCTTCAGGGCTTTCAAGATTTACCACTCTTGATTGGATTTGATGAGTCTTCGTGGAAGTGGAATGAGATAACGAAGCTACAGGAAGTCTTAGTATTTTTTTAATCACGGGTATTCTCCTTCGTGCTTCAGGGGTTTGAAGATTTAACACTCTTGATTGGATTTGATGAGTCTTCGTGGAAGTGGAATGAGATAACGAAGCTACAGGAAGTCTTAGTATTTTTTTAATCACGGGTATTCTCCTTCGTGCTTCAGGGGTTTGAAGATTTAACACTCTTGATTGGATTTGATGAGTCTCCGTGGAAGTGGAATGAGATAACGAAGCTACAGGAACTCTTCCTATTCTTTTAATCACAGGTATTCTCCTTCGTGCTTCAGGGCTTTCAAGATTTACCACTCTTGATTGGATTTGATGAGTCTTCGTGGAAGTGGAATGAGATAACGAAGCTACAGGAAGTCTTAGTATTTTTTTAATCACGGGTATTCTCCTTCGTGCTTCAGGGGTTTGAAGATTTAACACTCTTGATTGGATTTGATGAGTCTTCGTGGAAGTGGAATGAGATAACGAAGCTACAGGAAGTCTTAGTATTTTTTTAATCACGGGTATTCTCCTTCGTGCTTCAGGGGTTTGAAGATTTAACACTCTTGATTGGATTTGATGAGTCTCCGTGGAAGTGGAATGAGATAACGAAGCTACAGGAACTCTTCCTATTCTTTTAATCACAGGTATTCTCCTTCGTGCTTCAGGGCTTTCAAGATTTACCACTCTTGATTGGATTTGATGAGTCTTCGTGGAAGTGGAATGAGATAACGAAGCTACAGGAAGTCTTAGTATTTTTTTAATCACGGGTATTCTCCTTCGTGCTTCAGGGGTTTGAAGATTTAACACTCTTGATTGGATTTGATGAGTCTTCGTGGAAGTGGAATGAGATAACGAAGCTACAGGAAGTCTTAGTATTTTTTTAATCACGGGTATTCTCCTTCGTGCTTCAGGGGTTTGAAGATTTAACACTCTTGATTGGATTTGATGAGTCTCCGTGGAAGTGGAAGGAGGTAATGAAGCTACAGGAACTCTTCCTATTCTTTTAATTACAGGTATTCTCCTTCGTGCTTCAGGGCTTTCAAGATTTAACACTCTTGATTGGATTTGATGGGTCTTCCTGGAAGTGCTACTCTGATTTTGAAGTGACACCAAATTGGTTAACCGCGGGTTGATTATTAAATTATTTTGGGCTGGTGCCTAAAAATTGAATTGTAATGATTTTAACAGAAATATTTCTAATTTAGTACCTGTGATATGTAATATTGCTTCTCCCTACTTGGCGTGCAATCCCAAGCTTTACTAATTGTTTTTTTAATCTCATATTTAGGCAGATTAGGTTTGGTCCAGTGGTATAAAGTACAAATTTTATTCCTGAAAATTCCTTTAGTTGCTTTTAATACTCTTTCTTCATTCTCTTGTTTTCCTGAAGGTCCTTTTTGAAACGTCGTATATACAAAAACCGAGAATTTTGGTGCCTTAGAATGGCTTCCCTAAAATTAAGGTTGTTAGTTTGAATTTTGAGGAAATTAATCGCGTTGTTTTGGACCAAAAAACTTATGTTTTCTATTGTAATACATAGATTGGACACCAGTCATTTTTGTTTGAAGTTTGAATCACGAGCCGCCATTTTATCAACTTTTAAATGGCCGCCATAGTTCCCACCGATACATCAAGGCGGCGCTGGGGTAGATTTTAGAATCTATGCGGTTTTCTTTATTTTAAAAATAATGAGATATATCATACAAATAATGCGATGAACTGCAATATTATCAGTTATTATTTTATTGAAAAGTAAAAGTTGCACGTGCAAAGTTAGCTCTTTAGCAGGTTAAATTGGCAAATAAGTATTTTATGGAAATGTCATGCTATGTATAACAATAAAAAACATGAGAGTTTTTAGGGTTTTCAATTAAAATAAAGAAGTTTCTATGGAAAATTGGTAAATTATTAGGTAACTTACGGTTGTTTCCACGCAATTTTCTTTAAAATCCATGGTTTCGAGGTAAATAAACGTAACCACACTACCACGACTTAAACAAGAAATGACAACTGGCAAGGGGATGCAACCTACTTCATTTTAGCTCAAACAAAAGAGTTCTGGGTAATGGGGTTCAGAGCCTACTTGATTTTTGTAAAAACAAATTATTTGGTGGTGTTAGGGTTGCATAATTATGGAAAACACTGGTTATAACTGCAAATATTTATTAAACAGAACATTTTTCTAAATTTACGGCATACAAAATTTGACTGGTGGTGTTGATATCACTTACATAAGCATCTTTTTCGAGATATTCTAGTAGGGGCTTCGTATTGGAAAGGCACTGAATCACAGAATTCATAAAACAAGTATTTCCAATCTGTTTGAAGGGACTAACGCATCCTCATCCAAAATCCTCCTCCTTCTTTCAGTGTTTGTCGCATTTTGGGAGATTGATGAACTACTTGGTCTTGGAAAAGATGTTAAATTATTGGAAACTGAAGAAACTTTAGATGAAAAATTAGTTGGAGGAAAGTAAATGTCTTGCAAAGAATTTCCTTTAGGAAGTGTTCCAAAAACAGATGCAGCATTCCCTCTTTGTATTGCCATGCTAATTCTTTGAATCAGAAATGAAGTTGATCTTGAATCTTTGGTTACACTTTTTATTTTCCTTCCCAAATCTTTAATAAATTTCAATCCAAGGGGTCCCCAAACACCAAAAGTCTCAATGCTAATTTGATAAAAAATAAAATTCCTTGAAAGATTACTATATTTAGATATTTTATTTTTTCTCCAATTAAACCAACTGCATCAATCATGGTCATTCCATCAGGTATTTTCCCGTCATCTCTGCTAGTTCCTAGTGGTTCCAAAATAGAAGGAATACCAGAACAAATAAGAGCTCTTTTAATTAAATTATTTATTTCATGATGCCTAGAAAATCTTCCAGCGCTGAATTTGCAGCTTAAACCATGTAAACCATCTTCACTTACTAAAGTACCACAAGAACCAGTATGTTTAATACAAACAGAGTTACCCAGATGAAGACCAATGCAAATTCTAAAAGAGTTATCATCCATTAAAGTACCCAAAGATGACACTGGCAATGCATTAAGCCAAGCACCAGATTCTTTTGATAGTAAACCGTTAATACGAGATTTCTTTAATAAATTACCACCTGAAGAAGAAATAAACTTATTAAATTTCAAATCCAATAGAGGATGATCCCATGCTTTCTGAATGCTATTTTCGGAAGATTTTAAAATTAAATTTGTTTTTGAAGACCAAAGAGACTCACCAGCATTGACATCATTATTAGTAGTTGAAGAAAAAATCGGAAGCAAAATCTCTTCAATTTTCTTAATAAAATGAAATAAATGTTGGTAAAGATAGAGATGAAGCCAAACGGATTCCCAAACCACCTTTTTTAACAGGAAAAGCGTTGCTGGAAGCCAAATATCTTCAGAAAAATTATTATTAGTAATTTTTTCCAAAGAACATTTTAAAATTTCGTCAAAACAATTAATTCCAGAAGGATTATGCTAAGTAGGGCTACATCTCAACAAATAAATTAATTTTGGTACTGCTAAACAATTTTTAAGAAAAAAAAGGTAACATGGGATGGTAGTTTCAAGAGGCGAGATGAAATAAGTTCCAAACGGTTTGGTTTTTCTTCCAAAAAGATTGTGTCTGTTAGAGGAGTACCAAGTAGAAACCAATCCGGTTTTTCTAAGATCTTAATACCCGGTGACAATTGAAATCACAAATTATTTTTTCTTCTATTTTATCCAAAAAAAAAAAATTCACATTTCTTGAAATTCAATTCTAATCCAATTTCATTGGAAGCAGAAATTATTTTCTTTAAATTTTCAAGAACGACATTAGAATCATCTCCAACCGAACCATCATCCAAATACCAAGCATTATCATGGAGTATGGATACAATACTAGTATCCATACTCCATGGCATTATTTCGGTGGAAATTGATGTTGTCAACTTATCTATTCCCAAACAAAAAATAGCAGAACCAAGAGGATCTCCTTGTTGCACACCGTTTTCAGACAAAATATAATTTTCACCAAACATAAGAAAACTGTAATCTTTGTAACATTGTAGAACAAAAGGTCCGATTTGTGGGAGTGTTTTAAAAACTATATTAAAAAATGTGTTCCTGTTTAACATGTTTAAGGCATTTTTAAAGTCGAATTTTAGGAATACTTTATTTGATGGGTTTGGATGTTGTAGAAGATATCTTCGGGCTGAATGAATCACAGCTTCGCAACCACATTTACTACCAAAACCAAATTGTATTGGCCTAAAAAGTATCCCAAGTTCATCTTTAATTTTGTAACAGCATAGCTTTGCAACCAAACGACGAAAAAAAGTGCCAACTGCAATGGGTCTTATTCCTCCATCTTTTTTTTGAAGAGCACACAAGGAAGCACCATATGAAATAGGGCAAATATAATCATTAACTTTGCCAGAAAGCATTAAATTGCAAATATTAGTTATCGATGATAATAGATTTTTACCTGCAGAACCTGAACTGTAACTAAGCATGTCAATTATATGTGATGGCCTTAGTGCATCTAAACCACCGGCAGAACCCATATTTTGTAGCCGAAAAAATATACAGGGTGAGTTTAAAGTAAGGAATAAAAATCATAACTTACGTTATCTTTTGGAATTTTTAAAAACCGTAAAAGACATGTCGCATTGTTTTTGAAAACCTTTATTTTGAACACAACAATATTTTTTTCTCAGTTGACATGACGTCACTATGACGTCATAAATTTTTTTTAATGGATTGATATGGTTTTTATACCATAAAATAATACCTTATTAAGTCTGTTTTACAACGATACCAAAAAGATTATACCAGCGCCATCTTTCGGTTTTTAAAAAAATTATCAAATTTCCCCTTAAACATTAGTTTAAAGTAAGGCATAAAAATCATAACTACGTTATTTTTTTGAATTTTTAAAAACCGTAAAAGACGTGTCGCATTGTTTTTGAAAAACTTTATTTTGAACAAAAGATAACGTAGTTATGATTTTTATGCCTTACTTTAAACTAATGTTTAAGGGGAAATTTGATAATTTTTTAAAAAACCGGAAGATGGCGCTGGTATAATCTTTTTCGTAACGTTGTAAAACAGTCTTAATAAGGTATTATTTTATGGTATAAAAACCATATGAATCCATTTAAAAAAAAATTTATGACGTCATAGTGACGTCATATCGAGTGAGAAAAGAATATTATTGGGTTCAAAATAAAGGTCCGATTTATGTATAAAAACCATAAGAGTCTTTAGGGTTTTCAATGAAAATAAACAAGTTTCTATGGAAAATTGGTAAATTATTAGGTAACTTGCGGTTGTTTCCACGCAATTTTCTGGAAAATCCATGGTTTCGAAATAAATAAACGTAATCACTACCAAGACATAAACAAGAAATAACACCGGACTTGACTTGATTTTTTTAGAAACAAAAGAGCTCAGGATAAAGGGATTCAGAGCCTACTTGATTTTTTAAAAACAAATTATTTGGGGTTGTTTGGGTTGCATAATTAAGGAAAACTCTGATTACAATTGCAAATATTTATTAAACAGAACATTAAAGGCATACAATATTTCAGGTTTTAAATTAAATCATTAATTTCATTTTGACTTGAGTTTAAAGCGTTGATAAATTTTTGAATTTCCGTGTTAAGTTCTGGATCTTCAGGAAAATCGGGCGCTTTTTCTTTCGCCTGTAACTGCGATTGTTCTCCTTGAGGAGGTAACGAAGCTACAGGAACTCTTCGTTTTCGTATTCTTCTAATCACAGGTCTTCTCCTTCGTGCTTCAGGTAATTCAAGATTTAACACTCTTGATTGGACTTGATTAGTCTCCGTGGAAGTGCTACTCTGATTTTGAAGCGACACCAAATTGGTTAACTGCGGGTTGATCATTAAATTATTTTGGGCTGGAGCCGGAAAACCCATAGCCTAAAAATTTAATTGTAGGAATTTTGACAGGAAATATTGTAATTTAGTACCTGGGAAATGTAATAATGCTTCTCCTGAGTAGGCATGCTATCCCAAGCCTTGGTGATCAAATTTTTTATCTCAGATTTAGGAAGATTAGGTTTGGCCCAGTGGTATAAAGTACGAGTTTTCTTCGAGAAAATTCCTTTAGCTGCTTTTAATACTTTATCTTCATTCTCTGGTTTTCCTGAATGTCCTTTTTGAACCGTTGATTCAAAACCCAACAAACGAGGTGTATTAAAATGGCTGCCCTAAAAGTAAGATTATTGATATAAATTTTGAGGAAATCAATTGCGTATTTTAATTAAAATCAATAAGTTTCTATGTTAATTATTAAGTTACTGGGTTACTTACGTTTGGTCTTGGGAAATTATTTTTAAAATTCATATTCATGGTTTCCAATTAAACACAAGTGTAACCACAGCGTTGATTGAGCAGGAAATGACAGGAAAAAAAAGTGTATTATTTTTGTTAAAAAACTCGACTACTTGATTTTTTAGAGTATTTTCTAAATTATACAGGGTGATCAAAAAAAAACTAATTTAAATAATAATTTAATTTTTTTCAGAAAATTGTGGTAATAAAAATTAATCATTCTAAAAATAGGAATAATTTGCATGTAGGTTTTGCGATTATGACATTATTTATTATTTAAATTGGGATAATAAAATAATTTTCCATCTGCGATAATTAGTGGCACGCACATGTGTTTGAAGCATTAGATGCGTGCTTCTATAAATCTAAATGATGATAAATATGCGCCCTAAATGTATTACTCTTAAACGCAATTCATTTTCACAAGTGTTATTCACATCTTCATGCTTCCAATTCGAGCAACAAATTCCTATCCTACATACTTGAGCTACGCTGGTCTTTCAAGATACAACACAAATTATGATAAAGCAAAAAATGATTTTTTGATTGACCTCTAAAGATTAACAACGTAAGTACACTATTTTTTTGAACCAATAAATTTCTTGATTTTAAAAATCTAAAAATTTTGAGCAATTAAGAATTTTAAAATTTGATGCTTGCAGTGATTTTGTAAACTTTTTTAGGTTAAAATACTCTAAAATTTTTTTGACGATGTTCAAAATCATCACCAAAAAACTCTTTTACTTTCAAATCTTCATTATTACAAATTTAGTAATCAGCGATGAAGGTAAGCTCTACCATTCCAACTTCACACTTAATTTCCTGTGATTTTTCAAAATTTAGTTGATAAAAAGATCGTTGATCTCCTAACGGTTGCAAATTTGGAATCTGAACCAACTGGTGTTACAAAAATCAACGATTTTTGCTACGAAAAAATTAATGCCACGAATGCAACTGATCACGCCTACAGATTTGATGCAAAATCCCAAGTGATGCTCGATACAAAACTGATATTTCCAGAAAGTTTTCCGCAGGATTTTTCAGTTTTGATTATTGCAAGAACTAAAAAAGGTACCCACGAATTTTTAGAAAATCCTTTTTTTTAACCAATTATTTCAGGAGTTACATCAACGGTTTTACGTGTTTATGATGTTGATGGCAATGAATTGCTACAAATTTTAATTGGAACTAATGTCTACATTTACTACGAAGATATTTTAGATTCTGACGATGAGGATTCTTTAATCGCGTTTGATTTATCTCTAGATGATGAAAGGTACCTCAAAATTATCTAATAAAACAATAAAAGTAAACCCAAATATTTTAGCTGGCACCGTTTAGGAATTAGCATCAAAGGAAATTCAATTACAGCAATTTTAGATTGCACCAAAACTGTTACAAAAAAATTGGGACGTTCCCAAGAATCAAAAATCAACAACAACGGGTTAATCACAATTGGGTTTGATTTAGAAAACGAGGCTTTCTTTAATGTAATAAAAACTAAACTTCCCATTGAAATTTTACAAAATTACATTTTAGGGCGATCTTCAAGTTCTACAAATTGCAACTTACCCAGATGAAGCCTACGAATTCTGCTACGACTACAAATTTATTTGTTCCGAATCCTCTACAACACAAAATAACACAAGCAATTTTTATGCTTCCAATTTAGGTAAAATAATAAACCACAACCCAAAAAAATTAAACATCTTATTAATTACAGAAACCACTTTATTGATCAACAATTTTGAAAGCGACAATTCTTCAACATATATAGAAGAACCAGCTTCAACTTTAATTCCAGATGAAGATTTTACCTCAAATTCCACCTACGATTTTGAACCAACTGTGGTTACTACAATTTTCACCACGGTAATAACCGTTGCTTTATCGTTATTATTATACACTACAAATCATTTTACAGGAATCACCAAAACTCGATCACAATTCGAATCAATACATTTATTACCAAAGAGGTCCACCGGGTCCTCAAGGTTTTCCAGGCCCACCAGGAATTCCAGGTAACTCAGGCCAAAAAGGTGAACCTGGTCGTACTGGTATTGATGGGACTCAAGGTATATCAGGGCCAGCCGGACACGTTTTTATAATCCCTGTAAGTGCAACCAACACAATTATTAAAATATTACTAATATTTTATTTTAGATGAATTCAATGGGTAATGAAAAAGGTCCAACATCACAAGTCGAAGAATTTCGCCAACTCCTCTCGCAACACATGGTAAGTAATTTTTAGAATAAATCAAACAATTGACAGTTTGTAACTGCTTTATTGAAGATGGGGATGCGAGGAATTGAAGGTCCAATGGGTTTAACTGGATTACCAGGACCTGAAGGTAGTGTAGGACCTGAAGGACCAAAAGGGGAACCAGGTGAAATAGGCGAACCGGTAATAACTACTCCTATTTATATTATATAATAATTAATTAATGTAAAATAGGGTTTACGTGGAGCTAGAGGTCATCCAGGTAATCCTGGGCGAGAAGGAAGGCGTGGACGATCAGGAAGGGATGGTGAACGCGGTGTTTCAGGACCTGCGGGACTTAAAGGTGAGCAAGGTTTTATAGGTTTACCAGGATTGCCTGGAGAAAAGGGGGAGATTGGACATCCTGGAAAACCAGGCGATCAAGGTTTGCCAGGACATGAAGGCGTGCAAGGCGAAGATGGACCTCCAGGATTACCAGGACATCCCGGGGAAATTGTACGTAAATCCAAAACAAAACAAAAACGTTATCTAATTGAATTAATTAGGGCCCAAGAGGTTTTATGGGACCGCGTGGTCTTCCCGGCTTACACGGCAGCCCTGGAATACCAGGTAGTGAAGGTCCAAGCGGATCTAAAGGCAATCAAGGACCTATAGGCCAGCCAGGACAACCTGGACAAACCGGCCCAACTGGACCAATTGGATCACCCGGTTCACAAGGACCAATTGGACAACCTGGAATTCAAGTAATTTAAAACTACTTTTATAACAAAATAATTGGCGTTTGTAATATAGGGACCACAAGGAAAAATTGGTTTACCTGGCTTACCGGGGTTGGAAGGTCCAATAGGTCCCCCAGGATTACCAGGAATTTCAGGTCAAAAAGGAGATCAAGGTATTTCAGGTTTACAAGGGACGATTGGTTTTCCTGGAGTACGTGGAGCTAAAGGTGATGAAGGAAAAAGGGGTACAGCAGGTGAAAAGGGAAGTAAAGGTGAACGTGGTTTGGATGGCGATAAAGGCGAGCCAGGAATTAAAGGCGATATTGGATCGCAAGGAATTCCAGGCCCAATTGGACTTGAAGGTCCCGAAGGACCAAAAGTAAGTTAAAAATAAGAAAATTCCTACTAATATTTAGACTATTAATAATTTAAGGGTGCTGATGGACCAAGAGGTGAAGCTGGAGCTATCGGTATTCCTGGCGAAAAAGGTAGTACAGGTCTTCAAGGTTTAGCCGGATATCCAGGCACTCTTGGGGAAAAAGGCGATAGAGGATCAAATGGAAAAACTGGATCACCTGGAGAGAAAGGGGAACGAGTATGAATCAAAAAACTTAAATTCCTTTCCGAATTTATTTATATTGTAGGGTAATACTGGTATACCAGGTGATCGTGGTGAAATTGGGCCACGTGGGTATAGAGGCTCTCGAGGTAGAAGAGGACACGATGGATCAACTGGGCCTAAAGGTGATACAGGACAGCCTGGCTCTCCAGGTCCCCAAGGCGAAATGGGGCCACTAGGTCCTGAAGGTTCAAGAGGATTTCCAGGCCCGATTGGGGCGCCAGGTATTGATGGGAAGGATGGTATACCAGGAACACCAGGCGAAAGGGGACCACCTGTAATTTTTTTTATATCCTTCATTTTTAATCGAGGAATATTAATAAATTAAACCATCTAATTTTTTAATATTCCTGGATAAGCAAGTGTTTTGAGAATTAATTTTTGATGATAATTTAATAAATTTATAGGGACAAACTGGACCACCAGGTCCGATTGGACCTCCAGGTGTAATAGGCCCTAGAGGTCCTGCAGGTGATTTAGGCCCAATGGGCGAACCAGGAACACCAGGCGCGCCTGGATTACCTGGTGAGCCAGGGTTACCAGGCGAATCAGGTAAAGAAGGAAGTGTAGGAAGTGCAGGACCACCTGGAAAACCAGGATTACCCGGTAGTGTAGGTCTATCAGGTTTTCCCGGAGAACGTGGGACTACAGGATTACCTGTAAGTTAATTTATTAAACAAATCTGATTAAGAGATTTTTTAATTAATTATTATTAGGGTACTACTGGATTGAAAGGAGATGCAGGTCCTCCAGGACCGCCAGGTACAATTGGCGATAAAGGTCAGCAAGGAGAAATCGGGAAAGATGGACCTCCAGGTCCTGAAGGGCCGAAAGGTGTGACAGGACCACCAGGTCCTAGTGGACTTAAAGGCGATACCGGAGATGCTGGTCTTCCTGGAGTTGCTGGACGAGATGGTTTACCTGGAGCAAGAGGAGTACCGGGGCCTCCAGGTCCTGTAGGTAACCCCGGTGAAGATGGCGATAAAGGAGATCCAGGTCCTCCAGGAGAAAAGGGATTTAAAGGAATTAAAGGCGAAACGGTAAAAATACTGCTAAAATAATTAGTTGCAAAATAATAATGATTAATCTAGGGCGTGCCTGGAAATCCCGGTGCGCAAGGTTTGCGTGGTGAGCCTGGAGCTATAGGTCCTTTAGGTGAAAAGGGGGTCGCTGGTGAATTAGGTAAATCTGGTCAAAAAGGGGAGGAAGGGCCGCAAGGACTAGTAGGTTTAACTGGCCCAGCTGGTAAGCAAGGTTTACCTGGCATTTCTGGCGGTAAAGGAGAAACAGGAGATATTGGTCCAAAAGGGCATATTGGTCCTGCAGGATTACCTGGTGAGACTGGTCGACAAGGTCTTCCAGGAAAAGATGGCGAAAGAGGATTGAATGGACCCGAAGGTCCTCCAGGCCCCAAAGGTGAACCAGGTATATCCGGTTTACCTGGTATACAAGGAGCGATGGGTAAAGAAGTACGTCAAATTAATTAATATTATGAGATTGTAATAATGTTTTTAAGGGTGAAAGAGGGATACAAGGTATTAAAGGCGAGGAAGGTAAAGCTGGAGTAGCAGGACCAATGGGGTTACGAGGAGTGGCTGGTTTGGAAGGCCCTAAAGGGGCAGCTGGGTCACCTGGATTTCCAGGACCACCAGGTGAAGTAGGTTTACCTGGAGAAAAGGGCGAGCCTGGCCTCGATGGCACTGATGGAAAGCAAGGCGAAATAGGTTTAATTGGGCCTCAAGGATTACCAGGAAAAGAAGGACCTCCAGGACCACCAGGAAAACCGGTAATATTCCAGGTGAAAAATTTAAAACGTAAAATAATTTAATTAATTAATAGGGGGATGATGGTTTGGCTGGAATGCAAGGTCAAGTAGGGCCACAAGGAATTAAAGGCGATAAAGGACAATTAGGTCCGATTGGTAATCAAGGCCCTTCTGGAGCTCAAGGTTTACCAGGTCCACAAGGAATTCAAGGCGTTAGAGGATTATCAGGGGCATCTGTAATAATAAATTAAATTTCATTAATAGCGGTTATATTAATAATTTTAGGGCGAAACTGGTTTACCTGGTGCTCCAGGTTTAGAAGGCGCGCCTGGAAAAACTGGTGATGCAGGTCCGAAAGGTTCCAAAGGTGATAGGGGTAGGCGGGGGATTAAAGGACATAGAGGTGAGCTTGGTTTGCACGGAAGTAAAGGTGAGGTGGGAGAAAAAGGCGATAAAGGAGAAATTGGTGCGACTGGTTTACCTGGAGAAAGAGGAAATATGGTTGGTTTTTGATATTTTTTTTTGGTGTATTATAATATTTTTATTAAAGGGTCCCAAGGGTTTACAAGGAGTTAAAGGAAATGAAGGCCCAATGGGTCCTCCAGGTAATGATGGACCGATCGGAATGAAAGGGACTGAAGGTCCTACTGGTGTTAAAGGCGAACCTGGACCACACGGTCCTGCTGGACCTCCTGGAGCGCCAGCTGAAATGCCTTTATTACCTCCTGAGGTATTATTTCAATATGAAAATACTCGAAGGAGAAGAGATACGAAGTAATTAAATTTTTATACCAAAAACTAAAATTATTATCAATTTTTTGTAGGGAAGATATTTTTGATGCAGTGGAGGAAGTTCCTGATTTAGAAAGCAATAACGAAAATTTTAAATACTCAGAGATTTACACCATGATTTATACCATGCGTAAAGATTTGGAACATGTTAAAAAACCAGTAGGTTCACGTGAAAATCCTGCAAGAACATGCAGGGATTTATTTATTGGTTATCCTCAATTTAAGAACGGTATCACAATTTCATTTTGATTTTAATTTTTGGGGTTAATTTTTTTTATTTAAGGTTGGTATTGGATTGACCCTAATTTAGGTATGGTTGATGATGCTATTTATGTTTTTTGCAACATGACAGCTCAAGGTACCACATGTATTTTTCCTGATTTACACAGCTCAAGCATGCCTAATATTCCGTGGCAAAAGGAAAGCAACAAAAATCTTTGGTTTTCTAATTTACGAGGCGGATTTAAGGTGATTATCCTTATAAAATCATGAAAAAAATTTTAACATTCTTGAACATTTTTGAACATTTTTGAGCATTTTGAACATTTTTTTCCAATTTTTAGATTTCTTACGAATCTGTTGGTGTGGTGCAATTAACTTTCCTGCGATTATTATCAGAAGAGGTGTTTCAAAATTTTACGTACAATTGCATCAATAGTGCAGCTTGGTTTAATGAAAAATCTTCAAATTTTGAATTTTCGATTAAACTATTGGGGGATAGTAATAATGTTTTTTCGAATTCGCATACAAAACCATTGGTTTTATTTGATGGTTGTAAGGCTAGAAGTGGGAAGAGTGAAACAATTTTTGAAATCAGAAGTAAGAAGATGAGTAGTTTACCAATTGTCGATTTTCAACCTGTTGATTATGGCCAAAATCAACAGGCTTTTGGGTTCAAAGCTGGACCAGTTTGTTTTGTATGATAAAATTAATAAAAGTAAGAATGAATTTAATTAATGAGTTTTATTTCCACTTTAAAAACAACTATACAGGGTGTTTCATTAAAAACTTCAAATGTCGTTTATTTCATAACCAAAATTTTTTTCAAAAAATTAACTAAACAAGTCGATTTTTGTTTTGCGGGGGGCGCATTATAAGACCGATTTAAGCACTCTCACGTCACTCCCTTAAGCGGGGGGCGTCAACCCCCTAATTTCTTAAATGGCAACAGGGGTTGAGTAATATATCATTTGAAAGCTGCTTTTAATTAGAATTCAACGGTATAAATTAAATTAAAATTGATCGATTCGTTTTAAAGAAAAAAATTAAAAACTCATTGCAATAAATAAATATAAAAAATGTTAAATTTACCCAAAAAATCTTTTTTCAATTAGCAAATTATTAAATACTGAATAAAAAATTGAAGATATAAGATGTCCCGTTTGGTTCTCATGAATAATTTAATTTAAAATTTAAACGCAAAAGAACAATAAATAAATTTCTTTGTTATGTTATCCACATGATTTGACAGGTTTTTAAATCTAAATAAAATGTGATTTAAAAATTGAAATAATTTAATTTAGTGTATTACAAGTTTTCGAATTAAATAGATTACACTAACTTTATTACATCCTAACCATTCAAAATGGTTTATTCTAAGGATGATCGAGTTGAGATTATTATGCTATACGGTGAAGAAAGATGATGTGCCCTTCGAGCAGCTACTCGTTTTAATAATCTTCATCCAGATAAAAATGTATCTGCAAGATATGTTTTAGATTTGTTCAATAAATTTAGTGAAGCGGGTTCAGTAGGAAATAAAAAAAGAACTGGCGGTCCCCCAAATGAAGTTGAAACCTTGACTGTAGTAGGCGAAACATCTCTAAATCCGCAAACTTCCATAAGAAACTTATCTACATTAACAGGACTTCAAAGTACCAAGGTTTGGAGAATTTTAAAAAATTTAAAATATAGCCCGTATAAATTTTCTTGTCATCAAGAATTAAGTGAAGATGATTTTGATCGCCGAACAGAGTTTTGTGAAGTTGTGTCTAATAGACTATCAAATACTCCAAACCAATTACAAAACATCTGCTTTAGTGATTAAGCAACATTTAATTTAAGGTGCGAAGTTAATAAACATAACTGTCGTTATTGAAGTACAGAAAATCCACATTGGATGCGAGAAGAGCACTGTCAGTATCCAGAAAAATTAAATGTTTGGCTTGGCATTTATGGGGACCATATTATAGGCCCAATATTTATTGATGGCAACTTAACAGGCGAAAAATATTTAGATATGCTGTAAAATATTATCGAACCTACAATAACACATGTCTTAGAAAATGATGATATGCTGGACGAAAATTTGATAATTTTTCAACAGGATGGTGCTCCGCCACATTAAATGTTACCAGTTCGTCAATATTTAAACTGAACTTTTCCTAGTTGGATTGGCCGTAGAGGTACAATTGAATGGCCAGCACGCTCACCTCACCTCACACCGCTGGATTTTTTCGTTTGGGGCTATTTAAAAAATAAGGTCTTCCAGAACCAACCTGATACTTTAGCAGACCTTCGTCAAAGGATCAAAAACGAATGTGGAAATATTACACCAGTAATGCTACAAAATGTTCGCGCAGAGTTTGAAGACCGTCTCTATTTCTGCTTGGAAAATTCTGGAAAACATTTCGAACATTTACTTTAATTGTCTATTTAAAAATAAAATTATTTTATAACTAAAAAAAAAATTTTATTGCAAACTTTAAATTTGAGTATTATAATAGGTTTTTATTTTTTTTCTTTAAAACGAATCGATTAATTTTAATTTAATTTATACCGTTGAATTCTAATTAAAAGCAGCTTTCAAATGATATATTACTCAACCCCTGTTGCCATTTAAGAAATTAGGGGGTTAACGCCCCCCGCTTAAGGGAGTGACGTGAGAGTGCTTAAATCGGTCTTATAATGCGCCCCCCTCAAAACAATAATCGGCGTGTTCGGTTAATTTTTTTGAAAAAATTTTTGGTTATGAAATAAACGACATTTGAAGTTTTCAATGAAACACCCTGTATAAACAACTGTAATCACTCAATAATATTTTGCAAAAAGAAGCAATTTAAATTTTGTGTGATCGTAAAATTCGTTGATTAAAATAATGGTGTAATTTTTTGATAATACTGAAAAATTATCGAAATATTTAAGTTTATAAGCACGGCTTTATCGCTAGCTTTCATTAAAAAAAAACTACAATGTTAGCTCTTTCAAAATTGTTGTTTTTATTTTTGTTTTTCGGATTAATAATTGGACTTAGCATGGAAAGTCCAACTATAGAGAATAAATGCAACTTACGTTGTCCAGGAAAAATTGATTTAAATCTATGCAAATGCATTAAAAAGAAGGAGTAAGTTAAACAAAAGTTTAATATTTAATTTGGCTTTTTTAAATTATTTTTTTAGTTTTATTCCCTGCAATTTACATTGTGAATGGGAAATTGACTTAGAGAACTGCAAATGTAAGGATAAACCTCACTGGCATGGTAAATTTTAAAAAAATCTATTTTTAAGCCACTTAATTTTTTTTTATTTTAGATTTTAGAGAATAAATCATTTTTTTTTAAATATTAAATGAACGATATTGTATTTACTCTAGTATTTCTTTGGAAAAATAAAAAATAAATTAAACAAAATAAATTTACACAAATTTTGAAAAGAATAAATAATTTTTATTTTACACCCATAATAAAAGTATATAAATATATACCGGGTGGAAATGAAAACCGGGTCACCTCGATAACTTTTTTATTTATGAATAAAAACATTTGAAATTTGGCTATGTTCTATGGTTCAAAAAAACAAATTTTATGTGCATTTTTTATTTTCGAAATCACTTCCGGTTTCACCGGAAACACCATGAACTTTGTTTTTTTAAATCTAACATCCCATATTTTTATTCATGGCTTAAAATACTTTTAAAAAAGAAGTATTTTTGAGATATTAGTTTTTATTTTTTGCGAAAAAATAAATTTTTTCAAAACAAAAAAGTTTTCGAAGTCGGTGAAAATTACCAAAACTAATTCTAAATAATTCAAATACATAAAATAAATAATCGTTATAAAATCCTCTTTTTAAAAAGTCGAATGACCCGGCATCATTGCATTTAAAAAAAGTGAGATATTTGATAAAATCTTCATTCACTAAGTTTAAAAATTAATAGTTCAAAAACCACTTAATTTTTTTTTCAAATTTCAATTTTATTTAGGTATTTGAATTATTTAGAATTAGTTTTGGTACATTTCACCGACTTCGAAAACCTTTTTTTTTTTGAAAAAAATTTATATATATTTATGTATAGAGACACTTTTAAAAATAGTAAAATGCACAACAAAAATTTAAAATTACTCGCATTTTTCATAAAATCCAAATAAATTAATTGTTCCAAATCCAAAGAAAAGTTTTTTTTAATAAAATAACACAAAAAATTAAAAATTGTTTTATTTTTTGTATTTTCATGAAGTCTAAACAAATTTCTTTTTATTTATTTATAAATTGTTTCGAATTATTTTACATAAAGTGCAATATAAATTTTTTTTTAATTTCCCAAAAACAAGAATGTGCACATATTTTTTTAAAGTACAGGCTATTAACTTTTATATTTTGATTACAACATTGTAAGTTATGGGTATAAAATTCGACAAAAATTGTGGTAAGACCACAGTTATCTTCAAAGCACGTAGAAAAAAAAATAATGCTCAATCAAATTTTAAAATTATTACTTCTTGTAATTTTAGTTTTGAGCTTAGTGGTTTTTAGCAGTGCACAAATTGATAAAAAAAAATTATGTAAAATCATTTGTCAAACGAAAGTCGTCTATGCTCCAGCTTGTAATTGCCCTTAAAATTTTAAGTAAGTCAAAATTTGTTTTATTTTAATATTTTATTTTCTTTATATAATATTACAGGAGTTATGAAAAATGAGTCGCTCATCTACCTTCACTTGGCTACAAAATTAATAAAAATTAAATATTTTGTGTATTAAGAAACTGTTTTTTAAAATTATTTTAACTCAAGATTTTCCACATTTTTAATTTTTTTCCTGAAGAAAATAAGAATTTACCAAGAAAATCAACAATTTTACCAAAAAACTAAAAAATATTCAAGCCAAAAAAAAATTTTTTTTAATAACCACAAACCGTACAAATTTTATTTGAAAGTTTTTTCAAACATGCTTCATTTCAAAAATAAATGGGCGTTGCCGAACTTTTTGGGCACCCTGTATAAATTTTGAAAATAATAATTTTTATTTTACACCCAATTTTTCAATGAAAATCTTTATTTTTAATTTTTTTTATACTACAGGAGCAATTTAAATAATTGAAAAACGAGTCTCGATCATCCACACACTCTTGGCTGATTAATATTAATTAATTTTTTATTATTATTTTAATCTAACATTTTCCACATTTTTAAATTTCTTCCATAACATAACAAGAATTTATTAAAAAAGAAACCAAATTGTATCCCAAAGTTTAGTGAAAAAAATCAAGTAATTTTGGATTTTCGCAAAAAAGATTCTACCCAAAAAAAATGAATTAAATTTGAATTATTCAATTTTTTTAATACTGTAGAAATTATCCGCCCCCTCTTGGCTGTATTAAAATTAATAAAATAAATTATGGATATTTTTATTTCAACCCAAGATTTTCCACATATTTTATTTCTAAAAATAAAAAAAATTTATACCATAGTTTAGTGACAAAAATCAACTGCAGAAATAAATTCGAGTTTGTTGAAAAATTCTAAGAAGAACATTAAAAAATTGAGATGTTGTAAAAATTCCACAATTTAACTTGATGAAGCTACAAGATATGATATTTAAAAATTTATAAAAAAATAACCACGTGAGCTAAAATTTATTTTTTGATTGATTTAAATAAATTAGAAAATTCTGGAAAAAATTAATCCGAGTTTCTTGAAAAATTTCGAGAAGAACATTAAAAAAATTGAGATTTTATCAAAATTGCATTATTTTACTTGTTGAAACTGTAAAATGATTTTTAAAAATTTATAAAAAAATAAATAAGCAAGGTAGAAATAATTTTATAATTAATTTCAATAAATTAGAGAATTTTGCAAAAAATAAAGTATGGTTTGTTGAAAAATTCTTAGGAGAACAATAAAAAATTGAGATTTTGTAAAAAATTGCACTGTTTTTCTTGTTGAACCAGTAAGATGATTTTTAAAAATTCATAAAAGAATAACCACGTGAGCTAGAATTAATTTTCCGGTTGATTTAAATAAATTAGAGAATTCTGTAAAAAACGAATACGAGTTTGTTGAAAAATTTGAAAGGGGACATTAAAAGAAATGAGATTTTGTAAATATTGCACTATTTTACACGTTGAAGTTGTAAAATAATTTTTAAAAAATTATAAAAAAATAACTAAGCGAGCGAGAATTAATTTTTTGATATATTTGAATAAATTAGAGAATTCTGCAAAAAATGAAGCATACTTTGTTGAAAAATTCCTAGAAGAACATTATAAAATGAGATTTTGTAAAAATTGCACTATTTTACTTGTTGAGGCTGTAAGATAATTTTTAAAAATTCATAAAAGAATAACCACGTGAGCTAGAATTAATTTTCCGGTTGATTTCAATAAACTATAGAATTCTGCAAAAAACAAACCCGACTTTGTCCAAAAAAATTTTTAAGACAACATTAAAAAAGTGAGACTTTGTAAAGAATGCACTATTTTACTTGTTGAAGCTGTAAGATGATTTTCAAAAATTTATTAAAAAATAACTAAGTGAGCTAGAAATAATTTTTTGATAGATCTAATTAAATTAGAGAATTCTGCAAAAAATAAATCTGAGTTAATTGAAAAATTCCAAGAGTAACATTAAAAAAATTAGATTTTGTAAATATTGCCCTATTTTACTTGTTGAAGCTGTGAAATGTGTTTTAAAAATTTATAAAGAAATAACCATGTGAGCTAGAATTAATTTTTCGGCTGATTTGAATAAACTAAAGAATTCTGCAAAAATAAAGCATAGTTTGATGAAAATTTTTTCGGAGAACATTAAAAAAATTGAGATTCTGTAAAAATTGCACTATTTTACTTGTTGAAGCTGTAAGATGATTATTAAAAATTTATACAAAATAACCACGTGAGCTAGAATCTATTTTTCAGTTGATTTGAATAAATTAGAGAATTATCTAAAAAACTAATTCGAGTTTGTTGAAATCTTCCAAGAGAAACATTAAAAGAACTGCGATTTTGTAAATAATGCACTATTTTACTTATTGGTAAGTGGTAAAATGATTTTTAGAAATTTAAAAAAAAATAACTAAGCGAGCTAGAATTAATTTTGCAGCCGATTTGAATAAATTAGAGAATTCTTCGAAAAATAAATCCGAGTTCGTTGAAAACTTCCTAGAAGAACATAAAAAAACCTGAGATTTTGTAAACATTGCACCATTTTACTTATTGATGTGGTAAAATTATTCTTAAAAAAATTATAAAAAAATAACTAAGCGAGCTAGAATTAATTTTGCGGTTGATTTGAGTAAATTTAAAAATTCTGCAAAAAATTAACTCGAGTCTGTTGAAAAATTCTAAGGGGAAGTTTAAAAAAAATGAAACTTTTGAAAAAACTACAATATTTTAGTTTTTAAAGCTGTAAAGTGGTTTTTAAAAATATATAAAAAAATAACTATGTGAGCTAGAATTAATTTTGCAGCTGATTGGAATAAATTATAGAATTCTTCGAAAAATAAATCCGAGTTCGTTGAAAAATTCCGAGAAGAACATAAAAAAACTGAGATTTTATAAACATTGCACTGTTTTACTTATTGAAGTGGTAAAATTATTCTTAAAAAAATTATAAAAAAATAACTAAGCGAGCTAGAATTAATTTTGCGGTTGATTTAAGTAAATTAAAGAATTCTGAAAAAAATTTACTCGAGTCTGTTAAAAAATTCCGAAGGGGAAGTTTAAAAAAAATGAAACTTTTGAAAAAACTACAATGTTTTACTTTTTGAAGCTGTAAAGTAGTTTTTAAAAATTTATAAATAAATAAATAAATAAATAAAAAAATAACTATGTGAGCTAAAATTAATTTTGCAGCTGATTTAAACAAATTATAGAATTCTTCGAAAAATATACCCGAGTTCGTTGAAAGATTCCGAGAAGAACATAAAAAAACTGAGATTTTGTAAACATTGCTCTATTTTACCTATTGAAGTGGTAAAAATATTCTTAAAAAAATTATAAAAAAATAACTAAGTGAGCTAGAATTAATTTTGCGGTTGATTTGAGTAAATTTAAGAATTCTGCAAAAAATTAACCCGAGGCTGTTGAAAAATTCTAAGGGGAAGTTTAAAAAAAATTAAACTTTTGAAAAAACTACAACATGTTACTTTTTGAAGCTGTAAAGTGGTTTTTAAAAAATTATAAAGAAATAACTATGTGAGCTAGAACTAATTTTGCAGCTGATTTCAATAAATTATAGAATTCTTTGAAAAATTAATCCGAGGTCGTTGAAAAATTCCGAGAAGAACATAAAAAAACTGAGATTTTGTAAACATTGCACTATTTTACTCATTGAAGTGGTAAAATTATTCTTAAAAAATTATAAAAAAATAACTATGCGAGCTGGACTTAATTTTGCTGTTTTTTGAGTAAATTTAAGAATTCTGCAAAAATTTAACTCGAGTCTGTTGAAAAATTCCAAGGGGAAGTTTAAAAAAATGAAACTTTTGAAAAAACAACAACATTTTGCTTTTTGAAGCTGGAAAGTGCTTTTTAAAAATTTATAAAAAAAATGACTATGTGAACTAGAATTAATTTTGCAGCTGATTTGAATAAATTATAAAATTCTTCAAAAAATAAACCCGTGATCGTTGAAAAATTCCGAGAAGAACATAAAAAAACTGAGATTTTGTAAACACTGCACTATTTTACCTATTGAAGTGGTAAAAATATTCTTAAAAAAAATTATAGAAAAATAACTAAGCGAGCTTGAAATAATTTTGCGGTTGATTTAAGTAAATTAAAGAATTCTGAAAAAAATTTACTCGAGTCTGTTTAAAAATTCCGAAGGGCAAGTTTAAAAAAAAATGAAACTTTTGAAAAAACTACAATGTTTTACTTTTTGAAGCTGTAAAGTAGTTTTTAAAAATTTATAAAAAAATAACTATGTGAGCTAAAATTTATTTTGCAGCTGATTTAAATAAATTATGGAATTCTTCGAAAAATAAACCCGAGTTCGTTGAAAAATTCCGAGAAGAACATAAAAAAACTGAGATTATGTAAACATTGCTCTATTTTACCTATTGAAGTGGTAAAAATATTCTTAAAAATATTATAAAAAAATAACTAAGTGAAGCTGTAAATAGGTGCTTTTTAAAAATTTATAAAAAAATTACTGTGTGCTAGAATTAATAATTGGCTGATTTGAATAAATTAAAAAATTCTGCAAAAAATATGTTGAAAAATTTCTAGGAGAACATTAGAAAAATGAGATTTTGTAAAAATTGCACTATATTACTTTTTGAAGCTGTAAAGTGATTTTAAAAATTTATAAAAAAATACCCAAGTGAGCTAGAATAAATTTTGCAGTCGATTTGAAAAAATTAGAGAATTCTGTAAAAACTAAATCCGAGTTTGATAAAAAATTCCAAGGATAACATTAGAAAAATTGAGATTTTGAAAAAATTGCATTATTTTACTTTTTGAAGCTGTAAACTGATTTTTAAAAATGTCTAAAAAAATAACCAAGTGAGCTAGAATTAATTTTTCGGTTGATTTAAAAAAGTTGAGAATTCTGCAAAAAATAAACTCAAGTTTGCTAAAAAAATTCCAAGTAGAACATTAAAAAATTGAGATATTGTAAAAATTGAAATATTTAACTTTTTGAAGCTGTAAAGTGATTTTTAAAAATTTATAGAAAAATAACCAAGTAAGCTAGAATTAATTTTGCGGTCGATTTAAATAAATTAGAGAATTCTGCAAAAAATTATTTCGAGTCTGTTGAAAAATTCCTAGGAGAAGTTTAAATAAAATGAAACTTTTGAAAGAACTACAATATTTTACGTTTTAAGCTGTAAACTGGTTTTCCAAAATTTATAAAAAAATAACTATGTGAGCTAGAATTAATTTTGTAGCTGATTTGAATAAATTATAGAATTCTTCCAAAAACAAACCCGAGTTCGTTGAAAAATTCCGAGAAGAACATAAAAAAACTGAGATTTTGTAAACATTGCGCTATTTTACTTATAGAAGTGGTAAAATTATTCTTAAAAAAATTATAAAAAAATAACTAAGCCAGCTAGAAATAATTTTGCGGTTGATTTAAGTAAATTAAAGAATTCTGCAAAAAATTAACTCAAGACTGTTGAAGAATTCCAAGGAGAAGTTTTAAATAAAAATGAAACTTTTGAAAAAACTACAATATTTTACTTTTTAAAAATTTATAAAAAAATAACTATGTGTGCTAGAATTAATTTTTTGGCTGATTTGAATAAATTAAAGAATTCTGCAAAAAATAAAGTATACTTTGTTGAAAAATTTTCAGGAGAGCATTATAAAAATGAGACTTTGTAAAAATTGCACTATATTAGTTTTTGAGACTGTAAAAGTCATTTTTAAAAATTTATAAAAATATAACCAAGTGAGCTAGAATTAATTTTGCAGTCGATTTGAAAAAATTAAGGAATTCTGCAAAAAATAAACCCGAGTTTTTTAAAAAAATTCCAAGGATAACATTAGAAAAATTGAGATTTTGTAAAAATTACACTATTTTACTTTTTGAAGCTGTAAAGTGATTTTTAAAAATGTCTAAAAAAGTAACCAAGTGAGCTAGAATTAATTTTCCGGTTGATTTAAAAAAATTGGAGAATTCTGCAAAAATAAACGCGAGTTTGTTAAAAAAATTTCAAGTAGAACTTAAAAAAAATTGAGATTCTGTAAAAATTGAAATATTTAACTTTTTGAAGCTGTAAAGTGATTTTTAAAAATTTATAAAAAAATAACCAAGTAAGGTAGAGTTAATTTTGCGGTTGATTTAAATAAATTAGAGAATTCTACAAAAAATAAACCCGAGTTTGTTAAATAATTCCAAGAAGAACATTAAAAAAATTGATATTTTGCAATAATTGCAGAATTTTACTTTTTGAAGTTGTAAAGTTATTTTTAAAAATTTTTGAAAAAATCGCAAAATTTGCGAAGGCCCGGGTATACTCCAGAATTGGTCTGATCCCAAAATATCAACCATATTTACCCAATTAATGAACTATAAATGTTTTCAACTTGAATGAATATTTGAGCCCAAATTATCTAAATTAAACAAATGATTAAAGGAAGTTGATTAAACAAGTTATTGTGCAAAAAATATAATAATTTGGAAAGTTTTATCCAATTATTTTTATTAACACCTCACATTTACTGTCATAATAATATATTATTTAATGAAATAATGAAGTAAATAACAATAAAATTATTACGAGGAAACCATCTTAAATTTTATTACACGTATTTATAACACTGTATCATAAAAGCACGTCATATCAACTACCATCAACCTTAATTAATATTAGTGTATAATTTTCAGCAGTATTTTCTAAGAAATCTTACTAAATAAAAAATGAAATTAGAAACTAATGTAATGAAGTGAATAAATAAAAAATAGAAGTAATTTTATGGTGCAAGACCGTGAGTTAAAGCAAACATTAATAAACAAAATCAACATTAATAAACATTATTTTAAACGTAGAGAGGAGGAAGGAAAACAAACTTAATGAAAATTTTCTAGGAAAAAGAAATTTCAAGGGACACTCAAAGGGTAATAACTTTCTCTATTAATTCCTAGTTCAGAGGGTACTAAAAAAGGTGGAAAAAGAGGTAATGAAGCAACAAGTTGGATGAAAAATCTCCAACATCAATACCTAAATGTTACAGTGAGGCAGATGTCCTCGTGGAAATTCGCAGGTGCAGAACACAACATTGAGTATAGTGTTCATCAGGTGTTCACTCCTGACGGACGAGGAGCTTTCCCATCCAAAGGATAACCACGTGTTTTCATCATTACACAGGTATTTACTACAAATTAATAAAATAATTAAAACCAAATAAGTGATTTTTTGTAGTTTTTTTTAAATCAAAAAATTAAATTTTAAAAATAAAAGTGACCATAAATTTTACTCTACATTTTTTATATTACAATAAATTAATTATTTTTTTATTAAAAAAAAACAACTAATTTTAAAAAATATTAAGGTTGAATTTAATCAAATTTAAATATCTTTACGTGTTATCATTTTTTTTAAATAATAAACTTTTGTAATTTCATTTGAATAATTTTTTTTAAATCAAAAAATTAAATTTTAAAAATAAAAGTGACCAAAAATTTTACTCTACATTTTTTATATTACAATAAATTAATGATTTTTTTATTAAAAAAAACAACTAATTTTAAAAAATATTAAGGTTGAATTTAATCAAATTTAAATATCTTAACGTGCTATCATTTTTTTTTAAATAATGAACTTTTGTAATTTCATTTGAATAATTAAGAACTTTAAGTAATTAATCATGAAATTTTCATTTAATTTACTTCTTGTATTAAATTTTCGTTTATAAAAATTTGATATGTTTACTTTATTTTTAATTCATTTCCTTCAATTACGTAATAAATATTAATGCCGTCACTTTCTATAAACGTGTCACGTGTCACATGTTTCTTATAAAATCCTTTAGTAATTAAATAAAGTGTATTTTGTGCGAGTAACAATGTAAAATCCCGGAATAATCACCGGAAGTAATGATTTTTAAGTAATTTAATTACAGCACTTTTAATTATTTCTTGTGTTTTAAGATTTTTTTTTATTAAAACATTAAATTTAATTAAATTGAATTTTTTTAAACAAAAATTTTAGAATATTTAAACAAATTTTAACTAAAATACGGTTTAATAAATTAATTAATTATTCATTCATTCAATAATGAATAGAATAAAATCGAAAACCCACGTTTTTTTTTGTTTTAAATTTGTATAAACCCATGTTTTTTGTAATAATTAATATAATTACTGAAGCGTTAAAATAATATTTAAAAGTGATTTTATTATACATGTTTTAATTTTATTATGAGCAAATATTGCTGTAGGGTGAAAATTTTTAATAAAAAATTAATATGCAATTATTAATAATATTCTTTTATTTTCCAAACTTTAAAGTCAATATTATTTTATAATTTTCTGCTTGAAAATATTTATTAAAATTATAAGCAGAAATAAAATAATGATAAAAAAATATAATGAAAAAGTGGGCAAGTAATGAATTATAATTATATTATACAGGGTGTAACAAAAGTATGGAATATTCGATTTGTTTTTTCTTTTAAAGTTTTTTCTCCTTTGATTTTTTTCATATTTTTAAAAAGTGCGTATTTTTCTGAAAATAATAAAATATAATTTAAAAAAAAACAAAAAATAATTTTCACTGAAACAACAAAATAATACTATGCTTAATTTGTTTATGTTTTTGTTAAATAGGATCATGATATTCAGAAAAATACGCACTTTTTGAAAATTGTAAAAAAATATGGTTCCAAATGCAAAAAAACTAAAACAAATATCAAAATTTTAGACAAAAGTTTTTTTATTTATCCCTATGCAAATTTTGACATTTTTAGTTTTTTCTCATTTGTTTTTCTTTTCTTATTTTTTTTGTTCAATTTTTAAAAAGTGCGTATTTTTCTGAAAATAATAAAACATAATTTAAAAAAAACAAAAAATAAATTTCACTGAAACAACAAAATAATACTATGCTTAATTTGTTTATGTTTTTGTTAAATAGGATCATGATATTCAGAAAAATACGCACTTTTTTAAAATTGTAAAAAAAATTTGGTACCAAATGCAACAAACAAAAATAAATACGAAAATTTTAGATAAAAGTTTTTTTATTTATTCCAATGCAAATTTTGACGTTTTTAGTTTTTCTCATTTGTTTTTTTCCATATCTTTTTTTTTAATTTTTAAAAAGTGCGCATTTTTCTGAAAATAATAAAACATAATTAAAAAAAAAACAAAAAATAATTTTCACTGAGACAACAAAATAATACTATGCAATTTGTTTATGTTTTTGATAAATAGGATCATGATATTCAGAAATATACGCACTTTTTGAAAATTGTAAAAAAATATGGTTCCAAATGCAAAAAAACATAAACAAATATGAAAATTTTAGACAAAAGTTTTTTTATTTATCCCTATGCAAATTTTGAGGTTTTTAGTTTTTTCTAATTTGTATTTCTTTTCATATTTTTTTTTCAATTTTTAAAAAGTGCGTATTTCTCTGAAAATAATCAAACATAATTTTAAAAAAATACAAAAAAATAATTTTCACTGAAACTATATTCAGAAAAGTACGCACTTTTTGAAAATTGTAAAAAAATATGGTTCCAAATGCAAAAAAAACAAAAGAAATATGAAAAATTTAGACGAAAGTTTTTGTACTTATTCCTATGCAACATTTGACGTTTTTAGTTTTTTCTCATTTTTTTTTTAATTTTTAAAAAGTGCGTATTTTTCTGAAAATAATAAAACACAATTTAAAAAAAACAAAATATAATTTTCACTGAAACAACAAAATAATTTGTTTATGTTTTTGTTAAATAGGATCATGATATTCAGAAAAGTACGCACTTTTTGAAAATTGTAAAAAATATAGTTCCAAATGCAAAAAAACAAAAACAAATATGAAAATTTTAGACAAAAGTTTTTTTATTTATTCCAATGCAAATTTTGACGTTTTTAGTTTTTTCTCATTTGTTTTTTTTTCATATTTTTTTCAATTTTTAAAAAGTGCGTTTCTTTGGAATTTTATTATGAGCAAATATTGCTGTAGGGGGAAAATTTTTAATCAAAAATTAATATGCCATTATTAATAATATTCTTTTATTTTCCAAACTTTAAAGTCAATATTATATTATAATTTTCTGCTTGAAAATATTTATAAAAATTATAAGCAGAAATAAAATATTGTTAAAAAAAATATAATGAAAAAGTGCGCAAGTAATAAATTATATTTATATTATACAGGGTGTAACAAAAGTATGGAATATTCGATTTGTTTTTTATTTTAAAGTTTTTTTATTTATTCCTATGCAAATTTTGAAGTTTTTAGTTTTTTCTCCTTTGACTTTTTTCATATTTTTAAAAAGTGCGTATTTTTCTGAAAATAACAAAACATAATTAAAAAAAAAAAATAATTTTCACTGAGACAACAAAATAATACTAAGCTTAATTTGTTTATGTTTTTGTTAAATAGGATCATGATATTCAGAATAACACGCACTTTTTGAAAATTGTAAGAAAATATGGTTCCAAATGCAAAAAAACAAAAACAAATATGAAAATTTTAGACCAAAGTTTTTTTATTTATCCCTATGCAAATTTTGACATTTTTAGTTTTTTCTCATTTGTATTTCTTTTCATATTTTTTTTTCAATTTTTAAAAAGTGCGTATTTCTCTGAAAATAATCAAACATAATTTAAAAAAAAACAAAAAATAATTTTCACTGAGACAACAAAATAATACTATGCTTAATTTGTTTATGTTTTTGTTAAATAGGATCATGATATTCAGAAAAATACGCACTTTTTGAAAATTGTAAAAAATATGGTTGCAAATGCAAAAAAACAAAAATAAATTTGAAAATTTAAGAAAAAAGTTTTTTTATTTATCCCTATGCCAATTTTGACGTTTTTAATTTTTTCTCGTTTGTTTTTTTTCATATCCTTTTTTAATTTTTAAAAAGTGCGTATTTTTCTGAAAATATTCAAACATAATTTAAAAAAAAACAAAAAAATAATTTTCACTGAAATTAAAAAATAATACTATGCTTAATTTGTTTATGTTTTTGTTAAATAGGATCATGATATTCAGAAAAATACGCACTTTTTGAAAATTGTAAAAAAATATGGTTCCAAATGCAAAAAAACAAAAACAAATTTGAAAATTTTAGACAAAAGTTTTTTTTATTTATCCCTATACAAATTTTGACGTTTTTAGTTTTTTCTCATTTGTTTCTTTTTTCATATTTTTTTTTCAATTTTTAGAAAGTGCGTACTTTTCAGAAAATAATAAAACATAATTAAAAAAAAAAGAATAATTTTCACTGAAACAGGAAAATAATACTATGCTTAATTTGTTTATGTTTTTGTAAAATAGGATCATGATATTCGGAAAAATACGCACTTTTTGAAAATTGTAAGAGAAATATGTTTTCAAATGCAAAAAAAAACAAAAACAAATATGAAAATTTTATTCCTTTGTAAATTTTGAGGTTTTTTCTCATTTGTTTTTCTTTTCATATTTTTTTTTCAATTTTTAAAAAGTGCGTATTTTTCTGAAAATAATAAAACATAATTTAAAAAAAACAAGAAATAATTTTCTCTGAAACAACAAAATAATACTATGCTTAATTTGTTTATGTTTTTGTTAAATAGGATCATGATATTCAGAAAAATACGCACTTTTTGAAAATTTTAAAAAAATTTGGTACCAAATGCAACAAACAAAAATAAATACGAAAATTTTAGATAAAAGTTTTTTTATTTATTCCAATGCAAATTTTGACGTTTTCAGTTTTTCTCATTTGTTTTTTTTCCATATCTTTTTTTTCAATTTTTAAAAAGTGCGCATTTTTCTGAAAATAATAAAACATAATTAAAAAAAAAAACAAAAAATAATTTTCACTGAGACAACAAAATAATACTATGCAATTTGTTTATGTTTTTGTTAAATAGGATCATGATATTCAGAAATATACGCACTTTTTGAAAATTGTAAAAAAATATGGTTCCAAATGCAAAAAAACAAATATGAAAATTTTAGACAAAAGTTTTATTATTTATACCTAATAATTTCATTTTGAAGTTTCTCATTTGTTATCAAAATTGGTAACTATAGCAAAAAAAACAATCGACCCAAAGAGTGTTCAAAATTAATAACCCGGCTTAAGTTGGCATCTCCGAAGTGTGGCGAGATTACACGAACTCGCAGTCGGAAGTATAAGCTACAGAATAAACTAGTGTAGATTAAAAATACGGTGCATAAACCACCATTTTACAGAAATGGGTTGATTTGAGAGAAAATGTACTTTCATCCCAATTTTTGTTTTTTAGATAATTTCAATTTTTTCGCCAAAATTAACATACATTTTGGGATTTTCGATACTAACTAATGAAAGCATATAATTTAAATAAAAAACACAAGTTCTTCATGTTCATTTATTGGTATAAAGTCGATTCATTCAAAATTTTTATAAAAATAAAATCCCAGACTTGGTGAATATTAAAATTAAAAAGACTATTAGTCGGGCCATTCTACTCCACAGGCTCTAATAAACGGATTTTGAAGGGGCGCTGTAGAGACGTAGACCAAAACACAAACCACTAAAATCGCCATTATAATCCTGACTTTTTCAAAATTCATAACTACGAAAATCCCAAATGAAATATACAAAATACGGAGTTTCAAGTTTTAAAGTTTAACTAAATTGCAATAATAAAGTCGCTGTTTTATATGCAAAATTAGTTTATCAAAAAAATACATATGCTAATTTTTTAAATAGAGATAAAGAAATTACTGCAACTGCTGATAAAGTTAATTGAAATAAATGCGTTATTTTTGAGTGTCCAATTTTGCACTTGTTTTTATCACCTTCATTCATTTTTAATGCAAAAAAATTTAAAATTGTGGACTCTAATAAATAGAGTGTAGCTTATGTAGAAAAGGTTTGAAATGTTAAAAAGGATAATAAAATATAGGGAGATTTCTTTCAAAAGACAACATTTCATTTCGATCCTATTCAAAATTTCTATGTAATTTTTTCCAAAAATTCCTGCGTTTTCTAAAATTCAGAAAACGCAAGTTGTTTTTCAAACAACTCAATCCACTTAAAAAAATCATATTACTCATGTCGTTTTTTTAAAAATCGGGTTAGTTAGATTAATCAAAGTGCTTTCTAAAATTCAGATTACTCCATTTGCTTTTCAGAAATCCTATTATTCAATCCTGTTAAATTAGGATTTAAAAGGTCTTAAAAGTCGAATTGTTCAATTCTCTTTTAAAGTCAAAGTACTCAGGGTGTTTCTTTAAAATTAATTTTAGTTAAAACGTTTTTCTAATTTTTATAAATAAAATTACTCAAGACTTTAAAAAAAAATGGATTACTTGGGTCGCTTTTCTGAAAAAATATCATTCAAGCTGTTTTATAAAAATTCATATTACCCAAGCCGTTTTTGGAAAACCGTTAGTATTCCAATTTTCGAAAATCCATTTTTTAAAAATCCTATTTCTCAGGTTGTTTTTCTTAAATCGCATTAATTTTTCAGAAATTAGATATTTGAAATTTTTTATTATTAACAACAACAACACTACGTAACAACGAACAACAAACATAACAAAAAAAAATACAATAATAAAATATTAACCAATCAGGCAGATAAAATCCGGTTTAATATAAGCTGTCTCGGATTTAGATTATTATTATTTTTTTTTTCAGAAAACGGATTATTCAATCCAATCCAATATTTTAAGTCAGAGTACTCAGGTTGTTTTTTAAAAATCGGTTTATTTAGACCGTTTTTCCCATATTTAAAAAATAAAAAATTCAGGATGTTTAAAAAAACTACATTACTCGTTTTATCGTTTTATCGATTTATTTAATTTTTTTGGGGACAACATTACTCAAGACCTTGGATTAAAAAAAAATAAATTTTGTACTTAAGTAAGTCGTTTTTTTCCGAAAAAGGATTATTTAAGCCATTTTTTTTAATACAGCTTACCCAGGCTGTTTTTCAGAAATCGGATTACTCGATCCACTTTAAAAAAATCATATTATTATATAGGTCGTTTTATTTTTATATCGGATTCATTTTTTAGAAAAGAGATTAATCAAGTTGTTTTTTTTTTAATTCAGATTATTGCATTTGTATTTCAGAAATCGGATTGTTTCATCCTGTATTATAAATCAGGGGTACCTTCTCAGTTTTTTTTTAAATCGGTTTATTTAGAACGTTTTTCCATTTTTTTGAAATAAAATTACTCAAGATGTTTTTAAAAAGTTAGATTATGCAAGTCGTTTTTTTTCAGAAAAAGATTATTTAAGCTGTTTTTTAAAATTCAGATTACCCAGGTAGTTTTTCAGAAATCTCAGAGTTTCAGAAAATTTACAATTTTAAAATACAAATGATTAAGTAAAAATATTGATATTTGATATTGGACGGAGGATGAAAGTCATTTATAATGTCTAATAATCTTCTTCGAGTTTCAATAATTTAAGTGCAAAACCCATAACAGATATTTTATGAGTTTAGAAATTAAACCAAAATATGCAGCATATCTTACAATAATGTATTCTGAAGATTTTGCTAGTCCTGGATTCTCCTTGCAAATTGAATGTTAGGAAGTTTTTTAAAATGATGTAAGCATCAATCATTGGAAAAGTTTTTATTCTAAAAACTCTAACGGTGTTAAATCAAAAATGTAGCTAATCATGGTTGTGATTTCATTTTACCAAATATACTCGAGCAAATCATGTCCATTTTCTCCAATGAAGCTTCAAAGAGAAGAAAGTGATTTACACGAGGACGTGTTTCACAAAATTCATTCGAATTCACCATTCCTCGAACAAAACTTAAAGTCGTTACAAGCTATTATTGTGATTTTTCAAGCTACTGTCCCTCCAACGGCCGAATGCGGAACTAATAAGATGATACGTCAGAAATCACGTTTACATGATTGCCATATAACCTTCAGTAATCAACGAGGTTTCGTTTTGACATCAATTATTTGAATCGCTAATTGGTTTGGAAAATCTTTGGTACATTCATTTATTTTTATAATTTTTAAAAACGTCAAAATACTTCTGATAAAATTGTATGAATTTAAATAAATGGCTCAATAGAATTTATTATTAGTTATTTGATCAACAAATAAAGCAGTAATTTTTACTGACAATTTTATCGCTGTAATGTGACTATTTCAAGTCACTAACAAAAATAACAAAAAAAGTACCATACATATTTCTTTCATAAAATATGTTTGGTTAATAAAAAGTTTAAAATTATTGCGGTTTTGAAACCTCGTGTATTACATACTTATTTTTTCTATATAATTTTGGATTTTTGTAGTTATTAATTTTGAGCACGTCAGGATTATAATGGCGATTTTAGTGGTTTGTGTTTTGACCTATGCCTCCACAATGGATCTTCAAAGACCATTTTTTGTTAGACCCTGTGGAATAGCTTGCCCTGATGGTGCTCCCGATTTTGTAACCTGCACATGCCCTACTTGGGATTTTATGTAATTTTTATAAAAAAAATCAAATGCACAAGCTGAATTTTATGACAATAAATAAAGCACGTTATTGAAATAATTGTATTTTTTTAATCCAGTTTGTAGTTTAATTAATCTAGTTTTTAAATCAGAAAGAAACTTGAAAATCTGACAAGAAAAAGTTGAGATTTCGCGATTTTTGTTCGTATACTCACGCATTCTCTAGCAGTCCGCATGATTAATCAGTGATTCGCTGATAAGCTCCAGAAAATTGTGATGCACTTTTATCGCCTTTTAATAGGTCATAAATAATTTATAAAATATTGAAATCGGATTACTTCTGATTGGAAGATTTATATGCGCATGGCGTTTTTAATACGTTTTCAATACTGCATATAAACGTGGTAATTTGAATCTAATATTGAAAGTCCTGCAATCGGCGCAAAGAGTGTTCAAAATTTAAAACTGGCTTAAGTTGGCATCGCCGATGTGTGGCGAGATTACACGAACTCGCAATCGGAACTTTAAGCTATAGAGTAAAAGTGCGTAGAGTAGAAAAACCGGGCTGAAGTTAGATTTAATTGCATTCATTTTTACATTCATATTTTTTTAGAAAAAAGGGCTCAATTTTTTTATATTTTGTTACAAATACAGTCCTTAGTAAAACTACATAAAAAGTTTTTTCAAAATCAGACAAGGAGTCAAGAAATTAAAAAAAAATTAAGAAAATATACTCACTTTTTCAGATTTTATTTTTTTTAGCGAAAACAAAAAAAAGTAAGGGCTCAATTTTTTTATATTTTGTTGCAGATACAGTCTTTAGTAAAACTGCATAAAAAGTTTTTTCAAAATCAGACCATGAGTCAAAAATTTAAAAAAGAATGAAAATAATCAGTCACTTTATCAGATATTATTTTTTTTTATCGAAAACAAAAAAATGTAAGGGCTCAATTTTTTTATATTTTGTTACAGATACAGTCCTTAGTAAAACTGCATAAAAAGTTTTTTCAAAATCAGACCATGAGTCAAAAAATTAAAAAAAAAATTAAAAAAAATAGTCACATTTCCAGATTTTATTTTTTTTATCACAAACAAAAAATGTAAGGGCTCAATTTTTTTATATTTTCTTACACATACAATCCTTAGTAAAACTGCATAAGGAAAATGGGCCCTTACATTTTTTTGTTTTTGATAAAAAAAATAAAATCTGAAAAAGTGACTATTTTTTTAATTTTTTTTTTTAATTTTTGGACTTATGGTCTGATTTTGAAAAAACTTTTTATGCAGTTTTACTAAGGACTGTATCTGCAACAAAATATAAAAAAATTGAGCCCTTACATTTTTTGTTTTCGATAAAAAAAATAAAATCTGAAAAAGTGACTGATTATTTTCATTCTTTTTTAAATATTTTGACTCCTGGTCTGATTAAAAAAAAAACTTTTTATGCAGTTTTACTAAGGACTGTATCTGTAACAAAATATAAAAAAATTGAGCCCTCACATTTTGACATCATTTTCGGGGGGAAATATTAATTCAAATCGCCAATTGGTTTAGAAAATCTTTGGTATCTGCATATTTTTTTTTATAATTTTTAATAACGTCAAAATACTTTTGATAAAATTGTATGAATTTAAATAAATGGCTCAATGGAATTTATTTTTATATATTTTATCAACAAATAAAGCAGTAATTTTTACTGATAATTTTATCACTTTAATGTGACTATTTCAAATCACTTACAAAAATAACAAAAAAATTACCATACATATTTCTTTCATAAAATATGTTTGGTTAAATAGAAAGTTTTAAATTGTTGCGGTTTAGTTAAACTTTGAAACCTCGTGCTTTACATACTTATTTTTTCTATATCATTTTGGATTTTTGTAGTCATGAATTTTGAACACGTCAGGATTATAATGGCGAGTATAATGGTTTATGTTTTGACCTATGTTTCCTCAATGGATCTTCGAAAAATTTGCCCTGATGGTACTCCTTGCCCTACTTGGGATTTTATGTAATTTTTATAAAAAATTCAAATGCACAAGCTGAATTTTCTGACAATAAATAAAGCACTTTTTGATATAATTGTATTTTTTTAATCCAGTTTCGAGTTTAATTAATCTAGTTTATAAATCAGAAAGAAACTTGAAAATCTGACAAGAAAAACTTGAGATTTTACGATTTTTCTTACTAAACTCACGCGCTTTCCAGCGGTCCGCATGAATAATCAGTGATTCGCTGACAAGCTCCAGAAAATTGTGATGGACTTTTAAATGTATTTACATGCAATATTGAAATCGGAATACTTCTGATATTGGAAGATTTATATGCCAAACCAATCAGAATCGGTAATACGTTTTCAAAACTGTAACATGTAATTACTTTAAAGCTAATTTTGAAACTTATAGGCAGATTCTGGTCAAAGTTAAAGGGCTTTAATTAGAAACATTTAAGGTAACCATGAAAATCGTCCATTACAACCCATATAACAAATTTAAATTTAAAGGCCTTTGACCAGAATCTGGGTATTAATCTTTAAGTGGAAGTACAAATTAGAAACTAACTTAAGTTGGTATCTCCGATGTGCGACGAGATTACTCGAACTCGGATTCGGAAGTCTAAGCTACAGAGTAAAGGTGAGTAGAGTAAAAATACGGTCGAAAAAAAATATTTTAGAAATTAGTTGATTTGGGTTACGTGTATTTTTATCGCAACTTACAGTATTTTTCAAAAAATTTTCATGATATTCGCCAAAATTAACATACATTTTGTGATTTTTATACAGTTTTATTAGAAAGATAATGAGATCATAACACAGGTTTTTTTTATTTTTATTTACTGGAATAAAGCTGGTACATTCAAAATTTTTATAAAAACAAATCCCAGACTTTGCAGGTGTAGATTAAAATTTCGGAACACCATTAGACAGGCCAGGGTATTCCAGATGACTTTACAGGTGGATTTTGAAGAGGCGTTGTAGAGACATAGACCAACACACAAACCACTAAAATCGCCATTATAATCCTGACCTTTTCCAAATTCATAACTACGAAAATCCCAAAAGCGATAGAAAAAATAATAAAGCAAAGTACCCAGTTTCGAGTTTTAAAGTTTAACTAAATTGCAATAGTAAAATCGTTGTTTTATAAGCAAAATGATTTTATCAAAAAAATACTTATGCTAATTTTTTTTGTTATTTTTCCACAAAACAGTAACATTAAAACGATAATGAAAATACTGGAATTACTGATAAAATTTATTGAAATAAATGCGGTATTTTTGAGTCTTCAATTTTGCGCTTGTTTTTATCTCCTTCATTCATTTTTTTTGGAAAAAGAATTCAAGCTCTGATAAATAGAATAGCTTATGTAGAAACGCTTTGAAACGTCAAAAAGGATCATTTCGTTTCGATCCTATTCAAAATTCCTATGAATCAAAGTTTCAGAAAATGTAGGATTTGAAAATGCAAATGATTAAGTAAGAATATTGATATTTGATATTGGACTAATTTTTTCTTTAAAAATAAACCAAAAACAAAATCAAACGGTTGAATCCCGAGAAGCTGAAGATGAAAGTCATTTATAATGTCTAATAATCTTCTTCGAGTTTCGAAAACCCATAGAGATATTTTGAGTTCAGAAATTAAACCAAAATGTGCAGCATATCTTACAATAAAGTATTCTAAAGATTTTGATAGTTCTGGGTTCTGCTTGTAAATGGAAATTTAGGAAGTTTTTCTAAAATGATCAATCATTGGAAAAGTTTTTATTCTATGAACTCTAATGGTGTTAAATAAAAAATGTAGCTAATCATGGTTGTGATTTCATTTTACCAAATACACTCGAGCAAATCATGTCCATTTTCTCCAATGAAGCTTCAAAGAGAAGAAAGTGATTTACACGAGGACGCGTTTCACAAAATTCATTCGAATTCACCATTCCTCGAATAAAACTTAAAGTCGTTACAAGCTATTATTGTGATTTTTCAAGCTACTGTCCCTCCAGCGGCCGAATGCGGAACTAATGAGATGAGACGTCAGAAATAGGTTAGTTGCCATCACGTTTTCATGATTGCTATACAGGGTGTCCCATTTTAATTAAACCAGCTGAATATCTTGAAAACGAAGAGATTTCCTTAAAAATGTTTCAGACAAAAAGTGTAGCGACTCGAGGGGGACATTTAATAGTGCCATGGGTTTTTACTCAAAATTGTAAAAAATAAATCTTGAAATGTGCCTTTTTAGAACAATTTTAGGTAAAAAAATAGAAAAAGGCGTCTTCTATCGTACTAACACAATAAACGTTCTGCAAAATTATGGCTAAAAATCTAAAAAATGTGATTTTAGAAAATAATTTATATTTCCCAAACCATTACTGCTACATCAATGAAATTTGGTACCTTTACATTGTTGACTATTTTGAGTTAAATGACGTCAAAAAATATTTTTTTGGCCTCCTAGATTCGAAGCCGCGACATTCAACTTTTTTATTTCTTATGGCCTCCATATTGGATTTTAACCTCATCACATAATAAATAATAATACATTTGCAGATTGCTAATTAACATTATTGTGTTCTCTTAAAAAAATGTGTTAAATTTGAAAATTTGTATAAAAAACAAATAAAATCAATGTTTCCATGGTTGCCATAAAAATATCGCCTCAAATGAAACTTTAAATTTGATCAAAAATCTAATAATAAAAAAGGAAATACTTTAATCATTTTATTTGTTTAATATTATAAAGACACCTGTTATTTACATAAAATGCTCTTATTGCAGGTCATTTGTTTATTATTATTATTTTCTTTATTATTAGATCAATTTTGAGGAGATATTTTTATAGTAACCATGGAAACTGTCCATAAAGCATTGCTTTCATTTGTTTTTTATACAAATTCTTAAGTTTAACACATTTTCTAAAGGAATATATTAAAGTTATTAGCAATCTGAAAATGTATTATTATTTATTATTTGATGATGTAAAAATCCAACATGGCGGCCATAAAAATTAAAAAAGTTGAATATCGAGGCCAAAAAAAAATTTTTTTAGTCATTTAACTCAGAGTAGTCAAAAATTTAAAGGTACCAAACTTCATTGATGTAGCAGTAATGGTTTAGCAAATATAAATTATTTTCGAAAATCACATTTTTTGTTTTTTTTGGCCATAATTTTACAACGAGTTTAAGTATAATAAATTTTCTTTCACATTTTTAATGGCCATAAAAATGAGCAACTTTTCTCTAATTTAACCGACCTCGTATCTCGTCCACTTGAAAAGATACCAATGGTGAGCATCGAAATAATCAACCCCTGTATACTCGAACAAATCATGTGGATTTTCTCCAATGTAGCTTATAAAAGAGAAGAATGTGATTTACACGAACAAACCAGCCAAATTTTGGTAAAAGGAACACAAAACCAAAATTAGGTAATTTTAAATTTGACGTGTTTGACCGAATTCACCATTCTTCGAACAAAACTTAAATTCGTTACAAGCTATTATTGTGATTTTTCAAGCTACTCTCCCTCCAGCGGCTGAATGCGGAACTAATGAGATGACGTCAGAAGTAGGTTAGTTGCCACCACGTTCTCATGATTGCCATATAACCTTCCGTAATCAATGAGGTTTGGAGTAAAAATACGGTCGAAAAAAAATATTTTAGAAATTAGTTGATTTGTGAGTACGTGTATTTTTAACGCAGCTTATTGTATTTTTCAAAAAATTTAATTTTTTCATGATATTCGCCAAAATTAACATACATTTTGGGAATTTTGTTTTACAAGAAAACTAATGAGATCATAACACAGGTTTTTTATTTTTATTTATTGGCATAAAGCTGGTACATTCAAAATTTTTATAAAAATCAAATCCCAGACTTTGCAGGTATAGATTAAAATATTCAAACACCATTAAATAGGTCAGGGTATTTCAGACTTTACAGGTGCAGCATAAAAGCCATTCTACTACCTCAAGGCCTCTAATACCAGGATTTTGAAGAGGCGTTGTAGAGACACAGACCAACACACAAACCACTAAAATCGCCATTATAATCCTTACTTTTTCAAAATTCATAACTACGAAAATCTCAAATGAAATATACAAAATAATAATGCAAAGTACCGGGTTTCGAGTTTTAAAGTTTAACTAAATTGCAATAATAAAATCGTTGTTTTATAAGCAAAAATAATTTATCAAAAACCCCAATTTTTTTTGTTATTTTTCTTTGTGTTTACCAGAGACTTTAAAATGATAAAAAATAACTTATAATTTATTTAAATTGTTACAATTTTATCAAAGGTATTTTTAGGTTAAATTACAAATTAAAAAAAAATAGGTCGTGGTAGATAAAACCTAAAAGTTACAATATTTTTAATTTTTTATTGGGATAAAATAGCATCACAATATTCAGAAAACTACTCATTGTTTGAAAATTAAAAAAATATGGAAAATAAACAAATGAATAAAAAACCAAAAATAATATGCTCTTTTTGATTTATTCCGATCCATATTTTGATTTTGCTTTTTTCTCATTTGTTTTTCTTTCCATTTTTTTTTCAATTTTCAAAATGTGCGTTTTTTTTTAAATATTTAAAAAATAATTCATTTATATTTTGGGGTTAAAGCGTTTTTTTATTGTTGGTTTTTTCTTGTTCTACCTTCTAACTCTTAAGTTTTATTTACCACGAATGGAACACCCTGTATAAGTATAGAACATCTTTGGGAACTGCATTTTTTTAAATTTTTAATTCAACATCAAAATACTTTTAATTAAATTTTAACAATACACCTGCATAGTCTGAGATTTTATTTTTATAAAAATTTTGAATGACCGGGCTGAAGTTATACATTTAAATATTAGTATTACATTCATATTTTTTTTAGAAAAAATTGTAAGGGCTCAATTTTTTTATATTTTGTTACAAATGCAGTCCTTAGTAAAACTACATAAAAAGTTTTTTCAAAATCATACAAGGAGTCGAGAATAAAAAAAAATTTAAGAAAATAGTCACTTTTTCAGATTTTATTTTTTTTATCGAAAACAAAAAAATGTGGGGGCTCGATTTTTTTATATTTTGTTACAGATACAGTCCTTAGTAAAACTGCATAAAAAGTTTTTTTATAATCAGACCAGGAGTCAAAATATTTTAAAAAGAATGAAAATAATCAGTCACTTTTTCAGATTTTATTTTTTTTATCGAAAACAAAAAAATGTAAGGGCTCAATTTTTTTTATATTTTGTTGCAGATACAGCCCTTAGTAAAACTGCATAAAAAGTTTTTTCAAAATCAGACCATGAGTCCAAAAATTAAAAAAAAAAATTAAAGAAATAGTCACTTTTTCAGATTTTATTTTTTTTATCAAAAACAAAAAAATGTAAGGGCCCATTTTCCTTATGCAGTTTTACTAAGGACTGTATGTGTAAGAAAATATAAAAAAATTGAGCCCTTACATTTTTTTTTGCGATAAAAAAAATAAAATCTGGAAATATGACTATTTTTTTAATTTTTTGACACATCGGCGATGCCAACTTAAGCCAGTTTTAAATTTTGAACACTCTTTGCGCCGATTGCAGGACTTTAAATATTAGATTCAAATTACCACGTTTACATGCAGTTTTGAAAACGTATTAAAAACGCTATGCTCATATAAATCTTCCAATCAGAAGTAATCCGCTTTCAATACTTCATAAATTATTTATGACCAATTAAAAGGCGATAAAAGTGCATCACAATTTTCTGGAGCTTATCAGCGAATCACTGATTAATCATGCGGACCGCTAGAGAATGCGTGAGTATACGAACAAAAATCGCGAAATCTCAAGTTTTTCTTGTCAGATTTTCTAGTTTCTTTCTGATTTAAAACTAAATTAATTAAACTACATACTGGATTAAAAAAATACAATTATTTCAATAACATGCTTTATTTATTGTCATAAAATTCAGCTTGTGCATTTGATTTTTTTTATAAAAATTACATAAAATCCCAAGTAGGGCATGTGCAGGTTACAAAATCGGGAGCACCATCAGGGCAAGCTATTCCACAGGGTCTAACAAAAAATGGTCTTTGAAGATCCATTGTGGAGGCATAGGTCAAAACACAAACCACTAAAATCGCCATTATAATCCTGAGGTGCTCAAAATTCATAACTACAAAAATCCAAAATGATATAGAAAAAATAAGTAAGTAATGCACGAGGTTTCAAAACCGCAATAATTTTAAACTTTTTTTTAACCAAACATATTTTATGAAAGAAATATGTATGGTAATTTTTTTGTTATTTTTGTTAGTGACTTGAAATAGTCACATTAGAGCGATAAAATTATCAGTAAAAATTACTGCTTTATTTGTTGGTAAAATATCTAATAATAAATTCTATTGAGCCATTTATTTAAATTCATAAAATTTTATCAGAAGTATTTTGACGTTTTTAAAAATTATAAAAATAAATGCACGTACCAAAGATTTTCTAAACCAATTAGCGATTCAAATTAATTGATGTCACAGCGAAACTGAAGGTTATATGGCAATCATGAAAACGTGATGGCAACTAACCAACCTACTTCTGACGTCTCAACTCAATAGTTCCGCATTCGGCCGGTGGAGGGAGTGTAGCCTGAAAAATTGCAATAAAAGCTTGTAACGAATTGAAGTTTTGTTCGAAGAATGGTGAATTCAAATGAATTTGGTCATACACATCAAAATACTTAATCATGGTTTATTGTGTTCCTTTTACCAAAATTTGGTTGGTTTGCTCTCGTGTAAATCACTTTCTTATCTTTTGAGCTTCATTGAAGAAAATTGATGATTTAATGTAATTTTTATAATAATTTTAAAAGTAAAATTATAAATCAAATTAATAATAACAAAAATTTGTTAAATATTTAATAACTTTGTATAAATCTGATAAATGAAATCGTATTGTTTTAATTGGCTCCTTGACAAGTCCTCGTAATTGTAGCAGTTATAACTACGATAATTCAATTCCAAACTTGGGTTGTTAATAAGAATGTCTCGAGTTTCTATTTATTTGAGTTTGAAGAGAGGTTTCCTGGAATAATTGAGTGTCGCCCAACGCTTTATCGAGATCATTTATTATTAACCTATTTTATCATTCCATTAAATAAATCTAAATCATTTAATAAGTCCAGACCTTATTTTAACGTGCAGCTGGACACAAAGTGTGCAGTGGGAATTTTAAACTGTGCAATGGGAACTTAGATTTGTGCAGATAATCTGCGATTCCACTATTGGCAATTTTAACTACGTATAGAGGGCGCTATAAATGGAGGTTATTCGGTATTTTTTTAAATGTTTTGAAAGCTTTCAAAAAATCTGAAAAAAATTGAGAAATTATATTTTAAACGTATTAGTCTTCACACCAAATTTCAAATCTTTATTACAAACCGTTTTCAAATAGATGACAAAAAACCTAGTTTTAGTCACAATATTTAAAGGGCTGTAGCTCTCTTAGGAAGCGAAATCGGACACATGTTTATAGGAAGTTTTTTTCTTAAAATTAGTTGTAGAATCGCCTCCTAAATTTTGGCCGCTTAATTTCGGGACACCCTGTATAATTAAACTCTTTTAGCAAATTGTCGTATGAAACATTAAAACTATAGACCTTACGTTTAAAAAATATAGAAATCTACGTTGAATTTTTTCAAGTGTTTCAACATATTTTGCATAATGAGGGGACCATACAATAGAACAATACGTTAGCTTGCTTAAAACATATGAATCAAAAAGCTTCTTTATAGTACATATCTGTAAATTCCTTGGAATTACGAATTATAAATCCCAACATTTTGTAACACTCCTTAGATACTATGCCGATATGGTTATTGAAAGTTAAACCTTCATCAAAAACAACTCCCAAATCTTCAAATTAATTAACCCTAAGAAGTACAGTGTTATTCATTGAATAATTAAAAATATGATTGTCACGTTTCCTTGAAAAGGTAAGCACAAAGCACTTTTGAGTATCAAATTGCAGACTGTTCATATTACACCAAACTTCAAGTCTTTGCAGATAATCTTGTAGTATTAGGCAGATGATTTATAATTCGATATAACTTGAAGTCATCTGCGTATAAAAGAAAATCAAAGTCTACAATATTACAAACATTATCAAAAAATATGAGAAATAACAGCGGTCCTAGGTTGGAGCCCTGAGGAACACCACTAGAAGGAGAATAATATTTGGAACGATAACCTTTATATTCAACACATTGTTGGCGATCACTAAGATACGAGCACAAGACACTTAATAACACATTTTGATTAATCACAAGATGCTGCAGACGTTTTATTTATATTAGGTGGCTTATCCGGTCAAAGGCTTTGGAAATGTCCATGTAGATGACATCCATTTATCGCCCATCATCCTCCGTTATGTTGAACAAGTTTGTTGATGTTGACCTTTTACGAATGAAACCATGTTGAAAACTGGATATGTTATTGGAAACTTTGGAGTATAAATAATCACTTAATATAGATTCAAACACATTTGAAAAATTGTTTAGTATAGCAATAGGTCTGTAGTTATTTATGTTGCCCTTTTCTCCTGATTTGTGAATTGGGCAAATACTGACTTACTTCCATTTATCTGGAAAAATTTCCGTTTAGCCCAGTCAAATTAGCGTTTCACCTCGGAATGAGAGATAATAAGCTGGAAACTCGTATACAACTTGTAATACCCCAAAATGAAGGTGTATACGAGTTTCCAGCTTATTATCTCTCATTCCAAGGTTAATCCCATTTTTTTGCTTAATTGACTGGGCTAGTTTGACAGATAAGATTACCAGTCGATGTCATTAGATGGAGGGTATGCACTAGAAAAATATTCATAAAAGATTTCAACAATATCTTCAGGTTTATCCAGAACTTGTTGGTCAAAATTCATTGTGCCTGGGATTCTGGAGCTTCTGTTCTTTGAAGAAACGTATACCCAAAATGTACTAGGGTCCCTATTTAAATCATCTTCACATTTATGGGTGTATTTAAGATGATATTCCAGCAGGTTGAAATCTCCAACTATTAAGACATTTTCATCGAAATTAATCTTGGTCTCCAATGTTTCAAAGACTTTTTCGTAGTCGTCCACACGAGTGCCAAAAGACAAACAAGAGTAATAGTATGTAAAATTTTTATTGCTACTAACTCAATATTTTCCAATGGTGATTTGACACCAACACACACTTCACAATTAATTTTATCAGGTACGGCTATTAACACTCCACCACCCCTATTCGCAATCCTATCTGCTCTAAGGACATTGTAACATAGAGGAAATAACTCACTTGACGAAATATTATCTTTAAGCCAGGTTTCAGATAACAAGACAATTAAAGAATGATTATAATTGATCATTCTGTTCTACTTGAATTTTTCGAATTAAATTTGATGTCTTTTAATTCAAATTCGTGTTGATATATTGATTTTCTTTGAAGTAATAACCAAAAAATAAATAAAAATTTTTGAAAACACATAAATCATAAAATTAGCAATAAGCTAAAAAAATTATGTAGTTTAATAATATTCCTATTTATTATCATAAAATAGAGATTTTTAATAATAGGTTTGTTCTGGCAGTGCGAAAAACAGTATACTGGCGATTAAGGTCATGCGCAATAAACAAAACGCGTTCCATCAGAGTGTTGAAAAATCCAAAATTAATGGTGCTACTGCAAAATAATCCACATGTCTAAAAATAACACGATTTAATTTTAAGAATTTTATCACACAAACACAGCAATTTTCAATGATATTTTTAACATTTTAATGTGTTTTTTTCTAATAGTCACACAAAAAAAAGAACATTGCATGCATGTTCTTGCATAAATTATTTTTATTACAAAGTAATGTTTTAAATTATTCCGGTTTAGTTAAACTTTGGAATCTCGAGCTTTGCTTTTTAATACTTGTGATTTTCGTAATAATTATGAATTTCTTCAAGATTTTACAGATGCTTTTTGTGGTTTGTGTCGTGGCTCCTGCTTCCACAATTTTTTATTTTCCGAAAATCGATTATGATGAATGTGGATTGGTTTGCGAAGATGGTTATGTCGTTTCTAAATCCTGCAAATGTGAACCCATATTAGAACGTAATTTTGTGGCTAATGCTAGTTACAATTTCAAATGTATGACAATATTAATAAATTTTTTTTTCAAAAAATTGATGTGAGATTGTTGCTTAATTTTGGTAGAACTACTTAACCGATCAAAATCCTTAAAATTTGCAGTTTTCTCTATTAAAAAATGAGACAACGGTTCTGATCACTTGAAAAATGCGTTTTCCACGGCCAGATTTTTAATCTAAATTTCAAAAAATGGGATTTTTAGAAAAATATCATTTATTTTTAGGAAACATGACTTAAAATACTTATATTTGAGAAACTTATCTTGGGTAAAGTTTTTAACTTAGTATGAAAATAGATTTTAAAAAATTTGGTCGCGATAGAAAAAAACCGAAAAAAGTCATTCAGGGCGAATAACTTTTTTCAGGGGGGTTCTAGAAAAAAATGTTTCAACCATGTTCTAATTTTTTTTTGAAATACATATACCTACCAAATTTCAACTTTCTACGATAAAATCTTAAAGCATCATTTGATGTTGCTTTAGTTTAACGATAAATTCCGGAAAAAAATTAAACCATAAAATCATGGAAATTTTTTTGGAATTGTTTCAAAAATAAACTCTCAAACGATATATGTATGATTTTTTAAGTTTTTCCTGACAAAGTTCTTTTCCAACTCCATTATTTTTTTACCAGCACTCAAAAAACATTCTGGAAATCAAGGTAGCTTTTTTTATTGTTTTGACGCTAAGCTTCAAATATTTTGGATTATTTTTGGATAAAAACTAATCAACCGATTTCTATCAGATACAACTTAAAATACTTACCGCTTTTTTTGAACTTTATTTTTGGTAACTTTCTATCATGAATAACTTTTTTTAGAAATTTAATAAATTCGAAACAACAGATAGAAGTTTTCAAAAATTCTCAAATTAAAGACTGATTATAATTGATCATTCAGTTCTACTTAAATTTTTTCGAATTAAATTTGATGTCTCTTAATTCGAATTCGTGTTGATATTTTGATTTTCTTTGAAGTAATGACCAAAAAATAAATAAAAATTTTTGAAAATAATTTAGGGTATTTTACAAAATATTGAATTTGTTTTTATTTATTCCCATTTATTATCATAAAATAAACTTTTCATGCAATGTCTTCAGACACGGTCTCCAGCTGTTTACATGTGCAGGTTCTCCAATCAACAATTCCATCTCTGCAAGCGACTCCACAGAGTGGGTATTTACCAAACTTATCAAAAATTGGTGATGTGGTTTTACACGTGCAGGTTTTATAATCGACATAACCATTTTTGCAAACTAATGCACAGTTTTTAAAGGAATCAAGAAGAGACACTGAAGTTGAGGCTAAATCTAAAACCACTAAAATCAAAATAATTTTCGTAAGGTGTGTCATTTTGAAAACAACAATGCGCCCAACAAATATGTTAATTATTGTTTGTTTTAAATACACCTCCACTTTTTATACAAAAAATATTATCTTAAAAATATGTAAATTTTATTGTGACTGTTAGTCTTAGCATATTAAAGTGATTAGTAAAAATACCCGCGTTAGTTCATTAATGCCGGTTTTATCACCACATTGTTGATAAAATTTTGATCTTTTTGGGACTTCAAATTAAAAAAATTCTGATTTGATAATTTTCTCTACAGTTTACAGCCGAATTTCAACTCTAAATTTGAAAAGTTTGCGGTTTTTACTAAAATTCTTCTATTTAGGATACTTGGTGCGAAAATAGATTTAAACGAAATTCTGGAAATCATGAGATTTTTTTTTGAATTTTTGTAAAAATGAACTCTCCAACGAAATTGACTTCCAAGTTCTTTTCCAGTTGAAGTTAAAGCATTACTTTAATTTTTGGATTTGATATTTAATAATCAAGTGGTGTTTTGTTAATAAAAATATGAATGATGTAGTTGTTATGTATAATATTTTTAAATGAGTTGAAATACAGAATTCCAACAAGTAACACTTATTTTCATAAAAGTTAACAGGTTATGGGAACAGACTCCAAATAAGTTGAAAGGATTTAATAATTTTTGAATATATATAAATAATAAAATATATATAATTTTAATTGAGTGCTGAGTTTCAATAGAAAACATGGCAGAAGGTTTTAAATTTCAGAACATTCCTCAAATAATATTGCTTGAAGGTAAAGCAAATTGGGAGAACTGGAAAGCAAAAATTAGAATGGCCTTAAAAATTATACCAAATGCAATAGAAATTGTTGATGGAAATTTAATTGCCCCAAGTGAACCTGGTGAAAAAGCAGATGAAGCAACAAAAACTGCTTATCTAAATAAATTGGCATTATTTAATTCGATTGACAATAATGCTCTGCTTGTCATGTCAAATAACATGAAAGATGAAATGTTTCAAAAAGTGCGAAGATTTGATACAGCTCGAAGTATGTGGCTGGGATTATGTCAATTGTTTGATACGTTTTCTGAAGATATTATTTTTGACTTGTATAGTAAATTTTTTGAAGCTAAATGGCTACCTGAAGATAATGCAGTAAATTTTATTGCCAAATTAACAGATAGATGGGATCAGTTACAACAGGAAGTAATGAGACATCCTAAAAATAAAAGTGAGAATTTGCTTTTAATATGCAAAATTCTCAAGTCATTGCCAGAGAAATATCAACCATTTGCAGCTAGTTGGAGATTAATTAAAGAAGAGTATAGAAATATTGAGAATTTAACTCAACAGTTATGTACATTTGAGAGTAACATAGCTGAAGATACTGTTGAAGTTTTATATTCAAAAATAAGTAACTTTAAATCAAATGCAAGAAAATTTATTAAGAAAAAACAAATTAAATGTTTTTATTGTGAAAAGAATGGACATGTAATTAGTGAGTGTCGGTTTTGGATTGCAGATGGTCGTCCACAAAAACCAGCTAAGGCGAAATTTGTAAATAAAGCAACCAATGAAAGAAAAGAATTTGGATCTTCTCTTGTAGCTGTTAGCGCAGTAGCAATTAATGGAGATTCGGAAAATATTGATGATAACTGGTATGTAGACAATGGTGCTACCAATCATATTACAAATGTACCTGACTGGTTTAAATCATTTCAATATTTTGAAAATAGTCGTGGAATTATTACAGCTGATGGAAATATGATAAAAGCTATTGGTTGTGGTTCAATTGATATACAGTCCTTAGTTGATGGAAAATGGAAAAATCATACTTTGGCAGATGTCTGGCTTGTTCCAGAAATATCTAAAAATTTATTTTCTGCCTTAGCTACTCAAGATAAAAGACCTTCTTCTAAGTTTGAATCATATTCTACTAGTTGTATATTAACAGATAATGAAGAGGTACTTATTCAAGGTGTTCGTCAGCAAAGTGGTGGACTATACAAATTGAAAATAAAACCAATAAAATCAGTGCAAGATGTTAATTTAGTCATTAAACAAGATAATAAATTACTTCAAATTTATCATGAACGCATGGGACATCAGAATAAACGTCATGTTAGAGAAGTTTTGAAAAGAGATTTGAATATTGATGTACCATTAGACAGTGAACTATGTGAAGGTTGTATAAATGGAAAAATTCATAGAAGAAAATTTGGTAAACGTTCAAGAGCAAATAAGTGTGGTGAATTGATTCATTCAGATGTTTGTGGTCCATTTGTATTGTCAAATAGTGCACTTCGATATTTTGTGTTATTTAAAGATGACTATTCTCGATTCCGTGAAATCTATTTTATGAAGTACAAATCTGAAGTTGCAGATAAATTAAAAGAGTTTTTAATTAAAACTAAAGTTACTGGACATACAATAAAGGCCTTATTGAGTGATAATGGAGGTGAGTTTGATAATGATAATGTTCGAAAAATTTTAAAACAACATGGTATTGAATGTCGCTATACCATGCCATATACACCTCAACAAAATGGTTGTTCAGAACGAGATAATCGTACAATTGTTGAAGCAGCTAGAGCAATGATGTATGCAAATAAAAATGTGACATTTTTAAAAGGACTCTGGGCAGAAATGATTAATTCAGCGGCATACATTTTAAATAGAAGTGGAGTTTCTTCAATAAGTGATAAATCTCCTTATGAATTATGGAAAGGTCAAAAACCAAGTATTAAACATTTGAAATTTATTGGTTCAAAATGTTGGGTTCATGTACCAAAAATTAAACGAAAGAAGTTTGATATAAAAACACAAGAAGGAATTTTAGTTGGATATGATGGTGATGAGGGTTATAGAATATTGTATAATCAGAAATTGATACGTTCCAGAGATGTAGTTTTTCAGGAATTAACTCTAAAACCAATTGAAGATATCATCAATCCATATGAAAATACCTTAAGTGAATTTGAAGTTAGGATAGATCAACAAAATGAAGAAGAAATTCAAGAAAATAATTTGCAAGCAATTGAAGAGAATATTAATGTAGAAGAACAAGAAAACCAAAAAGAACAAGAAGTTTTAGAAAATATTAATTTAGAGAAAGAAAATGTACAAAAAGTTGAAGAAAATATATGTTTACGTGATAGAAGTTCTCTTTGTAAACCAAAATATTTTGAAGATTATGTTTTTATTTCCGAGCATAATGAAAAAATTCCACAAACATATCAGGAAGCAATTAATAGTGTTGAAGCTGAAGAATGGCAAAAAGCAATGGATTCGGAAATTAAATCTCTTATGGAAAACAATACATGGTATTTATGTGAATTGCCCAAAAATAGAAAGGCTATACCTTCCAAGTGGATATATACTAAAAAATGTAATGCTGATGGTTCTTTGGAACGTTATAAAGCAAGATTGGTGATAAAAGGATTTACTCAACAAAAAGGATTTGATTATCATGAAACGTTTAGTCCTGTTACAAAAACTACAACAATTCGTACTCTTTTAATTATTGCAGCAAGTGATAATATGTATTTGGAATAATTTGATGTTTCAACAGCTTTCTTAAATGGAAAGCTAAAAGAAGAAATTTATATGCTTCAACCAGATGGCTATAATGATGGATTTAATAATGTTTGTAAATTAAATAATAGTTTATATGGTTTGAAACAAGCTCCTAGATGTTGGAATGAAAGAATTAATAAATTTCTTAGGGATAAAGGATTTGAAGTTAGTGCAGCTGATAATTGTCTATTTATTAGAAAAAGAGGGCGAAATTAGATTATGTTGGCACTTTATGTGGATGATGGATTAATTGCTGCTACTAGTAAACAAGAAATAGAACTATTTCTAAAAGAATTGAAACGAGAGTTTAAAATTAAATCTAAAACAGCTGATTACTTCCTAGGTTTTGAAATAACTCAGAGCAAGGAAGGCATTGAAGTAAATCAAAAGGCGTACATAAGAAGAATTTTAGAGAAATTTAATATGGGAAAATGTAAGGCAGTTGGTTCACCAATATTAAAGGACAATAGTAATGAATCAAGGAAGGCTACTGACAAAAATGACAATAAAATCAAATTTCCATATCGTGAAGCAGTAGGCTCTCTTATGTATTTAATGACAGGAACGAGACCTGACATTGCCTATGCTGTAGGTGTAATATCAAGAACTTTGGAAAATCCTACTGAGGAAGATGTTGTTAAAGTAAAACGGATTTTTCACTATTTACAAGGAACAATAAATTATTGTTTATTTTATTCAAGAAATGTTAAGAATTTTCAATTTGAAGCTTACAGTGATTCGGATTTGGGCGGCTGTCATGTTACAGGAAGGTCAACAACTGGTGTTGTTTGTCTTATCGCAGGTGGAGCAGTATCTTGGATAAGTCAAAGACAAACGTCAGTTTCTATTTCAACCAATGAAGCAGAAATTGTTGCCTCAAGTGAAGCAGCACGTGAAATGGTATGGCTAAAAAAATTACTCCAAGAAATATATGACTATGAAAATACTCCAAGTCTGTATGTAGATAATAATGCAGCTATAAAATTGGCTGAAAATCCAGTTTGGCACAAACGTACGAAACACATAAGCATTCGACATTTTTTTTTGTTAGAGAAAAGGTACAAGATGGAAGTATCGATATCAGAAGAATTGATTCAGAGAATCAACTTGCTGATTGTTTAACAAAACCTCTTCACAGTCCACGTTTAAAAAAGTTATGTAATGGAATGGGTTTGATTGAAAGAGTTTAATGTTTTATAAATTACAAAAATTAAATAATGAAGGAAGGTGTTGAAGTTAAAGCATTACTTTAATTTTTGGATTTGATATTTAATAATCAAGTGGTATTTTGTTAATAAAAAAATGAATGATGTAGTTGTTATGTATAATATTTTTGAATGAGTTGAAATACAGAATTCCAACAAGTAACACTTATTTTAATAAAAGTTAACAAAAATCAACATTTTGGAAATCACGTTTTTTTATTAATTTGACGTTAAGCTTAAAAAATTTTGGATTTTTTTTGAAAACCCAATTGTCCGATTTCTATCAAACACAACTTAAAGTTCTTCTTTTCTGAACCTTTATTTTTGGTAAAATTTTCAACTTGCTGCCGTTAATTCCATCCCAAAAAGTGCTACAATTTTTGAAATCGCACCAGTTTAAAAATATTTTACCCTCTTTAGCTCGCTTTTATTATAACTGTTATGGTCAAAGGCCGAAACACGGTCAATCCCAGATTTGTCTAGTCAATCCTTGGGAAAAACCTGAAGTACACAAAAATTTTGGCCTTTGACTAAGTGGTTTTCAATCGATTCTAGTAAAGAGTGGTTAAAGGTAGAAACTAAAAAATGCAGTTCGGACTTAACCAAGTCAATCCTAGGTACGGCTAAATAGAAGTAGTCAAAGTTGAAATCTAAGTTTCCAGCCGTAGCTAGGATTTACTAGGCATAGTCAATCCTAAAATCGACTGAAGCCTACTTAGTCAAAAACCTAAACTTCTGTTTACTTCGGGTTTTGTCCAAGGCAATTGGTCAATCCTCAGGATTGACTAGACAAACCTAGGATAGACCGTGCTTCGGCCTTTGATCATAAACATATCGACAAACCCCACATGCTAATTAGTGTACAGGTTCAGGTTTTACTATAGAAATAACCACATATACAACCATTTCTGCAAATTAATTCATAAAAATACCACGATTTATTTTTAGGAATGTTATGAAACAAATGCAGTAATTTTCACTGATAATTTTTTATCATTTTAATGTGTCGATTCTGTGATAGTCACACAAAAATAACAAAAGAATTAGCATACGTAATTCTTGCATTAATTATTTTTGCTTAAATGATAACCTTTTCAATTATTACAATTTAGTTAAACTTTTAAACCTGGAACTTCACATTGTCACATTGGCTTTTTCTATTTTATTTGTGATCTTCGTAATTATGAATTTCTTCAGGATTATAATGGTGAATTTAGTGGTGGGTGTCGTGGTTTATGCCTCCACCATGCCTCTTTTTGTTGGTATACCGGAAGATGATGCCATTAAATACTGTGGATTAGTTTGCAGACCTGGTTATGCCCTTACTGAAGACTGCCATTGTAAACCAATAGAGCGTGTTATGATTATGAATCTTGCAGACTGTGCAATTGCTTGCAGAAATGGTATTCTCGATAAAGAAACCTGCACGTGTAAACCTAAACTTCATTTTTGTGATTTAGCTTGCCCTGATAGTGCTCTGCTCGATATCGAAACCTGTAGTTGTACACCCCGGGATTGGAAGTAATTCTTTTTAAATATTCAAGCTTAATTATATTTCTCACATTTTTAATAATTGCATAAAAATCTGAAAATAAAATCATATTGTTTTAATTGGTTCCTTGAAAACTCTTCGTAACAGTAGAATGTCAAAAAAAATTATATGAAATTTTTTGTTAATCAAAAATTAATAAAAAATGCTCTCTACAAGACCGAAATTCTACTCTAAATTTTTAAAATTAAATTTGAAAGGTTATAACAAAATTATAAGTTTAAGAAAGTTGAAAAAAGTATTTTTTTTTAATTCTTCAAAAAGTTAAAAAAAGTTTTTTTAAGTTAAAAGAGGTTAAAATTTAAAAAAATAATTAATAAGTTAAAAAAATAATTCTATCTAGCCAAATTTTTTTAAAAATTGTGACGTTATAAAATTTTATTTAATAGCGTCACAAAATTTTAAAAAATTTGACTCGAGAGATTTAATTTTTTAACTTTTCAATTTTTTTAAAATTTTTAACCTCTTTTAACTTAACAAAAAAATTTACATTTTTTAACTTTTTGAAGAATTTTTTTTTAAAAATATTTTTTTTACTTTTTTCAACTTTTTTAAAATATTGAAAGATTCTTAAAAATAACTAGACTATTGTGACTATTCGGTACCTATTTTTATGTAAAAAAATTTTTTGTAGTACACTTCTGATGATGGCCCAGGTCGAAACCGGTAAAGTGAGAAAATAAAATAAAATTAGGTTAATTTAAGGATATGTACGTTTTATTCAACCACCAAAGTAATCATCTCCTTATAATGGATCACTCCAACCTTTTACAATATCTATTTTTTATTATCTTTCGTTTACGGGGTTAATCTTGAAAAAAATTCAAAAAAAAATTATTTTTTAATTTCTCCAAGGTTTGATGGGAATCGGTTTTTATTTTTTTTTTTCTTAAAACTATAAAAGTTAGCGATTTCAAACTTTTATGAAGGCAATTACCGTGGATAAACGCAATTTAAAAATTATTTAGTTTAAATCGGTTTTTTAGTTTTTTTGGAAAAAAATCGCAAAGTTTTGGGAAAATTTTGGTACAAATACGGCCCTGGACGACGCAAACTTCAACAAAAAATTATAATTTTAATGGCCTATGGTGGGGAAGGTAATGGGGAGTATTTTAAGCTATTAAAAGTCCTTTTGGATTGAATAGTTTTAAAGATATTAATTATTTTGTGAAAAACGGAGATTTTGCTTATTTTTGCTACATTTTCAGTCGAAAACGAAAAGAGATATCGAAATTATTTTTTTTTTCGTAAAGTGGACCTTGAATTTGTTAGGGAGGGTGCATTACTTGAGGGGTTGATTGGATCAAAACGTGTCAAAAATTACTACTTTTCAAAATTTGATATAAAAAAATGTGGTTTCGTTATTTTTTCGAAATTTTAAAAAACCTACGCGTGGTCAGTTTTGGATCCAAGAGTAGTTTCAGCACAGTTAAAAATTGGTTCAAAAATGGCCCGAAAGGCCCCAGGGGTGCAACCATATTTTTTTAACATTTTACATTCGATTTTTTTTTAAACTCAGGGTAAAAATTTAAATGTACTGATTTTTTTACTGATTAATATTAATGCAATAAGCAAAATAAAAAATATTCGACTGTTATAGGTGGTGTCTATTAAAAGTTACGATTTTTCAAAATCAGGGTCGAAAATACACGAAAAAAAAATAAGTTATCAAAAAAAGCGATCAATTCAGGTTTCGGCACAATAGGCCTTATTTTTTCTATGAATCAAAAAACCGCGAGTTTTTTACAGTTACTGATCTTCTAAACATTTCCCCATAGTACTAAAATTGAACACTTCGCGTCTCGGCGCCGTGACGCCACACCGTTGCACCGGGAGATTTAAAAATTCCACTGAATAATCCTCAGGATGTGCGAATAAAAGGGGCTAAATTTCATTGCTTCGTTTTAAAACCTGACGGTGTTGCGATTTTTCAAAATTTCATGGAAAAAAAGCGAGAAAAATCGACCATTTTCGAGATTTTTTTTCAAAGCGTTCGAGTGCTTAAAAAAATTTAAAATTCGAACTCCACTTAGAATCAACGTCCTACTTTACGAAGTAACTCAAATTTTTAAATTCGGAGGAAATATGCTACCCTTTTAAGGACTCCGCGCAAAAAACGACCGATTTCGTCAAAATCGTTTTGACACATTTATTCGTTCAGGGGCCCAATTCTCATTTAAGCGAATTTCCATAGGAATGTGATGTTTTTCCAATAGGATATTTTATCCCCCAAAATAAGGATGGGGCCCTAGGAGTTATGGGCCGCAATCTGTCAAAATATTTCAATTTTTTATAAGGAACTCTGACCATAAAATTTCATGAAAAAGTCAATCAGTTGACGAATCGTGATACTTGAAGGTTAAAACTTCGCAAGAGAAGCGTCTCTACTACAAAATTGCAAAATAATTTAATTAGGTTTTCCACTCGAAATTTTCCAAAAATATTTTAAGAAGAAACTAATCAGCCGATTTCTATCAAACACAACTTAAACAGCACTCCTTTTTTTATCTTAATTTTTGGTAAAATTTTTAACTTGCTGCTTAATTAATACCCTTTTTAGAAATTTTATAAAATCGAAATAACGGAAAAAATGTCGAATTTTCAAAAAAAAATTTAAGAAGAAACTAATCAGTCTATTTCTATCAAACACAACTTAAAAAGCACTCCTTTTTTTGATCTTAATTTTTGGTAAAATTTTTAACTTGCTGCTTAATTAATACCTTTTTTAGAAATTTTATAAATTTGAAATAACGGAGAAAATGTCGAAATTTTCAAAAAAATTTTTAAGAAGAAACTAATCAGCCGATTTTTATCAAACACAACTTAAAAAGCACTCCATTTTTTTGATCTTAATTTTTGGTAAAATTTTTAACTTGCTGCTTAATTAATACCTTTTTTTAGAAATTTTATAAAATCGAAATAACCGAAAAAATGTCGAAATTTTCAAAAAAATTTTTAAGAAGAAACTAATCAGCTGATTTCTATCAAAGACAACTTAAAAAGCACTCCTTTTTTTGATCTTAATTTTTGGTAAAATTTTTAACTTGCTGCTTAATTTATACCTTTTTTTAGAAAGGACCTTATCGGGTTTTGGGAGCATTTTGTACAAGAATGAAACTTATGCCACATATAAATAAGAAATAAATATACAATAGTGTAAAATATTTCGCTCTTTAGGAGACCGCTTTCGCCAAAAAACGCAATTGAAATTAATTAATTTTTGCACAATTAGACAACGATGCTGGTGTTTTCCTCGGTGTTTCTAACAAACAAAGTAGTTTCGTTGCCTATGCCATTTATTTACTATGATTTATTGACTTAAATAGTATAAAAATTATACAATTAAGTACATATTTGTTATGACTTGATTAGAAATAAATTTTTAAGTTTTTATTTTATTGAAATAAACTTATAATTTCAGAATATATTTTTTACAATTAAACAATTTTTACACAGTTGTCGTTTTTTTGCAATTTTTAAAATATTTGATAAAAATTGACTTTTCCAGTTCCCTGGAGCTCTGAAACTTTTACAGTAAATTCAATGGCTATAGTTTTAATAGTTGTAATAAGATTTGTAATATTACGGCGTCAATTAAAAATAAAATATCTTTTACAGGTTATCGTAAGACTTTATTGCACAATCAGGCAACATTGAAATTATTACCTCTCAAACGAAACGTCCAAATTAAATGCACAATAATTATTAGTAAAAAGTAGAACCGATAAGGGACCTCGGTGGCGGCAAAGGGCTTGTAAATTCCTTCTATTTTTGTAGGACACATCCTCTGGCACTTCTAAGCACCTCCTGTCAAGTAGGCAAGATACTATTTACTACATTCGGCAAGTTACTATTTACTACATTCGGCAAGTTATTTCTCCTTTGCTAGAATGTTTCATTCCAGTATGTTACATGAGCGCGTACCTCATTTCTTTTTATGTGTACGCGCCGGTTTTAGCTGTTTTTATAAATAAACGTATGAACGCAAGCAATGTGTGCGCATGACAATAACGCCCAATGTGGGAAACATTTCAATCCAGTGTGAGTCACAGTGAGTCAGTCGCCAGATACCTTTGTAAAGCGCGTACGAATTTGTTAGCCCGGGCATTACTTCTTGTTTGTAACAGTAACCATTGTCCTAAAGTACCTTATAATAAAGGTCATTTGTATCTACCATCAGGTTAATCCTTTTGGCGATTGTATTCGATTATTAACATAGGTTCCACAAGGAAAACACCCTATTAGTTTTAACTGTCATTTGCTTTCAATTTAAACGTAAATGAAAGGTAATTAAAATTTATCTGACAGTACTTGTCAAAATTTGAATTTTAAAATCCGCTGTTGTCGTGTTAATAAATATTTTTTTAAATAATGTAAAATCTCATAAATGTATTTATAATTCATATTTATTGAAGAAATTGGAAATATTATTAATATTGGGGGTATTTTAGTTAATTTTTGCAGGTTTAACTTAATTTTCATGTTTGCCCAAAAACACATAGGAAAACGATAAGGTCCTTTTATAAAATCGAAATAACGGAAAAAATGTCGAAATTTTCAAAAAAAATTTTAAGAAGAAACTAATCAGCCGATTTCTATCAAACAACTTAAAAAGCACCCCTTTTTTTGATATTAATTTTTGGTAAATTTTTTAACTTGCTGCTTAATTAATACCCTTTTTTAGAAATTTTATAAAATCGAAATATCGCAAAAAATGTCGCAATAATTTCTTCTCAAATTAAATACTAATTATAAATTCCCATTCAGTTCTACTTCAAGTCATTTTTTATTTATTTGTCACCATCCCAAAAATTGCTACAATTTTGAAAATCGCATTAGTTAAAAACAATTTATCTGTTTTTTTTTTCCAATTTTTCTACAAATTTGACATTAAACTAAAGAAAATTAAAACTGATTAAAATTACCTTTTTGTATTTTACTGAATAGTACATTCCAAAATGGGTTCAATTTTCATATTTTGATTTTCTTTGAAGTAATGACCAAAAATAATTCAAAATTTGTTTTTCATTAAAAAATACAGGGTGTCCCACTTTTTTTCCTGCAAATTTTTTTTAGATAGTAAATGTCACTCTGAGCAAAAAAATCCCTATAATCTAATATTCTTTTTAGTGATTTTAATGATTTTATTGGGACACCCTGTATAAATTTCATTTATTTTGATTTTCTTTATTTAAATCAATTATTCATTGGATTTTGCCTTTAATTTTAAGCCAATCAGATAGATTATAAATGGTCCACTGTCCACTTAGTTTAAAAGTAGCCAATAATGTTCAAAGAAAGAAGTTGGTAAAGACAAAATCTAAACCATAATTGATTTAAATAAAAATTTCATGATAAGAAAGAAAATTATACAGGGTTGTCTCAGACTACCCCTTTTATTTTGAGAACGCCTTGTCGTACATGGCTGAAATAAGAAAAATTACTACCAAAGCAAATCAGAAGAATGTATTGGTGCACTTATTTTTTTCCGGAATAATCCGGAAGTGCCCGGAACCGGAAGTAACTTTCGTTTTTTAAATAGCAACATAGGTCGAGTATGGTATCGTTTGAAAGGTCTTTTAAAAAGAAACAACTTTTATAAAAATATTTTTTTAATATCTTTCATAATTAACAAATTAAACGAAAAACAAAAGCAAACAAGTGACAAATGGTTTCTTAAATTATGGAAAAATTAAAACACTACCATCATCCTCAATGGGTAAGGGTAGAGGCAATTATGATTTTTTAAATGGAAACATGTATTTTTTGCTTCGCTTGTTAAAAGTAATCAACTTTTTTAGGTTATGTATTTACCCTAATACAAAAAATAAAAAAAAGTTGATTATTTTTAACGAATAAAGCGATAAACGCAAAAAAGAATTTCAATTTGAAAAAATATCTCTCCTGCCCATTTGCGGATGATGGTAACGATTTAATTTTTCCATAATTTAAGCGTGGACGGGTGGTCTGAGACACCCTGTATAGTCTCACAAAAATCATAAAAATTTACCAGTTTTAAAATTGCTGGAACTTTTTGAGGAGACATTTATTACTATCTAAAAAAAATTACTGGAGAAAATGGGACACCCTGTATAACCAAAAATTTGAGTAAACTACATAAAAAAAAAAATTGTTTTAGGTAATTTAAAAATATTTCTATTTATTATCATAAAATAAACTTTTCATAAAAACTTAAGTAAAAAATTAAAACCACTTCTTTTTACACGTGCAGGTCGCCCAATCGACAGGTCCATCTCTGCAAATTATTGAACACGGTCTTAAAGTACCAAGATGATCAAAACTAGGTGTTACTGATTTACACGTGCAGGATTTAGTATCGACATAACCATTTCTGCAAACTAATCCACAGGGTTTAAAAGAATCACGCGGAAAAGAATTAAATTGCGGCGCTGTTGAGGCAAAACCCAAAACCACTAAAATCAAAATTAATATCGTAAGGTGCTTCATTTTGAAACAACAATGTTTGTTTGAAAAACACCTCCACTTTTTATACAAAAAATCTTATCTCAAAAATATGGAAATTTTATGATTTAGACATTAAAGTGATTAGTAAAAATACCCGCGTTCGTTGAATTATACCGGTTTTGACACCATTTTACTGATAAAATTTTAATTTTTTTGTAAAATTTGAAAATTCTTCATAGGCGAGATGTTAGCAATACGTTTTCCAGCAATAAGTACTTTACATGTAATTCTCCATAAGAGGTTTTTTCTAAATAACTTCCTTCCTTATAAATTCATAAAAAAAAATAAATACACCAAATTAAAGCACAATTAAATCCCTACAGAGTGGTGGTACCCACTTTGCTTGTCCGTCCCGATTAAGTGTTTTATAGTACCCCAATCAAACCTCTACCACGTATTTTCAAGTTTTTAAATATTAACCTACAAAGACAAATGATATGTCTATGGATAGAATTTTTCATGTAGATGACGATGATATTGATCACTTTGCTTGTCCGGGCCAACTAAGTGAGTAATTAACAAAAAACATATTTTTTTCGACATTTGTGAAGTTTGAACGCTAATTTATTAACGCAGTATTGTTGCATACAAAAGTTAATTACACCATAAGATCAGAAATTTAATTCTGATTACGGTGGTATGTCACACTTTGCTTGTCCGTCCATAATTAATTACCTATTAGCCAGCAATAACTTTTAGAACGCCAAATTCTAAACAAATATGCAGCGTTCTAAAAGTTATTGCTGGCTAATATTGAATTTGTCATAATATGAATTGAAGAAGTAAACGTTTTTAAATATTTATTCAATCACTACTATAACTGATGACAATACTAGACAATACTTATTTGTTTATCATATCTACATAAAACTACTTGATAATTAGTTTATCTTCCAACATTGCCCCTTAAACTAATTTATTTGAACTAGTCCAAAATTTCTTCTACATAATTCATGTTTTAGAAATGTCACACTTTTGGTTAAACTATCTGCTACCATTTCCTTCGTTGATATTGGTTTGATATTAATTAACTTTTCATTTACAGCATCTTTAATAAAAATGGTGTTTAACATCAATATGCTTCGTCCTAATATGATATGAATTGGATTTCGTCAACTCAATTGCACTTCGATTGTCACAATAAATGTCAATGTCACTGCCAACTTTATTGGTTATAGCCAATCCATCTCCAAAAGCTATAATCCAAATTGCTTGTCGAACAGCAGCCGCTAAAGACATATATTCAGCCTCAGTTGTAGAAATTGCAACTGTTTGTTGCTTTTTAGCATTCCAACAAATTGCACCACCTTGATAAATAAATGCATATCCAGTCACCGATTTTCTCTCATCTAAATCACTAGCCCAATCTGCATCTGCAAATCCAATAATACTCGAATTACTATTCTTAGAATATTCTAGTTTCATAGTCGAAGTTCCACGTAGATATCTTAAAATTCGCCTAACAGCATTCCAGTGTTCTTTTCCAGGATTTGAATTAAATCTACTGACATAATTAACGGCATAAGAAATATCGGGTCTAGTTGTATAGCTTAAATAAATTAAGCTACCAACTGCCTCTTGATATGGTACTCTTCTCATTTCTTCCTTTTCTTGATCAGTTTTCGGACACATTTCTTTCGATAATTTTTGACCAATATCCAAAGGTGTTTTAACGGGATTACAATTTTTCATTTTAAACCTATTTAAAATATCTTCAGTGTATCTTTCTTGATCAATCCATAATTTTCCCTTTTCAAAATCTCTTGTAATTCTTAAGCCTAAACAACATTTTGCTGCTCCAAGGTCCTTCATCTTAAATTTATTTTGCAATTTTTTAAGATCTTCCTTTAATTTTTTATCATTACTAAATATAATTAAATCATCTACATATACTGCAACAAATATCATTTTCTCTTCATGAATTTTATAATAAACACAGTTATCAACTCTTGATGATTTTAATCCAATTTCCTTAAGTGCACAATCCAACTTTTGATTTCAAGCTCTACTTGCTTGCTTAAGACCATATATTGCTTTTTTAAGTAAACATATTTTATTTTTATCCTTTATAAAATATGTAGGTTGACTCATATAAATTTCTTCTGTAAGATCGCCTTGTAAAAATGCAGTTATTGCATCCATCTGATCTATTTGAAAATCATATTTGACAGCCAATGCCAATAAATACCTAATAGAATCATACCTGACTACAGGTGTATATGTTTCGTTATAATCTACTTCAGCTTTTTGAGAATACCCTTTAATTACTAATCGTGCTTTATAACGTTCAATAATTCCATTTTCATCGCGTTTTTTTTTTAAATCCATTTACAATCTATTGGTTTTCTATTTTTAGGTAAATCTTTTACATCTATTAATTTCCAAGTATTGTTATCAATTAAAGAATTATATTCTGCATTCATTGTTTCTATCCAAAATTGAGAATTCGAACTTTCTAAAGCTTTTTCTACAGTTAATGGATCATTGCAGATAACTGCAGAATATATCAAATAATCATTTAACTTGCTTGGCATTTTTGAAATTCGTTTTGAAGTAATTATTTCTGCATTTATTATTATTTCCATTTAAAACACTTTTATCATCAATTACTGCATTTTCTTGAAAATTGTTACAATAATTTTCATCTTCATTTTCTTCAATTACTTGCTCATTTCCAGCATTGTTTTCAATATTATTTTCTATTTCTTTTGAAATATCTACATCATTTTGATTATCAAAACTGTCAATAAATTGAATTTGTTCTGAAATCTCTTTGCCATCTTTTACATTATTTTTAAATAAAATGTTTTCATTGAAAACAACATCTCTGCTTTTAATAATTTTTTGAGTTTTCATGTTAAATAATCTGTATCCTTTACTGTTTTCACAATAACCCATAAATATACATGATTCAGTTTTCGAATCCAATTTTTGCCTTTTCTGTTTTGGTATGTGACTCATAGCTTGACATCCAAAAATTTTTAAATAATTCAAATTCATGCTTTTCTTACTCCAAACTTCTGGAATTTGATTATTTATTCCTTTTGCAGGGGATCTATTAATTATACAAGGTGTCCCGTTATTCGACCGACAACGTTTAACTGAAGATTCCTCACCTAAAAATAAGTCGATATGACCCTACTTATCTATTACCAAAAGTGAACCCCTGAGGAGTTATAAGCTTTTGAAGTTGAACTAAAAAAATACATTTTTCTTTATTGCGTCCATACCAATGAAGATTTTATGACGAAATTTGGCGTACTTGAGTTTTTATAAGAAACGCGCACTTTGTAAAAAATTAGACAAAATTTAACATCTGCAAAGGGTTTAAATTCAAGAGGATGGGCATAAACCTCCTTATAAGTTTTTAGTCTCTTAAGATATTAATATTAAAGTTACCAATTCCCATTTAATCATTCAATTGTAAGATTTTTTGTCTCTTATGTCTTCCAAATAAATTATGCCGTTCCTGCGAAAAATGTAAAAAAGGAATTCGGTGAAAGACTAATTTAATTAATAACTTCACATTATTTAAGTGAAGTTGCATAAACTTAAATTTTAATTTTTTGGAGAATATCAAATGTATTGTTAAAGTTTACCAGTTTAAACGGTATTAATTTAAAATAAAACAAATGAAGAAGAATTAATTTAACAGTTTTATTAAAAAAATTATTGTAATAAATTAGGTGCATGTTCAACGTGAGTGCCCTCTGAATGAATACAAGAATTAATACGGTGCAAACATGAAAATCGAATAGATTCAAAGACGTTTGAGATTTCACGTATCTCATTGGTTGCGTTGACGATTCGTACCCAAGGATCTTCTCTGCTTTCGACTGAAGTACTGTAAACTGTATCTTTTAAACAACCCCAAAAAGAAAAATCTAGAAGATTTAGATCCGGTGATCGCGGTGGCCAAGTGACTGGAGCATCAGCACCCCGACCAATCCATCGGCGAGGAAATTTTTCATTTAAATAATTTCTCACATTTATTGAAAAATGAGAAGGGGGCTCCGTCTTGCATAAACCACATCTGTGCTCTGATGGCAAGTGATACTTCTTCTAGTACTCCAGTAAGATTATTTCTTAGAAAATCTAAATACGACACACCATTCAGTCTTGGTGGTAATTCAAATGGCCCTATAATATGATTGTCGATTATACCTACCCACAGGTTGATGGAAAACTGCCTTTGATCATTGGCTACAATTTTCTCATGGGGATTTTCATCCGACCAGCTATGCAAATTATGCAAATTAATCATTCCGCTTCTTGAGAAGCAAGATTCGTCAGTAAACAAAATTATTCTGGTCATATTTGGATTTTGGTCGTATTTGCGTTTGAACCATTGGCAAAATAACAATCTATTGTTCAAATCAATCTACAGCAATTCTTGAACTTTGCGAAAATGGTATGGATGAAGTAACTGTTCTTGAAGTGTTCTGTATACGGCATTTTTTTGAATTTGTAATTGCGTAGAAATCTCTCTTACACTTACTCTGCGATTCTCCTCCATAGATCCCAATATTTGTTCTTCTGCCTCTACTGTTCTTATTATTCGTGGGCGCCCTACATTTCTACGATCAGTTTCCAGTTTACCATATTCACGCAAACGACGATCTAAGTTAGCAAATGTTGTATGATGAGGAGTTTGACGATTTGGATACTTCTCAGCATATCTTTTAGCAGCAGCTCTACCATTACTGTGACATTCACTGAATACTAGGTGCATGTCGGCATATTCATTAAATGAATTGATTGCATCCATTTTATAAGTAATTTTTGTAAATTAAAAGTTACTGTATTATCTATTATGACATCAATGTTCTTACTATGGTTTTGGTTTCGAAGGGCGACTTAATATTGAAACAATAGGAAAAAGTACTTTGTGTTGCCTAACTTTGCTGTTTTGCACTAGTTTTATTTTTCTCATTTTCTGCAAGAACGGCATAATTTATTTGGAAGACATAAGAGACAAAAAATCTTACAATTGAATGATTAAATGGGAATTGGTAACTTTAATGTTAATATCTTAAGAGACTAAAAACTTATAATGAAGTTTATACCCATCCTCTTCCATTTAAACCCTTTGCAGATGTTAAATTTTGTCTAATTTTTTACAAAGTGCGCGTTTCTTATAAAAACTAAAGTACACCAAATTTCGTCATAAAATCTTCATTGGTTTGGATGCAATAAAGAAAAATCTATTTTTTTAGTTCAACTTCAAAAGCTTATAACTCCTCAGGGGTTCACTTTTGGTAATAGATAAGTAGGGTCATATCGAATTATTTTGAGGTGAGAAATCTTCAGTTAAACGTTGTCGGTAGAATAACGGGACACCTTGTATAAACAGCAGTATTTACAGCTTTGCCCAAAACTTCTTTTCTAAACCTGCATCTAATAACATACAACGTGCTTTTTCAATAATGGTTCTATTCATTCTTTCCGCTAATCCATTTTGCTGAGGAGTATACTGAATTGTAGTTTGATGATAAATTCCTTCTTTTGCTAAATATAATTTAAAATCTCTACTTACATATACTTTTCCATTGTCAGATCTTAAGATTTTAATTTTCTTATTAGTGCTTCTTTCGATAAAATTCTTAACATCTTGAAAAGAACTTCTAACTTGTGACTTACTTTCCAAAAAATATACAAATATTTTTCTGGAAAAATCATCTATCAATGTAAACATATATTTGGAACCTCCTAATGACTCGTTTTCCATTGGTCCACACAAGTCTGAATGCACCATTTCCAAAATTTCAGTTGTTTTCGAACTTGATTTAACAAATGGTAAGCGAGTTTGCTTTCCTTTAAGACAAGTTTCACAAAAATCTGCATGATCTTTAAAATCATGATCTTCAGATAACCACACTTTTGCAATAATTGCAAATTATTTATATTCATATGACCCATTCTTCTATGCCAAATTTCATAAACATTTTTATTATTAAACATCAAATTATTTTGAATTCTTACATAATTCAAATAAAACATGTCATCTTTTAGAACAGCTAATGCTAAAACTTCATCTTTCTTCATAATTCTGCAGCTATCTTTTTCAAAAATTACCTTACACCCATTTTTCACCATTTCACTTACAGAAAGTAAGTTTGTTGAAATGTTTGGTACATTCATGACATTTTTTACTTTAACAGTCTCAAGCCCATTTTTACCATTAATACAAATATAAACATCACCCTGACCAGCAATTGATAATCTTTCATTGTTTGCAACGATTATTTCATTATTAGTTATTGGATGGAAATTCACTAACCATTCCTAATTCATTGTCATATGAGTTGAAGCACCGGAGTCAATAAACCACTTATAACAATTATTATTTTTATTACTATTTTCAATAGCTGATGTACAAAATCCTTTAAAATTAGAATGTTGATAATTCTGATTTTGCTTAGTTTTAAATTTTTTAGGTTTTGAACAATTAAATGATATATGACCAAAATCATTACAATTAAAACATCTAGAATCTTTATTCTTTCCATAATTTTTAAAATTGTTTTTGTTATATGTTTATCCATAAAATACAGCTTCATTATCAGCTTTCTTGCCACATTTTTCATTTTTGATTTCTTGTAATAATTTCGTTTTAATTAAATCTCCTGTAATATTCATTCCACAATTTTCGAGACCCATTATCATTGGCTTATATTCATCAGGAAGACCAGCTAATAATATACAACCTATCCATTCCTCATTTACTTTTAAACCAACTCCATTTAATTTATGTGCCGTAGAAATTATTATATTGACATACTCGTCAATATTTGAATTTTCTAATTTTGTTGACAATAATGTCTTTTGGAGACTAACTTTACGAGTAAGGCCAGAATCTTCAAAAGCCTTTATCAAATGATCCCAAGCTTCTTTTGCTGTTTTGGTTTCTTCAATATGCACATAATTTACTGTTTCCACAGACAATATAATTTTTGCTCTTGCTTTCACATTTTTCTTTTCATCTTTGTCTTCACCAGTTATAGCAAACTTCCAACTGTTAAAATTTACTCTTCCTCTCAATTTATCAATCATAGGTACACCCTGAGACATTTTATAATCTTTAATTATAAAATCTTCTGTATATATTAAGAACTTTTAATATATAATTTGTCCTGGGCCCATAACCTGTTATAATATGAATTGAAGAAGTAAACGTTTTTAACTATTTATTCAATCACTACTAACTGATGACTATACTAGACAATATTTATTTGTGTATCATAACTACATAAAACTACTTGATAATTAGTTTATCATCCAACAATTACTCACTTAATTGGCCCGGACAAGCAAAGTGACCAATATCATCATCTACATGAAAAATGCTATCCATAGACATATCATTTGTCTTTATAGATTAATATTTAATATTTTAAAAATACGTGGTAGAGATTTGATTGGGGTGCTATAAAACACTTAATCGTGACGGACAAGCAAAGTGTGTACCACCACTCTGTAGGGATTTAATTGAGCTTTAATTTAGTGTATTTATTTTTTTTTGAGAATTGATAAGGAAGGAAGTTATTTAGAAAAAACCTCTTATGGAGAATTACATGTAAAATACTTATTGCTGGAAAACTTATTGTCGCTGGTAAATTCTTCTCCATACAAATTTGATGTTTCCATTTTTTTGTCGGACCCTGTATCTGTATAGTACTTTTAGTAACTAGGAAGTGAATATGTTCAGGTATTATGTTTAATTGGGTGATTTTTTATTACATTAAAATATGATATAAAAAGAGTATATAATTAAATTAAGAATTTACAGCGTGGGATTTGAGTTGCCAGCACCTTTTTATAAGTAATTGTATTTGGAGCTTTCGGGGAAATCCTTAAATTTACGCATGGTATGAAATAGGGATACAGTCACGCGTAGCAAATTCTCAAATTTAAAGCACAAAGCTGAAATATAAAATTTTATTTACACGCTTTTTGTGGATCTGAACGTTACGAAATATGTCAATCCTCGTTTGCATCATTCTATTCAACTTTTTTTCCCCTAGGAAAGTTTTCAAGTTTTAATAAAATACAGTTAAACACTTTAAACTGATTGTATAAATTAATCACGGTTTTATCTTTTAAATTCAAGAATTTTAAACTAAACGAAAAAATTTTATTTTTGCAAATTTAATCTAAACTTCAGTCAAATTGGACGTTCTTATCAAGCACATCCTACATCTAGGGATTTTCTAGAAATAATACAAAAAAACTTCAAGTGTAAATACTACTAAAATTCATTTAAAAAATTATTAAAATTTAAATTTTTGGGTATCTTGAGATGATTTATAAATTCGTGTCTGTTATTGACGTATAATAACCTTTTCGTTGACCATTCTCGTGACGTCAATTTAAAGAAACAATCCATTCTAAATTTCAACTTTGTTTCAAAACTTTTCAGTTGAAATTCAATCAATATGTGTACACGTGTACAGACAATTAATTCAAAAATAACTTTAATTCAGTTCATTCCAAGCTTGAAGCTACAAATTTTAAATACGACGTCCTCGATAATAAATTTTCAAAACTTTGATTTTAAACAATACACAATGCATTTTCAATAATTCCTGCATTAGAATTATTTCAATATCTTTTTAAAATTCTAAGTGTTTTGAAGATTTTTTCGTTTTTAAAGCCATTTATATGATTTTTTTTATTTTGTGCTGAAATCCATTAATTCCATCCACTGCAAAGATTATACTTTTAGGTTTTTATTGTTATTTTTAAATCAAAAATTGGTTAAAAAATGGCGGAATTATTAGGTAGTATTTTTGAAAAATATAGAAGAGAAATTATAAATTTTTAGGTTAAATCGTGATTTTAAGACTAAAAATAAGAACTAAAATTACAAAAAAACTACAATTATTTCTTAAATTACAGTTTAAGCATTATTTTGCGTAATTTTTGCAATTTTATTTACTGTATTTTGATTTTAAAATTGCTGGATTAATGTCCTATAATTCAAAATTTTTGATTCATTTTTTTATTTATTAACCCCTTTTAATTATTCTTATTTTATTTTGTATTTAAAATCATTTAATTTTTCATAAAATGATCAATTAAAAAAATAATTTTCAATTTTTTGTAGTGATTTTGATTGAGCTTTTACAGTTTCTAAAAAATTAAGTTAAAATACAAACAAATTAACTCTTCCATTGAAAAACCATAGTTTCAGACTTTTATTGTGTTTTTAATAAAATAAATGGTTAAAAAATGACGGAGTTATTATTAATTTTCGAGAAATTTCGACTTAAAATCGTCAATTTGTAAACTAAAATATAATTTAAGCCCAATTTAAGAAAAAAAAATAAGAAAAGGTTTAAATGCAGTTACAACTTCAATTTTATTATTATTTTTTTTAAATTACATAATTTTTTGATAAAAATGAAAGAATTTCTGTATTTTTTTTGTTTATCAACCGATTTTAAGAATTCTTATTTAATTTTGTGCATAAAACCTATTATTTTCTCCTATGATAAGCTAAAAAAATCAATTTAAATTTTTGGTTGTAATTTTTAATTTTTTATAATTTTAGAAATTTTTTAGGTTCTTAAAAAATTGGCGATAAAATCTAAAATATTTATAACAGTAACAAGTTGAATATTACATTAATAATTTAATAAATATAAGTTTTTAATGTGCGTATAAAATCAAAAATCGGTTGAAATGTCGTGGAGTTATTAACGTTTTTTTGAAAAAGTTTTAATTAAAATGATCGCAATTTATACCAAAATTAAAGGACTAAGATTGTAAAGACTATCATCAAATCTTAAATTACTATTCAAACTTAAATTTAAATATTTTTTTTATTTTTCTTAAATAACATTACGATTTTAAACCATTTTTATCCTGAAAAATCGGAATTTTTGGATAACTTTTTTATTTATCAACCAATTTTATTAATTTTTATTTAATATTCTGCATAAAACTTTTATTTTTCCTGTCATAAGCCAAAATAAATTTTTTTGGTTGTTATTTTTATTTTTAATAATTTTGAAATTGTTTAGGTTTTTATAAAATTGGCGTTTGTATCTAAAATAATTAAAATAGAAACAAGTTTGTTATTCCATTAAAAAGGCAATAAATGTAGGTTTCTAATGTGCGTATAAAATCAAAAATCGGTTAAAAAGTGGTGGAGTTATTAACGTTTTTTTGAAAAAGTTTTAATTAAAATAATCAATTTTTAGGGCATAAATCCCAATTTATACCAAAATTAAAGGACTAAGATTGTAAAAACTTTCATTATAGCTTAAATTACTGTTCAAACTTTAATTTAAATATTTGTTTCATTTTTCTTAAGGCTGTTTTAGACGGGCACATTTCTTACAACAAATCTTACGTAAGATTTGTTGTAAGAAATTTATGTTACAAATAAAATAGAACAGGTTCTATTTTGGCCACAATTTTGACACAAATTGTGTTTATGTTAAAATTTTCTGTTTTACACGACCACAAATTTCTTATAACAAATCTTACATAAGATTTGTTGTAAGAAATGTGCCCGTCTAAAACAGCCTTTTAATAACATTTTGATTTTAAACCATTTTTATCCTGAAAAATCGGAATTATTGGATAACTTTTTTATTTATCAACCAATTTTATTAATTTTTATTTAATATTGTGCATGAAACCTTTATTTTTCCTGTCATAAGCCAAAATAAATTTATTTGGTTGTTATTTTTATTTTTAATAATTTTGAAATTGTTTAGGTTTTTATAAAGTTTGCGTTTGTATCTAAAATATTTTAAATAGAAACAAGTTTAATATTCCATTAACAAGGCATTAAATATAGGTTTTTAATGTGCATATAAAATAAAAAAATCGGTTAAAAAGTCGTGGAGTTATTAACGTTTTTTGAAAAAGTTTTAATTAAAATGATCAATTTTTAGGTTATAAATCGCAATTTATACCAAAATTAAAGAACTATGACTGTAAAAACTTTCATTAAAGCTTAAATTACTGTTCAAACTTTAATTTAAATATTTTTTTCATTTTTCTTAAATAACATTTTGATTTTAAACCATTTTTATCCTGAAAAATCGGAATTATTGGATAACTTTTTTATTTATCAACCAATTTTATTAATTTTTATTTAATATTGTGCATGAAACCTTTATTTTTCCTGTCATAAGCCAAAATAAATTTTTTTGGTTGTTATTTTTATTTTTAATAATTTTGAAATTGTTTAGGTTTTTATAAAGTTTGCGTTTGTATCTAAAATATTTTAAATAGAAACAAGTTTAATATTCCATTAACAAGGCATTAAATGTAGGTTTTTAATGTGCATATAAAATAAAAAATCGGTTAAAAAGTCGTGGAGTTATTAACGTTTTTTGAAAAAGTTTTAATTAAAATGATCAATTTTTAGGTTATAAATCGCAATTTATACCAAAATTAAAGAACTATGACCGTAAAAACTTTCATTAAAGCTTAAATTACTGTTCAAACTTTAATTTAAATATTTTTTCATTTTTCTTAAATAACATTTTGATTTTAAACCATTTTTATCCTGAAAAATCGGAATTTTTGGATAACTTTTTTATTTTTCAACCAATTTTATTAATTTTTATTTAATATTGTGCATGAAACCTTTATTTTTTCTGTCATAAGCCAAAAATAATTTTTTTGGTTGTTATTTTTATTTTTAATAATTTTGAACTTGTTTAAGTTTTTATAAAATTGGCGTTTGTATCTAAAATATTTAAAATAGAAACAAGTTTAATATTCCATTAAAAAGGCAATAAATGTATATTTTTAATGTGCGTATAAAATAAAAAATCGGTTAAAAAGTCGTGGAGTTATTAACGTTTTTTTTAAGTTTTAATTAAAATGATCAATGTTTAGGTTATAAATCGCAATTTATACCAAAATTAAAGGACTATGACTGTAAAAACTTTCATCAAATCTTAAATTATTGTTCAAACTTAAATTTAAATATTTTTTTCATTTTTCTTAAATAACATTTTGATTTTAAACCATTTTTATCCTGAAAAATGGGAATTTTTGGATAACTTTTTTATTTATCAACCAATTTTATTAATTTTTATTTAATATTTTGCATGAAACCTTTATTTTTCCTGTCATAAGCCAAAAAAATTTTTTTGGTTGTCATTTTTATTTTTAATAATTTTGAAATCGTTTAGGTTTTTATAAAATTGGGGATTGTATCTAAAATATTTAAAATAGAAACAAGTTTAATATTCCATTAAAAAGGCATTAAATGTAGGTTTTTAGTGCGCGTATAAAATCAAAAATCGGTTAAAAGGTGGTGGAGTTATTTACGTTTTTTTGAAAAAGTTTTAATTAAAATGATCAATTTTTAGGTTATAAATCGCATTTTATACCAAAATTAAAGGACTAAGATTGTAAAGACTATCATCAAATCTTAAATTACTGTTCAAACTTTAATTTCAATTTTTTTCATTTTTCTTAAATAACATTTTGATTTTAAACCATTTTTATCCTGAAAAATCGGAATTTTTGGATAACTTTTTTATTTATCAACCAATTTTATTAATTTTTATTTAATATTCTGCATGAAACCTTTATTTTTCCTGTCATAAGCCAAAAAAAATTTTTTTGGTTGTAATTTTTATTTTTAATAATTTTGAAATTGTTTAGGTTTTTATAAAATTGGCGTTTGTATCTAAAATAATTAAAATAGAAACAAGTTTAATATTCCATTAAAAAGGCATTAAATGTTGGTTTCTAATGTGCGTATAAAATCAAAAATCGGTTAAAAAGTGGTGGAGTTATTAACGTTTTTTGAAAAAGTTTTAATTAAAATGATCAATTTTTAGGTTATAAATCGCAATTTATATTAAAATTAAAGGACTAAGATTGTAAAGACTATCATCAAATCTTAAATTACTGTTCAAACTTTAATTTAAATATTTTTTTCATTTTTCTTAAATAACATTTTGATTTTAAACCATTTTTATCCTGAAAAATCGGAATTTTTGGATAACTTTTTTATTTATCAACCAATTTTGTTAATTTTTATTTAATATTCTGCATGAAACTTTTATTTTTCCTGTCATAAACAAAAAAAATTTTTTGGTTGTTATTTTTATTTTTAATAATTTTGAAATTGTTTAGGTTTTTATAAAATTGGCGTTTGAATCTAAAATATTTAAAATAGAAACAGGTTTAATATTCCATTAAAAAGGCATTAAAAGTAGGTTTTTAATGTGTGTATAAAATCAAAAATCGGTTAAAAAGTGGTGGAGTTATTAACGTTTTTTGAAAAAGTTTTAATTAAAATGATCAATTTTTAGGTTATAAATCGCAATTTATATTAAAATTAAAGGACTAAGATTGTAAAGACTATCATCAAATCTTTAATTACTGTTCAAACTTTAATTTAAATATTTTTTTCATTTTTCTTAAATAACATTTTGATTTTAAACCATTTTTATCCTGAAAAATCGGAATTTTTGGATAACTTTTTTATTTATCAACCAATTTTGTTAATTTTTATTTAATATTCTGCATGAAACTTTTATTTTTCCTGTCATAAACAAAAAAAATTTTTTGGTTGTTATTTTTATTTTTAATAATTTTGAAATTGTTTAGGTTTTTATAAAATTGGCGTTTGAATCTAAAATATTTAAAATAGAAACAGGTTTAATATTCCATTAAAAAGGCATTAAAAGTAGGTTTTTAATGTGTGTATAAAATCAAAAATCGGTTAAAAAGTGGTGGAGTTATTAACGTTTTTTGAAAAAGTTTTAATTAAAATGATCAATTTTTAGGTTATAAATCGCAATTTATACCAAAATTAAAGGACTAAGATTGTAAAGACTATCATCAAATCTTAAATTACTGTTCAAACTTAAATTTAAATTTTTTTTCATTTTTCTTAAATAACATTTTGATTTTAAACCATTTTTATCCTGAAAAATCGGAATTTTTGGATAACTTTTTTATTTATCAACCAATTTTATTAATTTTTATTTAATATTGTGCATGAGACCTTTATTTTTCCTGTCATAAGCCAAAAATAATTTTTCTGGTTGTTATTTTTATTTTTAATAATTTTGAAATTCTTTAGGTTTTTATAAAATTGGCGTTTGAATCTAAAATATTTAAAATAGAAACAAGTTTAATATTCCATTAAAAAGGCAATAAATGTAGGTTTTTAATGTGAGTATAAAATCAAAAATCGGTTAAAAAGTGGTGGAGTTATTAACGTTTTTTGAAAAAGTTTTAATTAAAATGATCAATTTTTAGGACAAATCGCAATTTATGACAAAATTACAGGAGTGAGATTGTAAAAACCATCATCAAAGCTTAAATTAATGTTTCAAGTTTAATTTCAATAATTTTTGCAATTTTCTTAATTTAAACCATTTTTTTTTCCTGAAAATCGAAATTTTTTAATTTTTTTCGGATTTTAATGATTCTCATATTATTTTGTAAAACTTTATATTATCTCATGATATAAATGTAAAAAGAATATGTTTAGTGTAATTTTGAAGTTTTTTAGAAAATAGGCAATAAAATCAAAAATATTTATGATAAGAAGGAAAGGTTAGAGGTAAATTAAACGTTATAATCAATAATTGGCTGAAATAATAAAATAATTAATTTACAAAGTTATATCCAGAAACTCGAATTAAAATTAGATTATTACCGTATAATGTTCTATTAATGTATTTTGTCCATTATAATTTGTCCAGTAAATCCATTTAAGTTTTAATTAAACCTTTAATAGAAGTTATGATCTAATGATAATAACGTGCAGACAATTAAATAATATTGCAAAATCGTTAAAACTATAAAACGAAAAAAACTGATATAACAGCCAATTTTTGGGCAAGACGCATTATCACAAAAGGTTTGCTTTTAGGGATAAAAGTTTTACCCCTTAATGCGCTCAAGAGCTTAAAATTTTTCCTGAATACTCCTGTGATTAGATTTCAACCTAAAACGTTTTCGCAGTGTTAATAATGCAACTTAAGCACGAATCTTCATAAATTACTTTTTACCTCACAAAATATTAATGAAAAGTTCGTTACACTATACAAACTTTTTACAAACAGGAATATGCTCATTTACATCATAATTCGTTTTGATTTTTAACTACACTTTTACCAGTTGTATTTCAGAAATCATCAATTGTAATTCAGAAACGTAAATTGTATTTCGTTCGAAAATCAGAATTAGTCAATTTAATTTCTAAAAATATGATTTGTGTTACAGAAGTAATTAATTGTATTCCAAAAATTTAAATAATTGTGTTTCATTCAATTTTACCGCAGAAATTTTGGACTATTTAAATATAATGGTTTGTTCCAACAGCCCTAAAAACCGTACGTTCGCAATCGCGGTCATGCGCAATAGAAAAAACGGTGTCGTAAACTAACCTTCCATTCTGATCGTGAACTTGTTCAATAGACTTTTGATGGTAAAAAGTTGGTTACAGTTTCGTGACGCGCAGAAAACTCGTTGTTGGAACAAAGCTATTATTTTAGTATTTATCCCACCAATTTTCATTATAAATTTTTTTACAACTTATTTACGAGCTCTTATATCTTATAGATTGACATAAATTGGACTAGAATGAACAGACTTGGATATCGATTGCTTCTTTAACAACGTAGATTACCTTACACTTGAAATTCTCATCATTTACCCACAATAGGGTGTCACTTGATCTTTTTATTGTGCCCACTTAATCGTAGCTTCAACGTACACTAGAAGCAAAAATGATATTTTTTTTAAAAATTCTCCTTCGTCATTATTTAATGGAAGTCCCTGGAAGCACTATAAGCAATAATAATAAGCAAACCGTTTTAATTTTAATCAACCTGGAATGAAATTTAATTTCCAATTACTGTTATCCTGGAATTATTATTCAAGGAAATTAATAACTCCTGTATTTTTCATAATAGTGCTCGTAAAATAAAACGAATAAAACCAAGATGGGCGGTAAATTCATATTACTTTTACAGAAACCTTAATTAGCTAACGATAATTACATCTTTCAATTCAAATATTTTCAAACCAAATAATGTATTATCACTTTATATGTATATTAACCTTAATTAAATTGTTAATAATATTTAGTAATTCAATATGTACGACTACAGCTTTAAATTTTCAATAAATATACTATCCCAAAATGTTGGGGTATGGCCATACCTGACTCATTTACGCTTTCCCCACTCATCACTCATTGCTCCTTAATCCTTGCTTGTAAATCATAGTTCAGTCAACGAAGAATTTTTAAATATATGGCCAATAATTCCTATTTATGTACTGTAGTGGGGAGGAGTGGAGCGTGAGGGTCACTTTTTCACATTTTCCTTAATAACTCGTAAACCGCTGCCTCTAGCGAAAAACTGACCTGGTGCAAAATTAAACTACATGAAATCCCCTACAAAAAAGATCTTATTTATTTTTTCTCTGGAATGAATAGTTTGAGAAATACAGCGGATGGAAAACACTGCAGATTAATATAAATAATCTTCGCTGATTTTCCATTCTATGTATCTGATCAACCGTTCATCCTAGCGAAAAAATTAATATGACCATTTTTGTAGGGAATATTATGTAGTTTAATTTTGCACATAAATACTTTTTCGGTATAGGCAGCCGTTTACGAGGTATTTAAGAAAAACGTAAAAAAGTGATCTTTAAACGACTTACCATCATCCTCACAACCCTCAACCGTCAGAATTTTTAGTATGTATATTGTTAATAATATTTAGTAATTCAATATGTACGACTACAGCTTTAGAAATTTTCAAAAAACATACTATCCCAAAATGTTGGGGTATGGCCATACCAGTCACGATTCAGGACTCATTGACGCGTTCCTCACTCATCACTCATCACTCATTGCTCCTTAATCCTTGCTCGTGAATCATAGTCCAGTCAACGAAGAATTTTTAAATATATGGGAAATAATTCCTATAGTCGCAAATTTATGTACGTTAGTGAGGAGGAGTGGAGCGTGAGGGTCACTTTTTCACATTTTTCCTTAATAACTCGTAAACCGCTGCCTCTAGCGAAAAACTGACCTTGTGCAAAATTAAACTACATGAAATTCCCTACAAAAAAGGTCTTTTTCATTTTTTCTCTGGAATGAGAAGTTTGAGAAATACAGCGGATGGAAAACACTGCGGATTATTATAAATAATCTTCGGTGATTTTCCATTCTATGTATCTGATCAACCGTTCATCCTAGCGAAAAAATTAATATGACCATTTTTGTAGGGAATATTATGTAGTTTAATTTTGCACATAAATACTTTTTCGGTATAGGCAGCCGTTTACGAGGTATTTAAGAAAAACGTAAAAAAGTGATTTTGAAACGACCTACCATCACCCTGCACAACCCTCAACCCTCAGAATTTTTAGTTTCTATATTGTTTATGACACTCCCCCCTAATATCGAACAAAAATTTACGACTACGCGAATTATTTTCCCTAGAATATATTCGTTGACAGATGCGCCATGGTGACGCGAGAAGAGGCTTAAGACAACTGTAGCGGCGCATGCGTACTAGATTACTCCACCTACAGTAGTCAGGTGCGTCGTAAAAAACGAGACTGAAGTCACTGCAGCGGCGCATGCGTTCTAGGTAACTCTTTCTATAGTCCACTCAACGAAGACCAAAAATGATGGAATACGGAAAATAATTCGTGTAGTCGCAAATTTTTTTACGGTGGTAGTGCATGAACGACATACTAAAAATCCTGATCGCTGGGCAATAAACAGGAGACTGCCTTTAAAATCACTTTTTCATGTTTTTCTTAAATAACTCGTAAACCGCTGCTTATAGCAAAAAAATGTCCCAGTGCAAAATTAAACTACATAAAATTTTCTACAAAAAAGTTTACATTTATTTTTTTTCTAGGATGAATAGTTTAAGAAATAAAGACGATGGAAAAAACTGCGGATTATTATAAACAATATTCGCAGATATTCTATTCCCTGTATCTCGCAAACTATTTAACCTAGTGAAAAAATGATTCCAACCTTTTTTATAGGCAATTTCATGTAGTTTAATTTTTTTCATAAATAATTTTTCGCTATACGCAGCCGTTTACGAGTTATTTAAGAATAACGTGAAAAGGTGACCATTAACGTTGAAAGCTGAGGCGCTTGAAGTAGGAAAGAAGTCATAATTCTCGCGACCATTGCTAGATTGTTATGTCCACACCCTTAGTTTTTCTAAATTTGCAACTATAAATCTCCAAATTCAAAAAAATAGTATTGACTTGCTCAAAAATTATGCAAACAGAAGAGAGATAAAGTATAAGTTTACATAAATAGGTTTTAATTTATTACTACCCTGCAAGCTTTTCAAATGACCACCAGAGGGCGTATTTGATCTATAAAATCGCGAATAGTAGTTGTGTTCTTTTAACAATGATCCATTCAAATAAATCCGCTGCTCAGTTCAATTTACAATTTGTGTCTGCCCTTTTTATTCGATCACTTGCGGATCACTTTGTTTTCTTCCCCTTTTTCCACTAAGTGCTCTTGCTGTAGAGGGGGGTCACTTGTTCAGTTAGTTCACTTCATTTGACACCATTTTTACCTAACTTAAAGAATGTCACTTGTCATTTTTTAATTGATTTTACCAATAAGCTGTTCTTTTTAAATGAATGAGTTCACGTTTGATCACCTTTCTAAGTGAACTTCAGCTGAAAGAGAAATAAACCAGAGTTGTAAAAAGAACACAGCTAGTATAATATGATCTGTTCACATAAATCAGTTGTTCAGTTCAATTTAGTATTTGTGCCCGTTCTTTTTACTCGATCACTTCAGGGTCACTTGTTCAGTTAATTCACTTCATTTGACTCCATTCATAACCTAACTTAAAGAATGTCAATTGTCATTTTACCAATAAGCTGTTCTTTTTAAATGAATGAGTTCACGCTTGATCACCTTTCTAAGTAAACTTGAGCCGAAAGAGAAATGAACCAGAGTAAATTCAATTAAAAAATGACAATTGAAGTTCTTTAAATTAGATTATGAATGAAGTCAAATGGAGTGAACTAACTGAACAAGCGATCCCCTCTACAGCAATAGCACTTAGGGAAGGGGAAGAAAATCGTTCAATTCGTTTAAACTGATCACCAAGTGATCGAATAAAAAGGACAGACACAAATTGTAAATAGCGTTGTCCTGACCTTGAAAGGAGAGAAAGAGAGAGAGAAGTTCTTACAATCCCCATCTCTCTCTTTTAACAGTGCAGCCAATTTAACCTAAGAAAATGAAATAACACTAAATCTGCAAAACAAGGTTTCTGGTTTTGAGTGTTTCAGATATCATTTTAAAGATTAATAATAAAATAATATAACACTTTAATTGCTCTAAACAGTATTTTTGTAAAATTTAATGGATTTAGTGTAAAGTTTGCAACAAGTATCAAAGACAATCATAGAAATAAGTATTTTAGACAATACCAATGAAAAATACGAACTAAATTTCTTCCTTTGGTTGATTTTGATTCTTGATTTTTGCATAAATTCAGGGAATTCAAATAAGATTGAACCGCAACTGTGCAACCAAACATAATCTGTAGTGATTTGGACTTACTAAATTGGTGTACCTGTTAATATTCATTCAAATTTAAATCTGATCTGTCATTTTAATCAAAGCATTTCTCAGCAGTTTTTAGGGGTATTTTTTACAAATTATTTCTCAAGTCTTGTAAATTTTATTAAAAACGCCACTGATGAAGTATTGATCTTTACTTTTAATTTTCAGTGTAGGCAACTGTGGGAAACCATGCCAAGTCACCAGTATCACTCATTTTTGAAGACGCTGTACATTAAAAATAATATTTAGGACAATTCAAAATTAGAAGTTCATATATTTTCCAACAAATATCTTTTGGTGCTCTTCAAATCGCGCATCGTTTTTCATGCTTTTTCGACGCGGACTTTGAAAATTCGTAACTTTTGATAAGGGTCGGTTATTAAGGTGGAATATTTTTTATTTTGCTTATTACATTCATATTTATTAGCAAAAAAATCAACACCGCAAAATGTTGACCCTTTGCTTTAGAAAAAAATACAACTTAAAATGTTCAAAAAAATTCGCTAAACGCGGCCGATTGGTACTAGCACTGTAGCCCACAGTTTCCAAAAATCATTAAATTTTTCTACACTGCCTTATAAAAGAATAATTTCTACAACGGGTAGCGCGTAGGAAATTTTTATTTTCGAAGGGCTTCGGAAGTTATGCCTAAATCAACTAGAAATTTTGAATTTTGGGGTGAGTGGCTCTCATCGGGCCATTTTTTAACCGATTTTCAATTTTAAAGGTTCATTTGAATCCACTTCCCAAACCAAAATCGCCCACGCGTAAGGTTTTTTGAATTTCCAAAAAATAACGAAAAAATAATTTTTTTAAGATCGCATTTAAAAAAATCGTATTTTTTGACGCGTTTCAACCCCTCAAATTGTTTAACCGATTTTAACCAAATATTTTTTTAAACCCGTCTATCCACGGTGTTTACCTTTGATAAAAATTTGAAATCGCTAACTTTTATAGTTTTCGAGAAAAACAATAAAAATCGATTTCCATGAAAAATTTCAAGCCCGCGTGCCTTAAAAATATCTCAAAATTTATTTTTCGAATTTTTTCAAAATCGACCCTGCAAATGAAAGATAAATGATGGATGAATGGTAGGGGGTGACTTGCCCTCTACACTCCCAAAAAAATGTTATACCCCAAAAACTCAAAAAAATTAAAATATTTTTAGGTAATGTACCTTAAAAAATAATTAAATTTAAAAAAATTTAATAAGATAATAGATAATTTTTACAAACTTATCGGTACGAATTTTTCACTTTTCACAAAATAATTAATATCTTCGAAACTTTAAATACCAGCGTGACGTTTAATGGCTCAAAATTGCCCCCTAAACCCCCTCTACAAATATTCACAAAAAATAAAAAAAATAGTTCAAAATTGCGCCGTCCAAAGCCGTATTTGTACCAAAACTTTGCCAAAATTTTGCGAATTTTTTATAAAAAAACTGTTTAACCGATTTTAACCAAATATTTTTTAAAACACGTCTATCCACGGTGTTTACCTTTGGTAAAAATTTGAAACCGTTAGCTTTTATACTTTTCGAGATAAAAATAAAAACCGATTTCCATAAAATATTTCAAGTTCGCATAAATATCAAAAAGAATGTTTTTTTCGAATTTTTTCAAAATCGACCCCGCAAATGAAAGATAATAGAAAATGGATGAATGGTAGGGGGTAACTTGCCCTCTACACTCCCAAAAAAAATTTTACACCCCAAAAACTCAAAAAAATTAAAATATTTTTAGGTAATGTACCTTAAAAATAATTAAATTTAAAAAAATTTAATAAGATAATATCCATAATTTTTACAAACTAATCTGTACGAATTTTTGTTTCTTAATTTTAATTATTAAGCGAAATATGAATTTCTCAAAATACATATTTATGAGAATGCCATATTTTATATAAAAATTCATAACTTTTTAACAAAAAGTCGTAGAGCCTTGAATTTTTTTTTTATTTTTTTCTTATTTCTTTATACTACAACCCAAAGTTATTAACTTTAAAATTTTTAATTTGAAACGCTACACCCTTGTTATAATTTAATTTGGCATCTTTGTACTTTTTTTGATAACTGATTTTTTAATTTAAAACTTTGGAAGAATTTTTTACAATTGCAAAAAAATGGAATGTCCCAGAACACTATAAAAATCTCTATGAAAATCGAAAATGGCATCAAAAATGCAAAAGAACTGACGAAAATATAGATATCCTATGTCCCTGAAAATTGTAAATGCGCAAAGAATGAAATATCCTAGAATTGATTTTAAATTACAAAAATTGACAGAAACGCATGGGAAAATTGGTTATCAAAAAAAAAATGGAAAAAACTATATTTTGCAATTTTGATATCATTTCAGTTTTTATTAGAAAATTTTCGTGATTTTGTAAGATATTTTATAAAGGTATAGGAAAAGACAATTAAAATAAAATTAGAAATAATGTATATTTGAACACTATCCATAATTCAGCGTATAAATTTATCTAAAGATGAAAGCTCTTCTGAAAGAAATTTAATTTATTTCTAATGGAAGCTGAAACTTCTCGTTTACACCTCCTTGCAATTTAAGATGCATAATATTAAATTAACTTTTCCTACAGGATTTTGTTTATTACGTTCCTTTCGAAAAATAATAGCTACAATATTCGCATAATTACATTTACACGAAAATCCTGCGTATTTTAAAAAATCAAAAAAACAAGGCGTAATTTTTTACTTCATTAAACAATTATTTTTAATGCTTAAATATGAATGGGACATAATTGGTAGAAAATTAAAAACGTGAACTTTACATTTACAGATTAAGACGCGTCATTCGCAACCTTTTTAAATACCAAGAATTTTCTTTAATTAATTGAAACATTTACGGAAATATTTATAAATATTAAAGGACATTAATACATCACGTGTCTAACGCGATTGGCTATCTGAAATGAGTTTCCAGTAATTAGTCAGAATATTCCGAGTGATTGTGAATTTCTAGCAAATTCTGCGTATATCTCATAAACTTCAGCTCGAATTTATACCGTGGTTAATTTATCTTCCGCTATTTAAAGGATAACTCAAACAACATTAATTACTCGATCGTTTCGTTTAATTGCTTTGTAGATTCTTATCCTCGCATTTATTTCATTAATTTGTTCACTCATTAATTTATTCTTTATGATAAAATAAATACCTAATTGTGACGTCACAAAATATAGACACACGTTGGGAAGGTTGCGTTCAGTGCAGAGCTCCAAATAATTAATGAGTATAAAATTACACTTTACATTGCTTTGATGTTAGAATTGAAAATGAAACACGACAAATAAAACAAATGTAGACTTTGATTTAAGTATCAACATTTAAGGTTGTAACAAGTAATTTAATTAAATCGTGGAAATGATTTGGTTTATCTTTTTGTTTTGTAGAGAAATATCAAACAATGTATTTGCAAGCTAGAAACCTTTAAATGTCTATATTTATACATACATTCATTGATTCAAATATCGTTTTGTTTTACTGATAACATTTTATCAATTTTCTTGAATTAAAAAAAAAACGCGAGGACTTTCCCAGTTAGGATTAAAGAAGTTTAAAAAATTATTAAAATAGGAGCGGAAATTGATTTTAAACGTTCATTAAAAAACTCGTTACGCATTTTGGGAATTGCGCACGTCAAAGCGGAAGTTGTTTTTTTAAAGTATAGCTCTGCAGAGGATTTTGACGAAATTTTCTTTTGTGCCTGTAATTTATGCCTTTAAAGTAATCCTACGACAAATTCTGGAAGCCAAACATCCACCAACTAAATTTCCCTTGTTGGACGTAAATTACAAATCAAAAAACACAATAAAGTTATAACAGGATTTTTATAATGAAAAAATTTATAATGAAAAGTGAGTTTACTTTTAATTGAAGCTATTTTTATGTACGAACTTCAAGAACAGTAAATACCAGGTTTAATTGCAAAGAAATAATTAAAATCTTTCAGTTTTTAATATTTAATTAGTAGGTTTCCAACAAAGACTTCTATGTTTTCTATTGTTATACATAGATAGACCCAAAGACTTCTATGTTTTCTATTGTTATAAATAGACCGGACACGCTTGACATAACCTTAAAATACGTCATTTTATTTGAAAATTTTATCTGCAAATGAGGTAACTTTGGACATATAACTTTTACCATTCAATTAAGTAATTACCGATAGTATCATAATCCATCGCATTAGTTGTATGTTGTATCTGGTAATTTGTAAAATAAAGAAAAACGCAGGTCAACTTTAAAATGGCCGCCAGTGATACACAAAAAAATGACAGGTTGTCCGGTCTATGTATAACAATAGAAAACATAATAAACATAAACATGTCAATTTTTTGTGTATCACTGGCGGCCATTTTAAAAGTGTCCGTTTTGGCGGTAAATTTGAAATATTGGGTCACATAACCTATAATACTCATAAAAACTTGTGAAATTCGATTTTCATTTGATCAAAGAACATCAAAAAGTAAGAAAATAACCAAGGTGAATATAGCTAACGGACACTTTTAAAATGGCCGCCGTACTTCACGCTGATACACATTGGGGGCGCTGGTGTCTATTTTAAAATAACTATGTTTTTCTTTATTTTACAAATTACTAGATACAACAAACAACTAATGCGATGGATTCGGATATTAATGTATTGAATGGTAAAAGTTATACGTCAAGAGTCAGCTCATTAGCAGGTAAAAGTGGGAAATAAAAAACAGCTATTTTTTCGAAATGTCAAGCGTGTTCGGTCTATATACAGGGTGTCCCATTTTAATTAATCCAGCTGAATATCTTGAAAACTAAGCGATTTCCTTAAAAATGTTTCAGACAAAAATTGTAGCGACTCGAGAGGGACATTAAATAGTGCCATGGGTTTTTAATTGTTATGGGGTTTTATGGGAAAACATTTTTTTTCAAATGGGAACCCCCATTTTTTATTGTAGATTCGTAATTTATGGAAAATAATAAGAAAGTTTTGATTGAAACTTCTTTTTCTAAAATTTCAATATTTCGCTATATTCACCAAAATGAACACAAATTTTGGGATTTTCGATACAGTTTTACTAAAAAACTAAAGGTCTATAAGAAAACTCGCACGAGTCAAAAAGTGCTTAAATTAAGGCAAGGATTAATAAAAAATATTATTTTAGTTTATTAAAAAAAATAAATTTATAAAAAGTTTATTTTATTTTTATTATTTTTTAAGAAAAATATTATTTTTTTTTTTACTTATAAAATTTAAAATAAAGTCAAAGTTAATTAATTAATACACTTAAAGATATTTGGATCTGTTCTTAAATTACGAGAGCTGGTCTAAATAAGATGTTCGAATATTCCTCCATTTTGGCAATTCACATGTTTACTCGTGTGCGAAAAGCCAATGATACATTTCTCAACATTTCAGGAGTGATACTTCGAAAAGCGTCCGTAATTCGTATCATACTATCCTCTCTAGTTGTAGTTGGTCGTTCATAAACCTTATCTTTTATGTAACCCCATAAAAAATAATCCATTTTTGTAAGATCCGGAGATCTTGCTGGCCATTCGTGTACTTCACTACCAATTCCAATCCACATATTAGGGAATTGGTTATGTAAAAATGTTTTAACAATTCTGGCAGTGTGGGGTCTAGCTCCGTCCTGTTGAAACCACATTCGCTGTCTTAAATCTAGAGGTACATCTTCTAAAAGAGTAGGCATTTCGTTTTTAATTATATTCAAATAAACATGTTGGTTTAAGATTTTCTTCATAAAAAAATGGTCCCACAAGATACTCATCCACTATTCCAGCCCAAACGTTTATAGACCAACGCCACTGTAATCTATGATCTCTTTGCCAATGTGGATTATTTTCAGAATAATAATGAACGTTATGAAGATTTACTCCACCCGTCCACCCATGTTGTCAAATTTTGCTTCATCAGTAAAAAGTACGCGATTAAAAAAAGGGGATCTCTTCTAACTTGATTCGTAGCCCATATGCAAAAATTAAGTCGGCGGATGTAGTCATCTTCTTTAATTTGTTGGGTTAAATGAACATGATATGGATGTGATTTATGTTGTTTTAAAATCCTGTTGGCAGAAGATTTAGGAAGTCCATGAAGACGCTGAATTTTTCTTGTAGATGTATGTGGATCTTCATTTACAGAAGCTAATGCTATCAATGAGGGGAGCATCTTAGGACCAGTTTTACTACGTTTTCTTCTAGGAGAACCGTTTTCCGCTTTTTTCACGAGCCTCCTAATATTTGTATGATTTGGATGACGCAATTATGGAAACCTCTCAGCATAAAAACGTGCTGCGTGCCGATAGTTATCATGGCATTCGCCCAAAACTTTTATAATATTCCCGATTTCACTAGGTGAATAATCAGCCATTTTATGAGAGACTGATTTTAAATAATCACAGTGGCTTCAATAACAATGAGCTTCTACAAAAAACTAATCTGTCACAATATAACAATTATGTGCGAAACACAAAGTAGGCTGAAAATGAAATTCCTTTATTTTTAGAAGCCTTCTTCCTTAATTGAAAAATATTATTTAACATATTAAATTGCAAATAAAATTGAAAAACCGTTTTGACACCTATTGTTTCCAACCTTTGACTTTATTTTAAATTTTATAAGTAAAAAAAAAATTAATATTTTTCTTAAAAAATAATAAAAATAAAATAAACTTTTTTTTTAAATTAATTTTTTTTTTAATAAAATAAAATAATATTTTTTAATAATCCTTGCCTTAATTTAAGCACTTTTTGTTTTATACGATTTTTCTTATAAAGCTTTAGTTTTCTAGTAAAACTGTATCGAAAATCCCAAAATTTGTGTTCATTTTGGTGAATATAGCGAAAAATTGAAATTTTAGAAAAAAAAGTTTCATTCAAAACTTTCTTATTATTTTAAATAGATTACGAATCTACAATAAAAAATGGGGGTTCCCATTTGAAAAAAAAAGTTTTTCCATAAAACCCCATAACAATTAAAAACCCATAGCACTAGTAAATGTCCCCCTGGAGCCGCTACAATTTTTGTCTGAAACATTTTTGAGGAAATCGCTTTGTTTTCAAGATATTCAGCTGGATTAATTAAAATGGGACACCCTGTACAACAAAAAACATAGAAGTCTTTGGTTTACAATTTTGATACCATTTTTAATTTTAGTAAAATTTCATTTTTTTGTAAATGGAAATAAAGTAGTCCTAATAAAGTGATAAATTATTAAAAAATGGAGAAACTGTATTTTTGTCAGTTATTTTGCAATTTTGATGCAATTTTCGGTTTTAAAAGCAACTTTTATAACTTCCTAGGACAATATGGTGTCAAATATGACACCAAAATCTTTATGGATGATGGCGTATTAAGAGCTACACTACTAAGTTCATTTATATTACTCCATTTGTAGCACATCTACATCCTTATGAAGCAAATAGCAAATCTTGAACAGTTCTTTTATTTCCTGATAGATTTAAAAATCATCGGTTTAAACCAGAATATTCCATTAATAAAGTGTAAAAACAGCAACAGTCTAAGATTGGATCCCAGGGGAAACCCCACTGGTCGCAATAAACTACAAGAAAAACGATTATACTTCACAATTTGAACAGCAGGAAAAAAGCGACAATATCTGGGATGTCATAGTTTTTGAGCTTCTGTAATAAAATAGTCTGATGTAGGTGGTCGAAGGTTTTAGAAAAATCTGTGCAAATTTCATCTACCTGACCTTTTCTTATTTTTGGACAGCGCAATCTGCGTGAAGTAAGTAAGATTTGATGTAGTTGACTCATGGAGTCATACTGCAGGAAAAAGATTTTACTATGCTTCAAGCATCAAAGAATATACACGATGAGTCAAGTCAAAATAGATTCAAAGACCTTCGAGAGATACGTTATTATTGGGTTAATTCTGAACATCGCTGATATCTCCACTAAACAAAAAGTTGTCACTTTAACTTTCTTCCCGTGATTGGGAAATTGACCCAGTATCCAATACGAGATTGTATTATTGTATAATTATCTGGGAGGCTCCATTTTAAAGAAATTTTAATAATTTTTATCCTGGAAGGTTTCATTTTAAAGAAACTTTAATCATTATTTGCTCTGGAAGGGTCCATTTTGAAGAAACTTTTAGAATTTTTGCTCTGGAAGGATCATTTTTAATCTGAGAGGCTCTATTTTAAAAGAACTTTAATCATTTTTGCTCTGGGAGGCTCCGTTTTAAAGAAACTTTAATCATTTTTGTCCTGGAAGGTTCCATTTTAAAGAAACTTTAATCATTTTTTGCTCTGGAAGGCTCCATATGAAGAAACTTTAGCATTTTTGCTCTGGTAGGATAATTTTTGGTCTGAGAGGCTCAATTTTAAAGGAACTTTAATTCTTTTTGCTCTGGGACACTCCATTTTAAAGAAACTTCAATCTTTTTTGCCCTGGAAGATTACATTTTAAAGAAACTTTCATCATTATTTCCTCTGGAATGCTCCATTTTCAAGAAACTTTTAGAATTTTTGCTTTGGAAGGATAGTTTTTAGTCTGAGCGGCTCTATTTTAAAGGAACTTTAATCATTTATGCTCTGGGAGGCTCCATTTTAAAGAAACTTTAATCATTTTTGCCCTGGAAGGTTCCATTTTAAAGAAACTTTAATAATTTTTTGCTCTGGAAGGCTCCACTTTGAAGAAACTTTAAGCATTTTTGCTCTGGGAGGATTATTTTTGGTTTGAGAGGCTCCACTTTAAAGGAACTTTAATTGTTTTTGCTCTGGGAGACGCAATTTTAAAGAAACTTCATTCTTTTTTGCTCTGAAAGATTACATTTTAAAGAAACTTTAATCATTATTTGCTCTGAAAGGCTCCATTTTCAAGAAACTTTTAGAATTTTTGCTTTGGAAGGATAATTATTAGTCTGAGAGGCTCCATTTTAAAGAAACTTTAATCATTTTTGTCCTGGAAGGTTCCATTTTAAAGAAACTTTAATCATTTGTTACTTTGGAAGGCTCTACTTTGAAGAAACTTTAAGCAGTTTTGCTCTGGGAGGATAATTTTTGGTCTGAGAGGCTCTATTTTAAAGGAACTTGAATCAATTTTGCTCTGGAAGGCTCCATTTTAAAGAAACTTTAATCTTTTTTGCCCTGGAAGATTACATTTTAAAGAAACTTTAATCATTATTTGCTCTGGAAGGCTCCATTTTGAAGAAACTTTTAGAATTTTTGCTTTGGAAGGATAATTATTGTCTGAGAGGCTCTATTTTAAAGAAACTTTCATCCTTTTTGCTCTAGGAGGCTCCATTTTAAAGAAACTTTAATCATTTTTGTCCTGGAAGGTTCCATTTTAAAGAAACTTTAATCATTTTTTACTCTGGAAGTCTCTACTTTGAAGAAACTTTAAGCATTTTTGCTCTGGGAGGATAATTTTTGGTCTGAGAGGCTCTATTTTAAAGGAACTTTAATCATTTTTGCTCTGGTAGGCTCAATTTTGAAGAAACTTTAATCTTTTTTGCCCTGGAAGATTACATTTTAAAGAAACTTTAATCATTATTTGCTCTGGAAGGCTCCATTTTGAAGAAACTTTTAGAATTTTTGCTTTGGAAGGATAATTATTGTCTGTGAGGCTCTATTTTAAAGAAACTTTAACCATTTTTGCTCTAGGAGTCTACATTTTAAAGAAACTTTAATCATTTTTGCCCTGGAAGGTTCGATTTTAAAGAAACTTAATCACTTTTTGCTCTGGAAGGCTCTACTTTGAAGAAACTTTAGGCATTTTTGATCTGGGAGGATCATTTTTGGTCTGAAAGGCTCCATTTTAAAGGAACTTTAATCATTTTTGCTCAGGGAGACTCCATTTTAAAGAAACTTCAATCTTTTTTGTCCTGGAAGATTACATTTTAAAGAAACTTTAAACATTATTTGCTCTGAAAGGCTCCATTTTCAAGAAACTTTTAGAATTTTTGCTCTGAAAGGATAATTTTTAAAGTTAATCACGTCTATAAGAAAATATTTCTTATGAAGAAATATTTTTTAATCACGTGATTAACGATAACAACGTCTCTAAATTTTTCATCACGGTCGCTAAATACACGCTAGAGGCTCTATTTTAAAGGAACTTTAATCATTTTTGCTCTGGGAGGCTCCATTTTAAAGAAACTTTAATCATTTTTGCCCTGGAAGGTTCCATTGTAAAGAAACTTTAATCATTATTTATTTGTTCTAAAAGGCTCCATTTTCAAGAAACTTTTAGAATTTTTGCTCTGGAAGAATCATTTTTAATCTGAGAGGCTCTATTTTAAAGGAGCTTTAATCATTTTTGCTCTGGGAGGCTCCATTTTAAAGAAACTTTAAGCATTTTTGGCCTGGAAGGTTCCATTTTAAAGAAACTTTAGTCATTTTTTGCTCTGGAAGGCTTCATTTTGAAGAAAATTTAAGCATTTTTGCTCTGGGGGCATCATTTTTGGCCCGAGAGGAGGTAAATGTCGTTTATTGTGGAATAATGTTTATGTATCGTCAATACTTAAACCAGGTAGTAGGTTAGATGTCACAAATTACAGGCCTATATCCATCGGCGTGCTACCACTTCATCGACAGTGCTTTTTCATCGATAACGGTTTCATCGACATGACCTTTAGATCGATACGGCCGTTTCATCGACACAGACGGTTCATCGACATTCCTTTTCATCGGCAACCGATTCATCGACACTACCTCTTGATCGACAAGTATTTTTGTATAGACAAGGACATTATAATAATATAAAAAAATACGGCATAACCTTTTTACACGATTTATTTCATTGTTGTATAATATTCTTTAGTCTATTTGGAAAATTATGAAAACAGCGAATGACGGTTTTACCGATTCTACATTTTCCCGAAAATTCTAAAATATTTAAAAGTCTGTGTCGATAAAATCATATTGGCCTTGTCAATAAAAAGGCAGTGTCGATGAAACTGTAGTCGATGAAACGACATTGTTGAAGAATTGGTAATGTCGATGAATTGTTTGTCGATGAAACGTCCTTGTCGAAGAAAAGGTTTGTCGATGAAAAGGTAATGTCGATCAAACGTTCTTGTCGAAGAAAAGATTTGTCGATGTAGAGTCTATGAAACTGTTCTCGATGAAAAGGTAATGTCGATGAAACGTTCTTATCGAAGAAATGGTTTTTCGACGATAAGGCAATGTGGATGAAACATCTGTATCGATGAATTGGTCGTGTCGATGAAACGTCCATGTCGATGAAACGGTTGCGTCGATGTAAAGGTCATGTCGATGAAACCGTTAAAAAAGCACTGTCGATGAAGTGGTATTACAGCCAAAATAGCACGTTCGTCTTCGACTTGGGGTAAAGTTCGAGTGAGTTCGCTTGAGAAGTCAATATACAATATATTTATACAGGGTCCACAAAAAAACGGAAACACCTAAATATTTTTTGAACCGTATAGAATTAAAAAAAAAGTTTAAACAAAAGTTAATTTTTTTAAACAAGTTACCATATTTCAAATAAACAGGGTGATTTTTATGAAAATATTAATTGTGTGACTTTAATAATTTAACCAGTTGTCAAGCAATATCAGTCAATTTCGCGACAAAATGACAAAAATCAATAAAGGTATTATCAGAATCCTATACATACTCTAATTATATTTTAAACATTTCCAACAGTTTTACTTCGAATATTATTGGCGTTAACCACCTTTAAATTAGCAAGTGGTTATTCAAATAACAGCTCAAGTTGCCCCAATGTGCTCAAAATTAAAGGTCCATCTCCAGAATTTTTTTATGAATACAAGGATGGTAACCTAATGCTTCGACAATGCGACAATGGATCCATTTTTAAACCTAATCTAAATGACTGTGTACAATTTCAAGATATTTCTCAAAAGTAAATATGAAAGAAAGAAAAATAAGCAACATTTATAAAATAATCCTTTTCAGGGCCGAACTCTTAAGAATAAGAAATATTGCAGCGGCAATAGTTTCAGCATCAATTAGAGTAGTTATTAGTTGTATTAGGAATTCAAATTATTTGTAATATATAGGCAGATTCTGGTCAAAATTAAAGGCTTTTTATTAGAAAGAAAGAAATAAGGTGACCATGGAAATTGTCCATTATAACCCATATAACAAATTTAAATTTAAAGGCCTTTGAACTTACAGGCCTATATCCATCGGCGTGCTACCACTTCATTGATAGTCCATTTCATCGATAACGGTTTCATCAACATGACTTTACATCGACACGACCAATTCATTGACACAGACGTTTCATCGGCTATACCTTTTCTTCGATGAGGACGTTTCATCGACACTACCTTTTCATCGACAAACAATTAATTAAAATTACCAATTTTTCAACAATTCCATTTCATCGACACTGCGTTTTTATCGACAAGACCGCTTCATCGACTAAGACATTTCATCTCCAAAGTTTTTCATGGCCAATATGGTTTTATCGGCACAGAGATTTAAAATATTTTAGAATGCTCGGGAAAATATGAATCGGTAAATGACGAATATGTTTTTTTAAATTACTAAGAAAAAGGAGTTCGTCATTCGCCGTTTTCATAATTTCCCAAAAATACTAAAGACACCTGGCGACAGCTTTTCACAATTTGACAAAGTGAAACCCACGTTTCAAAAACAATATACTAAAGAATATTATACAATAATAAAATAGATCATGTAAAAAGGTTATGCCGTATTTTTTATACTATTATAGTGTCGATGGACAGTCCTTGTCTATGCAAACATACTTGTCGTTGAAGATGTTATCGAAGAAAAAGTATGCCGATGAAACGTCCTTGTCGAGGATAAGATTTGTGGATTAAAAGGTAGTGTTGATGAAACGGTTGTCGATGAAATGGTAATGTCGATGAAACATTCTTGTCGATGAAAACGTTTATCGAGGAAAAGATAGTGTCGATGAAATGGCTGTCGATGAAAAGATAATGTCGATGAAACGGTTATGTCGATGAAATTGCATTCGATGAGAAGGCTACATCGATGAAAGTGTATCTTCGATGAAACAGTATTTGAAAATATCGTTAATAATTACTTAAACCCAATTTTCAAAAATTATAAGTGAGCAACACGAGTTCAGTAAAGGTAGGTCTACTAACCTGTTGCTTTACACCAACTTTATCAAGAAATGCCTGGAAAATGGTAACTCAGTTTATACTAATTTTAAACAGGCTTTTGATAAAGTGGGCATTGTTCTTCTGCTTTTCAAATTTGGAAAAGCTTATGGTTTCGGTGGTTCCTTTCTTCATTGGCTTTCTTCTTATCTTCAAGACAGAACTCAGGACGTGTTTCGGACGAAATAAGTGTAGTTTTTTCGGTTTAATCTATCCATCAATGACGTTGTCCTCGGTGCATTCGTTTTTGTTCTGTATTACTGTTTGCAAATGATACGAAAATCTTTGCCCCAATATCATGCCTTGGTTTTACTAATGTTGCAAGACAAATGCCCTTATTTTGATTATAGGTAAGTGCTCGGTAATAACTTTCCACAAGACGAGATCTCCTTTTCTCCAAGAATACCAGCATTGTTGGAATAGTCCTAAAAAGAGTTTCAACTTAAGGAGTCTCTTTCGCTTCTCATATTTCTAACGTTGTAAACAAAAGTTTACAAATGTTGGGATTTATTAGAAGGGAGACAGTTGACTTCACTTCTGTAAAAGCAATTTCCACTTTATACAAGGTGTCCCGTTAAATCGTCAACCCATGAGGAGTTATAAACTTTTGAAGTTGAACTAAAAAAATTCATGTTTCTTTATTGCGTCCAAACCAATGAAGATTTTATGACGAAATTTGGCGTACTTGAGTTTTTATAAGAAACGCGCTCTTTGTAAAAAATTAGACAAAATTTAACATCTGCAAAGGGTTTAAATTAAAAAGGATGGACATAAACCTCCTTATAAGTTTTTAGTCTCTTAATATATTAACATTAAAGTTACCAATTCCCATTTAATCATTCAATTGTAAGATTTTTTGTCATCTATGTCTTCCAAATAAATTATGCGGTTCCTGCGAAAAATGTAAAAAAGAAATTCGATGAAAGACTAATTTAATTAATAACTTCACATTATGTAAGTGAAGTTGCATAAACTTAAATTTTAATTTTTTGGAGAATATCTAATGTATTGTTAAAGTTTACAAGTTTAAACGGTATTAATTTAAAATAAAACAAATGAAGAAGAATTAATTTAACTGGTTTATTAAAAAAAATATTGTAATAAATTAAGTGCATGTTCAACGTGAGTGCCCTCTGAACGAATACAAGAATTAATACGGCACAAAAATGAAAATCGAATAGATTCCACGACGTTTGGGATTTCACGTATCTCATTGGTTGCGTTGACGATTCGTACCCAAAGATCTTCTTTGCTTTCTACTGGAGTACTGTAAACTGTATCTTTTAAACAACCCCAAAAAGAAAAATCTAGAGGATTTAGATCCGGTGATCGCGGTGGCCAAGTGACTGAAGCATCAGCACCCCGACCAATCCATCGGCGAGGAAATTTTTCATTTAAATAATTTCTCACATTTATTGAAAAATGAGGGGGGCTCCGTCTTGCATAAACCACATCTGTGCTCTGATGGCAAGGGGTACTTCTTCTAGTACTCCAGTAAGATTATTTCTTAGAAAATCTAAATACGACACACCATTCAGTCTTGGTGGTAATTCAAATGGCCCTATAATATGATTGTCGATTGTACCTGCCCACAGGTTGATGGAAAACTGCCTTTGATAATTGGCTACAATTTTCTCATGGGGATTTTCATCCGACCAGCTATGCAAATTAAGCATTCTGCTTCTTGAGAAGCAAGATTCGTCAGTAAACAAAATTATTCTGGCCATATTTGGATTTTGGTCGTATTTGCGCTTGAACCATTGGCAAAATAACAATCTATTGTTCAAATCAATCGGCAGCAATTCTTGACCTTTGCGAAAATGGTATGGATGAAGTAAATGTTCTTGAATTGTTCTGTGTACGGCATTTTTTTGAATTTGTAATTGCGTAGAAATCTCTCTTGCACTTACTCTGCGATTCTCCTCCACACATCCCAATATTTGTTCTTCTGCCTCTACTGTTCTTATTGTTCGTGGGCGCACTACATTTCTACAATCAGTTTCCAGTTTACCATATTCACGCAAACGACGATCTAAGTTAGCAAATGTTGTATGATGAGGAGTTTGACGATTTGGATACTTCTCAGCATATCTTCTAGCAGCAGCTCTACCATTACTGTGACATTCACCGAATACTAGGTGCATGTCGGCATATTCATTAAATGAATAGATTGCATCCATTTTATAAGTAATTTTTATAAATTGAAAGTTACTGTATTGTCTATTATGACATTAATGTTGTTACTATGGTTTTGGTTTCAAAGAGCGACTTAATATTGAAACAATAGGAAAAAGTACTTTGTGTTGCCTAACTTTACTGTTTTGCACTAGTTTTATTTTTCTCATTTTCTGCAAGAACGGCATAATTTATTTGGAAGACATAAGAGACAAAAATCTTACAATTGAATGATTAAATGGAATTGGTAACTTTAATGTTAATATCTTAAGAGACTAAAAACTTATAATGAAGTTTATACCCATCCTCTTCCATTTAAACCCTTTGCAGATGTTAAATTTTGTCTAATCTTTTACAAAGTGCGCGTTTCTTATAAAAATTCAAGTACATCAAATTTCGTCATAAAATCTTCATTGGTTTGGACGCAATAAAGAAAAATATATTTTTTTAGTCCAACTTCAAAAGCTTATAACTCCTCAGGGGTTCACTTTTGGTAATAGATAAGTAGGGTCATATCGAAATATTTTGAGGTGAGGAATCTTCAGTTAAACGTTGTTGGTCGAATAACGGGACACCTTGTATACTAGATATAATACTAGTTTCGTTAGATCTAACTTTAAACATTTTAGCTCTGTGAGCTCCATTTTAAAGAAAATGTTAATGATTCCTGCTGTGGGAGACTCCATTTTAAAGAAATTCTAAACAGTTTTTGCTCTGGGAGACTCCCATTTTAAATAAATCATGTTTACTCTGGGAATAAGTGGTTATCAAAAAATGAAAAAACTATATTTTTGCAATTTTGGCACTATTTATGATTTTAATAGCAATTTTCATAAGTTTCGGGTACATTATTTCTAATATAGTAGTTATAAAAAATATTCTTCAGTTAAACGTTGTTGGTCGAATAACGGGACACCTTGTATATTAGATATAATACTAGTTTCGTTAGATCTAACTTTAAACATTTTAGCTCTGTGAGCTCCATTTTAAAGAAAATGTTAATGATTCCTGCTGTGGGAGACTCCATTTTAAAGAAATTCTAAACAGTTTTTGCTCTGGGAGACTCCCATTTTAAATAAATCATGTTTACTCTGGGAATAAGTGGTTATCAAAAAATGAAAAAACTATATTTTTGCAATTTTGGCACTATTTATGATTTTAATAGCAATTTTCATAAGTTTCGGGTACATTATTTCTAATATAGTAGTTATAAAAAATATTCTTCAGTTAAACGTTGTTGGTCGAATAACGGGACACCTTGTATATTAGATATAATACTAGTTTCGTTAGATCTAACTTTAAACATTTTTGCTCTGTGAGCTCCATTTTAAAGAAAATTTTAATGATTCCTGCTGTGGGAGACTTCATTTTAAAGAAATTCTAAACAGTTTTTGCTCTGGGAGACTCCCATTTTAAAGAAATCATGTTTAGTCTGGGAATAAGTGGTTATCAAATAATGAAAAAACTATATTTTTGCAATTTTAGCACTATTTATGATTTTAATAGCAATTTTCATAAGTTTCTGGTAAATTATTTCTAATACAGTAGTTATAAAAAATATTCCCAAAGTCATAAATTTCAAGATTGTTTAAGTATTTAAGATTGAACGATTCTTTCTTACAAAAATACAAGTTTCGGAATTTCTAGAAATGGATTTTTGGACCAATTTTAAGACAAAAAGTAAGATATTTTTCCGATAAAACGCTCATCCATTTCGGAAATGCAGGGCATTCAAGTTTACTCATTTTTTTTTTTCAATTTTTTAACATAAATTCTACATTATTAATGATAATTGGCTCAAATTTTGTACATACCTTACTATTGGAAGCCGCCTTAAGATGAATTCCTAAATTTTCAAAAAAAGTTAGGATGAAGTTTTACCAGTTTTTTTTTAATTTTTTTGCGTAAAAAATTATTCTTACTTTTTTGTCTTAAAATTGGTTCAACAATCTATTCCTAGATTATCAGACACTTGTTCAGAAACACCCTGTATACGAGCTTTTTATTAAAAATAGCTAAAAGATAACAATATAGATATAAAATAACAATAAGCAACATTTAAATATGTTGAAAAGTAATTAAATCATTTAATGTGTCGAATTTTTCTTTTGCAGATATGAGATTTACGTCTTAAATAAAATTTTCAAGAATAATATGGAAAAATACAAGGTACGTTTTAATTATTATTAAAAAAAAATTTAAAAAAGTTGAATGTTGTCTAGTTTTTTTTTTATATAAAATCGATGTTGGATTGGAGTTAATTAATGGTGTATTTATTACCTAATGAAATAAAAAAAATGGAAAATTAAAAAAGTAACTGCGATGGCCGGGAATCGAACCCGGATCAACTGCTTGGAAGGCAACTATGCTGACCATTACACCACCATCGCAGAATATCCTAATTCCAAGAAAAACAACTTTTCATTAACGTCCTCAAAAACTATTTAAAACAAATTCAAAATCTGCAATATATCATTTGATTGGGTAGTAGCACTTAACTGTAATAAAAATATTGCGACAGTAAATAGTATATTGACCATTTGAATATACTGTGGTCTTGACTTGTCCAAAAGTCCTTCGATTGTGTGAACCATCAGATTTTAATAAAAAAAATTATGGAGTGTCACGGATAACTATTTGATTTTATTGGAGTCTTTTACCTTAGTGAACATCAGCAGTGAATAATTTTAATAATATTTCATATTTCACCAACATTTTTAACTCATAAATAATAAACATGATGTACGACGTACCCCAAGGTTCAATCCTTGGTCCACTTCTTTTTTTAATTTTTGTTGGGTGCGACCCTAACGCTGATTTTATAATGTACCCCGACGATATTACATCTACTCATGCAAATCCAGTTTTGGAAGCTTTGGAAAAAATATGGAACTCACACAGTCAAGGGTCTGCGAGGGTCTTGGTGTGGTTTTTACATCCAAACCTTAATAACGCCAAGACCATGAACATGCTACATGCTATTTGCACTAATAAAAGATAAAAAATCGGACTTGACAAAACTAAATTTAAAAAAATAACACCACGTTCTTTGCAGTTGTTTTAGATGACAAACTGAGTTGGTCAAATAATATAAATGAAATTTCCTCCAAACTTGCAAAAACTGTATCCATATTTCTGTTCATGAGAAACTGTATTAGCTTGTTACAAATAGACCGTGTTTCAAATTTAAAATTTGAACGTTACTAATTTTGAATTATAGTTTAAGAAATTTAGAAAAAAATTCAGATCTCTACGACTTTTGTTCAAAATTTTGATTTTCGTTGAGATTTTGATGTGAAAGAAATATTTATAAGGGTGTATACATGGTGATTCACATTTATGTAAAAATCTCTCGGATGGTGATTCCTTAGATAAAAATATGAAAAAAAGTTCATATAAACATATGTCCAATTCCCTTTCCTGAGTGAGTTAGTGCTCTTCAAAAGTGCTGACAGAGAAGACCTTTTTGGCCATTTACTTCAGAATAGATGCTAGTAAAGCATTCAAATTTGGCACAACCCTTAATATGCATTGAAATCATGTCCATGATTTTTTGAATTTTTTTTATTGGTTCTAAGAGGTATTTTAAGAGATCATTGGAGGTAAAAACAATGGCAACTTTTTTAGTACTGCATTTTTATAAGATTTGTTTTTCAAAATATTCTGTAATCAAATTTTCACAAAAATGGTGCTCTTATACAAATTCGATAGAATGAGCCGTTTAAAGAGAAAAGTGCATCTAAAGATGTGGTTTCCAGGACTGTTGTCATGGTTACCATACTTAACATTTTTGTAGGGCTATTATTTTACCAAAATTATTCCATAATTTATGAAAAAAGGTTCCTAAGTAACGTTTGGAATAATTTTGGTAAAACAATAGGTCTACAAAAAAATTTAGTATGGTAACCATGCCAACAATCCCGACAGGCACATCTTTAGACGCACTTTTCTCTTAAACGGCTCATTCTATCGAATTTGCATAAGAGTACGTTTTTTGTGTAAATTTGATTGCAGAATGATATTCTGAAAAAAAATCTCATAAAAATGCAGTACTAAAAAACTTACCATTGTTTTTACCACCAACGATCTCTTAAAATACCACTTAGAACCAATAAAAAAATTTCAAAAAAATCATGGATGTGAGTCCAATGCATATTAAGAGTTATGCCAAATTTGAATGCTTTACTAGCATCTATTCTGAAGTAAATGGCCAAAAAGGGATTTTCTGTCAGCACTTTTGAAGAGGAAGGGGAATTGGACATATGTTTATATGAACTTTTTTTCATATTTTTATCTAAGGAATCACCATCCAAGAGATTTTTACATAAATGTGAATCACCCTGTATACACCCCTATAAATATTTCTTTCACATCAAAATCACAACGAAAATCAAAATTTTGAACAAAAGTCGTAGAGATCTGAATTTTTTTCTAAATTTCTTAAACTATAATTCAAAATTAGTAACGTTCAAATTTCAAATTTGAAACACGGTCTATTTGTAACAAGCTAATGCAGTTTCTCATGAACAGAAATATGGATACAGTTTTTGCAAGTTTGGAGAAAATTTGAATGCTGTATTAGTATCCATTCTGAAATAAATCCCCAAAAACCTTTTCTCTGTCAGCACCTTTGAAGAGCTGTAACTCACTTAGGAAGCGAAATCAGACATATGTTTATATGAACTTTTTTCTTATTTTTATCCAAGGAATCACCACCCGAAAGGTTTTAACAAAAATGTAAATCACCCTGTATACAAGGTGTCCCGTTATTCTACCGACAACGTTTAACTGAAGATTCCTCATTTCAAAATAAGTCGATATGACCCTACTATTACCAAAAGTGAACCCATGAGGAGTTATAAGCTTTTGAAGTTGAACTAAAAAAATACATTTTTCTTTATTGCGTCCAAACCAATGAAGATTTTATGACGAAATTTGGTGTACTTGAATTTTTATAAGAAACGCGCACTTTGTAAAAATTTTTTGTCTTTAATGTCTTCCAAATAAATTATGCCGTTCTTGCAGAAAATGAGAAAAATTAGACTAGTGCAAAACAGCAAAGTTAGGCAACACAAAGTACTTTTTCCTATTGTTTCAATATTAAGTCGCCCTTTGAAACCAAAACCATAGTATTAACATTGATGTCATAACAGATAATGCAGTAACTTTCAATTTATAAAAATTACTTATAAAAGGGATGCAATCTATTCATTTAATGAATATGCTGACATGCACCTAGTATTCGGTGAATGTCACAGTAATGGTGGAGCTGCTGCTAGAAGATATGCTGAGAAGTAACCAAATCGTCAAACTCCTCATCATACAACATTTGCTAACGTAGATCGTCGTTTGCGTGAATATGGTAAACTGGAAACTGATCGTAGAAATGTAGGGCGCCCACGAACAATAAGAACAGTAGAGGCAGAAGAACAAATATTGGGATGTGTGGAAATTCAAAAAAATGCCGTATACAGAACACTTCAAGAACAGTTACTTCATCCATATCATTTTCGCAAAGTTCAAGAATTGCTACCGATTGATTTGAACAATAGATTGTTATTTTGCCAATGGTTCAATCGCAAATACGACCAAAATCCAAATATGACCAGAATAATTTTGTTTACTGACGAATCTTGCTTCTCAAGAAGCGGAATGATTAATTTGCATAATTTGCATAGTTGGTCGAATGAAAATCCCCATGAGAAAATTGTAGCCAATGGTCAAAGGCAGTTTTCCATCAACCTGTGGGCAGGTATAATCGACAATCATATTATAGGGCCATTTGAATTACCACTAAGACTGAATGGTGTGTCGTATTTAGATTTTCTAAGAAATAATCTTACTGGAGTACTAGAAGAAGTACCCTTTGCCATCAGAGCACAGATGTGGTTTATGCAAGACGGAGCCCCCCTCATTTTTCAATAAATGTGAGAAATTATTTAAATGAAAAATTTCCTCACCGATGGATTGGTCGGGGTGCTGATGCTCCAGTCACTTGGCCACCGCGATCACCGGATCTAAATCCTCTAGATTTTTCTTTTTGGGGTTGTTTAAAAGATAAAGTTTACAGTACTTCAGTCGAAAGCAGAGAAGATCTTTGGGTACGAATCGTCAACGCAACCAATGAGATACATGAAATCCCAAATGTCTTTGAATCTATTCGATTTTCATTTTTGCGCCGTATTAATTCTTGTATTCGTTCAGAGGGCACTCACGCTGAACATGCACTTAATTTATTACAATAATTTTTTTAATAAACCAGTTAAATTAATTCTTCTTCATTTGTTTTATTTTAAATTAATACCGTTTAAACTGGTAAACTTTAACAATACAATAGATATTCTCCAAAAAATTAAAATTTAAGTTTATGCAACTTCACTTACTTAATGTGAAGTTATTAATTAAATTAGTCTTTCACCGAATTTCTTTTATAAATTTTTTGTAGGAACTGCATAATTTATTTGGAAGACATAAGAGACAAAAAATCTTACAATTGAATGATTAAATGGGAATTGGTAACTTTAATGTTAATATCTTAAGAGACTAAAAACTTATAAGGAGGTTTATGCTCATCCTCTTCAATTTAAACCCTTTGCAGATGTTAAATTTTGTCTAATTTTTTACAAAGTGCGCGTTTCTTATAAAAACTCAAGTACACCAAATTTCGTCATAAAATCTTCATTGGTTTGGACGCAATAAAGAAAAATGTATTTTTTTAGTTCAACTTCAAAAGCTTATAATAACTCCTCAGAGGTTCACTTTTGGTAATAGATAAGTAGGGTCATATCGACTTATTTTTAGGTGAGGAATCTTCAGTAAAATGTTGTCGGTCGAATAACGGGACACCTTGTATAACAACTGATCCCCTACATTTCGTCCATATTTTCTATTATTTTTCATTTCAGATTTTATAAGGCTTGACTATAAAATTTCAAATTTTTATCAAGGGTAAGCACCGTAGAAAATTTTTTTTTATAGATTATATAGAAATTAAAAAATCACTATGCGTGGGTAGTCTTAGTTCGAGGAGTACATTTTAATGTGTTTTTAAAATTGAAAATCGGTTAAAAAATGGTCCGACAGGAGCCGCCCACCCCTAAATACAAAAATTCGTGTTTGTTACGCCATAACTTTTTAAACCCGCAATATTTAAAAAATCCCTATGCGCTAAGCAGTAAAAAAATTATTCTTATTTGATTATCTGATGTAAAATTGAGAAAAATTAAAAAAACTGCGATTTGCAGAGGTACCAGCAACACCGCGCGTTTTGTGCTATTTTTCCAACATTCCATTCAAGATTTTTTTTTCAAGTCCAGGGGTAAAATGTAATCATGCTGATTTTTTCGTGCATAAATAATAAAGCAAGGAGGCAAATAAAAAATATTCGACGATTATACGTGGTCCCAATGAAAAGTTACAAATTTTCAAAGTCGGCAACGAAAAAGCACGAAAAAGGAAATGCAAATTTAAAGGCCCCAAATTATTATAAAAAATCAAGATATCAAAAAAAGGGCACGGATCGGCATAATAACTGGTATCTTCTTTGTAAATCAGAAAACCACGATTTTTTTGCACCGCTGGATTTTGAGATCGAATTTGGTACTTTTGCTGCCCGAAAAAACGCTAAATTTGCACACTTTAAGTCTCAGAGCCGTGACGCCACACCGTTGTGCCTGAAACTTAAAAATTGTAACTTTAAGGGCATAAAAAGCACAGAAAAAAATATTTGAGCATATGAAAGATTATTTTGGTAGTAAACTTAATAATTCCTCCAATGAGTTATTTTCAAGTAGGCAACCAAATTATCGTATTTTAAATTTTACCTGCAAACATTGAAATTAGGCATGATTTTCCATCAAATTGCTTATTTAAAAAAAAAACTAAATTAAATTATAAGAAAAAAATTTTTAATTTTAGATTTGGTATTTGGCATGTATCGTGATAATTTGCAGCAGCGCATCGTTTGGAATTTCGCAAGAGGAAGAAATTTTCTGGTCTCCAAAACTAATAAATTTAAATTTATTAAAAAGGATGGATGAGAAACTCTTATTTGCCCCATTAGGTAATATAAAAATTTGCAATATTTCTTAATTTTTTTAATTTGCAATTTTAGTACCTGGAATTATAGTGGATGATAAAATTGATTTAATAAACAAGCGTGGATTTTCAATGCTGGCCAGGTGGAAACCTTTTAATAAAATGGCAAAACAAAGAGCTTCGATTAGAGATGTGACCAGAAATTACTTTGCACACCCCGAGCCTGATATGGTCAGTGCAGAGACAAGAGCTTACTTAAGACCTTCCGGACAACCTCTTCGATGGGGATAATTTATAGTCTATACCATAAAAATTAATATTATATTCATTAATTTTTAAGAACATATGAAGACTGCTTTAAATTAACGAGATTTTTAACAATGTTTTTTAATTTATTTGCCAATTTGATATATTTAAATAAATAAGCATGTACAGGGTGATGATAAAGTTTCGAACCTAATTCATAACTGCCGTATTTAATTTTTTTGAGAAAATCGCTCGGACAGGTCAATTTTAGTTTATAAAATCCCATCTCTGGGTATAATACAAATATTAATGACGTCACTGGTGATTTAGCTATGACGTCATCATCGATTTTTTTAAATGGAAACCCCCACTTTTTTCACTCGTTTTTAATAGACATTTATGTCACTTAAACGATGATATAAAAAAATTGTGGCATTTGTAAACAAATTTTATAATATAAACTTAAAATTAATTTGTACTATTAAATTTGAAAAATTTGAATGTTGTATAAGATTTATTTTGGCCGATTTCAATAAATGGTAAATTTAAAATTTTATTTTTTGTAAATTTCCTTACATTTAAATGGAATCAAAAAATTAGTTTTTCAAGACTATTTATTAAATTTTGTTAAATACATTTAACATTTTACATGTGCATTAGAATGGGCATTATTTAAACATTTACTTTCTTTTGTTATTATTGGTAACTTCAAATTCATTTTAATTTATTTTTATAAAACCTTTTTCGTTAAAATAAAAATTTCCTTTTTTGAATTAAAAAGATTTTTTATTCAAAAATTTGTTTAAAAATTTAATTGTTTTTTATATCATTGCTTAAGTGACAAGAATTTCTATCGATAATGAGTAAAAAAATGGGGGCTTCTATTTAAAAAAATCTCTGATGACGTCATTGTTAAAGCACCAGTGACGTCAATATTATTTTTTTATATCAAGAGATGACATTTTAAAAACTAAAATTGACCTGTCCGAGCGATTTTCTCAAAACAATTAAATACGGCAATTATGAACAAGGTTCCAAACTTTATCATCATCCTGTATATCTATTGTTATCAGTGTTGTACTATACATTTTTTTTTGTTTTTTTTTTATTTTTTTATTAGCTTTAATTTTGTAGCTTTCAATAAAAATGCACACTAAAATATAATTATTGATGTCTAACTTCCCCAGAAAATTTCCTAAATTCCAAAAATTTGATTTAATAAAAATTTTTACTAAAAAAAACCGAATTACGTACTAGTTGAAAACTGTCGTGAATAACTTGTTTTAACAACATTTTTTGAAAATAAGTTTTATTTTTGCGTAAAATAGGTAAACGTAGATTTTCAAAAATATAAATTAAAATTTTTTATAGTAATTTTGTCGACACAAAATGGCGACTTAAATTCTTGTTACTAAAATTATAAATTTTTACACATAAAATTTTTATTTAAAACTCAAACAATATAAAAAAATACATTTTGTAAACTAAAATTTCGTAGTTTTACAAAAACACTTGAAATATACAGGGTGTCCCAATTTGAGTTGCATTACATGGGTATCTTTGTTATAAATAAAGTAACAGATTCGGTTAAATGGACAATGTTTTACAGTTTTTAATACTTATTCAAAAAAATGAAAAATTCCGAGCCATTCCGAAGATAAACGGAAAAAAACCGAAAAATGCATTTTTTTAAAAAGTTGATTATTTCGTTCACTACAAAATAGTTACAAAAAAATGAATCGGATAAAAGTTATTCAATTCGCAAAAACGGACGTAAATATGTTTATTACTAAATTATCACAAACTTGGTTTTTAAGATATCTATAGCAACTTTCTTATTTTAAATGGACGCCATATTGAATTTTTCGATAGTTAAATTTCATTTTTTTTCTGATTACAAATTACAACGATGTATTATAATCTATGTTCGAAGTAACACACTACGGAATACTAGATATTATTTGAATTATGAATAAGGTTCCAAACTTTATCATCACCCTGTATATCTATTGTTATCAGTGTTGTACTATACATACGTTTTTTGTTTTTTTTTATTTTTTTATTAGCTTTAATTTTGTAGCTTTCAATAAAAATGCACACTAAAATATTATTATTTATGTCTAACTTCCCCAGAAAATTTTCTAAATTCCAAAAATTTTTACTAAAAAAAACCGAATTTTGTACTAGTTGAAAACTTTCGTTAATAACTTGTTTAAAAAACATTTCTTGAAAATAAGTTTTATTTTTTCGTAAAATAGGTAAACTTAGATTTTCAAAAATATAAATTAAAATTTTGTATAGTAATTTTGTCGACACAAAATGGCGACTTAAATTCTTGTTACTACAATTATAAATTTTTACACATTAAATTTTTATTTAAAACTCAAAAAATATAAAAAAATACATTTTGTAAACTAAAATTTCGTAGTTTTATAAAAACACTTGAAATATACAGGGTGTCCCAATTTGAGTTGCATTACATGGGTATCTTTATTATTAATAAAGTTACAGATTCGGTTAAATGGGCACTGTTTTACAGTTTGTGATACTTATTCAGATGCCGTTTAAAAAAATTAAAAATTTCGACCCATTCAGAAGATAAACGGAAAAAATCGAAAAATGCATTTTTTTTTAAAGTCGATTATTTCGTTAACTACAAAATAGTTACAAAAAAATGTTTCGGATAAAAGTTATTCTATTTGTAAAAACGGTCGTAAATATGTTTATTACTAAATTATCACAAACTTGGTTTTCAAGATATCAATAGCAACTTTCTTATTTTAAATGGGCACCATATTGAATTTTTCGATAGTTAAATTTCATTTTTTTTTCTGATTACAACGATGTATTATAATCAATGTTCGGCGTATTCGGATAAATAAATCAAGTATTCCGTAGTGTATTACTTCGAACATACAGGGTGTTTCATTGAAAACTTCAAATGTCGTTTATTTCATAACCAAAATTAAAAAAAAAAAATTACCGAATACGCCGATTTTTGTTTTGAGGGGGACGCATTTTAAGACCGATTTAAGCACTCTCACGTCACTCCCTTAAGCGGGGGGCGTTAACCCCCTAATTTCTTAAATGGCAACAGGGGTTGAATAATATATCATTTGAAAGCTGCTTTTAATTAGAATTCAACGGTATAAATTAAATTAAAATTGATCGATTCGTTTTAAAGAAAAATAAATAAAAACCTATTGTAATACTCAAATTTAAAGTTTGCAATAAATTTTTTTTTTAGTTATAAAATATAGACAATTAAAGTAAATGTTCGAAATGTTTTCCAGAATTTTCCAAGCAGAAATAGAGACGGTCTTGAAACTCTGCGCGAACATTTTGTAGCATTACTGGTGTAATATTTCCACATTCGTTTATGATGCTTTGACGAAGGTCTGCTAAAGTATCAGGTTGGTTCTGGAAGACCTTATTTTTTAAATAGCCCCAAATGAAAAAATCCAGCGGTGTGAGGTCAGGTGAGCGTGCTGGTCATTCAATAGTACCCCCTACGGTCAATCCAACTAGGAAAGGTTCTGTTTAAATATTGACGAACTGGTAACGTATAATGTGGCGGAGCACCATCCTGTTGAAAAATTATCAAATTTTCGTCCAGCATATCATCATTTTCTAAGACATGTGTTATTGTAGGTTCGATAATATTTTGCAGCATATCTAAATATTTTTCGCCTGTTAAATTGCCATCAATAAATATTGGGCCTATAATATGGTCCCCATAAATGCCAAGCCCAACATTTAATTTTTCTGGATACTGACAGTGCTCTTCTCGCATCCAATGTGGATTTTCTGTACTCCAATAACGACAGTTATGTTTGTTAACTTCACTCCTTAAATTAAATCTTGCTTCATCACTAAAGCAGATGTTTTGTAATTGGTTTGGAGTATTTGATAGTCTATTAGACATAACTTCACAAAACTCTGTTCGGCGATCAAAATCATCTTCACTTAATTCTTGATGACAAGAAAATTTATACGGGCGATATTTTAAATTTTTTAAAATTCTCCAAACCTTGGTACTTTGAAGTCCTGTTAATGTAGATAAGTTTCTTTTGGAAGTTTGCGGATTTAGAGATGTTTCGCCTACTACAGTCAACGTTTCTACTTCATTTGGGGGGCCGCCAGTTCTTTTTTTATTTCCTACTGAACCCGTTTCACGAAATTTATTGAACAAATCTAAAACATATCTTGCAGATACATTTTTATCTGGATGAAGATTATTAAAACGAGTAGCTGCTCGAAGGGCACATCTTCTTTCTTCACCGTATAGCATAATAATTTCAACTCGATTATCCTTAGAATAAACCATATTGAATGGTTAGGAGGTAATAAAGTTTCTACTATTTAATTCGAAAACTTGTATTACACTAAATTAAATTATTTCAATTTTTAAATCACATTTTGTTTAGATTTAAACACCTGTCAAATCATGTGGATAACATAACAAAGAAATTTATTTATTGTTCTTTTGCTTTTAAATTTTAAATTAAATTATTCATGAGAACCAAACTGGACATCTTACCTTCAATTTTTTATTCAGTATTTAATAATTTGCTAATTGAAAAAAGATTTTTTGGGTTAATTTAACATATTTTAAATTTATTTATTGCAATGAGTTTTTAATTTTTTTCTTTAAAACGAATCGATCAATTTCAATTTAATTTATACCGTTGAATTCTAATTAAAAGCAGCTTTCAAATGATATATTACTCAACCCCTGTTGCCATTTAAGAAATTAGGGGGTTAACGCCCCCCCGCTTAAGGGGAGAGTGCTTAAATCGGTCTTATAATGCGTCCCCCTCAAAACAAAAATCGGCGTGTTCGATTAATTTTTTGAAAAAAAATTTGGTTATGAAATAAACGACATTTAAAGTTTTCATTGAAACACCCTGTAAATATATTATAAAAAATAAAATTTTCTTAAAGTACAAAAGAATTAAAATGGAACAAAAAATAAATTCTCAAATAAAGAATGTGGAGATTATCATTTTAACAAAGGGCTCACAAATTTACAAAAAATTTAAGAAGGGGCTCTCGCGAGCCCCCTACAGAACACCACTGCATATAATTATTATTTTTTAAATCACTTGCTTCATCAAATAACTACCAAAGGGCATATCTGATCTCCGAAATCGTTTTGTTTTATTTTAAAAATATATTATGATTCACCCTGTATAGCATTCACATCTTTTATTTTTCATTCAAATGGAAAGCGCCTTTTTTCATTGGTACCAACTTTTGTTTATGTCATATGTCATCTGATGTCATTCGTCACTAACTTCACTCAAATTTGTGTTTAATGAAAATAAACATTTATTTTTAACATTATTTTAATATCATTTACTTGTAGATAAACTAAATAATAATGGAGTATGATGACGATTTAAAAATATGGTGTGGAAATTTGGATCCCGAAGTGGAGGAAGATACCTTGTACGAATTATTCCTGCAGGTTGCCCCGTTGAATAGAGTACAAATCATGTCGCAAAGCAAGACAGGAAAACCAACAAATTACGCTTTTATAACTGTAAAACATAAGGTGTCTGTAGACTATGTAACAGATATTATGAACGGAGTAAAATTATTTGGAAAGCCCCTGGTGTTACGAGCCAGAAATAACAGCAAGAATGATGATAATCGAAGCAATGATTTTAGAAACTTTAATAACGAGGTAACTCCACGACACGATATGATTGATCAATTATGTAATTTGGCCCCGCAATTAATTGCCCCAAATGTTATGTTTTCCAACTTCAATTCACCACAGAGTTTTGATTTACGGCACCAAATTGATGATTATAGAAACTTTAACGATAAGCCAAGACATCATAGCAATGATAAATTTAATCATTCAAGAGATTACGATAACCAGGATGATTATAGGGGTCGGAACGATTATAGGCATCAAAAGGATGATTATAGAAGCCATCGTGATTATAAAAGGAACGATCGCAGGGAAGATTTTAGGAATCATAGAGGGAAAGTAAATGATAATAAAAGAGGGGAATATAAAAGACATGGTAATTATAAACCGTACCATAGGCGATAATGTATAATATTTATTAAGAATTTGTACAATTTTTGTTGTTAAATACAAAATAACATTACTTAAATTAAATTTGATTTTGTTTATTTTAATAATTAATTGTTAAAATGTGTCCATCGCCTCCTGCAGCATAAATAGTATTTTCGTTAAAACTAAATATGCAATTAATAACGATATCGGTAGAAGTATTCGAGATTAGCTCGAATTTATTGTTAGTTATTTTCCATTTTTTAACAATTTTATCCCAACCACCTGAAAATAAATAAATTTGTCCGTCGTTTCCTTTTACTCCACTTAAAGCAAGGATGATCATTTCATGTGCGTTCTATAACGTTAAAAATTGTATTTATTTAAGGCGATAGTCGGCAAATTTGAGCGCTTGAGTTTGAAATTCTCTTGATATTTGCGATTTTGGTCATAATTTTTTTTCCAGAGGTTTTTTAAAATTTCTTTTTTCGGTATAAAGAAGAGTCTTCTGGCTACCAATTTCTTCTTTTTTGTTTTCGTAAGTCAAACCAAATAATCATACGGCAGCAGTAAAACGGGCTCTTTACAAAAAATGTTCGCTTAGCGGCTCCTTGAAACATTCTAAAAAATTAATTGAAATAATATTTTTTTTTCAATGCTTGAAATAATTTAAGATATAAACGCAGACTTTGATGTTGCGTTTTTTTGTTTTAAATACATTTTTAAATTTTTTACAGCATCCCAAAAATTTCTTAAAATTTTACTTAATTTTTGGGATGCTGTAAATAGTTTAAAAATATATTTAAAACAAAAAAACGCAACATCAAAGTCTTCGTTTATATCTTAACTTATTTCTAGCGTTGGAAAAAAAATATTATTTCAATTAGTTTTTTAGAATGTTTCAAAGAGCCGCTAAGCGAACATTTTTCGTAAAGAGCCCGTTTTACTGCTGCCGTATGATTATTTGGTTTGACTTACCAAAACAAAAAAAGAAGAAATTGGTAGCCACAAGACTCTTCTGTGTAACAAAAAAAGAAATTTTAAAAAAGCTTCAATGGAAAAAAAAATATGACCAAAACCACAAATATCAAGCGAATTTCAAAATCAAGCGCTCAAATTTGAAGACTATTCTCTTAATTATGGATTTTATGTACTTACTTCAAAATTATCGATTGGATTGTAATCTACTTTAACGTTAACTAACGTTAAACCTTTAGCAGGGCCATCTGTAATAATTAATTTATCTGAAATTAAACAAATCGGAGCACATCCTGGTATAATTTGTTTGCAAGTGCTTGAATTTTTTTTATCTAAAATTAAGTGATATAAAATGTTTTAATTCATGGTTTTATTTACTTGGGTTGATTTCTGTTACGACAACGCCTGTACTATTCGAGGAATAAACCACGTTATTCTCAGCAGTCATATCTTTAACTGCTTCCAATATAAGGTAGTTTCCTTTATTTGAATCGTTTACGAAAACTCTTATCTGTAAAGCTACGATATTATTAAAAAATAATAATAATCGGGATTTAAATTACAACTCCTTGATCATCGCCTATATAAAGATTATTTTCCCAAACAGCCATTTTCCAAAATTCTAAACCGTCTTCATCCATGATGGTAGTGACTGGTTTTAAATCCAACGTCCACTTTTTAACCGTTCCATCATTTGAACACGAATAAATGCTGTTATTTAATCCTACGATGCAGTAAACTGAGCAAGGGTGCGCTTCAATTTCAGCTCTTTTTTCTAAATTTACAGACCATAACTTAAATTAAATTTAAAATATAGTTTTTTAAATTTTAGTTAATTTTTGTACCATAATTTTTCCATCATCACCTCCACTGTAAATACTCTCGTTATAAAATATCACAGAGTTAACATCGTAACCGTGCTTATCAGTAGCTTCAGTTTTCTTAATTTGCACCATTTTAATTTAACCAAAAATAATACTTTGATCCATCTAAATTTATATGCAGGCTATTTATAGTTTACTTTTCCAACAGAGGGATTAAAATAGCTTAAATGTTTGAATTTATGGAGCTTACTTTAATAAGTTTTGATTTTTTGGGAATTTAAAAAAATTGATTGTTCTAAAAAGTTACTAAAATTTCTATTAAAATTGAAAATGCCATCAAAATTGCAAAATAACTGACAAAAATTTAGTTTTTGCATTTTGTTGACTATTTTTAAGATTTGCGAAATGTACTAAAAAATCAGTAAAATTTTTATGAATGGAAAAAGAAGATTTTTAGAAAATTTAAGTCGTATTTTAATTTTTATTTAAAACTCAAATATATACAAAAATACGTTTTATTTTTTCATAAAATAGATTACCGTAGGTTTTCAAAAATATAAATTAAAATATTTTATAGTAATTTTAGCTGCACAAAATGGCGACTTAAATTCTTGTTACTAAAATTATAAACATGCCGGTGCATTTTTTACACATAAAATTTATATTTAAAACTCAAAAAATATAAAAAAATACGTTTTGTAAACTAGAATTTCGTAGTTTTACAAAAACACTTGAAATTTAAATATAACCCAAATAGTTTTCGCTAAAATTAAATTTAAAATTTAAGTTGTAAAAAAGTGAATTTTGTACTAGTTGAAAACTTTCGTGAATAACTTGTTTAAACAACATTTTATAAAAATAAGTTTTATTTTTTCGTAAAGTAGATTAACGTAGGTATTCAAAAATATAAATTAAAATTTGTTATAGTAATTTTTTCGACACAAAATGGCGACTTAAATTCTTGTTACTAAAATTATAAACATACCGGTGCATTTTTTACACATAAAATTTTTATTTAAAACTCAAAAAATTTAAAAAAATTCGTTTTGTAAACTAGAATTTCGTAGTTTTACAAAAACATTTAAAATTTAAATATAACCCGACTAGTTTTTGCTAAAATTAAATTTAAAATTTGAGTTGTAAAAAAGCGAATGTCGTACTAGTTGAAAACTTTCGTGAATAATTTGTTTAAACAACATTTTATAAAAATAAGTTTTATTTTTTCGTAAAATAGATTAACGTAGATTTTCAAAAAGATAAATTAAAAATTTTTATAATAATTTTTTCGACACAATATGGCGACTTAAATTCTTGTTACTAAAATTATAAACATACCGGTGCATTTTTTACAGATAAAATTTTTATTCAAAACTCAAAAAATTTAAAAAAATACGTTTTGTAGACTAGATTTTCGTAGTTTTACAAACACACTTGAAATTTTAATATAACCCGAGTAGTTTTTGCTAAAATTAAATTTAAAATTTGAGTTGTAAAAAAGTGAATTTTGTACTAGTTGAAAACTTTCGTGAATAACTTGTTTAAACAACATTTTATAAAAATAAGTTTTATTTTTTCGTAAAGTAGATTAACCTAGATTTTCAAAAATATAAATTAAAATTTTTTATAGTAATTTTTTCGACACAAAATGGCGACTTAGATTCTTGTTACTAAAATTATAAACATACCGGTGCATTTTTTACAGATAAAATTTTTATTCAAAACTCAAAAAATTTAAAAAAATACGTTTTATAAACTAGAATTTCGTAGTTTTACAAAAACACTTGAAATTTAAATATAACCCAAATAGTTTTTGCTAAAATTAAATTTAAAATTTGAGTTGTAAAAAAGCGAATGTCGTACTAGTTGAAAACTTTCGTGAATAATTTGTTTAAACAACATTTCATAAAAATAAGTTTTATTTTTTCGTAAAATAGATTAACGTAGGTTTTCAAAAATATAAATTAAAATTTATTATAGTAATTTTTTTCGACACAAAATGGCGACTTAAATTCATGTTACTAAAATTATAAACATACCGGTGCATTTTTTACAGATAAAATTTTTATTTAAAACTCAAAAAATTTAAAAAAATGCCTTTTGTAAACTAGATTTTCGTAGTTTTACAAAAACACTGGAAATTTAAATATAACCCGAGTAGTTTTTGCTAAAATTAAATTTAAAATTTGAGTTGTAAAAAAGTGAATTTTGTACTAGTTGAAAACTTTCGTGAATAACTTGTAAAACAACATTTTATAAAAATAAGTTTTATTTTTTCGTAAAGTAGATTAACGTAGGTTTTCAAAAATATAAATTAAAAGTTTTTATGGTAATTTTTTCGACACAAAATGGCGACTTAAATTCTTGTTACCAAAATTATAAACATACCGGTGCATTTTTTACAGATAAAATTTTTATTTAAAACTCAAAAAATAAAAAAAATACGTTTTGTAAACTAGATTTTCGTAGTTTTACAAAAACACTTGAAATTTAAATATAACCCGAGTAGTTTTTGCTAAAATTAAATTTAAAATTTGAGTTGTAAAAAAGTGAATTTTGTACTAGTTGAAAACTTTCGTGAGTAACTTGTTTAAACAAAATTTTATAAAAATAAGTTTTATTTTCTCGTAAAGTAGATTAACGTAGGTTTTCAAAAATATAAATTAAATTTTTTTATAGTAATTTTTTTCGACACAAAATGGCGACTTAAATTCTTGGTAATAAAATTATAAACATACCGGTGCATTTTTTACAGATAAAATTTTTATTTAAAACTCAAAAAATACGTTTTGTAAACTAGAATTTCGTAGTTTTACAAAAATACTTGAAATTTTAATATAACACGAGTAGTTTTTGCAAAAATTAAATTTAAAATTTGAGTTGTAAAAAAGTGAATTTTGTACTAGTTGAAAACTTTCGTGAATAACTTGTTTAAACAACATTTTATAAAAATAAGTTTTATTTTTTCGTAAAGTAGATTAACGTAGGTTTTCAAAAATATAAATTAAAATTTTTTATAGTAATTTTTTTCGACACAAAATGGCGACTTAAATTCTTGTTACTAAAATCATAAACATACCGGTGCATTTTTTACAGATAAAATTTTTATTTAAAACTCAAAAAATACGTTTTGTAAACTAGAATTTCGTAGTTTTAGAAAAATACTTGAAATTTTAATATAACACGAGTAGTTTTTGCAAAAATTAAATTTAAAATTTGAGTTGTAAAAAAGTGAATTTTGTACTAGTTGAAAACTTTCGTGAGTAACTTGTTTAAACAAAATTTTATAAAAATAAGTTTTATTTTCTCGTAAAGTAGATTAACGTAGGTTTTCAAAAATATAAATTAAATTTTTTTATAGTAATTTTTTTCGACACAAAATGGCGACTTAAATTCTTGTTACTAAAATCATAAACATACCGGTGCATTTTTTACAGATAAAATTTTTATTTAAAACTCAAAAAATACGTTTTGTAAACTAGAATTTCGTAGTTTTACAAAAATACTTGAAATTTTAATATAACACGAGTAGTTTTTGCTAAAATTAAATTTAAAATTTGAGTTGTAAAAAAGTGAATTTTGTACTAGTTGAAAACTTTCGGGAATAACTTATTTAAACAACATTTTATAAAAATAAGTTTTATTTTTTTGTAAAGTAGATTAACGTAGGTTTTCAAAAATATAAATTAAAAATTTTTATGGTAATTTTTTCGAAACAAAATGGCGACTTAAATTCTTGTTACTAAAATCATAAACAAACCGGTGCATTTTTTACAGATAAAATTTTTATTTAAAACTTAAATATAAGAAAATACTTTTTGTAAACTAGAATTTCGTAGTTTTACAAAAACACTTGAAATAAAAATATAACCCAAATAGTTTTCGCTAAAATTAAATTTAAAATTTGAGTTGTAAAAAAGTGAATTTTGTACTAGTTGAAAACTTTCGGGAATAACTTATTTAAACATTTTTTAAAAATAAGTTTTATTTTTCGACGTATTCGGTTAATTTTTTGAAAAAAATTTTGTTTATGAAATAAACGACATTTGAAGTTTTCAATGAAACACCCTGTATGTTTTTCGTTCATAAAATGTAGGTAGCTTTTTGTCGCTATAATATGTCATTTCTGACGTTATTCGGTAGTTGTTTTTTTTTACATACTTTTCTCGAGCAAATCATATCTATCTCATTTTTTCCTATAGAACTAAAAGGAGAAGGAAGGGATTTGCACGAGCAAATCAGTCAAATTTTGGTAAAAGAATCACAACTAGTATAAACGTCATATTATTGGACAAGACAAATCAAATCTTGTATTTTGATAGGTTCTAAAATGAGGTGTTTATTAATCGCTGATAAAATGCAGATTGCTTTTTGTCTTTGTAATATGTCACCTTTGACATTTTTCAGTATAAACGTCATATTATTGGACAAGACAAATCAAATCTCGTATTTTGATTGGTTCTAAAATGAGGTGTTTATTAATCGGCACAACATGGCGATTTAAATTTGGTTTTATTAAAATTATAAAAAATAAGAAAAATATTAAATAAATACTGTTTTATTAATAAATTGCATTGAAATTATAAAGTTCATCATGTATCATATTTATAAAACATAAATATTAACAATAATAATGAATAATATAAAATTTGTATATTTTAAGTAAAAATAGTTACCAAGTACATACAATATTTGAAAAAATATTCGATATAAAATAAATATAAATAAATAAAAATTAAACTTTTGAGCCCGTTATTGATGCCTTTTTAGAAGGAACATAACCATATAAAAATATTGAAAATATAACAAATAAAGCCCCTGTAGCAAATTGAAGTGATAAAACAAAGTCAAATATATAAATTGAAGCGACGCATGAAATAACAATAGCAAAAGAAGTAGCAAAGCCTTTAAGAATATTATCCGCATATTTAACAACAAGAGCAACTATAAGCCCCCCACATGCTTGTAAAACAACCAAGTAATGAACGAAATGATCATAGCCAAAAAAGAATCCCTGTTTATTTATAAGACTACCGTCATAACCGTAACATGTAAGTAACCCAAACGGAATGGAACATAAGCTTAACTGCACATTCCGCATCCAAACGGAAACATCGCTACCCTTAAGCATTTTTTCAAAATAAACACCAGCGAATCCTGAAAGAATGCAGGCGGTGAGTGCAGCTGAAAATCCGATAAAACGGATTTGTTCAGGACCAGAATGCGGCTTACTGGAATCAGTTTGTGCCAGTTGTACCAACACAACACCTATTATAAGTGTCAGCAACGATAACCATTGCGTTTTTAATAACTCTTTTCTTAAAATTATCACTGCAAACATAGCCGTCGTTAAAATTTTTAATTGATAAGTCACCTACAATAAAAAACATAAACATAATAATAATTTTAATACTTTCATTTTACCTGATAAGTAGCTGCATCTAAATGCGAAGCAGAAACGTAAAGTAAATTATTTTGTATAACATAAACGAACGATGGTACACAAACTTTAATCGTATCAAGAGGTTGCTTAATTATATGATTATTGAGATTATCAACAAGACCTGTAATTCCACCATTTTGAACGTAAACAATCCCTAAACATGTCGCTAGTTTAACAATTTCTGACATCAACACGGCTAAAAATTATTATTCATAGATAAGATAATTATTAATGTTTGTTTTTAAAATTTTAACCTTGATTATAAATCACCGGTAATTTATAAATTTACCAAAAAAATTTAAAATATTTACCCGTTGATGAAACGAACATGTCCCCATCTCTCGTCCTAGCATATCGCATGCTTAAACCTAATATGGCATTCTGTAGTGTTAAAGTAATTAAACTTATATATTTAAGATTGCTATTTTCTGCTAAAAACCCAAATTTTTTTAAATATTTCTACATATAAAAATGCAATTTTACCTCCTTTCTTCATGTTGATCGAGTTCTGTATTTTATTATAACCTCACAAATTATTAAAGCATTAATTTATAATAAATTCTTACACTAAATTCTTTTTAAAAACTCGAAATTAAAAAAATGTTTACGTTGACCGTTTTCGCATCTTGAATGGAATGTGTCAAAAAAAAAGTTAGGTTAAGTGTCAGAACGCTTCGGCAACACTGTAACTTAGCGTTGTGAAGTTATCCACGATTTTGTTATTCACGATTTCCGAAGGTAGCCGAATGCGGCGCTGCGGAACGTTTTTTGGGGCTGATTTTTCGCTCCAAGTGGGGGTAAAACTTGATATTTTTGGAAACTTCGAACTTACGGCAAATACAGATTTACGATTTACATACGACAGTGTAAATTTTTTTTCAAAATTTTTCTTAATAATCCTCAAATTGTGGGGAAACTAAAACCGTGGATAATCCCATCTTGGCCATTTTCAAAATTTTGAAATAAAAAAAAATCTCATTAAATGCCGTTTCTTGTCAAGAAGAAGTTGCACATAAATTTTTTTGAAAAAAATCGAAAAAAACATGAAAAAACTGAAAAAAACCTTTTTTGGGGCTGATTTTTCGCTCCAAGTGGGGGTAAAACTTAATATTTTTGGAGATTTCGAACTTACGGCAAATAGAGATTTACGATTTACATACGACGGTGTAAGTTTTTTTCAAAATTTTTCTTAATAATCCTCAAATTTTGGGGAAACTGAAATCGTGGATAATCCCAACTTGGCCATTTTCAAAATTTTGAAATAAAAAAAAATCTCATTAAATGCCTTTTTTTGTCAAGAAGAAGTTGCACATAAATTTTTTTGAAAAAAATCGAAACAAACTTGAAAAAAGTGAAAAAAACGTTTTCTGGGGCTAATTTTTCGCTCCAAGTGGGGGTAAAACTCAATATTTTTGGAAATTTCGAACTTACGGCAAATAGAGATTTACGATTTACATTCGACAGTGTAATTTTTTTTTTGCAAAATATTTCTTAATAATCCTCAAATTTTGGGGAATCTGAAATCGTGGATAATCCCAACTTGGCCATTTTCAAAATTTTGAAATAAAAAAAAATCTCATTAAATGCCTTTTTTTCTCAAGAAGAAGTTGCACATAATTTTTTTTGAAAAAAATCGAAAAAAACTGGAAAAAACTGAAAAAACGTTTTTTGGGGCTGATTTTTCGCTCCAAGTGGGGGTAAAACTTGATATTTTTGGAAACTTCGAACTTACGGCAAATACAGATTTACGATTTACATACGACAGTGTAAATTTTTTTTCAAAATTTTTCTTAATAATCCTCAAATTGTGGGGAAACTAAAACCGTGGATAATCCCATCTTGGCCATTTTCAAAATTTTGAAATAAAAAAAAATCTCATTAAATGCCGTTTCTTGTCAAGAAGAAGTTGCACATAAATTTTTTTGAAAAAAATCGAAAAAAACATGAAAAAACTGAAAAAAACCTTTTTTGGGGCTGATTTTTCGCTCCAAGTGGGGGTAAAACTTAATATTTTTGGAAATTTCGAACTTACGGCAAATAGAGATTTACGATTTACATACGACGGTGTAAGTTTTTTTCAAAATTTTTCTTAATAATCCTCAAATTTTGGGGAAACTGAAATCGTGGATAATCCCAACTTGGCCATTTTCAAAATTTTGAAATAAAAAAAAATCTCATTAAATGCCTTTTTTTGTCAAGAAGAAGTTGCACATAAATTTTTTTGAAAAAAATCGAAACAAACTTGAAAAAAGTGAAAAAAACATTTTCTGGGGCTAATTTTTCGCTCCAAGTGGGGGTAAAACTCAATATTTTTGGAAATTTCGAACTTACGGCAAATAGAGATTTACGATTTACATTCGACAGTGTAATTTTTTTTTGCAAAATATTTCTTAATAATCCTCAAATTTTGGGGAAACTGAAACCGTGGAGAATCCCAACTTGGCCATATTAAAAATTTTGAAAAAAAAATCTCATTAAATGCCTTTTTTGTCAAGAAGAAGTTGCACATAAATGTTTTTGAAAAAAATCGAAAAAAACTTGATAAAACTAAAAAAAACATTTTTTTGGGCTGATTTTTCGCTCCAAGTGGGGGCAAATAGGAATTTACGATTTACATACGAAGGTGTAATTTTTTTTTTTTAATTTTTGTTAATTATCCTCAAATTTTGGGGAAACTGAAATCGTGGATAATCCCAACTTGGCCATTTTCAAAATTTTGAAATAAAAAAAAATCTCAATAAATGCCTTCTTTTGTCAAGAAGAAGTTGCAAATAAATTTTTTTTGAAAAAAATCGAAAAAAACTTGAAAAAAGTGAAAAAAACGTTTTTTGGGGCTAATTTTTCGCTCCAAGTGGGGGTAAAACTCAATATTTTTGGAAATTTCGAACTTACGGCAAATAGAGATTTACGATTTACATACGACAGTGGAATTTTTTTTTTTCAAAATATTTCTTAATAATCCTCAAATTTTGGGGAATCTGAAATCGTGGATAATCCCAACATGGCCATTTTCAAATTTTGAAATAAAAAAAAATCTCAATAAATGCCTTTTTTTGTCAAGAAGAAGTTGCAAATAAATTTTTTTGAAAAAAATCGAAAAAAACTTGATAAAAGTGAAAAAAACGTTTTTTGGGGCTAATTTTTCGCTCCAAGTGGGGGTAAAACTCAATATTTTTGGAAATTTCGAACTTACGGCAAATAGAGATTTACGATTTACATACGACAGTGTAATTTTTTTTTTCAAAATATTTCTTAATAATCCTCAAATTTTGGGGAATCTGAAATCGTGGATAATCCCAACTTGGCCATTTTCAAAATTTTGAAATAAAAAAAAATCTCATTAAATGCCTTTTTTTCTCAAGAAGAAGTTGCACATAATTTTTTTTGAAAAAAATCGAAAAAAACTGGAAAAAACTGAAAAAACGTTTTTGGGGCTGATTTTTCGCTCCAAGTGGGGGTAAAACTTGATATTTTTGGAAATTTCGAACTTACGGCAAATAGAGATTTACGATATACATACGACAGTGTAATTTTTTTTTTAAATTTTTCTTAATAATCCTCAAATTTTGGGGAAAGTGAAACCGTGGATAATCCCAACTTGGCCATTCTCAAAATTTTGAAATAAAAAAAAATCTCATTAAATGCCTTTTATTCTCAAGAAGAAGTTGCACATAAAGCTTTTTGAAAAAAATCGAAAAAACTTGAAAAAACTGAAAAAAACGTTTTTTGGGGCTGATTTTTCGCTCCAAGTGGGGGTAAAACTTGATATTTTTGGAAATTTCGAACTTACGGCAAATAGAGATTTACGATTTACATACGATAGTGTAATTTTTTTTCAAAATTTTTCTTAATAATCCTCAAATTTTGGGGAAACTGGAACCGTGGATAATCCCAACTTGGCCATTTTCAAAATTTTGAAATAAAAAACAAACTCATTAAATGCCTTTTTTCTCAAGAAGAAGTTGCACATAATTTTTTTTGAAAAAATCGAAAAAAACTTGAAAAAACTGAATAAAACGTTTTTTGGGGCTGATTTTTCGCTCCAAGTGGGGGAAAACTTAATATTTTTGGAAATTTCGAACTTACGGCAAATAGAGATTTACGATTTTCATACGACAGTGTAAATTATTTTTCAAAATTTTTCTTAATAATCCTCATATTTTGGGGAAACTGAAATCGTGGATAAAAAAATCGTGTATAACTTCACAACGCTCATTCGTGCTCCAAAAATTAATGGAAAGCGTTGTAGGTGAAGGTTAGGTTAGAATAATTGTTTGTTGGTGTGGGTGTGTGTTTGTTGATTTTGTTCAACTTTTTAGTGTAATTATAAAAAATCGGCCAACGATGATAATTAGTTAAAAACAAAATTTCATAAAAACCACACGTAAATTAATTACGATAATAAATTAAATAAAATCATTAAAAAAGCATCGACTAGTCATAAAATTAATAAAAAAAACATAATAATGTCTGATGACTCAAATTGTTCTTTAGAAGAAAAATCAATGATAACTAAAATCTTGGGTGAAATGAAAACTGAGTTTAACAACACAAGTATGGAATTTCCTGAAGAATCGGGCGAGTTATTGAATGGTTTTGATTTAAAAGCGGAAGAAGTTGTTAAAATTGAAGCTGAACCACCCGATGATTTAATCAATACAAATACTAAACCCCAAACAAAAGCTAAGTCAAGAAAAAAAAATAACATCAAGGTAATTAATACAAACGTAAAAAGATCAACAAGACGCAAAAGTAGTGAATCAATTTTACAATCAGCAATCGCAAGGAAAGAAAAATCGTACAATGAAACTAATAAACCGCAAAGATTAAGCAGGCAATTAAAACCGACACAAAAAATCCTAGAAAATATAGCTAATGCTGCCGCTTTAAAACAAGACAAGAAAAAAGATAAAAGTCGAGCGAATGGTGAAAGAAAAATTGGAGAAAAAAATAAAAATAGTAATTTAAAAGTTAAACGTGGTGGAAAGCGTTTGAAAAATCATTCGATTGACGAAGAAAAGAAAGTTGGTAAAACTAAAAAGTCGGATAGGATAAAGTAAGTTACACAAATTTGTAATTTTAAAATAAGCATTTGATTTTAGTGAAAAATGTATTATCGAGGAACCTGAAAATGGGGTAAAAGAATTAAAGGAATTAGAAATAAGTTCAGTGAGTGCTCAATTGATAGCCTCACGATTATGCGTGTGCTCTAAAGAAACTAATTATTATTTAAAATCACAAAAAAGCAGTTAGTTGTTATGGCATTCGCATAAATTTATATATAAATTATTTGATTTTTAGATAAATTTTGTGCAGCCATCGACAGTATTGATGAAAAGTTAATCGGTTGCAATAATCTCGTTAATATCGAGGATACCGCTATGGTGCGACCTTCTACAAGAATTCCGTACAAAGTATTATGTAAGCTACATTATAATAGAATGTTGAAGCATAATTGTTGCCCCACTTGTGGAGTTTTTTGCACACAAGTAAGTTACGAATTAAAATTAAAAAAAAAATTCCTATTTATCAATTTTCTACTGAATTTTCTGCAAAATTAACTTTTTTCAACAGGTGGGTTGTAGTGTAAAGAAATAAGAAAAAAAATAAAAAAAAATTCAAGTCTCTACGACTTTTTGTTCAAAATTTATGAATTTTTATGTAAAATATGGCATTCTGGTAAATGAGTAAAGGTGTATTTTGAAAAATTCATATTTCGCTTAATAACTAAAACTAAGAAACAAAAATTGGTACGGATAAGTTTCTAAAAATTATCGATTTTATTTTATTTAATTTTTTAAAATTTAATTATTTTTTAAGGTACATTACCTAAAAAAAAATTGATTTTTTTTAGTTTTTGGGGTGTAAAATTTTTTTGGGGGGTTGTAGAGGGGAAGTGATCCCTACATTTCATCCATTTTCTATTATCTTTCATTTGCGGGGTCAATTTTGAAAAAATTCGAAAAAAAATTTTTGAGATATTTTTAAGATAACGGTTTGAAATTTTTCATGGAAATCGGGTTTTTATTTTTTTTCTCGAAAAGTATAAAAGTTACCGGTTTCAAATTTTTACCAAAGGTAAACACCGTGGATAGACGCGTTTTAAAAAATATTTGGTTAAAATTGGTTAAGTACTTTTTTTGGAAAAAATTCGCCAAGTTTTGAGAAAATTTTGGTACAAATAGGGCCCTGGATGGCGCAATTTTAAACCGAAAATTAAAATTTTCGGGGCATTCGATTGGGGAGGTGACGGTGCGAATTTTAAGCTAATAATCGTTCCGGTGGTTCTAATAGTTTCGAAGATATTAATTATTTTGTGAAAAGTGAAAAATTCCAGAGCTAAATTTTGGGTCAAAACGGAAATTTCGTTTATTTTGCTACATTTTCGATGATAACTCGAAAACGAAAAGAGATAGCTAAGTGATTCTTTTTTGTCGTAAAGTGGACCTTAAAAGCTTTCAGAGAAGGTGTATTACATGGGGGTGAAATAGAATTTGAAGGGTTGATTAGATCGAAACGTGTCAAAAATTGCGACTTTTTAAAATGCGATCTTAAAAAAAAATTTTTTTCGTTATTTTTTCGAAATTCAAAAAACCCTATGCGTGGGCCATTTTGGTTTCAGGAGTAGATTCGACTGGACTTTTAAAATTGAAAATCGGTTAACAAATGGCCCGACGGGAGCCACTCACCCCTAAATTCAAAATTTCGACTTTATTTAGGCATAACTTCCGAACCCCTTCGAAAATAAAAATTTCCTACGCGCTACCGGATGTAGAAATCATTCTTTAATAAGGCAGTGTAGAAAAATTTAATAATTTTTGGAAACTGTGGGCGCCAATGGTAAAACCATCCGGCCGCGTTTGGCGCAATTTTTTTAACATTTTACGTTCGATTTTTTTCTGAAGTAAAGGGAGAAAATTTAGAAGTGTCGATTTTTTTTTCTCATAAATATTAATGTAATAAGCAAAATAAAAAATATTCGACCGTAATAGCCCACCCCTATCAAAAGTTAAGAATTTTTAAAAGTCCGCGTCGAAAAAGCATGAAAAACAATGCGCGATTTGGAGCGCCAAAAGTACATAAAAAATAAGATATCAAAAAAAGCGCTTGTCTAAGCAACCATAGATGGAATGCGGATTACGAATCAAAAAACCGCGATTTTTTTGCATTTGTGGATCTTGAGATGAGACTCGTATTGATTTGGTACTTCTGCCGCTCGAAAAAACGCTAAATTTGTACACTTTGCGTCTCGGCGCCGTGGCGCCACACGGTTGCGCGTGGAGACTTAAAAATTTGCCACGGTCTATCCTAAGGATGTGAGAATAAAAGGGGCCAAATTTCGTCGCTTTCCTTTAAAACCGGACGGGGGTGTGATTTTTCAAAGTTGACTCCGACGAAAACCTTGAAAAAAGTGTTAGGGTGCTTAGAAAAATTTGAAATTCAAACCTTGCTTAGAATCGACATCCCTCTTCAAGATTCAACTGGAATTTTTAAAATCTGACGAAAAAACTACCCTTTTCCAGGGTACGCGCAAAAAAGGTCCGATTTCGGGGTAAAAATACAAAAAAGGGCGTATCTCCGCTTCCCCAATTCCTTCAAAATCCGGTCCTCTATAACATACTAAAATTTGATGCGATTCTGGGTGAATTTCGGATACTTAGGGGATGAATTCGATTTTTCGTTCGGGGTGAAATAACTTTTTTCGGGGTGGTCCGATCGAAAAGTGACATTTACACTTTTTTCTTAAAATTTTCTCCTCCGTACACCTACAAAATTTCAATTCTCTCCGAAAGGGAACATCTTGCAAATTTTCTATCTAGAACACTTGTAAGATGATCGTTCTATGGAACGCGTTTTGTCTATTGCGCATGACCGTAATCGTCAATGTTCGGTAATTCGGGCTGTTGGAACAAACCTAAGCACGTTTTTGAGAAAAATAATAAAAGGTGAAAAAATTATTTGGGTTATATTTTAGGGCACGTTTGTTCAATGTGAATATAACCATCAGTATCACAGGGCCTGCCAAATAATAGTAGATGATTATGAAGGTTGTCCGCACTGTAGTGCTGCAACGCCCAAAAACGATATAAGTATTAACATAAAGACTCCTAAACTTCCGAAGTTGTTTTCCAAACAAAAACTGCACATGTAAGTTTATATTGTAATTATTTATAATTTACTAAAAAAATTTAATTTTAGCGTTCCCATAAAAAAAGAACTTACAATTGAACTTACAGCATGAGTATTTTCGTTTATAATTTTATTCGAGACTGTTTGTTATTGACTGCTTTAGAAGTAAGTACTGTACAACATGAATTCATCTTGAATTTGTTTTTTTTTTGTTAATTTATTTTTTAAATGTTTAATTTTTGTTATGTCTCCTTTTTTAATAAAAGCAATTTAATCTTACTTGTATTAATTAAAAAATTTATTACATTTGCAACACTCGATAAATTTTTTTTCCCAGTAGTGCTTTTCTAAAAAGTGCTTTAAGGCAGAATAACAAAATATGAAGAAAGGATCCTTCTGTTTACCACAAAAAGAAATTTTAGAAAAGCTTCATTGCAAAAAAAATTATGATCAAAACCGCAAACGACAACCGAATTTTAAAATAAAGTGCTTAAATTAGCGGCTTTCCTCTTAATGAAGAATTTTTAGCTTAACTTAATTATGTTGATTAGTTTAAATAATTAATAACTTAAAAGGAAAAATTGAAGTATTTATTATTAAAATATTTTGGTAACAAATGAAATATTTGATCTTAAAATTAAATGATTTTTAAGTTAAATTAGATTAAAATTATAAAAAAACTGCTTAAATTAAGAATACTATACCATCAGCCTCCATGATCATATTATCGGCTGACATTTTTGTAATACCTCCACGTACTTCCGAAGGAGTGAATGGGTTCGCATTGTTTTTATTGACAAACGTCACTATTTTTGGCAAACTTAATGAGTGTGCATTATTTTCTCTAAACGCTTTACTTAAAGCTGTTTTAAATAATCCGAGCCTGCAACAAAATAATTTAAAATTTCATAAACATAGAATTAAAAATATATTGTACCTATCATCTTCAATAAAGCCTTGGGATGGGATTGAGGCTACAGCAGAAGCAGTAGTGTCTGCAATGGTATCGTCCAGTGTAGTCATTTCAACATCTTCAGTCTCTTGTGATTCAGTTTCCTCTTGTTGTCTCGCCTCGCTAGTACCTCTCTATAAAATAATTGTTAAATTTTTGTAAAATTCCTAAAATTTAAATAGTACCCTTGTTCGTTTATTTCTGGGTTCAATTACTTCCTCCTCTTCATCTTCTTCTGTCCCACTTTCAGATTGTCGTCTACGCTTACGTTTTTCAAGCACTTTCTTGAAGTAAGCATACTGAACTAACTCAATAGCGGCTTTAGCATCTACTTCTGTTACTACACGAGACATTCTAGCTTTAGCATGAGCTGTTGCTAAACGAATCATAGTTTCCAAAGAACGTGCAGTAACCGGTTGAGTCTATCAACAAAATTTTATCAATTAAAAACCTAGTTATGAATTAAATTTATTCGTACCCTTGCAACATCATTATCCATTAAATCTTCCGAACGTAACCTCGAATATTCATCAGCAATCATTGAAGAGGCTTCATCTGTTAATATGGGCTTCAAAATTTTAACAAAATGAATATATTTTCGCATAAAATCAACACTTAGTATCTTATCCTTTTTAGACCTCGTATTTCCATGCAGTAACGGATCATATTTTTCATACATTGGCGTCTCTTTTTCATCATTTAAAGAGCATGGATTTTGTGTAGCCAAAATGTCAACAGTTGATGACATCGGCAATACATCACCATCTTGTTCCAATGGATTTCTATAAAATAAATACTATTTATTTGCGATTTACGGAAGCTACACGCCCTCTTGTGGCAAAAATATAAACCTATTTTATGTTTTTCGATGTTTGAAAAAAAAACTCTTACCTATATCTGTGCATTCTTATAACATGATCGGAAATTTTCAAATCGTGATCCTCATCAATTGTATCCAACATAACAAAAATACAATCGAAACGTGAGAGCAATGAATCTTGTAATCCAATATTTTCCATGGGAGTTTTGTATTGATCATACTAAAAAAATTAATTAATCGCCGAAAAAAGAAATACAACACTAATTACCTTTCCATAAACTGGATTAGCGGCTGATAACACTGAGCAGCGAGCATTTAAACTGGCGTGAATACCAGCTTTAGCGATTGTAACCTTTCCTTGTTCCATAACTTCATGAATGGCAGTTCTATCAATATCAGACATTTTATCGAACTCATCAATGCAAACAACTCCACGGTCGGCTAAAACCATAGCGCCTGCTTCTAAACGTCTTTCGCCTGTATCTTGATCTGTGGTTACTGCAGCGGTTAAACCAACACCTGATGAACCTCGACCGGTTGTTGCGATAGCTCTTGGAGCAGTGGTCAAAACGTAACGTAACAACTGAGATTTAGCTACACTAGGATCCCCAATTAATAAAATATTAATGTCACCTCTCAAACGAGTTCCATTTGGTAATACTTTTTCAACACCGCCCAAGAGTAAACATAAAATCGCTTTTTTAATATATTCATGCCCATGAATTGACGGTGCTAGAGATTTCGCTAGTAAATTAAACACATTTTTACTTTTCTTTGCCAAATTTTTACACCTTGCAACATCTTCAAGAGAAATTGATGGATTAGCTTGTTTACTTAACTGTGTTAAATTATTCGCTATAATAACTGTCCTGAAATATAACCATTTATAATAGTTTTTTTTTAATTATAAAAAAATGGTACCTAAAAATGCCGCTTGTAAAATTGCCATGTTTTGATGGTAAGCAACGGTAAGCCCCAACAACTTGCACTCTATCGCCCGGTTTGCACACATCGACCAAGTCATTATCGCAGATTATATCAACGGTTCGAGGTAATTGACCTGCAGGCGCTTTTTCGGGCATTTCTTGAATTGAAACCGTTTGATGATCTTTGTATGTTGATAACCCAAATTCTGTTTCTAATAAGTTTCCATCTTCATCCTAATTTTATAAAGTTCAGTTTAAAAAAAATTACGACAACTTTTATTGGATTTTAATTATTTAATCGTAAACAAAATAATGAAAAATGTTTAAATTTTGCTACATATAGAATTCTTAGTAAATAATACAAAAATATGGTTCTGAATCAAAAAAATTAGAAAAAAATTTAACAAATAGTTTATTTTTTGAATTTTATTTTATTAATTATAAACAAAAGCATGTTAGAGCTTAGTTTTTTTTATATTTCATTACAGATGTAATTAGTAGAAAAATACAAAAATTTTGTTCCAAATTACATACCTGAATCAAAAAATTATGAAAAATTTGACAAAAAACGGCTCTATTTTCAGATTTTAATTTTTTAAACATAAACAAAAGCATGTTAGGGCTCAGTTTTTTTTATATTTTATCACAGATGCAGTGATTAGTGGAAAAATACAAAAAAATTGTTCCAAATCACACCCCTGAATCGAAAAATTATGAAAAATTTGACAAAAAACGGCTCTGTTTTCAGATTTTAATTTTTTAAACATAAACAAAAGCATGTTAGTGCTCAGTCTTTTTAGATTTCATCACAAATGCAGTGATTAGTAGAAAAATACAAAAAATTTGTTCCAAATCACACCCCTGAATCGAATAATTATAAAAAATTTTACAAAAAACGGCTCTGTTTTCAGATTTAAATTTTTTAAACATAAACAAAAGCATGTTAGGGCTCAGTTTTTTTATATTTTATCACAGATGCAGTGATTAGTAGAAAAATACAAAAATTTTGTTCCAAATCACACCCCTGAATAAAAAAATTCTGAAAAATTTGACAAAAAACGGCTGTGTTTTCAGATTTTAATTTTTTAAACATAAACAAAAGCATGTTAGTGCTCAGTCTTTTTATATTTCATTACAGATGCAGTGATTAGTAGAAAAATATACAAAAATTTTGTTCCAAATCACACCCCTGAATAAAAAAATTATGAAAAATTTGACAAAAAACGGCTCTGTTTTCAGATTTAAATTCTTTAAACATAAACAAAAGCATGTTAGTGCTCAGTCTTTTTATATTTCATTACAGATGCAGTGATTAGTAGAAAAATACAAAAATTTTGTTCCAAATCACACCCCTGAATAAAAAAATTATGAAAAATTTGACAAAAAACGGCTGTGTTTTCAGATTTTAATTTTTTAAACATAAACAAAAGCATGTTAGTGCTCAGTCTTTTTATATTTCATTACAGATGCAGTGATTAGTAGAAAAATATACAAAAATTTTGTTCCAAATCACACCCCTGAATAAAAAAATTATGAAAAATTTGACAAAAAACGGCTCTGTTTTCAGATTTAAATTCTTTAAACATAAACAAAAGCATGTTAGTGCTCAGTCTTTTTATATTTCATTACAGATGCAGTGATTAGTAGAAAAATACAAAAATTTTGTTCCAAATCACACCCCTGAATAAAAAAATTATGAAAAATTTGACAAAAAACGGCTGTGTTTTCAGATTTTAATTTTTTAAACATAAACAAAAGCATGTTAGTGCTCAGTCTTTTTATATTTCATTACAGATGCAGTGATTAGTAGAAAAATATACAAAAATTTTGTTCCAAATCACACCCCTGAATAAAAAAATTATGAAAAATTTGACAAAAAACGGCTCTGTTTTCAGATTTAAATTCTTTAAACATAAACAAAAGCATGTTAGTGCTCAGTCTTTTTATATTTCATTACAGATGCAGTGATTAGTAGAAAAATACAAAAATTTTGTTCCAAATCACACCCCTGAATAAAAAAATTATGAAAAATTTGACAAAAAACGGCTCTATTTTCAGATTTTAATTTTTTAAACATAAACAAAAGCATGTTAGTGCTCAGTCTTTTTATATTTCATCACAGATGCAGTGATTAGTAGAAAAATACAAAAAATTTGTACCAAATCACACCCCTGAATCGAATAATTATAAAAATTTTACAAAAAATGGTTTTTTTTTTCAGATTTTAATTTTTTAAACATAAACAAAAGCATTTTAGGGCTCAGTTTTTTATATTTTATCACCAATGCGGTGATTAATAGATAAATACAAAAATTTTGTTCAAAATCACACCCCTGTATCGAAAAATTATGAAACATTTTACAAAAAACAGCTTTTTTTTCAGATTTTAATTTTTTAAACATAAACAAAAGCATGTTAGGGCTCAGTTTTTTTATATTTTATCACAAATGCAGTGATTAGTAGAAAAATACAAAAAATTTGTTCCAAATGACACCCCTGAATCGAATAATTATGAAAAATTTTACAAAAAACGGCTCTGTTTTCAGATTTAAATTTTTTAAACATAAACAAAAGCATGTTAGTGCTCTGTCTTTTTATATTTCATTACAGATGCAGTGATTAGTAGAAAAATACAAAAGTTTTGTTCCAAATCACACCCCTGAATAAAAAAATTATGAAAAATTTGACAAAAAACGGCTCTATTTTCAGATTTTAATTTTTTAAACATAAACAAAAGCATGTTAGTGCTCAGTCTTTTTATATTTCATCACAGATGCAGTGATTAGTAGAAAAATACAAAAATTTTGTTCCAAATCACACCCCTGAATCAAAAAATTATGAAAAATTTTACAAAAAACGACTGTTTTAATGTTTTAAACATAAACAAGAGGCTCAATTTTTTACTTACTGCAGTGGGATAAACTGAGCTTGAAGGGAAAGCTTCCAACGAAGTTAAATCCAAATATTTCCTGTCCATAAACTTTTTAGTATTCGGACAAAAATGTACACTCCGTACAACTTTTGGGTGTACCAAAGAACCTACGGCCAAAAAAATTATTTTATAATGTAACTAGTGTGTTATTCTCATTTTACATTTAGTAACAATTCCTTCAATGCAAATCATTTTTCCTAAAAAGTTCGAATGTATGCTCCTTGGAGTTACGTGCTTATCTCCGAAGCTTCCCTCGAACGCCAGAAAAAAATCCTCCTTCTCTTTAGCATAATCGGACGATATTGTAACAACATACTCCTTAAGCGCCCTGGTAAACGCCAGTTGTTCTTCAAATACATTGTTCAAAAGAGATAGAGCACGGTCAGAATTTTTTTTACGCAAATCGTTGATGTTTACTTTTAATCTTATTCCTTTTTCGGATATCATATTTTTAACCATATTTGAATAAGTTCCATTCGATTCCTAAATAACACTATTAAACGATATCACATTAAATATACTTATAAGTACCTCATCATCAAGAAAATCCAAATATTCACGCTCCAACTCGCGTTGTCTTTGATCAATATCTTGCGGCTCATGCATCTTTATTTATTTATTTTATTAATACTGATTATATAAAAAAAATTAAATAACACCAATAACTTACAACCCCTCAACAAAAATTGGCGGGAAAAATTAATAATTTAAGGTTAGGTGTGAATTTAACAAACAAATTCGTTTTTTTGGTTTACTCCGAGCTACTCATTTTATTTGTCTATACTTCTATGGTCCATTCATTTTCCACCTAATGAGGGACTAGACGCTTGTCATAAGTGACAGGTGTCATTAATTTTTAATTATAAAAACATAACCTAAATAAATATTAAGTGCAATTTTTGTGTTTTATAATAATTTTTTTAGATAATAATTAATTGGAAAGCTTTCTTGATTAAAATTGCTAGGTATTTTAATCATGAATGCTTTTCAGAAATGTGGAAACACCAGCGATGCGGTGCCTCTATACCTTCCCCAGCAATTATTTCTGAAACCGATAGCAAGAATAAATATAACAGTGCAACTTACTGCAAAGATGCTGGGTAAAACAATTAGGCATCATGAGGTAATGGAGAAATTACGAAATTTAATACTACCAGATGAATTTTCTTCACTAAAAGTAACTAAAACGACTTTGGAGTTTATTAAATTCGAGGCGGAGTTAGATTTAAAAAATATGATTAGTAAAGTGTTATCAAAGTTAGATAATCGCACTATTAAATTAGCGGATTTTACTGAGTTGATGCGTGTTCGTGCAGGTGAAGCGAAGTTAGATTTTCCAACTCGTCATGAGTGGGATGCTTATTTTCGTGATGCTAAAGATATGAATGAAATGAAACCAGGTGAACGACCTGATACTGTTCATTTCGCCAATCTCCCCACTAAATGGTTTGTACCATCTACTGTACAAAGCGATGAAGACCTTTTACCATCCGAAAAAATCTTCTACTACACTTTCAAAAAATTCGGCAGCATTCGTAACACTGATATACCCATTTGCGACCCTTACAGGTCTAAAATGAAGCAACACATCACTGGAGTTCAAATCTCCTCGTTTGATGACACCGATTTTTTTGAAGGCTACATTCAGTTTAAAGATTACATAGGGTTTTCTAAATGTATGGATGCGTTACGCGGGATGAAATTGATGCAGAAAGATAAGAACGAAACAATAACTGTAAATATTATCGTTAATTTCGATAAATCGAAACATTTAAGCGAGGGAAATATTAAAAGGAGGGATATTGTTAGGGATAGGCTTTTAATTAAACAAAAGACTAAGGAGGATAAATTGAAGCAAGCGGAAGAAGCCAAGAAAGAAGCCGAAATGGCTGTGAGGTAACTATGTGAGTTATTTGAATGGAAATTGGTGTTTATCGTTAACAGAATTATAAAAAATTGCTAATTTAAAAAATAAAATAAATGTAAGTTGTACCTAAATTAAGAGCATCTTCCTAGACACCCGCGATAAATTTTCCGTTGGAGATAATAACAAGGAATAGAAAATCCATCCCACTTTTTTGGAGCTTCTTTGGAAATTTTGACCAAATAACTCATAATTAATGCGAATCATGAAATCGAACATTTGTTCTGCAGTCATAACTCAAGTTTCCTTCGTTAGATTTTCAATTTTTTTTTCAGATTTATAATCTAAATTGATTAGGGTACATCCTGCCAGAGAGTTACCTTCCGCAACCTAGCACAAAATTAATTAGAGGGGTCCAAAGTTAAGGTACTTTTAGATCATTATTTTTTTTTGTACATTTTCCAATTTTTTTTCCTTCTGGCAAAAATTAAAGAAATGACTTCTAAATCAACTACAAAAAAAATTATACAAAAATGTTGTTCGTACTAGCTTTTATGACTGCAGAACTAAACCACTATATTTACCATTGAGGAAATTGCTCTTAAATATTTTATAAAATTTGATTAAAAGATTGTAATTGCTGTTAACGTTTAAAATTTAATGTAATTATAAATTTAATTTAAAAAGGCAGAAAGAATTAGATAAACAAAATGCTAAAGAAAAAAGACGGCGAGAAAGGGAGGAGAAACGGAAGGCTAAAATTATGGCACAACTTAAAACGAAAGAAAATGATAATATTTCTGAAAAAATTGCGAAAGAAGAGAAGAAGATTTTGAAAGTACAGCGGAGATTAGAAGCAATTAGATTAGTTGAGGAATTGTTTAAACAAATACAAGTTTGTTTTAAAATTTTTGTACAAAATTATTTTATTTTTTTACTGTTTTTTAGGATAAGCACAAGAATTCCAGTGGTCTGTACGATGATGAGGTGAGTAATGGTCAAAATATGACTAATTAAAATCATACAGTGCAGACATAAAGAAAATCCCCCCCCCCCCTGCTATCTTTTGAACGGTTATGTTTTCCATTCTTAAAATTTGTCCACTAAAGTATTTAATTGCGAACTTTCTAATAAAGGTATTTTTGATTTTGTGGAACTTCCGGTTATACCGGAAGTGGATGGCAACTTTCTTATTTTAAATGGATCACCCAGTATATTTTTGCATTTTCGTGTTCTCCATAAATATACCATTAAATTGACCTAGCGTAGTGTGCTCTACTATTAATACTTTCGGAATTACGCCCATTTGAAAATCACATTTTTATGCAACTTCATTTACACCGGAAGTTGGAGCCAACTGCCCCAACTTTTTTTACCCCGCTTCCCCTACATCGATTTTAGCGAGTGATAACTCATCTTAAAGTTTTTCGTGTGAGCTTTAATCTAAAAAATATTCGTCTTTCTATCTCTTTTCCTTTGAAAGTTATAACCGAAAAGTTTTAAAAATTTGAAAATCTAAATTTTTGATTAATCGGAAAGAAATTGATTTTGCGCGAACCACTTGGCCGATTTAGACGCTTTATGGCTTAAAATTTGCAGAATACTTTCTTCCATCGATTAACGTGAAGCGGGTTCATGTGGTGTTAAAAATAGGCCCTCCAGGGTTGAATTTGTACTCGAAATTCACAAAAACTTTGGAATTTTTTTTTTCGAAAAAACTGTTTGACCGATTTTCATCAAACTGGACTTAAACTGCTCCTATTTTTGGTTTTTATCTTGGGTAAAATTTTTCGCTAGCTATTGGCGATTCAAATTAATATTTCCCGCGCAAATGTATACTTGGTTACATATTCTAGTGACGTCACGTCAGTGACAAAATAAATAAAAATTTAAACTTGCAAAGAAATAATCAAACGCATTTAATAATACAAAGTATATTAGGTAAGTTCAAGTTATTTACTTCACTATAACAGACGTTAACAAACGTTCAACGCTAAATTCGTCTGCACAACTATCACGGACGTGACGTCATTTCATAGTTCCGCGGTAGGCCGCAAGATGGAGATCGCTTAGCTAGAATCGCCAATTGTTAATATTTCTTGACAAAATTAAGAAAAACAAAAATCCGGGGAAAAAACCAAGCCTTCAAAAAGTATGAAAAATTTTTTTTTAACCCGCTTCCCCTTCATTGATTTTTGTTTTATATTTATTTAGGGTGATTTTTAAAAGTGCAAAAAAATTTCGAAATTTCAAAAGCCTATAACGATGTTATAATGCAATATTTATGTTTTAAATTTAATACAAAACATGCCTTAGGGTATCCTTTTCTAAATTAACTTTGAAAAAATCGAAAATAAGTGGTAGTTTGTCTGGGGTTTGTTTTTAAAGAAAATATCAAAATCCGCGCAATTTTTACTTCACGAAGACAAAAATTGCAAAAAATTATAGCCTGAAGATTCTACATTGCACCCCAAAAAGAAAATTAAAAAAATCTTACGAAGAAAACTTTTTATGAACAAAAACACAAGACTACCGACTATCCTCTTAAAATTTAAATTTTTGATTAATGGGAAAAAAATTGATTTTGCGCGAACCGCTTGGCCGATTTACACGCTTTATTGCTTAAAATTTGCAGAATACTTTCCTCCATTGAATAACGTGAAGCCTGTTCATGTGTTCTTAAAAATTGGCCCTCCAGGGTTGAATTTGTACTCGAAATTTACAAAAACTTTGGAATTATTTTTCGAAAAAACTGTTTGACCGATTTTCATCAAACTGGACTTAAAATATTCCTATTTTGGGGCTTTATGTTGGGCAAATTTTTTAGCTTGCTTTTGTTAATATTTCTTGAGAAAATTAAGAAAATCTAAAAACCTTCAAAAATTATGAAAAAAATTTTTTTGAATTTTTGGAAAGCGACCTTCGAAATGAAAGATAATTAAATTCTGATTAGTGAGTTCCACATTTAACAAACATATCAAATTCGCGACAACCGTAAAAGTAGGTTAAAATTCTTTATACTAACAACATGTAATTCTGTGAATATTTTGGTGATACTTTAACATGTTTACGACAAAAACAGGACGGCAAGTGCCTTATAAGCCGTTTGAATTTTATGTTTGAGCACTGTATTTCCCTCTTTTATTAGCAAAATAAAAAAAAATTATTTTTGTTGTAATATTATGAAAAAATGGAAATTTTTGACTAAATTGATTTTTTTAGCTGGAAAAAACAAAATCGTTAACTGAATTTAAGGAACTGAAAAATAAACGGAAACTAAAAGACACTATTGAGCAGCGAGTAATTTTAAAATCTGTAATTGCTGATCAAGCCGAAGATTCTTCTAGTTCAAGTAGTTTAGGTAATTCTTAAATTGATAAAATGCTAGAAATTTTTAATTTTAATTAATTCCTGTTTTTATAGAAGATATTCCAGTTAAGAGTCGAAACAATTCAAGAATTGATGATCAAAATGATTATAACTACGATAATTCGCACCCATCCAGACATCTTTTGGATTACAATAACGCACCACCACCTCAATATTACCACAACAGAGGAGGTTTTCCTTCACAGAGATCAAGAGGATATTCTAGACCACCACGTAAGTAATTTTAAAACGTTAACTAGCAAAAATCATTAATTAAATTATAGGGAATTTCCATGGGCGTCCCTATAATCATCGTGGAAGAGGTAGAGGTATGGTCGACCCATTCATCCAAAAAGAATATTATAAATACGCCCAGACAGTCCTCGCTTACCAATTGCAACAAAACTCCCTTAACTACCCGAGATCTAGATCACCCAGACGTAGTCGAAGCTACTCCAGATCAAGATCACACTCAAGACGAAGATCACGATCAAGAAGCTACTCACGTCGAGCTCGAAGCCGTTCACGTAGATCAAGAAGTAGCACCCGTTCAAGACGTTCAAGATCCCACAGTAGAAGAAGTAGGGATTCTCGTAGATCAAGAAGTATTGAATCAAGAAGATCACGGCAAAGATCTTGGAGTCGAAGATCTCCTAGTGTTCATACACCCCCAAAAAGGAAAACATCGACTAATAAATCACCAAGGAAAGAAGATAGCGTTCGGAGATCAAAAAGTCGAAATTCGGATTAAAATTAATTTAAATTTTTTACAGAATAACTTTTATTTATAAGTTCTAAATATATGGTCAAATTTATTAAATTGTTTTTATTTAATTTGTAATTTAAATTAGTCTTACAGCTTTGTTTTTGAGTTAGTTTGGTTGCATAATTGTTTTGAGGTTATGTTTAGATTTCTATTGTTCTTTACAAAACCAACAAGTTCCTGTGAAAAACATGGATAAAATCAAATTAAATTCATTAAACAACCATATAACTTGCCAATTATGTAAGGGTTACTTAATCGACGCTACAGCTGTATCTGAATGCATCCACACCTTTTGTAAAAGCTGTTTGGTAAAGTATTTAGAAGATAACAACACTTGCCCGACATGCAATATCCTTATCCATCATTCACACCCACTGCAATACATCAACATAGACCGAACCATGCAGGATATTGTGTACAAACTAGTCCCTGAATTGGAGCAAAACGAATTAAAACGTGAACGAGATTTTTACCACATGAAAGGCTTAGCGTGTCCTCGAGACATGCCTCCCAACCCAGGAGAAATCGAGGATAAGAAATCACTCGCTGATGTTCATGCTGTATCTGATTATCACCGACATGATGAGCAAGTTAACGTCTTCCTCGAATGTATCAGCAGTAATTTAAAGTCACTCAAGAGGCGATACATTCGATGCTCAGCGCAAGCTACTATTTTACACCTGAAGAAATTTGTTGCAATGAAGGTACTGGATGGAGTCGAGAAGTATCGTGATATCGATATTTTGTGCAATAACGAGTTGTTGGGGAAGGATCATACCTTGAAGTTCGTTTACGTGATTTGGTGGAGGTTTCAAAATATGCCCCTGACTTTGCAGTATCGACCAAGCATTAAGTATTAACTCATCGATGTGATTTTGTATATAATTGATTTATGGGGTAATTCTGAACAAAAATGTTAGCCGTAACATCGCTGTTAAATTTGACAGTCACCCCGATGTCAGAAAAAACGCTATTCTGTAACTTAATGGCGATGTAAAATAACATTCTCGGTCTAAAAATACATTCTACGTCAATGTAATGTTATTATTTTAATCGATTATACATTAATATAATATTAGTACAGTCGAACTTCTATATAACGTTTCATCACGGGAACCTTAAAAAAATTCGTTATATAGAAAATTCGCTATATAGAAATTCATAATTTTGATATTAAAAATTTGTTATTTACTTTATAGCTCTTTATTTTAACTAAAAATGTGAAAAGGCGTTGTTTTTAATGCGCATATTTACAAAAACTAAATTTGCTCCAAGTCGAAGGTATAACTTGTAAGTAAACCTTATAAAAATACTCTACAAATCTCGGAATTTACGTTCATTTCTAAAAATTCTATTTACCTACCTGATTTTCTATTATTCTTTACACTAATCTAATATAAAATTCTCCGAAATTTTTAAAATTAGCCACCCATTGACTAAAATTTATGAAAGATTCTAATATTGACGTAAAAAAAATTCGTTATACGGAAACTTTAATTCGTTATAAGGAGTAAAAAATACATTAGAAAAGCCTTCAAGGTGAAGATTCTCAAAAAAAATTCGTTATATAGAGAAATTCGTTATATGGAAGTTCGTTACAGGGAAGTTCAACTGTATTTTGATCGATGTTATTTTAACCATAAAAATTTTATTTTACATCGCCGTTAAGTTACAGTAAAGTTTACAGAATAGCGATTTTTTTGACATCGGGGTGACTGTCAAATTTAACAGCGATGTTACGGCTAACATATTTGTTCAGAATCACCCCATTAAACTGTTTATTTTTTATATAAAATAATTTAATATGTATGTAGTTAAACTAATAATAAATAATTTGAAATATAAAATTTGCTTTTTATTTATTGTAAATTTTATAAACCGAAATATACATGAGTTTCGGATATAAGTACTGGGTGTTTCAAAATTCATTTTTGAGGGCTCAAAATTTAAGGAATTGTCTGATTTGTCAGTTGAACTCAAAACAGTTCTTTTTGAAATTGAAAATTAAACCACCCTGAACCAAAATTTGTGCATAAATTTCTTTGAAACTTGAGGATTTTTTTAGGAAAAATTTCACCAAATATTTTTTAAATTGTGCCCAAGGCCTATATGTATTTGCTACAAAATTTAAAAAAATCTACCTTATATGGTTACTCCAAAAAAACAAATTTTCCAAGCTAGTTTTTTATACAACTCAATATTTTTGAAACGTTTGGGCATAATTGTTTTTAATAACTTCTAAATATTAACTATTGAAAACCTCTTTCGTCCTTTTTATCCTCAAAAAAGAATTATTTTTATATCAATTTTTGTTTGGGAGTTTTGGGGAAAAATATTGACAAAACTCAAGTTTTACCTAAAATATTTTTGATTTCTCTGAAAAATTCAATTTCTCCAAAACTATTTGAGCTATCAAAACGTTTAAGGGCTCAAAATTTGAGGAATTGTCTGATTTATCAGTTAAACTCATAATAGTCCTTTTTGAAATTGAAAATTAAACCACCCTGAACCAAAAATTGTGCCTAAATTTCTTTGAAATTTTAGGATTTTTTTTATGAAAAATACAGAAGCCTGATTTTCACCAAATATTTTTTAAATTGTGCCCAAGGTCTATAAGTATTTGTTAAAAAATTTGAACAAAGCTACCCCATATAGTTTTTCCAAAAAATCTAATCTTCAAAGCTACTTTTTTATACAACTCAATATTTTTGAAAAATTTGGGCATAATTGTTTTTAATAACTTTTCTTAATATTAACTATTGAAAAGCTCTTTCGTCCTTTTTATCCTCAAAAAAGAATTTTTTTTATATCAATTTTTGTTTGGGAGTTATGGGGAAAAATATAGACAAAACCCAAGTTTTACCTAAAATATTTTTGATTTCTCTGAAAAATTCAATTTCTCCAAAACTACTTGAGCTACCAAAACGTTTTAGGGCTCATAATTTGAGGAATTGTTTGATTTATCAGTTGAATTCAAAACATTTTTTTTTTGAAATTGGAAATTAAACTACCCTGAACAAAAATTTGTGCCTAAATATCTTTGAAACTTTAAGAATTTTTTATGAAAAATGTAGAAGCCCGATTTTCACCAAATATTTTTTAAATTGTGCCTTAGGCCTATATGTATTAATTACAAAATTTTAAGAAAGCAACCTTTTATAGTTTTTCCAAAAAAACAAATTTTCAAAGCTACTTTTTTATACATCTCAATTTTTTGAAAAATTTGGTCATAATTGTTTGTAATAACTTTTCTTAAAATTAACTATTGAAAAGCTCTTTCAGTCCGTTTTATCCACAAAAAAGAGTTATTTTTATATCAATTTTTGTTTTGGAGTTGTGTGGGGAAAAATATAAACAAAGCCTAAAAGTTTTATGTAAAATATTTTGATTTCTCTGAAAAATTCAATTTCTCCAAAACTACTTGAGCTACGAAAACGATTGAGCGCTCAAAATTCGAGAAATTGCCTGATTTATCAGTTGAGCTCAAAATAGTTTTTTTTTTAAATTGGAAAATTAAACCACCCTGAACCAAAATTTGTGCCTAAATTTCTTTGAAATTTTAGGATTTTTTATGAAAAATATAGAAGCCCGATTTTCACCAAATATTTTTTAAATTGTGCGCAAGACCTATATGTATTTGCTACAAAATTTTAAGAATGCTACCTTTTATAGTTTTTCCAAAAAATCAAATTTTCAAAGCTACTTTTTTATACAATTCGAAATTTTTGAAAAATTTGGTCATAATTGTTTGTAATAACTTTTCTTAGTATTAACCATTGAAAAGCGTCCCTTTTATCCTAAAAAATAATTATTTTTATATCAATTTTTGTTATGGAGTTGTGGGGAAAAATATAGACAAAACCCAAATTTTATCTAAAATATTTTTGATTTCTCTAAAAAATTCAATTTCTCCAAAACTACTTGAGCTACCAAAACGTTTGAGAGCTCAAAATTCGAGGAATCGTCTGATTTATCAGTTGAGCTCAAAATAGTTTTTTTTTTTTAATTTGAAAATTAAACCACCCTGAACCAAAATTTGTGCCTAAATTTCTTTGAAACTGTAGGATTTTTTATGAAAAATATAGAAGCCCGATTTTCACCAAATATTTTTTAAATTGTGCACAAGGCCTATATGCATTTGCTACAAAATTTAATGAAAGCTATCTTTTATAGTTTTTCCAAAAAATTAAATTTTGAAAGCTACTTTTTTATACAACTCAATATTTTTGAAAAATTTGGGAATAATTGTTTTTAATAACTTTTCTTAATATTAACTATTAAAAAGCTCTTTCAATCCCTTTTATCCTCAAAAAAGAGTTATTTTTATATCAATTTTTGTTTTGGAGTTGTGGGGAAAAATATAGACAAAACCCAAGTTTTACCTAAAATATATTTGATTTCTCTGAAAAATCCAATTTCTCCAAAATCACTTGAGCTACCAAATCGTTTGAGGGTTCAAAATTTGCGGAATTGTCTGATTTATCAGTTGAACTCAAAACAGTTCTTTTTGAAATTGAAAATTAAACCACCCTGAACCAAAATTTGTGCCTAAGTTTCTTTGTAACTTTAAGAATTTTTTATGAAAAATATAGAAGCCCGATTTTCTCCAAATATTTTTTAAATTGTACCAAAGGCCTATATGTATTTTTTAAAAAATTTTAAGAAAGCTACCTTTTATAGTTATTCCAAAATTCAACTTTTCAAAGCTACTTTTTTTATACAACTCAATAGTTTTGAAAAATTTGGGCATAATTGTTTTTAATAACTTTCCTTAATATTAACTATTAAAAAGCTCTTTCAATCCCATTTATCCTCAAAAAAGAGTTATTTTTATATCAATTTTTGTTTTGGAGTTGTGCGGAAAAATATAGACAAAACCCAAGTTTTACCTAAAATATTTTTGATTTCTCTGAAAAATTCAATTTCTCCAAAACTAGCGAGCAAAACGTTTGAGGGCTCAAAATTCGAGGAATCGTCTGATTTATCAATTGAACTCAAAATATTTATTTTGAAAATTGAAAATTAAACCATGTTGATCCAAAATTTGCACCAAAATTTCTTTGAAACTTTAGGATTTTTTTATGAAAAATATAGAAGCCCGATTTTCACCAAATATTTTTTAAATTGTGCGCAAGACCTATATGTATTTGCTACAAAATTTTAAGAAAGCTACCTTTTATAGTTTTTTCAAAAAATCAAATTTTCAAACCTACTTTTTTATACAACTCGAAATTTTTGGAAAATTTGGTCATAATTGTTTGTAATAACATTTCTTAGTATTAACCATTGAAAAGCTCTTTCAGTCCCTTTTATCCTAAAAAATAATTATTTTTATATCAATTTTTGTTATGGAGTTGTGGGGAAAAATATAGACAAAACCCAAGTTTTATTTAAAATATTTTTGATTTCTCTAAAAAATTCAATTTCTCCAAAACTACTTGAGCTACCAAAACGTTCGAGGGCTCAAAATCGTCTGATTTATCAATTGAACTCAAAAAAGTTATTTTTGAAATGGTAAATTAAACCATGTTGAACCAAAATTTGCACCAGAATTTCTTTGAAACTTTAGGATTTTTTTATGAAAAATGTAGAAGCCTGATTTTCACCAAATATTTGTAAAATTGTGCCTAAAGCTTATATGTATTTGTTATAAAATTTTAAGAAAGCTACCTTTTATAGTTTTTCCAAAAAAACAAATTTTCAAAGCTACTTCTTTATACAACACAATATTTTTGAAAAATTTGGGCATAATTGTTTTTAATAACTTTTTTTAATATTAAAACTATTGAAAAGCTCTTTCAATCCCTTTTATCCTCAAAAAAGAGATATTTTTATATCAATTTTTGTTTTGGAGTTGTGGAAAAAAATATAGACAAAACCCAAGTTTTACCTAAAATATATTTGAATTCTCTGAAAAATCCAATTTCTCCAAAACTACTTGAGCTACCAAAACGTTTGAAGGCTCAAAATCGTCTGATTTATCAATTGAACTCAAAATAGTTATTTTTTAAATGGAAAATTAAACCATCTTGAGCCAAAATTTGCACCAGAATTTCTTTGAAACTTTAGGATTTTTTTATGAAAAATGTAGAAGCCTGATTTTCACCAAATATTTGTAAAATTGTGCCTAAAGCTTATATGTATTTGTTATAAAATTTTAAGAAAGCTACCTTTTATAGTTTTTCCAAAAAAACAAATTTTCAAAGCTACTTCGTTATACAACACAATATTTTTGAAAAATTTGGGCATAATTGTTTTTAATAACTTTTTTTAATATTAAAACTATTGAAAAGCTCTTTCAATCCCTTTTATTCTCAAAAAAGAGTTATTTTTACATCAATTTTTGTTTTGGAGTTGTGGGGAAAAATATAGACAAAACCCAAGTTTTACCTAAAATATTTTTGATTTCTCTGAAAAATTCAATTTCTCCAAAACTACTTGAGCTACCAAAACGTTTGAGGGCTCAAAATCGTCTGATTTATCAATTGAACTCAAAATAGTTATTTTTTAAATGGAAAATTAAACCATCTTGAGCCAAAATTTGCACCAAAATTTTTTTGAAACTTTAGGATTTTTTTATGAAAAATGTAGAAGCCTGATTTTCACCAAATATTTGTAAAATTGTGCCTAAAGCTTATATGTATTTGTTATAAAATTTTAAGAAAGCTACCTTTTATAGTTTTTCCAAAAAAACAAATTTTCAAAGCTACTTCGTTATACAACACAATATTTTTGAAAAATTTGGGCATAATTGTTTTTAATAACTTTTTTTAATATTAAAACTATTGAAAAGCTCTTTCAATCCCTTTTATCCTCAAAAAAGAGTTATTTTTACATCAATTTTTGTTTTGGAGTTGTGGGGAAAAATATAGACAAAACCCAAGTATTATCTAAAATATTTTTGATTTCTCTGAAAAATTCAATTTCTCCAAAACTACTTGAGCTACCAAAACGTTTGAGGGCTCAAAATTTGAGGAATTGTCTGATTTATCAGTTGAACTCAAAACACTTCGTTTTAAAATTGAAAATTAAACTACCCTAAACAAAAATTTGTACCTAAATATCTTTGAAACTTTAAGAATTTTTTATGAAAAATATAGAAGCCCGATTTTCACCAAATATTTTTTAAATTGTGCACAAGGCCTATATGTATTTGCTACAAATTTTAAAGAAAGCTATCTTTTATAGTTTTTCCAAAAAATCAAATTTTTAAAGCTACTTTTTTATACAACTTAATATTTTTGAAAAATTTTGGCATAATTGTTTTTAATAACTTTTCTTAGTATTAACCATTGAAAAGCTCTTTCAGTCCCTTTTATCCTAAAATATAATTATTTTTATATCAATTTTTGTTATGGAGTTGTGGGGAAAAATATAGACAAAACCCAAGTTTTATTTAAAATATTTTTGATTTCTCTATGTAAATCTCACGTCGACCCTCAGCTTATTAACCCCTGTTGGTCTATATTATTTTATTGATGTTATTTAAAATAATATTTAAGACAAAAAAAAAACAGAAAGACGTCCGATCGCACATTAATTAACTTAATAATTATTATTGGGTTCTTTAAATAGGGTTAAGCCGACGTTTACATGAAACTTAATAGTGACCAACTTGATCTTAAATCAACACAAGCTGAGTTATTATTTTCTTCTTTGTTGGTTTAAAATACTAAGTTCAAAATTAACAAAATTTACTTACTTGTTCTTAACTAGTCTTTCCAAAATCCTGATCGAGCCAAGTTCACTTTATTTAAACTTATTTAAGTAATTATTTAAGGTTCTATTGGGAACTTATAATAATAAAGTATTAAAACCAAAATTCAATTAATATTAAATATATTTAAAAAAAAACAAAAGGTATTAGAAATAAAGAATAATGATTAAGAATAAAAAAAAATTACAAATCAAGAAATACAAAAAGGAATAAAATTGAGATAATCGAGTTGAAATTCATCAAAACTAAATCTGAATTAACTGAAGAGAAATTAACACGCTTAATATTTTCCAGACAAATACAGTATACAAATTATAATAAAATAATAAAAAAAAATATTTTTTTAATTTTAAAATATTTTTAAAGAGTAATCTAAATTTCCTAGGAATGAAAAATTGTTCCAAACTAATGAAATACATAATTTTAATTAATCAGAACCAATAGAAACCTTAATAATCCAGAAATTCACTTTATACGAAAAGAAAACAATTAACTTAGAAACTTGGAAAAAAAAACTAACTTTCAATTACAATAAAATTATCAAACGCGTCGCGGACAAACTAAAATGAACTTGACTGATCATAGTTAAGAACAAACATTACTCTAGATCAGAACATTATGGAATTCCAAGATTTTAAGGTTTCTTTACAATATATAGACTTTGCTTAGCCTCCTTCTTACGTCATTCTTTAAACTAAGTCGTCAAAGCAAAGCCTGTGATTGGTTCGTTGAGCCCTTATGACTTAAGTAGGACAAACCAACTTCATCCCTACGCTCAGGGTGAATTTGGTTGTCTACGCTAAACTACTAATCAAAATTAATATAATTTTACTTTTTACAAACTGTTTCTCTAAAGTCAATAGATTTTACCATAATGAAATTATAACAAATTTCCTCTTCATGGACTTAAGACTAAAACGATTCTGTCGAGAATACTTTGGCACTTATCTCTATTTAATCGAAGCTGGGGAAATTTTATACAAATCTAATTATTTATGAATGAAACTTGGAAATATACGAATTAAAATTCTACTTTGAACAAATGAATTTTTCTTATTTAATTATACAATAAAATAAATTAATTTCCCATACTGTCGCTGGTGGTCTATTCGACCATTCCAACATATGGTGTGAAAACTGGAATTCAACAACTTAAATAAGCAAAAACTACATAAGACCTCTTAGGAAATAAATAAATAACCAGTGAAATCGTATCTATCCGTAATTTGAAGCAACCCGAATGTTACAAAAAAAATATTATTTGTTATGAAGTTTCTCCCTTTTATGATACACAGGCCAAAATATTCTCCCTAGAAAACATGCACACTAGCCATAAAAATAAACCTTTACTTAATTCTTAAACAAATATTCAATAAACACAAACTAGACAAGTATGGTCACATCTGGAATAAAAATAATGCCAATTGGATAATTAATTTAACAAAGCCAATTTTGCATTATTTACATCTAAAAAATTCAATTTCTCCAAAACTACTTGAGCTACCAAAACGTTTGAGGGCTCAAAATTCGAGGAATCGTCTGATTTATCAGTTGAGCTCAAAATAGTTTTTTTTTTTTAAATTTGAAAATTAAAGCACCCTGAACCAAAATTTGTGCCTAAATTTCTTTGAAACTGTAGGATTTTTTATGAAAAATGTAGAAGCCCGATTTTCACCAAATATTTTTTAAATTGTGCACAAGGCCTATATGTATTTGCTACAAAATTTAAAGAAAGCTATCTTTTATAGTTTTTCCAAAAAATCAAATTTTCAAAGCTACTTTTTTTATACAACTCAATAGTTTTGAAAAATTTGGGCATAATTGTTTTTAATAACTTTCCTTAATATTAACTATTTAAAAGCTCTTTCAATCCCTTTTATCCTCAAAAAAGAGTTATTTTTATATCAATTTTTGTTTTGGAGTTGTGGAAAAAAATATAGACAAAACCCAAGTTTTACCTAAAGTATATTTGATTTCTCTGAAAAATCCAATTTCTCCAAAACTACTTGAGCTACCAAAACGTTCGAGGGCTCAAAATCGTCTGATTTATCAATTGAACTCAAAAAAGTTAATTTTGAAATGGAAAATTAAACCATCTTGAACCAAAATTTGCACCAAAATTTCTTTGAAACTTTACGATTTTTTTATGAAAAATGTAGAAGCCTGATTTTCACCAAATATTTTTAAAATTGTGCCTAAAGCTTATATGTATTTGTTATAAAATTTTAAAAAAGCTACCTTTTATAGTTTATCCAAAAAAACAAATTTTCAAAGCTACTTCTTTATACAACACAATATTTTTGAAAAATTTGGGCATAATTGTTTTTAATAACTTTTTTTAATATTAAAACTATTGAAAAGCTCTTTCAATCCCTTTTATCCTCAAAAAAGAGTTATTTTTACATCAATTTTTGTTTTGGAGTTGTGGGGAAAAATATAGACAAAACCCAAGTATTATCTAAAATATTTTTGATTTCTCTGAAAAATTCAATTTCTCCAAAACTACTTGAGCTACCATAACGTTTGAGGGCTCAAAATCGTCTGATTTATCAATTGAACTCAAAAAAGTTATTTTTGAAATGGAAAATTAAACCATCTTGAACCAAAATTTGCACCAAAATTTCTTTGAAACTTTAGGATTTTTTTATGAAAAATGTAGAAGCCTGATTTTCACCAAATATTTGTAAAATTGTGCCTAAGGCCTATATGTATTTGTTATAAAATTTTAAGACAGCTACATTTTATAGTTTTTCCAAAAAAACAAATTTTTTTATACAACTCAATATTTTTGAAAAATTTGGTCATAATTGTTTGTAATAACTTTTCTTAATATTAACTAATGAAAAGCTCTTTCAGTCCGTTTTATCCCCCAAAAAGAATTATTTTTATATCAATTTTTTATTGGAGTTGTGTGGGGAAAAATATAAACAAATCCCAAAAGTTTTATATAAAATATTTGGATTTCTCTGAAAAATTCAATTTCTCCAAAACTACTTGAGCTACCAAAACGTTCGAGGGCTAAAAATTTGAGGAATTGAACTAAAACAGTTCTTTTTGAAATTGAAAATTAATCCACCCTGAACCAAAATTTGTGCCTAAATTTCTTTGAAACTTTAGGATTTTTTTATGAAAAATGTAGAAACCCGATTTTCACCAAATATTTTTTAAATTGTGCCCAGGTCCTATATGTATTTGCTACAAAATTTGAAGAAAGCCACCTTTTATAGTTTTCCCAAAAAATCATATTTTCAAAGCTATTTTTTTTTATAAAAAATTTGGACATTATTTTGAATTTCTAAAAAAATACATTAATTTCCCAAAAACTAGTTGAGCTATATCTATCTACCTATCTATCATTTAGGGGAATGGCCTAATTTATGAGATGACTAAATTACAATTTGCTAAATTTGGCTTAATTTTTGGTAATTAATGGTTATTTTTTTCGGGTTGATTGATATGTTTATTTTTTTCAATGTTTTCGAAAACAAGGACGTTAATAAATTAGAGGAAATGCAAAATTCGTGAAAAAGGCGTGAATAATAAATATTGATTTACATTTTGGCATGGGCTAAATTGAATTAAAAAGCAAACAAATTGTGATATGCGGTGTGAAGATACGCGTAAAAATGAAGTTACGCGCGTCATAAGCCTAAGTTGTATTTATTTAGAACGTTTTTGGCACGATCAGACGTTCTAATCCAAGGCAATGCGTTATGTGAGCTGCAAATAGCTGTAGACGAGAAAAGAAGAGAACGTAGCATGCACACGAGAGTTCATAACTCATGTTAAAAACGCGAAAAGTTAGTGTGAAAATGGACACTGATGATGGCCATGAGGAAGATTTCCTCACACCAAACGCCAGCAAAGAAACATCCCCTTCGGAATCCACCGACGACACTGGAGTCTTTAATCTCAGCGACTCATCTGAGTACACCAAAGCTGAAAGTCTGACATTTACTAATTATTTTAGTTACTGGTATGTTAATTGTTTTAAAGTTTTCTTAATTAAAAAAGTATCCCACTTAATCAATTTATTTTTAATTCTTTAATTAATGTAATTAAACCCACGAGAAATTTATTGCCACAAAAATTTTTGGCTTACAACTTTTGTTATTACAAACTTGTCATGTTATTAATATATTTTATTTTCTTTGTTTCTTAACTATTCTAAAAATAAATGTTTTTATAAAGATATTTTTAATGCAGAAATTTTCTGCACTTTTTGGGGGTAAACTGAAATTTGTTTTCTCGGAAGTTATTTTTTCAACAAGATTACAAAAATAAAGCAACTCACAAAGAAGCGAGCTAAATCACTTTTATTATTAGATTCTTTTAATTACGTTTTTTATTTTGGTCACTTGCTTTTTTTGTAATGTAAGTAATTTTTGGTGAAATAAAAAATAAGTTAATAATTTTTTTGGAGGAACAACTTGTTGAATCAAGAAGCTAAATTTCACGAGCAACTAAATGCGTTATCAAAAGAATTATGCGAAAGCGATGAAGAAGCAAACAAACTCCGATATCAAGTGGAGGAAATGCAGCGAGATTTATTTGCAAGAAGTGCTGCAATGGATCGTAATAAGTTATCCAAATATCAAAAATTTGTCAATAATATCAATTGTATTGTAGGGTTGGAAGTGGAATTAGCTGCAAGTCAAAACGAGCAACAAAATTTAAATCAACGCCTAAAAGAACAAGACGAGGTTCTTCAAGAATACCGCCAAAAAAATAAAGATTTATCAGAAGAACTCATGAATAAAACAGAAAAATACATCCGGACAGAAGCCTCTAATATCGCTAAAGTAAACGAGCTTCATGCAACAATTAAAGACTTACAAGAAAAAATCGAGCACTTCGAAGCAGAAATTTGTAGAATTGAAGGGGAAAGAAATATTTTAGAAAACCAATACAGAGCTGTACAGATTGAAAAGGAAAACTTAAATAAATTCTTCGATGGGAAATTAAAAGACGTTTTATTGGAGAAGGAAAACAGCAACGAAAACTGGAAGAAGGAGTTTGAAAAAATTAGAACACAAAAAATGCAGGAAGAACAACAATTGATGGATGATTTCGAATGGAAATTACGTGATATCCAAATTTCCTGCAAAGAAAAGTTGGTCGAAAAAAATAAAGCTGAGGAAGAAATGAAGAGGATTCAGACTGAAATGAGTTTACAAGTTCGTTACTTTTATTTAATAAAAATATTTAAATTAGTATTTAATTTTTTAGGAAGATAGTTTAAAATCTTGTAGGGGTGAAATGTACGAGCTGAAAGAAAAAACTAAACTAAAAGAGCAAGAAATAGATAATTTGAAGAATCAGAAAGCTGAATTGGAGTTGGTTGAGCAGCGTTTGAAGGACAAAACGAAAAAGTTGCGTGGAGTTATTGAGTTGGAACGGGAAAACTTGCAGCACATGCAGAGGATGCATCAACAAGAAATTGATGATAAGGATCGTTGGTTGAGGCACACTCTCGAGGAAAAAAAGACTGAAATCGCTATTTACTGGGAGGAAAAATTATTGCAGGAAATTGGACGTTTGAAGGAGGAATTGGAGCAGATTTATGTCGAAGAAAAAATCCAAGCCATCGAAACTATTAAAAGCTCCAAGGATAAAGAGTTACAAGAAACCGAGCATAAATTTAATAAAATCATCAATGAACAACTTAAAGAGGTGATTTTTAAATTCCACTAACACTTATTTTAACCCAAATGTTTTTTTGGCAATTTTTGGGCAGCTAAATTTAATTTTTTTAGATTTCTCTTTTGAAAAAGGCTGCAAGTGATAGGGAATTATATTATCAAAATGAAATAGTAACCCAACAAACGATAACCGATAGAGATATTTTTGAATTGAGACGATTGATGGATAAAATTGATAACGCACATCACGAAAGATTTGATAAAGTTGTTACACAACACGAGGAGGAATTAGGTAGGGCCATTTTTTTACCATTTTTAAATTTTAAGCTAAACAATCTCCCTCTTGCGACTGAATGCGGAATAACGGGATGAAGTAGGAAGTAGGAACGAAAAAAAATATTTTTTTTTTGAGTTTTTGAGGTGTAAAATTTTTTTGGGGGAGTGTAAAAAACAAGTGAACCCCTACAATTTATTCATTTTCTATTATCTTTCAATTTCGAGAAAAAATTTTTTTAGATATTTTTTTAAAATTTTTCATGGGAAACGGTTTTTATTTTTTTTCTCGAAAAGTATAAAAGTTAACGGTTTCAAATTTTTACCAAAAATCAACACCGTGCATAGACGCATTTTAAAAAACATTTGGTTAAAATCGGTTAAATAGTTTTTTTGGAAAAAATTCGCTAAATTTTGGCAACGTTTTGGTACAAATTCGGCTTTGGACGGCGCAATTTTGAACCATTTTTTTTATTTTTTGTGAATATCTGTAGAGGGGGTTTAGGGGGCAATTTTGAGCCATTAATCGTTACGGTGGTATTTAAAGTTTCGAAAATATTAATTATTTTGTGAAAAGTGAAAAATTTCAGAGCGAAATTTTGGATCCAAACGCAGAAATACCTCAAAATCAATATTACAAAATGACACATAAAAATTATTTTTAGTGTTCATAATAAGAGCAATATCATTTTCTAAAAATATGTTTAAATGTGAAATTTAGAAAAAATATCGTTGTTTTCTTTGACCAGATATCAAAAAATATACAGGGTGTTCCATTAAAAAAAAGGCTGCGCTTCAACAATGAACAAAAATAATTTCTGGTTATGCGCATCAATAAACCATGCAATTTTGTAGTTAAATTTTTTTTCTATCTCTTAAAATAAAAGATGTAGCTACCGTTTTCGCACTAAAAATAACACTCACCCTGTACTTAAAAAAAAAAAAGAAATCAGGTCTCTACGAATTTTCGTTCAAAAGTAATGAATTTTTATAAAAATTAAAAGGGATTATTTTTAAAAATTCATATTTATTTTCTCAAAATTTAATTATTTTCTAAGGTAAATTATCTAAAAAATTTTGATTTTTTTTTTAGTTTTTGGGGTGTAATAATTTTTTTAGAGGGTGTAAACAGCAACTGACCCTCTACATTTTATCAATTTTCTATTATCTTTCATGTGCGGGGTCAATTTTGAAAAAAATCGAAACAAAATTTTTTTTTGATATTCTTAAGACTTGCAATATTTCATGGAAATCGGTTTTTATTTTTTATCTCGAAAAGAATAAAAGTTACCGGTTTCAAATTTTTACCAAAAATCAACACCGTGGATGGACGCATTTTAAAAAATATTTGGTTAAAATCGGTTAAATATTTTTTTTTAGAAAAAATTCGCAAAATTTGGCAACATTTTGGTACAAATACGGCTTTGGACGGCGCAATTTTGAACCATTTTTTTGATTTTTTGTGAATATTTGTAGAGGGGGTTTAGGGGGTAATTTTGAGCCATTAAACGTCACGTTGGTGTTTAAAGTTTCGAAGATATTAATTATTTTGTGAAAAGTAAAAAATTTTAGAGCGAAATTTTAGGTCAAAACGGAGATTTTGCTTATTTTAGCTACATTTTCAGTCATAACTCGAAAACGCAAAAAGAAAGCGAGGTGATTATTTTTTTGTCATAAAGTGGACCTTAAAAGCTTTCAGGAAAAGTATATTACGTGGGGGTGAAATAGAATTTGAGGGGTGGATTAGACCGAAACGCGTCAAAAATTGCGACTTTTTTAAATGGGATCTTAAAAAAAATATTTTTTCGTTATTTTTTTGAAATTCCAAAAACCCTATACGTGGGCAATTTTGGTTTCAGGTGTAGATTTGAATGAACTTTTAAAATTGTAAATCGGTTCAAAAATGGCCCGACGGGAGCCACTCACCCCTAAATTCAAAATTTCGACTTTATTTAAGCATAACTTCCGAACCCCTACGAAAATAAAAATTTCCTACGCGCTACCAGATGTATAAATTATTCTTTTATAAGGCAGTTTAGAAAAATTTAATAATTTTCGGAAATTGTGGGCGCCAGTGGTAGAACCATTCGACCGAGTTTGGCGAAATTTTTTGAACATTTTACGTTAGATTTTTTTCTGAAGCAAAGGGCGAACATTTATAAGTGCCGATTTTTTTACTCATAAATATTAATGTAATAAGCAAAATAAAAAATATTCGACGTTAATAGTCGATCCCTATCAAAAATTGCGAATTTTCAAAGTCCGCGTCGAAAAAGCATGAAAAAGAATGCGCGATTTGGAGAGCGCCAAAAGTACATACAAAAATGAGATATCAAAAAAGCACTTATCTAAGCAACAAAAGATGGAATGCGGATTACGAATCAAAAAACCGCGATTTTTCCGCATTGGTGGATCTTGAGATGAGACCCGTATAGATTTGTATTTTTGTCGCCCGAAAAAACACTAAATTTGTATACTTTGCGTCTCGGCGCCGTGGCGCCACACGGTTGCACCTGGAGACTTAAAAATGGCCACGGTCTATCCTAAGGATGTGAAAAATTAAAGGGGCCAAATTTTGTCGCTTCCCTTTAAAACTGGACGAGTGTGCGATTTTTTAAAGTTGACGCTGACGAAAACAGGAAAAAAAAGCAAGAAAAATCGACCGACTTTGGAAATATTTTTCAGAGTGTTAGGGTACTTGGAAAAATTTGAAATTCGAACCTCGCTTAGAATCGACATCCCTCTTCACGATACAACCGGAATTTTTAAAATCTGAAGAAAAAAACTACCCCTTTCAAGCTTTTAGTAGTTTATGATTGCCACTTAACTTTCAGTTACGCCACACTTTGACCTACTTGTGACGTCATTTTTGGTGGTAAAAATTATTGAATCGCCAATAGTTTTAAGGTTTTTGGTAATGATTTTGTGTGCAGTTTTCTATGTTTTTAATTAGTGTTTTTATTTTTGATAGAAGCTTTGGCAAAAAATAGTGAGGAAAAAATTAAAGCTTTGGAGTCGAAGTATGAAATTGAGATAAGTGAGCTTAAATTGAGCAAGGAGCAAATCAAGCAGGACCTTGAGAGGGAGTTTCAAAATAAAATACAGATGTTAGTTTATCAACATCAATCAGAGCTTGGTAAGTGTTTTAGTGAAAGCTTCAAAGTCATAAACACAAATTTCTCAGTTGTTTTTGCGTTCTAAAAATAACGAATAATTGCAAAATTTATTGATAAATTAATTAAGTCAACTCAAGTTATTTTTGGCTTTATGTAATTGTAGATACACAATGGTCTAATTTGATATTTCAAAGAGAAGAGGCGATAAAGCTTGCTGAAAATAAGTACATAAACAAGTGTAAGTTCCTGGAGGAGCAATTTGTTTCGCAACAAAAATCTCACGAGGCAAGGGAAGTTGAGCTTTTAAGGACTATTGATTGCCTGAAAAATGAGAACGAGAGTAAGTTGTATACAATAGCTGATCTACAAAAGACAGTTAATGGCTTGAAGGATAAGCTTCAAGTTTTAAACCAAAAAGTTTCAAATCAGCACAATAAGGAGGTTGAAAGGGATGGGAAAGACTTACACCAGTTAAATAGGTGAGAATTTTTTTTTATTACCCTTTTTAAAATTACTTTTAAGACTACTACAAACGCAATGACGTCAGAAGTAGGTAAGTGGCAACCATGATAACGTTATGGTAACTCACCTACTTATGACGTCATCACATTAGTTACGTATTAGCCCGCAAGAGGGAGATCGCTTAGCTTGAAACTTGAAAAACCAATATATTTGAAATTTCAAAGAAATTTACGCACAAATCGTTCCCTGGAGGATTTAATAACCAACTTTAAAAATTTTCGTTGAATTCGCCTGATAAATCAGGAAATTCCTCAAATTTTGAGCCCTTACACCTTTTGGTAGCTCAAGTAGTTTTCGAGAAATTATTTTTTTTTTTAAATATGAAATATAGTGTCTTTTTTCCTACACTTTTGGTCATAACTCAAAAACGGAAATTGATACAGAAAAAATATTTTTTTAGAGTTGAAAAGAGTTGAAAGAGCTTTCTAACGGTGTATATTAATCCAAGTTGATTAAGACAATGCTCCCAATTTTTTTCAAAAAAAATTAATATATGAATAAACAATTTTTTCAAAAATTCTAATTATTGAAAAATCTAAATTATTTAAAAATTTAGTTTTAAGATAATGTAGAGAATTCCTTAAATTTTGAGCCTTTAAACTTTTTGGTAGCTCAAGTATTTTTCGAAAAATTATCGTTTTTTGAAAAACAAAAAAAATCGATTGTAAAAGCGGTTTTTTCTACATTTTTGCAAATAACTCAAAAACAAAACGTAATAATCATTTTTTGAGATTAAAGGGGATTTAAAGGGCTTACGAAAATGAAGACCAAAAAATATTTTGTGAAATCAGCTCTTTTTTTAATTGTATTTTTGAACTTCCGCTATTTTATAAACAATAGAGCTAATTCAAATTTTTAAAATCCTAATTAAAACCTTATCATACTAGTTACTATTGTATATTTTTTTTATTTTTTAAAAATTTATATTGTTGGTTTAAAAAAATATTTTCTAGAAGTCTACAAATTTAGGTATTATTGTTGCTGCGTTTTTAAACGCCTGTAATTTTATAACCACTAAAGATAATTAAAATTTTTAACAACAACATAAAAGCCACATTATTCTAGTTAAAAAATGTATATTTAAAATTTTTTTATTCAAATAAATAATGCCAAAAATAATTATTATATTTTTTAGCAACACAAGTTGGACAAAATTTCGTGTTTAAACATTCGCCATTTTTTAATCTTTGACGATAATTAAAAATTTTAAAAATGCAATTAAAGCCACGTAAATCTAGTTTATAAATTGTTGATTTAAATTTTTTTAGTGTTAGTTTAAACGGAAGAAATAAATAGTTTCTAAATCGCCACCAAATTTTTTCCAAAAATTTGAACGACATATTTGAAGTTGCGTTTTTAAACCCTTGTGATTTAAAAACTACAGGTGCGAAATTAAAATTTTAAAAACCACATTAAAGCTATATTATTGCAGTTTACAAAAATAGTTAATAATTTTTTTTTTCGCAGAAATTAAATCCGGAAAAAAATAATTTTGTACCAAGCTAAACTAAATTTATTTAAAATTTCGTTTTTAAACTTCTGCCATTTTATAACCCATAGCGATAATTTAATTTTTCTAAATTCCAATTAAAGCCATTTTAATCATGTTATTATTGTATATTTTTATTATTTTTTAAATAACTATATTGTGGGTTTAAAAAAATATTTTTTAAAGTCTACAAATTCAGGTGTTATTGTTGCCGCATATTTAAACGGCTGTAATTTTGATACCACTGGAGATAATTAAAATTTTGAAAAATCACAAAAAAGCCACATGATTCTAGTTATAAATGGTGTATTTTACATTTTTTTTGTTCAAAAAATTAATTATTTAAAAAATAATTATTTATTAGCAACAGGCAAAATTTCGTGTTTAAACATTTTTTAATTTTTCACGATAATTGAAAATTTTGTAAACCTAATTAAAACCACGTTAATCTAGTTTATAAATTGTTGATTTAATTTTTTTTAATGTTAATTTAAGCGGAATAAATAAATAATTTCTAAAACGCCACCAAATTACAAAGATATTATTGAAGTTGCGTTTTTAAACCCGTGTACTTTTCAAACTACAGGTGGAAAATTAAAATTTTAAAAACCACATTAAAGCGACTTTATTGTAGTTTTTAAAAATATTTAATAATTATTTTTATCGCAGAAATTAAATCCGGAAAGAATTAATTTTGTACCAAGTTAAACCAAATTTATTTAAAATTGCGTTTTTAAACTTCCACCATTTTATAACCCATAGCGATAATTTATTTTTTCTAAATTCCAATTAAAGCCATTTTAATCTAGTTATTATTGTATATTTTTATTATTTTTTAAATAGCTATATTGTGGGTTTTAAAAAATATTTTCTTAAAGTCTACAAATTGAGGTGTTATTGTTGCCTCATTTTTAAACGGGTGTAATTTTGAAACCACTAAAGATAATTAAAATTTTGAAAAATTACAATAAAGCCACATGATTCTAGTTATAAATGGGGTATTTTACATTTTTTTTGTTCAAAAAATTAATTATTTAGAAAATAATTATTTATTAGCAACAGGCAAAATTTCGTGTTTAAACATATTTTAATTTTTCACGATAATTGAATATTTTGAAAACGTAGTTAAAACCACGTTAATCTAGTTTAAAAATTGTTGATTTAATTTTTTTTTAATGTTAATTTAAGCGGAATAAATAAATAATTTCTAAAACGCCACCAAATTACAACGATATTATTGAAGTTGCGTTTTTAAACCCGTGTAATTTCCAAAGTACAGGTGGAAAATAAAAATTTTAAAAACCATATTAAAGCGACGTTATTGTAGTTTCTAAAAATATTTAATAATTATTTTTATCGTAGAAATTAAATCCTGAAAAAAAATATTTTGTACCCAACTAAACTAAATTTATTTACAATTTCGTTTTTAAACTTCCGCCATTTTATAACCAATAACGATAATTTAATTTTTTTAAATTTCAATTAAAGCCGTGTTAATCTAGTTATTTTTCTATATTTTTATTATTTTTTAAATGTTTGTATTGTGGATTAAAAAAAATATTTCTTAAAATGTACGAATTTTAAAATAAAATGTTGATCGGTTTTTAAACGTCTGTAGTTTTGTAACCACTAAAGATAATTAAAAATTTTAAAATCCACTTAAAGCCCACATTATTCTAGTTATTAAAGGTTTATTTTTAATTTTTTTATTGACAAAATTAAGGCCAAAAATTTTAGAATTTAATTAAATTTAAAAAAAAATTGTTTTAAAATATCGTACATGTATTTTTTCGTAATAAAATCAATTAGAGTTTTATTTTTCCAGATGTGTGATCAATTAAAAGTTGAGTTTTGTGAAAAGCTTTAGATTTATATGTGTAAGTATGGATTTTTATCATTACCATTAAGAACATTAAAAATTAGAAAAAAATTAATGATTGAAACACACTACACACAAATATATTTTTTAATTTCTATAATTATTCACTATGTTATTTTTTTTTAAATATGTTTTTATTTTAAGATTTTCTATTAAAATATTTTTATTTTTCAGGATTTTACTGCGACTTTTGTGACCCTCTGCATTTCTTTAAAATTTATTTGGTATATTCTTTACAAAATTTTTATATAACCCTTGTATACTTTTATACAGCTTTTGTAAATTTTTGTATATTTATATTCATATTTATTGTAGTTTATAGTGCTTAAGTAAATAAATTATTATAAATTTCTGTTTGTAAATAAAAAAATAAATATTAAATCTTATTTATGGTATTTTATTTTAATTCATCAATTTTTTTAAATATTCTAAAATTCATAATTTATAAAAAAAAAATCACTATCAGTCATGAGAATTTATTTTATAAAAAGCAATAATTTATCAAAAATTTCTACTCTGATTTATAGTTATTACATCCGAAAGCTGAAATTGTTTTATAAAATTAGTTTTTTGAAAAAATCTGTAATTAACAATTCGATACATTTTTGCAGTGTAAATAAATCTCACCCCGAAGATTTGAATAAAATAGCAGACCTTCAACAAATTGTAGCTGAACAAGAAAAAGACATAGCTTGTCTAAATGAAGAAAAGCGATACTACCAATTACAACTGATCTCTCTACAAAATGAGTACCTTAAAGATAGCGATGAAGAGGATGATGACAGGGTTGAAATAATCGAAGTAGATGACACCGAAGAGGCTGATGATATTATTATAGCCAGCTCAATGCCTGAAATTAGACCAAGGAAAGGAATACTTAAATCCTGCATTTCTATTCCACCAACAATACCAGAAAATGACGACGATGAAGAGGAGGAAGAAGAAGAATTGAGTGAGCTCGAAGAGGAGGAGAAAAGCGAGGCATAAAAAAATAGGATTTCCAATATTTTTGAGTTAATTTATTTAGATATTGTATGTTTTTTAACTTTTTAATAAACGAACACAAAAAAAAGAAACTATATTTTTTCGATTATATTATAAAAACTGTTGTTTATTATATAGAGCTTCAAGAATAAGCGATTGATCAATTTTAAGAGAAATAAGAATATTTGAGTAATTTTTAAGTTCCTAAAGTAATTTATGTGTAAAAGCAATCAAAATACACATTTTAGGAGCAAATTTATGGCGGGAAGTCCCGGGAAGTCACAGAAGTCCAAGGAAGTCCCAAACAAATTTGTAAAGCCGATGATTTCTCTGTATTTATTAAAAATGTTTTAAGAATTATACAAGGTGTCCCGTTATTCGACCGATAACGTTTAATTGAAGATTCCTTACCTAAAAATAAGTCGATATGACCCTACTTATCTATTACCAAAAGTGAACCCCTGAGGAGTTCCCGGGACTTCCTCGGACTTCCCGGAACTTTCTCGGACTTTCAGGGACTTCCAGGAACTTCCTCGGACTTCCCGGGAGTTCTTTGGACTTCCCGGAACTTCTTTGGACTTTCAGGGACTTCCAGGAACTTCCTCGGACTTCCCGCGACTTCTTCGGACTTCCAGGGATTTCCTCGGACTTCCCGGGACTTCCTTGTTTGTATTTTTTGGCCTTTTATTGGTTAATGATATAGGCATATACAAGGTGTACCGTTATTCGATCGATAACGTTTAATTGAAGATTCCTCACCTCAAAATAAGTCGATTTGACCCTACTTATCTATTACCAAAAGTGAACCCCTGAGGAGTTATAAGCTTTTGAAGTTGAACTAAAAAAAATACATTTTTCTTTATTGCATCCTAACCAATGAAGATTTTATGACGAAATTTGGCGTACTTGAGTTTTTATACGAAACGCGCTCTTTGTAAAAAATTAGACAAAATTTAACATCTGCAAAGGGTTTAAATTGAAGAGGATGGGCATAAACCTCCTATAAGTTTTTAGTATCTTAAGATATTAACATTAAAGTTACCAATTCTCATTTAATCATTCAATTGTAAGATTTTTTGTCTCTTATATCTTCCAAATAAATTATGCCGTTCCTGCGAAAAATGTAAAAAAGACATTCGGTGAAAGACTAATTTAATTAATAATTCACATTATGTAAGTGAAGTTGCATAAACTTAAATTTTAATTTTTTGAAGAATATCTAATGGATTGTTAAAGTTTACTAGTTTAAACGGTATTAATTTAAAATAAAACAAATGAAGAAGAATTAATTTAACAGTTTTATTAAAAAAAATATTGTAATAAATTAAGTGCATGTAAAACGTGAGTGCCCTCTGAACGAATACAAGAATTAATACGGCGCAAAAATGAAAATCGAATAGATTCAAAGACGTTTGGGATTTCATGTGTCTCATTGGTTTCGTTGACGATTCGTACCCAAAGATCTTCTTTGCTTTCTACTGGAGTACTGTAAACTGTATCTTTTAAACAACCCCAAAAAGAAAAATCTAGAGGATTTAGATCCGGTGATCGCGGTGGCCAAGTGACTGAAGCATCAGCACCCCGACCAATCCATCGGCGAGGAAATTTTTCATTTAAATAATTTCTCACATTTATTGAAAAATGAGGGGGGCTCCGTCTTGCATAAACCACATCTGTGCTCTGATGGAAGGGGGTACTTCTTCTAGTAGTCCAGTAAGATTATTTCTTAGAAAATCTAAATACGACACACCATTCAGTCTTGGTGGTAATTCAAATGGCCCTATAATATGATTGTCGATTATACCTGCCCACAGGTTGATGGAAAACTGCCTTTGATAGTTGGCTACAATTTTCTCATGGGGATTTTCATCCGACCAGCTATGCAAATTAATCATTCCTCTTCTTGAGAAGCAAGATTCGTCAATAAACAAAATTATTCTGGCCATATTTGGATTTTGGTCGTATTTGCGTGTGAACCATTGGCAAAATAACAATCTATTGTTCAAATCAATCGGCAGCAATTCTTGAACTTTGCGAAAATGGTATGGATGAAGTAACTGTTCTTGAAGTGTTCTGTGTACGGAATTATTTTGAATTTGTAATTGCGTAGAAATCTCTCTTACACTTAGTCTGCGATACTCCTCCACACATCCCAATATTTGTTCTTCTGCCTCTACTGTTCTTATTGTTCGTGGGCGCCCTACATTTCTACGGTTAGTTTCCAGTTTACCATATTCACGCAAACGACGATCTACGTTAGCAAATGTTGTATGATGAGGAGTTTGACGATTTGGATACTTCTCATCAGCATATCTTCTAGCAGCAGCTCTACCATTACTGTGACATTCATCGAATACTAGGTGCATGTCGGCATATTCATTAAATGAATAGATTGCTTCCATTTTATAAGTAATTTTTATAAATTGAAAGTTACTGTATTATCTATTATGACATCAATGTTCTTACTATGGTTTTGGTTTCAAAGGCGACTTAATATTGAAACAATAGGAAAAAGTACTTTGTGTTGCCGAACTTTGCTGTTTTGCACTAGTTTTATTTTTCTCATTTTCTGAAAGAACGGCATAATTTATTTGGAAGACATAAGAGACAAAAAATCTTACAATTGAATGATTAAATGGGAATTGGTAACTTTAATGTTAATATCTTAAGAGACTTAAAACTTATAATGAAGTTTATACCCATCCTCTTCCATTTAAACCCTTTGCAGATGTTAAATTTTGTCTAATTTTTTACAAAGTGCGCGTTTCTTATAAAAATTCAAGTACACCAAATTTCGTCATAAAATCTTCATTGGTTTGGACGCAAGATTTAGCAACAATCAATGGTTGGCATGAAGATCAAAAATTACCAATAGCGTTGTCGAATTTAGTTGGTGCAGCAAAGCAATGGCAATTGGCAAAGGGTGACACAATTAATACTTGGAGATCATACGAAGAACTATTGAGAGCCACATTCATAGGTGAGCGATCTATGTCTGAACGGTGGACTAAAATGAAGGGATGTATATAAAAGAAGGAACAATATATATATAGCTATTTCCACGAAAAGATTCGTTTATGTATTGAATTAAATCTACCTTGGTCCGAACAAAGAATCAAAATTATTGAAGGATTCTATTCAAAAGAATTGTCAATGCATTTGATGGCATGTCAGTTTGGAGAAGCGGATGCTATGATAAATGAAATACAAAATTTCGAAAGAATTAATAATGCTAGACGAGAGAGAATTAGAATTTTTTCATCGAAAATGTCTACAATGGATCAAGATTAACGAATGATGTAGATAATTTTACAAAAAAGGAAATTATTTGTTTATGATGCAAACAACCAGGTCATGTATCATGGGATTGTAAAACCAAGGATGGAAGAATATGTTTCAAATGTAAGCAATCAGGTCACTTGGCAAATGCTTGTACAATAAGACCCGAAAATATAAGTTTTGTTCAGGCAGTTCAACCATCTGTTACAAAATATTTAAAACGAGTCAGATAGAGTTCATGGGATTTATCGATACAGGATCGGATTCTTGTTTAATTCGAGAGTCGTTAGTTGTAAATCGAATGATGATCGATGAAACTAAATTGACTCCTTTGTATGGATTTGCAGGAAAATCTAAAATGAAGACGATGAGTGTAGGAACATTATGGGCTGATATGGAAATTGATGGAGTTATTTGTAATAGAATTCCTATTTTAGTTCTTCATGATGAAGATATGCCAATTGATGCGTTTATCGGTAGTTCGTTCTCAGACACAGATCAAATGTTGTATATTGTAAAAAAAAATGATGAATTAATTATAATGACAGATGACAATCCAGTTCATAATATACAAGTTGAGAATTTAGTGGCATCAATTAATAGTGAAATTACTCCATTCTTTAAAGAAAACAATGATATTAAAGAAGAAGAAATACAAATTGGTTTGGCACTTAATCATGAAGAAAATAAATCTTTAAAAGAAGAAATAAAAAAACTACTGGGAGAAGTTGGTGATTTAAAAGATCGTGTTATAAAAGTTGAAGAAACTACTTTGAAGAATCAAATTATTACGTTGGAAGAAGAAAACGCTTCTTTGATTAAAGAAATTTCTTGTTTGATGAGGGAATTTGATTGTCTTTGCGAAGAACGGCAATTCTTATCGAAAAATTTAAAAACCTGCGAGAATAATTTAGCCAAAAATAATATCGTTGAAGAAATTGGGAAGAAAAATGATTTAGAAGAAGTTATTCGGATATTAAATGAAGATAATGCAGTGATTATTAAAGAAAATAAATTTTTGGGTGAGAAAAATGTAAATTTGCATAATGACATTGTGAAATTACGTGATGAAATGAAGTTGTTTAAAAAAAATACCTGATGATTTGCATGATATCAATACGAATAGACGGAAAGGAGAATTATTAAATATTGAATTCGCGTGTATTAAAAACTAACGAAGATTTGTTGCAAATTAATGAAGAAATGATGAAAGAAAAGGAGGTATTGTTGGAACAAAATTTCTGTTCGTGTAAGAAAATAGTTGACGAAAATCAAGATTTAAAAATGGGTAACGATATTTTGAAGAAAGAAAATGAAATTTTATATGGGTTTTTACCGGAATTTACAGATGGAGCGATCAGACGAATTCTAGATAGAAATGGAGATGAATGGATACCACCAACTAAGCTGCAAGAAGAAGTGCGAAAAATATTAATTAAAAAGAAAGATCATATGAAGCAGAACTTTGATAAATCGCTTGTGCCAGCAACGATTTTGATACCTGAAGAAATCGCAGTCAGGAAAACGCGACCAGATGAAAGGGGTAAAATGTTATAATATGAATTGAAGAAGCAAACATTTTTAACTATTTATTCAATAACTACTAACTGATGACAATACTAGACAATACTTATTTTTTTATCATAACTACATAAAACTACTTGATAATTAGTTTATCTTCCAACATTCCCCCTTAAACTAACTTATTTGAACTAGTCCAAAATTTCTTCTACAGTTAATGGATCATTTAGGTTATTTTCAACTGCAGAATATATCAAATAATCATTTAACTTGCTTGGCATTTTTGAAATTCGTTTTGAAGTAATTATTTCTGCATTTCCATTTAAATTACTTTTATCATCAATTACTGCATTTTCTTGAAAATTGTTACAATAATTTTCATCATCATTTTCTTCAATTACATGCTCATTTCCAGCATTGTTTTCAATATTATTTTCTATTTCTTTTGAAATATCTACATCATTTTGATTATCAAAACTGTCAATAAATTGAATTTGTTCTGAAATCTCTTTGCCATCTTTTGCATTATTTTTAAATAAAATGTTTTCATTGAAAACAACATCTCTGCTTTTAATAATTTTTTGAGTTTTCATGTTAAATAATCTGTACCCTTTCCTGTTTTCACAATAACCCATAAATATACATGATTCAGATTTCGAATCCAATTTCTGCCTTTTCTGTTTTGGTATGTGACTCATAGCTTGATATCCAAAAATTTTTAAATAATTCAAATTCACCCTTTTCTTACTCCAAACTTCTTCTGGAATTTGATTATTTATTCCTTTTGCAGGGGATCTATTAATTATATAAACAGCAGTATTTACAGCTTCTGCCCAAAACTTCTTTTCTAAACCTGCATCTAATAACATACAACGTGCTTTTTCAATAATGGTTCTATTCATTCTTTCCGCTAATCCATTTTGCTGAGGAGTATACTGAATTGTAGTTTGATGACAAATTCCTTCTTTTGCTAAATATAATTTAAAATCTCTATTTACATATTCTTTTCCATTGTCAGATCTTAACATTTTAATTTTCTTATTAGTGCTTCTTTCAATAAAATTCTTAAAATCTTGAAAAGAACTTCTAACTTGTGACTTACTTTCCAAAAAATATACAAATGTTTTTCTGGAAAAATCATCTATCAATGTAAACATATATTTGGAACCTCCTAATGACTCGTTTTCCATTGGTCCACACAAGTCTGAATGCACCAGTTCCAAAATTTCAGTTGTTTGCGAACTTGATTTAACAAATGGTAAGCGAGTTTGCTTTCCTTTAAGACAAGTTTCACAAAAATCTGCATGATCTTTAAAATCAATGTTTTTCAGATAACCACACTTTTGCAATAATTGCAAATTGTTTATATTCATATGACCCATTCTTCTATGCCAAATTTCATAAACATTTTTATTATTAAACATCAAATTATTTTGAATTCTGACATAATTCAAACAAAACATGTCATCTTTTAGAACAGCTAATGCTAAAACTTCATTTTCCTTCATAATTTTTTTTCAAAAATTACCTTACACCCATTTTTCACCATTTCAGTTACAGAAAGTAAGTTTGTTGAAATGTTTGGTACATACATGACATTTTTCACTTTAATAGTCTCAAGCCCATTTTTACTATTAATACAAATATAAACATCACCCTGACCAGCAATTGATAATCTTTCATTGTTTGCAACGATTATTTCATTATTAGTTATTGGATGGAAATTCACTAACCATTCCTTATTCATTGTCATGAGATGAAGCACCGGAGTCAATAAACCACTTATAACAATTATTATTTTTATTAGTATTTTCAATAGCTGATGTACAAAATCCATTAAAATTAGAATGTTGATAATTCTGATTTTGCTTAGTTTTAAATTTTTTTTTATGACCAAAATCATTACAATTAAAACATCTAGAATCTTTATTCTTTCCATAATTTTTAAAATTGTTTTTGTTATATGTTTTTCCATAAAATACAGCTTCATTATCAGCTTTCTTGCCACATTTTTCATTTTTGATTTCTTGTAATAATTTCGTTTTAATTAAATCTCCTGTAATATTCATTCCACAATTTTCGAGACCCATTATCATTGGCTTATATTCATCAGGAAGACCAGCTAATAATATACAACCTATCCATTCCTCATTTACTTTTAAACCAACTCCATTTAATTTATGTGCCGTAGAAATTATTATATTGACATACTCGTCAATATTTGAATTTTCTAATTTTGTTGACAATAATGTCTTTGGGAGACTAATTTTACGAGTAAGGCCAGAATCTTCAAAAGCCATTACCAAATTATCCCAAGCTTCTTTTGCTGTTTTGGTTTCTTCAATATGCACATAATTTACTGTTTCCACAGACAAAATAATTTTTGCTCTTGCTTTCATATTTTTCTTTTCATCTTTGTCTTCACCAGTTATACAATTCCATATATCTTCATATTCCAAATAAGTTTTCATAGCAAACTTCCAACTGTTAAAATTTACTCTTCCTCTCAATTTATCAATCATAGGTACACCCTGAGACATTTTATAATCTTTAATTATAAAATCTTCTGTATATATTAAGAACTTTTGTCCTGGCCCATAACCTGTTATAATATGAATTGAAGAAGGAAACATTTTTAACTATTTATTCAATAACTACTAACTGATGACAATACTAGACAATACTTATTTTTTTATCATAACTACATAAAACTACTTGATAATTAGTTTATCTTCCAACAGTTTGAAACGACAGCACATGTAAGCATGTTAAAAGTTTATCGGGGAGATGAAGATATGGAGGACCCACCAAGACGAAACAGGCGGATTCCTTCAAGATTTCCTGATTTTTATATCTTCGAGGACGAAGATCATGCAGGATGGCCGAATGTGAATAATAATTAGTAGATGTAGGAGGCATTATTAAACAATAGAACAGTGGTTATTATTATTGAGAGTTGTCAGTTGTAGTTATCATGTAATGTTTTGAATATCAATTTATAAAATAAAGATTAATTGAGTTGAGAAGCGACTTTAACACCTCTATCACCCCAGAAAGCTTGGCACAGCTTTTCAGTGACACCCTGTATTTGTTAAAAATGTTTTAAGAATTATGCCAATATCATTAACCAATAAAATGCCAAAAAATACAAACGCGGAAGTCACGGGAAGTCCGAGGAAGTTCCGGGAAGTCCGAGAAAGTCCCGGGAAGTCCGAAGAAGTCCCGGGAAGTCCGAGGAAGTTCTGAGAAGTCCCGGGAAGTCCCTGAAAGTCCGAGGAAGTTCCGGGAAGTCCGAGGAAGTTTCGGGATGTCCGAGGAAGTTTCGGGAAGCCCTAGGAAGTACCTGAAAGTCCGAGGAAGTTCCGGGAAGTCCGAAGAAGTCCCAGGAAGTCCGAGGAAGTCCCTGAAAGTCCGAGGAAGTTCCGGGAAGACCGAGGAAGTTTCGGGATGTCCGAGGAAGTTTCGGGAAGCCTTAGGAAGTCCCTGAAAGTCCGAGGAAGTTCCGGGAAGTCCCGTGAAATCCAAGGAAGTACATTAAAACAGGAATTCCTTGTACAAAATTTTATACCGTGTCGTACGCCTCGGAAATTTCGGTAGATACATAACCTATAAAATGTTATTAGGGGTTCTAAAAATGTTGTTATGGTGTAGATGAAGGTGGGAGTAGTTTGGGAGGTAAGAAATAAAATAAAATTTATGTTTATATAATTGAGTACACCTTTATTTATTTACTCATCCTAGTCGCTGTGAGCATTTTTGGTACAATATATTACAGTTTGCGACCAATCTTCGTCTTAACAGTACTTAACAGATTTTAGGTTAACAAATAACATATTGATGTAGATGAGAATTCGAATACAATCATGTGTATTTTGTTTTATTTATTCTTCAAATGTGGAAAAGTTAGTCGTCAGCACACGAGGCCCAAAGAAAGCAAACAAATGAGATCGCCATCGTGTGCTGGGGTTAAATTTAAACCACGGTTACCTACCAGAAGAATACAGCGTTTCTCAAATATCAGTGATATATAAACAAAAAATATATATTTAAGGCTGTAAATACTTGATTCTTTCAGATTCAGATTTAATATCTGAGACGTTTGTTATTCTTTTGGTAGCACAAAGCTCTTTGAGAGCCAACACTACAATTCATTAACAAAGTGCATCGTACGCAGTTGCACGTGTGCGTAATATATAAACCGTTTGACATTTTAGAACACTTTACAAATGTTGCTTCTTATTTACAAGTCTTGCGATGATTTGGTTAGATTTTACATGTCAACTTTAGGATTGTCCTCTTGTACATTTGTCTTCTACGATCACAAAAGGAAGAACTATTTTACGTGCTTTTACTTTTTTTTCAGAAATTAATAGAAATTAATACTCATTGTGCTTTTCGGATTTGTAAAGTATCCTTAAAACGTTTTACTATATTTTTGTAGGTATTTACATACGTTCTTACCTAAAGCCACCACTATCGCACAACTGCTTTTGCAAGGGAGTTTATTATTTCAATACAAACAGTTTTTACTATTATTATATTTTGTACTATTGTATCGATTCATATTTACAAAAATAAACTTTTTTTATTTTCCGGAGCTTTAAACTAACAAGATTTTACTTATAACTATTGAATTTCCACCAATTTACTGCTTTATTTGTAACAATTTTGGTTCACCATTATTGAAATATTTGCATTTGATTTTGAAATTTGCTCATAATTTTTTTTCCATTAAAGCTTTTTTTAAATTTCTTTTTTTGGTACATAGAAGAGTCTTGTGGCTACCAAATTTCTTCTTATTATGTTTGAGTTAGTCAATACAAAATTTTAAGACATTTTTGAGGAGCTGTAAAAAGTATAAAAATACGGTGTCCCATTTGACGTTGGATTGTATGGGTATCTTTGTTATTATTGGAGATAGAAAGTCGGTTAAATGGACAAAGTAGTAGAGATTTTTTCGAATATTCATAATTCATTTACAAAAAATTTGAATATCGCATCATTCCAACGCTATCTTGAGAAAAAACAAGAAAATGCGATTTTTAAAATATGGTTATAACTTCTTTATTTTCTGTGGTACCAAAAAAGTTTTTTGACATAATACAGACAATTTTTTGTGTACAATACAGTAAAACAATTGAATATTTTTTTTCGCTAACGGATTGACCGGAAATGAACCAAACTTATTTTTTTCTTATGGCAGCCATATTGGATTTACACGTATTCGGAATCAGTATTTTTTTCTGAGTAATTTGGTATACCATATGTCATATTTAAAAAAAAATAAAATTATTTGATTTTACAAACTAACATTGGACTTTAAGAGATGTAAATTGTCAATAACATAAATGTAACTACTTAAAATATTAAATGTAAAATAAATCTGTATTGACAATTTACATCTATTCAAGGCCATTTTTTGTTAGTAAAATAAAATTATTTCTATTTTTCTTAAAATATTACATATGATATATCAAATTACTCAGAAAAATACACTTATTCTGAATATGTGTAAATCCAATATGGCTGCCATAAGAAAAAAATAAGTTTGGTTCATTTCCGGTCAATCCGTTGGCGAAAAAAAATATTTATTTGTTTTACTGCATTGTATACAAAAAAATGTCTGTATTAAGTCAAAAAATTTTTTTGTTACCACCGAAAATAACGAAGTTATAGCCATATTTTCAAAAATCGCATTTTCTTGTTTTTTTTCAAGATAGCGTTGGAACGATGCGATATTTAAATTTTTTGTAAATGAATTATTAATATTCGAAAAAATCTCTACTACTTTGTCCTTTTAACCGACTTTCTATCTCCAATAATAACAAAGATACCCATACAGTCTAACGTCAAATGGGACACCCTGTATACTTAAAACAAAAAAAAACGAAATGGCAAACTCTTCGTTTATACCTTAACTTGTTGCTAGCGTTGAAAAAAAAATATTATTTCAATTAGTTTTTTATTTCTGTGGAAAATGCCGCTAAGTTTTGAAAACAGCCCGTTTTACTGCTGTTGTATGAGTATTTGGTTTGACTCTTCTGTGTACCAAAAAAAAAAAATAAATCCTTTGGAAAAAAGTTATGACCAAAACCGTAAAAATCGCTCAAATTTGCTGACTATGGTTTTAAGACATGAAATTAAAAATGGATTAATTTGAAGTAGAAAAAATAAGTTTGGTGATTTTTTGGTGGGTGAAAAAATATGATTAAGTTGTGGTGTATTTAAAATAATGAAATTCCTTGCATGTTTTCTGTGGGTGGGCAATTAAAGTTTAATGTTTTTACCCTAAATAACAATGTGTTGGCCGAAGCCTACGTTATTAATGCTGCTGAGTGCGTATGCTACTGCATTTAAATAAATTTACAACCCTTACAAACAATTTTACCTAAATAATTTACACAGACAATGCACTAAAATGAATAAATAGCTTTATTAATAATAGTAAATATTAAACGTCTTCTATTTTATATAAATTCTGATATAAAGCATCCTTGAAAATAATCTGACAGAACAGGCTAACAGATAATATTGCTGTTATTAGGATGTAGATCTATCCTAAACACAACTTATTTTATCGTAAAAAATGCAATGACAATACCAGGAAGACAATCTTAATCAATTTATATATTAAAATTATTAATTATGGAAGATTTTATCCTTTATCAAATTTAATTATAATTGGCTAACTCTTTTAAATAATCTCTTCTTTAATAAATAAACTCGAATTTAAAACATTTTTAAAATTGGTGTCATTGCATAGTTTTTCATTTTTTAAATATTTTACATGTAATATTTTACATTTATTTCTTTTATTAGCCTTATGCTATATTTAACTATCTGTTAACAATTTTCAGTGCCGATGAAACGCAAACATTATTTGTACAAAATAATTAAACAAAATTAAATAAACATTTTAGCCACTTTATCCTCCCAACACTTCAAATTATTTACATAAGTTTTATACTAAATATTTATTGTTAACAAAATGTGCGTTATTTATATTTGTCGATTTATCATTTATTTAATGCACTACAAAATAATATTTTGCAAGTAAAAAATTTTTATATGCTGCGTACACACCAAGCGAACGAAGGATAACAAGCGAAACTTCGCCTTCGCTCGCTATCGTTCGCTTGGTGTGGACGATAGCGAGCGAAGGCCAAGTTTCGCTTGTAGTCGTTCGTTCGCTTGGTGTGTACGCAGCATTTTAAACTATATTTTCCAGCCCTTTATTAACATAAATTTTAGTGCATTAATCTAACCTGATTGTAAGCTTATAATGAAAATCGTTACTTAAGAAAAAATTTAATATAATTATTTTATTAATAAAGTTTAGGCCTTAAAATGTTTAATTAATGGAAGCACCGATAAATATTTATAAAAAGGGTTGATAATCTAATAAAAAAGGGAAATAGAGCTAAAATGTTTATTCATAGGTTTTTACGTTATACTCAGTTAAATTAATGATAAATACTTCCCAGTGCTTTTTGGGGGGCGCTTGGTGATGACCATGCAGCAGCATGCACCTGGATACATATATTAGTCTTTAGGAAGCCCGATAGATAAATAATGTACATAAATGAAACGCATAGACTATAGATTTTCGAAATGAATAAACTAATGGAAATTTAACTGAGCATATTATAAATTACGTTAACGTCTATATTAAAGCATTTTATGTCGAAAAGTTTCCTTTTTTATAAATTAAAATAAGAACTAACTAACAATGCAGTATAAATGTCTTTCTTTTGACTAAATACTTGAATTACACTATCAGTCAATATGTAACAACGAATCACTTTGGAAAATGTCTGATTTTGTTTATTTTAACTAGATACCACATTAGCGCATTATTTTATATAAATATGTATGTATTGTACATTCATACATACATACTTTAGACGCTTATATGCACATATGAACACATACATGCTTTTTACATGTACATTTAAATATGTGGGCACAACTTAATGATAACAGGGTTCGTGGCCGTGATATGGCCTAGCACGGCAGTAAGTGATCAGCCCCCTTTTTTTTTTATTTACTTCCTGTTGCACTATCACCAGTTTTGCATTGGTGTTCAGCTTTCAGAGCTTTGCCTGGGAAGATAAATTATTCGTTGTGGAAAATTAAAACCGTTTCGAACACTAGATTTGTTGGAAAACGTTTCAATCTCATCTTTTCATCACAAAAATCGCAACAACTTTCTAAAACTTAAAAAATATTCGACAAATTTTTAGAAAAAAAAATTGATTGTATTGTATTTAACCATGGTTCACTTTAATCGATTTTAAAATTCAGTTATATAAAGTTCCAAAAAAACTTCCTCAAAAGCATTTTTTGAATGATTGAATTAGTAATTTTAAAGCAAGAAAGATTTTGGAAATCCTTTACTAATCAAACGCTACTCATATAAGTAGGAATTTTTAGAACAAATTTTGTAAAAGTTTCATTTTTGAAAGATGTAATTAGCCCAGTAAACATGTAATGTTTCGTTACGTATTTTAAACGTTTCATTGCAACGTTGCAATCGAAAAAATGTTATTCAGTAAACATGTAATGTTACGTTACGTATTTTAAACGTTTCATTGCAACGTTGCATTAATGAAACATTGAAATCTTGTAAATAATTAAACATTTGAGGAAGAACAGCACAACATTTCTATGTTATGAGATGATCCTCTACTATGCTACATGTATCTAAGATGGTAGATTTTTGTAGTGTGGCTATTATCTTAGGTTGGATAAGTAATTTTTCTAGGTTCTTTTTTAGATTTTTTGGAATTTCACCTGTGACGATGATAGGAATAATAATTACTGCATCTGTTTTCCAAATTTGACGGATTTCTTCAGCTCCTTAGTATTTTTGGATTTTTTCATTGTGTTTTCCCTGGATGTTCGCGGCAGCTGGAATGAGCTATGTCAATGAGGTAAGTATGATTGGTATTTTTATTTAAATAAACTATAGCCGGGCGGTTGGCTTCTATGGTATGGTCACTAACTATAGATCTGTCCCAATAGAGTTTTCCATCCGGTGTATCAACGACATTTTCAGGTATGTATTTGTGTTGTCTGAATTTTTTGTAGAAGTTGTATTCTTTTGACGCCATAAAACTGCATGAACTAATGATGTGTTCAATGTTTTCAGTTGCTTTGTTAGATAGTCTACATTTATCAGAACTAATAGTTCGGTCTTTTATGATGTGTTTTCTGTAGTTAAGAGTGGGTACTACTCCATCCTGAATGAAAAACATAAACCCTTCAGTTTCTGCAAATAAATTTGAATTAGATATCCAATTGTGGGTTAGATTCTTGTCAATATACTAGTCATCATTTAACCTTCCCGGGTACCTTCCATGAATTTCTTTTCCTTTCCATTGATTTCTCTCTTCTAAGCTTTTTACTTCTAAGAGAGGTTTGCAATCAGGTGTACTTAGCTTTAAAGGAGTATAGTTTTTATCGGCTTTGCGGATTCCATGATGGAGCTTACTGCCTTCGCTTTTGCTTTTGAAGTATACTCTTAGTAGGTGTACTTGTTTCTGATGCAAGGTATGAAGATCAGGGATTCCTCTTCCACCTTTATTTCTGGGTATATGGAAACGTTCAATACTTGATTTGGGATGATGAGCTCTATGCTTTGTAAATTCCAGCTCAGTTCTTGTCCATCGTATGACGCCAAAGCTGTAAGTTACTCACGGTATAGAGTACGTTATCATTGCTTTAGTAATGTTTGCAGCAGATAATTTAGATTTTAGAATCTGATTCGTTCGAGGATTTCTTTTAGTTTTTCTTTTACTTTGCGATGGTCAGTACCATGGTTTTATTTGTAGGTTTCGTGTTTTGTCATACCCTGGATGGACATCGGACCCTTTTGGGTGTTAAACTCAACTACAGATATTTCTTCCCACTTTCCTTTCTTCATTGCATTTACGCGAAATTAATTTAATCCAAAGGTCATTCCAATATCATCACTAAAATTAGAAAATCTCTTGATGGCTTTTGTCATATCTTCTCTATTATCTGTGAATATTTTAAGGTCATCCATGTAGAAAAGATGTACTAATTTTTGACCATTTTCAGGAAACCTGTGCATGTTCTATTGAGAATATTTGACAGATGACTTAGGGTCATGCAAAACCAGATAGCGCTTAGGGAATCTCCTTGGAATATGCCTTGTTTTATGTCAATTTTTCCAATATCTAGGTACTTGGAATTTGGATCTTTGATGACCAGCTCTGTTCTCCATTGATTCATGACACATTTAAGCATATGACATATGGACCGGTTGATTTTATAGATAGTAAGGATCTCTAGAAGCCAACTGTGAGGGATGCTATCGAATGCCTTTTGGTAGTCGATATATGTGGTATATAGATTTTTCTATTCCTTTCTTGCATTCTCACATATTACTCTGTCAATTGTAAGTTGTTCTTTCTGGTGCATCCTTTCTGCTCCTCTCCTATGATGTTATTGGTTTTCAGGTACGGATACGATCCGATTACCAAATGAGAAATATAACATCCGAGTTCCCTGTGAGTGAGTGAGTGAACATGAAAATTACAAATTTCATGCTCACTCACTCACTCATAGGGAACTCTGATGTTCTATTTCTCATTTTGTTATCGGATCGTATCCGTTCCGTCAATTGTGCAGCGGGCTTTACTTTGTTATAATTTTGACATGATTTGGTACTATGAACTTGAAACAAACAAATTCCCCAAATTTTTTGGCGGGAAATTTGAATAGACCACAATCATTTTAGCTGTATGTTTAATCAACGTTCCATTGTAATATTTATGAAATGTTTAATCTGAAACGTTTCCGTGACAACGTTTTTGCGCTACGACATGTAAACGTTTATGAAACGTTACTGCAACGCAATTGTATCAATACATGGTAACATTGCATGTTTCCAGGAAACATTTAGAAGTTATTTTGTTTACTGGGAAGTTTTTCAGATCTGAATTTTTTTTGATATTTAATTGAACTTATATCAAAATATGGTTGAAAATTGTTGAAATCTCCTCTACGTCATTAGTTTTATTTTTTAAATCATATCAACTGAAGATTGTCTGTTCTTTCATTCTTCCTAGTTTTTTTTATCGATTGATTATTTAGTTGCTTCTTATCGCATGGTTGGTACTTAAATTCATCTTCAAACTTTCTGAATTAAGGCGAGCGCTTGACTTTGAAATTCTTTTGATGTTTGCGGTTTTGGTCATAACTTTTTTTCCAAAGGAGCTTTTTTAAAATTTATTTTTTTGGTATACAACTGTGTTTTGTGGCTACCAATTTTTTTGCTTTCGTAAGTCAAACCAAATACTCATACGGCTGCAGTAAAACGGGCTTTTTACAAAAAAACGTTCGCTTAGCGGCGTTTTCCACAAAAACAAAAAACTATTTGAAATAATATTATTTTCCAAGGCTAGCAATAAGTTAAGGTGTAAACGAAGAGTTAGCCGTTTTGTTTTTTGTTTTAAGTATATTTTTAAAAGTTTTACAGCTCTCCAAAAATTTCTTAACATTTTACTTAATTTTTGGGATGCTGTAGCAAGTTTAAAAATATTCTTAAAACTAAAAACGCAACGTCAAACTCTTCGTTTATACTTTAACTTATCGTTAGTGTTGGAAAAAAAAATATTATTTCAATTTGTTTTATATTTTTGTGGAAAACGCCGCTAAGCGAACGTTTTTTTGTAAAAAGCCCGTTTTACTGCAGCCGTATGAGTATTTGGTTTGACTTACTAAAACATAACAAGAAGAAATTAGTAGCCACCAGACTCTTCTGTGTACCAAAAAAAGAAATTTTTAAAAATCTTTAATGGAAAAAGAATTATGAGCAAAACCGCAAATATCAACGAATTTAAAAATCAAGCGCTCACATTTACCGACTATCCTCTTAATACAAAGCAAAAAAGATTTTGGTAATTCTTTACTAATCAAACGCTATTCATGTAAGTAGTATTTTTTCAGATCTGAAGAATTTTTTTTTATATATTTTCATTCCAAAAAAATTATGGAATTTTATTGATCTCGTGTCAAATATGTGGTTGAAAATTGTTGAAAACTTTCTAAAAAAATCCTCAAAATCATTGTTTTTTTTAAGCATATCAACATTTTCTTTCATTTTTCCTAGTTTTTTTTATCGATTGAGTTAAACGACAATTGACGCCAAGCTAAGGGATAAAATAGCGATTTTATACAGGGTGATGATAAAGTTTGGAACATAATTCATAACTGCCGTATTCAATTGTTTTGATAAAATCGCTCGGACAGGTCAATTTTAGTTTTTAAAATACCATCTCCTGGTATAAAAAATATATTAATGACGTCACTGGTGCTTTAGCAATGACGTCATCGGCGATTTTTTTAAATGGAAGCCCCCACTTTTTTTACTCGTTTTTGATAGACATTCGTCACTTAAACGATGATATAAAAAACAATTAAATTTTTAAATAAATTTTTAAATAATTTTTTTTTTAATTCAAAAAAAGGAAATTTTTATTTTAACGAAAAAGGTTTTATAAAAATAAATCAAAATGAATTTGAAGTTACTAATAATAACAAAAGAAAGTAACATTAAAAAATTTTTAAACAAAAATTTATTTACAAATGCAATCATTTTTTTATATCATCGTTTAAGTGACTAAATGTCTATCAAAAACGAGTGAAAAAAGTGGGGGTTTCCATTTAAAAAAATCGATGATGACGTCATTGCTAAATCACCAGTGACGTCATTAATATTTTTATTATAGCAGTAGATGGCATTTTAAAAACTTAAATTGACCTGTCCGAGCGATTTTCTCAAAAAAATTAAATATGGCAGTTATGAATTATGTTCAAAACTTTATCATCACCCTGTATATTTGTGCTATTGCGCATGCGCATGAATCGTTACAGAACAGCTACGTAAATAAAACATATACTACATTTATCTCGCGTAACTATAAATAAATAAATAAACATGTCAGATTAGATTCATTGAACATAAGCCTAAAACTGAATCCAATCCGACCTGTTTGTTTCGGAAAAAATGTGGATAAAGTCAATTGGTATTCAATCCAATCCGGATCGAGTTTCATGAGATAAACGTAGTCATAGATTCGTAACATCGCAGAATCATTTGCGTGAAACTCAAATAAGTACATTAGATGTGGCTTCGAAACGTAACAGAAACATTGTTGAAACATTTCTAGCCAACTGCTTCCTTGAAACACAAATGAGCATGTTAGATGATTTCTTGGTAAAATATATATGAAACAGTTCTTGCAAACTGTTGCCGTGGAACCCAAATGAAACAAAATTGAAACGTTTCAGAAACGTTACAGTGTTTGCTGGGTATCGCATGGTGGTAATTAAATCTTCCAATTTTCTGACTTAATAAAAATATCAACCAAAATTTGCTTTTTCGGGCATAAAATTAGGTTTTTTGGTTTTATAAAATACCCAAGCTTCTCTATTTTTTTATTTTTATCCTTTGGTACATTTTTAAAATAATGTTGGTATTTCGCTTTCTTAACAGTTTATCTTCCATTTTTCATAATTTTTTTATCGAATTGGGAATAAATTTTTTTACACCTCATTTTTTCCTTTTTAAATCATTAAATTTTAACCAAGATTTATTGATTTGCTTTGTTAGTTTTCTTCAGCTTTTCGTAGTTTTTTTGGTCAATTAAAAATTTAACTGTTAATAAATTTCAAAAACAATCCGCTGCCTCATTGCTTTATTCTTAAATCATCAAATTTTTGTAAAATTTTCGTTTAAAGTTTCTATGAACCCGCAATCTTTAATTTTTATGGTTTTTAATCATTTGAAAACTTAATTTGTAAAATGTTTAACCAAAATAATTATTAAACTTCAGAAAAATCTTCTAAATTACTTCTATTTTATTATTTTCTTCTGAAATCATCAAATTTTGGTGATGATTCACTTTCTTCGGACCCACATTGCTTAATTTTTCTGGTTTCAGTTAATTGAATTTAATTTAATCAAAATAATACATAAAATTCAGAAAAATATTCTAAATTTTCTATGTCCTACTATTTTCTTGGGAAATCATCAAATTTTGGTGGTCTTCGTAATCTTTCTCCATTTTTTCATATTTTTTTTATCAAATTGGAAATTTTAATTCCTCGGTTGTTATACAAATTGGATTAAATTAGTCATTTTTATACAAAAACAAGAAACTTTTTTTTGGAAATTTCTTTATTTATTGAGCACTATTCGTGTAGTTGGAATTTTTAGAACAAAGTTTGTGAAGGTTCGACTTTAGAATTGTGCTAAGTTTTTCAGATCTTAAGTAATTTTTGATAAAAAAAGTTTAATTCCAAAAAATTAATGAAATTTTATCGAATTAGATGGTAAAATTTAATACCCAAACTTCTGAAAAATCAACTAAATCTTTTCTACTTTATTATTTTTATCTTAAATCATCAAATTTTGGAAAAAATATTTTAAATCCGATTTTATCTTCCATTTTTTTTTCTAGTTTTTCTATCGAATTTTGTACTTTTACTAAATAAATTGGTATCGGCGATTCAAATTAATTTTAAAATAGGCAACCACTTTTACGATGACGTCAGTAATAGGTCAGCGTCAAGCGGCATTACCTCGTTAACAATGGACAGTCATATAACAACTAACCTAATAATGACGTCATCTTCGAATACGCATTGTTGTGGATATTCTAAATTTTTTAAAACTCATTTTTTCATTTTTAAATCATTAAATTTAGACCAAGATTTAGCTAAAGTTGGTGATTCGCTTTCTTAAAGGTACTTTTCTTTAATTTTTCATATATTTCTTAGTCAATTGGAAATTTAATTGTTATTTAACCAAAGCTGTAAATGAATTTCAAAAAAATCTCCCCTCCCCCATTGCTTTCCTTTTGAAAATCATAAAATTGTGGTAAAATTTTCATTAAAAGTTGGTGTTCCATTTTCTTAGCACCCACATTTTTCAATTTTTCATGATTTTTAGTCAATTGAAAATTTAATTTGTAAAAATTTTAACCAAAATAATTAATAAACTTAAAAAAAATCATCTAAGTCATTATTATTTTCTTAGAAAATCATCAAATTTTGCTGGTGATTAACTTTCTTAGGACCCACATTCTTTAATTTTTCTTGTTTTTAGTCAATTGAAAATTTTATTTGTAAAATTTTTAACCAAAATAATTAACAAACTTCAGAAAAATCTTCTAAATCTTCTCTGTCCTATTATTTTCTTGGGAAATCATCAAATTTTTGTAGTCTTCGGACTCTTCATTTTTTCGAACCTTTTTGTTTATCAAATTGAAAATTTCAATTGTACGGTTGATAAATTGGAGTTTAAATGTTTTAAATTGGTTAAAACTTTAACCAAATTTGTAGAAAAATCTTCTGTACGTCATTTATTTTTATTTTTTCATAAAATTTCAGTAAAGATTGCAACTGAAATTGATGATGATTTGCCGTTTTTAGTAACTTAACTTTTGTTTTTTTATAATTTTTGATCAAATTATTACTTTTTTTGTTTCTTGACGCATGGTTACTACCTAAATTAGTCTTCAAATTCTTCGGATTCACAAATCTTCTATAAATCTCCTCTACTTCATTGTTTTCTTCTTAAATCACATCAAATTTTATTACTGAAGATTGACTTTTCTTTAATTTTTCCCATTTTTTTATTGATGGTTGCTTCTTATAGAGGATAAATTCATCTTCTAATTTCCGGAGTTTATAAAAATCAGCGGCACACCCAGGGGAGGGGGGCGAGGTGGTCTTGGCCTCCCCCAAAGGAATTTATTTTATTAAAACATTTTTAATAAAATTAATAAAAATGAGAACATTCTTACTTTAATAATTTAAATTATGAATTTTTTTTTATTATTTTTTGAGAAAATGCTTGTGCACAAAAAATTTTTAAGGTGACACACCTCCCCCCACCCGTTTTTTACCTTACAACTCCGTTGGACCCCCAAAAATAAATCCTGGGTGCGCCACTGATAAAAATATCAACCAAAAATAAACATTTTTGACCAAAACATATTAGATTTTAATGGGTGATAAAAAAATTTGTACTTTTCCTTATATTGTAAGAGCTTTATTTAATATTTCACTTGACCGGTTTCGACCTAGGCCATCTTCAGTGAACGTCAATTAGATTTTGTCTGATTAAAATTGTAACCACTGTAATTCGTTTTTTTTTTTGGATGAAATTGTAGTTCGATTAAAGTTTTTGATGTAATGTTGGGAAAAGAAAAAAATAGAATGAAAATTGATTGAAACGTTTTCTTCTTAAACGTATTTAATTAGTTTAAATATACCCGCTTTCGTCGTATTTATTTAATTATTTATAAACTAATATAATTACTGCAGGGCTTCACATAATAAAGAGTCAGTTGAATATTGAAGTTACTTACACGTCCCACTAAACATGAATCCTTCGTCAATCTTCGGCTTCCTCGTCCATGTTAAATTGATAATTATTGTATTTGATGCACTTAATTTACCGAAATTTTAATTATGCTTATACGAGAATTTATTTGAGTGTTATTGACTGCGCACAAAGCCGTTGTTGGAACATGTGTCCTAACCGGCCAACCGTCAGCAATACTAAACGATGATTGTCCGACCAATTCACAAAATTCCACTTGACTTCCAAATTCGACAAAATCATCACAAATCATAAGTCAGGATTTATATTGTCAGGATTTCTTTCGAATTTTATAAATGCAAAATTATCCATAAACTTTACCACAAAATGATTGTTGTTTGTGTATCAGATTGTCTTTTTACCCCACTGTGAAACCAAAACGTAAATTCACAACGTTTTTAATCCTTCAAATATATCTCTTTTAACAAAAATGCAAAAATATCACAAGAATTTTTAATTGGGTTCGTAATTTGTAACGTTTTTTTAGGGCGCGTTCCACTAATGAACACTAAAAAGCCCACGACCGCAAAATTTTCCCGTTACACTAGCTCAAAACGTCACCATTCAACAAACGACTAAATACGGTCGTTGTGAGCTTCTTGCTGTGGCCATCGATGACGTTTTTATGCACGAAAGAAACAACCGCGGTCTTATGTGGAACGACTTTGCGGTCGTCGTGGGCATTGCGAGTCTTTAGTGGAACGCGCCCTTAGTAATACAAAAAATTACAAAAAAGCGCATTGCTATAATTGATTTTTGAGACTGTAAAAAAACGTGGTTGTGGGTGATTTGAGAAACATTGTAAGGATGTGGTAACACAGTGAGTGTTCGAAAAAAGATCAAATAATGAGTTGGAAGTCCGGATTCTGTACAAAATCTTAGATATTCTTTTTTATAATTAATGATGTGTATAAAACGGCATTTTCATATAAAAAAACGAGTATTGAACACTTGCTTAAACTAGCAAGATTATTCGGGTGCGACCCTGTAGTTGATGTATTGCTGGCGGTGGCAGTAGGTGAACAAGAACCATCAGACACTGTCAACGCTGGCAAACCGTTCGCCCAGGTCGTGTTGCGGTGGGCGGCGAGAACCCACTGGGACGGGCAGCTGGAACGGACGATGGAGGCCACCTCGCCGACGCCGTCGTCTCTTGCGATGGCAAAAAATACACAGCGTAAGTAGCACCACACCAATAGCGGCTAAAACAACCACTATTATCATCGTATAATCATCAGGAGGCGCCTCCGTCGAACCTAAACAGAAACCAAACGCCTTAAAAACCACCCCCGAGTACCCAAATGTTCATAAGATTCGAATTGGTGTGAACTAAAAAATAATAATACTGGGTAGTTAATTAATTACTTAAATAACACCAGATGAGAAAATGCGATACTTAATTAAATATGAGATAATCGTGCTTCAGTGTGTGTACAATATGTGAGCTATAAGACTAGGAAAACTCACGTGAGCGTGAGAAAATCATGCTGTTCTGGAGGGCATCACGCCAACAGCCGCAGCGCCATCGAGAACAGTGGTGGCAGGAGTAGAAGGGACGGCAGTACTCTACGGGGTGGCGCACGCGACTCACCTGAACATCAAATTAACACCTGCCACCACTTACTCATAAACATACATTCAGAAACGCAAACTATGTGTATGTATCAATTAAATTACCCTGCTTGCATATGACAAAATTGTGCTTAAAAGCTTCTGCAACCAAACTTCAAAATAAACCAAATTATATATGGGTTCGCAAAAAATGACCACTTTGTCTAAACTCAACCTTCGTTAAATCTTTTTCCACATTATAACGGTATATTCTGTGAAATCTTTATTCAACGCTCTTCTTGGATGTTGGTGATTCGCTTTCTTCGTAGCTATTATTGTATTTTTGATAGATTTGGATCTGGATTAAGGTCGAGGGTGTGGTTAAGTGTTCTACGGTCAATTAGACCACCATTTTACCAAGGTTCAGTGAACCCCCTTCACATTTATCCACCATGGCCATCCGATTGTTTCAGCTAGCCTGAGCAGATCTCCAGATAGAACCACACTGATATCGTCCATACTTGGCCAGCAGTCCCCACGCATGGACCTCTGATTGATGATAGTGCGGGGCAGTAGCAGAGCAAGTGCTCTACTGTCTCATCTTCTCTTTCACATCTGTGACAGCTGAGATCTTTAGTTATTCCCACCTGATGTGGGTGTTTATTCACAAGGCAGTAACCGGTCTAAATTGCTATGAGCTTTCTGAGTTCATCCCTTGTTAGCTGTAGGCAGAGTTTGCTCGTTTCAGGTTAGATACACGAGTATCATACGAATGAACATCTTACTCGGTCTACAGCCTTCTGTTTTTATCCGCAGTGGTAGAGCAGGTGCTATACTCTCTCATCTTCTCTTTCACATCTGCGACAGCTGATGTATAGATATTTGTGTGACAGTGCACGGTCTAAATTGCTATGAGTTTTCTAAGATTATCCCTCGTTAGCTGTAGGCAGTAGTTTGCTCTTTTCAGGTTAGGTGCACGAGCATCATACGTATGAGCATCTTACTCTGTCTACAGCCTTTTGTTATTAACCGCAGTAGCAGAGCGGGTGATCTACTATGTCATCTTATCTTCCTCTTCTGCGACAGCAGGAATTTTTGGTTATTCCCAGTTGATATATTGCTATGAGCTTTCTGAGTTTATTTCTCATTGCAGTAGTTTGCTCGTTTCGGGTTAGATGCACGAGTATAATACGAATGAGCATCTTACTCAGTCTACAGCCTTCTGTTTTTAGCCGCAGTAGCAAAGCAGGTGCTCTACTGTCTCTCTTCTCTGTCACATCTGCGACAACTGGGATCTTTGGTTATTCCCAGCTAATGTAGGTGTTTATTCACCTCGCAGTGCTCGATCGATATTGTTATGAGCTTTCTGAGTTTATCCCTCGTTAGTGCTAAAAATGCCCGAAGGAGTCCATCTAACAGCCTTTGCAGATGATTTAGCCTATATGGTTACAGCCAAGAAGGAGGAAGATCTAATGTATAGAAGTGATGAAGCCTCCAGATTAATAGCTGACTGGATCAAAAAGAGGAAATTACAACTTACACCAGAAAAAACCGAAGCATGCATGCTATCAGGAAGAAAGAAACATACAGAAATGAGGTTCCAAGTAGAAGTTAGCGAAATAATACCACAAAAACAATAAAATACCTGGGAGTAATATTAGACAAAAACCTATCTTTCTTGGATCATATTAGCCAGGTAAGCGCAAAGACACGCAAGGCGGTAAAAGTGCTGAACAGGTTGATGCCTCGCCTAAGAGGACCAAGCGAGCTATAAAGGAGGCTCCTAGCCACAGTTGCGTACAACATAATACTATACGCCAATACTAGCACAGGAAATAACAAAAACCATGGGAGCAACAACAGAACAAAAAAAAAGGAAGCCAGAAAAGAATCTATCGCTCGGTGGCAAATCCAATGGGATGAGGCCACGAACGCAAGATTGACTCATAGTTTAATTCGCGAAATAGAGCCTTGGCTTACAAGAGAGCATGGGGAAGTGCCATACCACCTTACACAACTACTGACAGAACACGGATCATTCGTGGCATACAAATGCAGAATTAAAATAGTGGAAACACCTGAATGCCGGTATTGCCAGCTAGGAAACGACACTGCGGAATACACGCTTTTCCAGTGTAATGAATGGAAGGCCACAAGAGAGAACACGGAAAAGATTGTAGGAGAAACGCTGATAGTAGGTAATATAATACCACTAATGTTAAAGACTTCGGAAAACTTGGAGGCAATTAAAGGCATGGGAGAAACAATCGTGAGAAGAAAAGAAGAAGACAAGAAAGAATTGAAAAATACTTAGACAATGGTCATGAAGTAATGCTAGCGCGGTACCAGGAGGCGAAGACGGGGTGAGGTTTTAGTGGGTAGCCAGCGATTGAACTCGCGAAGCGTAGCCCCACACTACCGGCCACACAACAGCTCAGGCCGGTGTACGTAAAGTATTTCCTCACCTCTGAAAAAAAAAAAAAAAAAAAAAAAAAAAAAACTGTAGGCAGTAGTTTGCTCTTTTCAGGTTCGGTGCACGAGCTTCATACAAATGAGCATCTTACTCAGCCTACAGCCTCTGCGACAGCCTCTGCGACAGCAGGGATCTTTGGTTATTCCCAGATGATGTAGGTCCTTATGCCCGGTCTATATGAGCTTTCTGAGTTTATTCCTCATTGCAGTTGTTTGCTCATTTCAGGTTAGATACATGAGTATCATACGAATGAACATCTTACTCTGTCTACAGCCTTCTGTTTTTAGCCGCAGTAGCAGAGCAGATGCTTCACTGTCTCTTCTATGTCACATCTGCGACAACTGGGATTTTTGGTTATTCCCAGCTGATGTAAGTATTTATTCATCTAGCAATGCTTGGTCTATATAACTATGAGCTTTCGGAGTTTATCCTTCGTTAGAAGTAATTTGCTCTTTTCAGGTTATGTACACGAGTATCATACGAATGAGCATCTTACTCAGTCTACAGCCTTCTGTTTTTAGCCATATGTTGGCATATTGTCGCAGCGAGTGCTCTTTTATCAGGGCATTGATAGTGGACTTAGCTAGAGGCATTGAAAGCTGCTGGGTCTGCCTTCTCATTGTCTTGGTTTCCTGCATGTCCTTTAATCCAGATAATTTCTACAGTGTTGTTCTTTCTCCTCTGCTTCGCTGTTCCCGTACTGCAGACCAGTCAATTCTGTTTGTAGAACTGTGATATGGTCACCGAGGGGGATACTATCTTGAAGATCATAGTTTTTTTATCGGCTTAAAAGTTTGTTTCGCTTCAGATGATTAATAGATTCTGCGACTTTATAAAAACTTCAACAATAATTGTTGAAAAAATTCAAATTTCTTCTAAACTATCACGATTACCAAAATTTCATGGTAAATGATATTAAATGATTTCATCATGATTATTACATCATCTGTAAATAAAACTATACGAGCATCTGAGGCCTTATTCGTGTTGTCGACGAGACTACAAGGACAGACAGAGTCGTCGACGACACGATCTCGACCGGTCCAAGAATAAGCCAACTGGTATAAAAGAAAAATACCATAGACCATCTGCAATGACTTGGATCTCAAGAAGATGCCCAAAGTGCAATATCCCTCTTCAAAGTACTGTTTATAAAATCCATTAATCCATCAGTTGTTGATCTACCTTTATGGAAACCGTATTGACCATCAAAAAACAGAATTTTTTTTCAAAATAATTTGTTAATTGATCAAAAACTGTTGAAAAACGTCTAACTTTCCTCTGAAAGAACAGAGATACCATGAATTTTCGGCATATCTCTCTTAAGGAAGATGTACAATAAAACGCGAACCGGAACGAAAACATGAACGAGAACATGTAGGAAGTTGAGTATGTGCATACACAACACGAATAGGTTACTCGTGAACATGAATTCGATTCCCGAACATAACGGGAAAGTTGGTGAAGTTTTATCTTTCGCGTTCACGGCGGTGACATGCACATTCGCATATCAAACATCATCGCCGATGATAGTTAAATCCCAAATGTTTTTAATCTGTCTTTTCCTAACAGTGTTTGTCATAGATAAATGTGTTTTTTTGACCATTCCTAGTAATTTATCAAAGCATTTCGGAGTCATTCTTGTATATTTAAAAAACATTTAGTAGTCTGATTTGTACATGTGTTGGATAATATTCACAATTACACCTTTCAGATTACATTTGGCATAAATGGGAAGAGTCCACGATTTGAAAATTTAAAATGATTGCAATTCTTATAATTATGTCTTAATGTCCCAACCACATAAATATTCAGTCAAATGAAAAATTGATACTTATACGTTCTGCCTGCTGTTTCAGTAAAATATTTTTAAGTAAACAAACAATTTTATTTATAGGTTATATTTTCAATTAACGGAATTTTTATATTGGTATAAAAATGAAATGTCCCTAGTATGTTACTATTTCAATCCGCATAAATCCGCCTTGTTGTGCATCTGAAACTCAAACGTCTCCTGTATGTAGTGTCTTTCATATTCTCGTTCATGTTCTCGTTCACGTTTACGGGCTATTGTGCATCGGCCTTTAGTTCCGAATTAAAAACTTTATGTCAATATAAAAATGTACGATATTATAACTCTACTATGAAATATGGATCAATTAAACGGATTTATTGGAAATTAATAATAATTTGATTAATTATTAATATAAATACCGATAAAATTAATAAATTAAAGAATTTTAAATTTGACAGTTCGGCCATTATTATTTGAACCACAGAACTCGAACTTGAAGAGTGCTCTTTCGTTTTCAACGCTAATTTCATGTAATAAAAATCTTTAAATATACAGAGTGAATTAAAACTTAAAGTTTTTAATGTAATTATAATTTGGGTAAAATATGGATTAAACCTTGTAAAATTTAGTGTCTTTTAAATAATAAAGATAAAATTATGAAAAATTAAATAAGAAGTTGTTGGCAATTAATTTTAATAGCGGCTTGGATTGAAAATGTAATTACAAAACCTTTCTTGAGAATTAACCTAAAAGTAGAAAGAAACTAAATAATTACTATAAATATTATTATAACAAGGTATTTTATAATTTAAGGCCTTCCAAAAATCATTTTATATTTATTAACAAATGTGCAAGGTTGTTTTCATTTTATATCTTCTAAATAACTTTTAGGTTAGGTGTGTACTCAACGGTATTATTGTTCTATTGTGAAATCAAATAAAATGTTATTTAGAAGATATAAAATTAAAACAAATTTGCTCATTGGTTAATAAAAATATAAAATGATTTTTGGCAGAGCTTAAATTTAAAAATACCTTGTTATAATATTATTTAGTTTTTTTCTATTTTTAGGTTGCATGATTGACACATTGGCAGCACTTAATCCAAAGTGAGAGAGCAGTATGCGAAAGTTCATGGTATCTCTGTTCTTTCAAGGTCTGAACAACGCAATTCATCACGTTTTACATAAAATATTGGTATTCTAATCCTTCGGGTTGGTAAAATTCAAACTGAAATAATTGATAAACTTCTAGGTATTGTATTCTCAAAATTTCCACCATTTCGTTGTTTCTTTTCTTACATCGCATGTTTTTTTGTATGATTTGTACATAAAGTAGTTTTCTAATTCTTCAGGTTAGTAAAATTTCAACTAAAATGTTTGATAAACTTCTGGAGTATTCTCTAAATTTCCTCCATCTCATTGTTTCTTTTCTTACATCTTCTTTCTTACAAGTTTCTGCCTTTTTTAGAGTATAATTAGATCGAATTGAAAATTTGTCAGTTTCTTATCACATGTGTAGAACATAAATTGGTCTTTTGATTCTTCGGTTGATAAAAATTTTAACCAAAGTTGTTGAAACACTTCTAAATTTCCTCTAATTTACATAACAACTTTTTTTATACATGATACGGTTTGCTTCTTCGGGTTAGTAGAAGTTTTAACTAGAATTATGTTGTTTAAGTTCTAAAAAATCTCCTCTTATTGTTTTTGAGAATCATCAACGAAAAAATTTGGACATTTCTTCTTATCGGATGATTTGTGCATTAAAATGTCTTTTATCTAATTTGTAAAGGTGCGTTCACATCAGAGCGCGTACGCGAACGCGGCTAGTCGAGGCAGTACTTTTTCTCCTATCTGTTTATGCATCGCACCAAACAGATAGGAGAAAAAGTATTGCCTTGCCTTGCCTCGTTCGCATACGTGCTCAGGTGTGGACTTCAACTAACATTGTTTTAAAAAAGCTTCTAAAAATCTTCCAAATCTCCTCCGATGCATTATTTTAAATCATCAAAAATAAGTTGTATTTTGAGTTTAGACAAAAATGTTTTTTATTAAAATTAAAAAAAAATAATTGGAATTTACATAATGTAAAAAGCTTTACTTAAAAGTAAAAATTATTAAGTAAAATAACTTATAAAAAAATATAATTGAAGCTTAAAAGGTGAGAGTATTATTATCATGCATTATAGAGATCAAATTTACTGGACGTAATTAATGACGATAATATCAATTATTTCAAATCTAATTGTAAAAGGTAAGATAATTGAGAATTATTTTAAAATAGTAACCATTGTGTCACTCACAGTCGGCTTCATCGGAATTGTCGTCGGCACCACAGTTGTTGACGAGATTGCATTGTAATTTTTTAGGAATACAAAATCCACTTCTGTGGCACTGAAACTCATCACAACTCGGCCCTTCCTGAACCTCGGTCCAAACCGCTCTAAAACCCTGTGCGCCAACCGCTTTATCCGCAGCTATAAAACTAAAAAACCCCAAACAAATTACCACAAACTCAGATTAATTAAACCACGTCTTACCTAAACCGTATCGAATTAGAATCTGAAAGATATTGCCATTTATCACTTAAAGCCTTTTCACCACAGAGTTCAATAGGTGAGGCAGCCATGTTCGTCCACAATCTCAAAACAGCAGCAGGACAACCACGACCTGAAAACCCAAGATTAACCAAAACCACACTAATGAAAAAACCGCAATCGTATTACCAACTGGATCTCCTTCCACAGCAAAACTTTCAAAATCAAGCAAAATCTTGTACTTGGGCCTCACATTAATATACCAATTGCACGTTTTTGATGATAAACCCTTGGTGGGTCCATCATAATTTTCAGGAAAATTCGGACTATTAATTACCCCGTACTCCAAACTGCTCACATTCCCACCACAATCTCCGAAAATTGATTTGGCGTTTTCAAAATTATACCTCGCTTTAAACCCGCTGTATACCGCTTCGGAATCTGAGTGTAGCACTATTTTTAACCCCGTGGCTCCTCGATTCGACTCGATGGGACCGGGTGCTGTCATCCCGCAATAACGGCCTACGATTTTTTCTGTACCATCACGATACATGTTGAAGATTTCCACCCAATCTTCCTGACATACTGTGGCTCTGCAATCGAAATGATTAGTAGTTATATTGAAATATAATAAAAAAAAAATTTCGTACCCATAGGAGCCGACTGTGGAATTTGCAGAATCTGCTCGTACCTTAAAGTTGTCGAAAATCAGCGTTACTTGCTCGTTAGGCGTAGCAAGAAACGTGTAAGTGCAATTGGTGTCGCTTGGATAATTGGAAGGATATCTAGGGGAGTTAAATTCACCCTTCTTTTTACTTATGCTCCTGTACGTAAACGTACAGCTACCATCGGGAGCGGCAGTTCCAGGAATGCGATATTCTAAAATAAAATTGGTTTTAAAAATTTTTTTTGGTTTGAAGGTTTAAATACCTGTTTCGAATGTGTAGTTGGCTTTGAAGCCACGCCCCATTAGTTCTCCACTGCTGAAAACCATCACTAATCGAGGACCTTCTGATACTACAACTGGTGAGCTGTTATCTTCCCCGCACATTTCATGATCGAATTTATCGTACGAATCGGTTGTTTCTTGGCCTTTCGTATAAATTTTGAGGTAACCATCAGAACAACTGCAATAAACAGGAGAATATGTAATTAGTAGCTAATTCGATTTTCCATAAAATTTAGATTAGTTATTAACGAAGTTAATACTGTTGGAATATTGCAGAATTCGATTATTTGGAATACATTAATGAAGTAGGTGCTTTAAACTTTAAAGGATGTGATATTGCGAAATTTGATTACTTGGTCTCGCTAACGCATTAATGAAGGAGGAAGATACTTTAGCCTTTAACCGATGAAACATAGCCCAATTCAGTTTGAGTAGTTCAAGTCAAGCAGCGTTTCATTCAATTTCTAAATCTGCATTTATTATCCCAATTTAACTAATCGTTAATAATAATTTACGTATACTTACTCTCCTTTGGCACCTTTTGGAATTTCAAAAAGCATGAACTTCAGCCTAACACGTTCGAGATGCTGGGAGTCCTGCATACCGTAAATAAAATATCGGCAGACCAATTTTGGCATGTAGGGAAATGGATAGTTTGGACTGAAGACGAAACCGCTCGACTCCTTTTTTGATAAAATTTTTTGATCACACTCCGAACCGCGAATGTGTTCACCATCGTTTTTGCTTATAAAGTCTGGAAAAAATTGTAATTGTTGTAAATTATGGGGATGAAGGTGTTGAACTTACCTAATTTGGTAAAAGAATTTGAAAATTCGAAGATGCCTTTAAATCCTCGATTTTGTGTATTGGCAGTGCGAGGGAGCGTAACAAACGTGACGAGTAACGATGATTCTGATGAGTAAAGCACCAAATTGCGTTGTTGGCCACAATAGGTGCCTATCACCGCTGATGTATTGTCAGGACCATCATAGACTTTCACGTAATCAAAAGGACAGCTGGAATGAAATAAAATGTAGTTGGGAAGATTAGTGTGCGTTGATCTTACTGTGGTCCCCCATAAAAGAGATCAAAATCTCTGAACTCAAGACGCACTCTTTGACCGGGAGTGCCTAGGAACTGGTACATGCAAACTAGAGCCTTTGGGTAAGCTCCTGGATACGTGGGGGACAAAATAACACCAGTTGGTTTGACAGCTCCTTTGACGAGGAAACTGCAGGGACTATTTGCTACCGGCGCACCAACTTCATATTCAGCTGAAAATGAAATCAATATTTATAAATATTTTGATGAAGTTGTAAGATTTCCTCTTTTTTTGCAAGATCGATAGTCCTTGATGCTTATAAATAGACACTTACAGTCGTTAAGAAAGGAGTATCTGCCGGTGAAAAGATCGCTTGTAGAGGCGTTCTTGTCCGTGTAAAAGGCAAGAGCGATGGCGCGAAAAAAGGACACACGTCTGCGTGGAGGAATCGGTCCGCAGTATCGTCCACCAAAGGGGGAGTTAATCAAATCCACAGGATCAGGGCTCACGACTTCCGAGTAAACGTCCATGTATTCGTGAACACAACTGTTTCAAAAAATTTCATCAATATCTCCTATTGATTCTCTTTTATTTTAAGAAGAGAAAGATTTAATAAAATATAATAAGCCTTTCTTATTAGTTTCTTTTCGAAACTTTCAAAATCTTGCAATAAATAAACTTCAATAAAGAGGAAAAGAGCATTAGTTTAGACTTTCAAATAATTTATAAATGGTAAATTTAAAAAGTTTTTAGTTCAAAAAATGCCTAATCTAAAATACTTATCGTTTTATTCAAAAAAAGCTGCATCATGCAAGTGCTCTTCTTCCAACATTCGGTGCTTATTAGTGAATCATTCCGAAAGTTCATGCAAAATTCATGCGGTTTTGTTGTTGGTGTTTTTTTATTTACACATATATTTTTTACAAACAACTGTTTTACTTTAAATTCAATAATTTTAGTATTATTGTTGGTTTATCTTAGTCAATTCTATTTTAATATAGTCCTATATAATTTCATCAGGAGCTACCTACAAGTTTTTTTTCCTACAATGTGCTTAATAAAATCTATAAGTATGATTTGATATAATTATGGAGTTGCAAAATAATTTTTGACCAATTAGTGCGACAAAAATAGTGCATTTAATTAGCGATTCAAGCTCTCTCTTGTGGCCAACGCGGAACTAATGAAATGATGTCATAAGTGGGTTAGTTACTTTATTCAACAAACGACCACAGAAATCCACGAATAAATATGGTCGTTGTGAGCTTCTTGCGGTCGCCATCAATGACGTTTTTATGCACGAAAGAAACAACCGCGGTCTTATGTGGAACGACTTTACGGCCATCGTGAGCATTGCGAGTGGAACGCACCCATCATCATAATTTGTTTTTAAATTAATTTGAATCGCTAATCATGTATTTAAAGGAATATACTATATTCATGTTGTATTTATACTATTTTCAGGGAAAACAAACATTTTCTTTTGTGCAGTTTTTAAGAGTACCATATCTACTTTATACAGGGCGTCCCAAAAGTCCCGACACGGCACTGAAACGGAATCACTTTTTTGATGATTCATTGCTTTGGAGACAAAGAAATGTCATGCTCTCTCTTGCAACTAACATGGAATTAATGAAATGACGTCATAAGTGGGTTAGTTGCTATATGACGTAAAAGTGTGGTTGACTGTTTTTAAATTAATTTGAATCACCAAGCATTTATTACAGGAATATATATTTATACTATTTTCAGGGAACACAAACATTTTCTTTTGTGCAGTTTTTAAAAGTACCATATACAGAGGGGTGCACAAAAAACGGCCAACGATGTAGCTTCGTTATTCCTTATCCGATTTTAATAAGTGAAATGGTTTGAAGAATACTACTATCAGATAATCAAAGATTAATTTTATTTTTGGAAACAGAGGAGGAGGAGGCAACTTTTCTTTTTCAAATAACAACATATTTTTTTCGATTGAAAAAAATCATTAAAAAAATAATCTAAACCAATTATTTTTTTCTTATTTTTTTTTTATTATTGTTATTTTTTTTAAATTTAATTCAATTGTTTTTTTGGTTATTGAGTTTTCGTTTTTGTATTTTTTTAAATTTTGTTTTCTACTTTATTATTAATAAATTAAAAAAATGTTAATAAATTAAAAATTCTTAATAATAAATTAGAAAACTAAACTTAAAAAAATAAAATACTGAAAACTCAAAAAAAACAATTGAATTAAATTTAAAAAAAAATTAATAACAATAAAAAAAATTAAAAAAATAAGAAAAAAAAATTTAAAAAAATTAATTAAAAAAAATTATTGGTATAATTGGTTTAAATTATTTTTGTAAATGATTTTTTTCAATCGAAAAAATATGTTGCCATTAGAAAAAGAAAAGTTGCCTCCTCCTGCTCTGATGTTTTCAAAAATAAAATTATTCTTTTATTAGCTGATGGTAGTATTCTTCAAACCAATTAATTTGACATATTACTTATTAAAATCGGATAAGAAATAACAAAACAACATCGTCTAAGATTAAAATTGATTTTTTATGAATTTCGTTGCAAAAAGCGACATGGTACGCCAATGAGTAACTATAAAAAATTAAAAAATATGATTTTAATTACCTATTGAATTGCAGTTCATGATGCATCAAGAATTTTTGAAAAATCTTGCACCGTTCTAAAGTTATTAAAGCTTTTCCAAAATAATTTTTGTTTAAAATTGATTTTTTATGAACTTTTGTGCAAGAAACGACATGGTACGCCACTGGGTAAATACAAAAAATTTAAAAATGTCATTTTAATTACCTATTGAATTGCAGTTCATGATGCATAAAGAATTTTTGAAAAATCTTGCACCGTTCTAAAGTTATTAAAGTTTTTCCAAAATAATTTTAGATTAAAATTGATTTCTTATGAATTTCGGTGCAAAAAACGACATAGTACGCCACTGAGTAAACACAAAAAAATGAAAAATGCAATTTTAATTTTCTATTGAATTGGTGTTCATGATGCATAAATAATTTTTTTTAAATCTTGCACCGTTCTAAAGTTATTAAAGTTTTTCCAAAATAATTTAAGATTAAATTTGATTTATAATGAATTTCGGTGCAAAAAAACAACATAGTACGCCACTGAGTAAACACAAAAAAATGATTTTAATTTCCAATTGAATTGCAGTCCATGGTGCATAAATAATTTTTAAAAAATCTGTCACCGTTCTAAAGTTATTAAAATTTCTCCAAAATGACTTAAGATAAAAATTGATTTTTTATGAATTTCGGTGCAAGAAACGACATGGTACGTCACTGAGTAACTACAAAAAAATGAAAAATGTAATTTTAATTACCTATTGAATTGCAGTTCATGATGCATAAATAATTTTTGAAAAGTCTTGCACCGTTCTAAAGTTATTAAAGTTTTTCCAAAATAATTTTTGTTTAAAATTGATTTTTTATGAATTTCGGTGCAAGAAATGCCATGGTACGCCACTGAGTAACTACAAAATTTTAAAAACTTTGATTTTAATTACCTATTGAATTGCAGTTCATGATGCATCAAGAATTTTTGAAAAATCTTGTACCGTTCAAAAGTTATTAAAGTTTTTCCAAAATAATTTAAGATTAAATTTGATTTATAATGAATTTCGGTGCAAAAACACGACATAGTATGCCACTGAGTAACTACAAATTATTGAAAAATATGATTTTAATTACCTATTGAATTGCAGTTCATGATGCATAAAGAATTTTTGAAAAATCTTTCACCGTTCTAAAGTTATTAAAATTTTTCCAAAATAATTTAAGATTAAAATTGATTTTTTATGAATTTCGGTGCAAGAAACGACATGGTACGCCACTGAGTAACTACAAAAAATTGAAAAATATGATTTTAATTACCTTTTGAATTGCAGAACATGATGCAAAAGAATTTTTGAAAAATCTTGCACCGTTCTAAAGTTATTAAAGTTTTTCCAAAATAATTTAAAATTAAAATTGAATTTTTATGAATTTCGGTGCAAGAAACGACATGGTACGCCACTGGGTAACTACAAAAAATTTAAAAATATAGTTTTAATTACCTATTGAATTGCAGTTCATGATGCATCAAGAATTTTTGAAAAATCTTGCACCGTTCTAAAGTTATTAAAGCTTTTCCAAAATAATTTTTGTTTAAAATTGATTTTTTATGAATTTCGGTGCAAGAAATGCCATGGTACGCCACTGAGTAACTACAAAATTTTAAAAACTTTGATTTTAATTACCTATTGAATTGCAGTTCATGATGCATCAAGAATTTTTGAAAAATCTTGTACCGTTCAAAAGTTATTAAAGTTTTTCCAAAATAATTTAAGATTAAATTTGATTTATAATGAATTTCGGTGCAAAAACACGACATAGTATGCCACTGAGTAACTACAAATTATTGAAAAATATGATTTTAATTACCTATTGAATTGCAGTTCATGATGCATAAAGAATTTTTGAAAAATCTTTCACCGTTCTAAAGTTATTAAAATTTTTCCAAAATAATTTAAGATTAAAATTGATTTTTTATGAATTTCGGTGCAAGAAACGACATGGTACGCCACTGAGTAACTACAAAAAATTGAAAAAATTAATTTTAATTACCTATTGAATTGCAGTTCATGATGCATGAAGAATTTTTGAAAAATTTGTACCGTTCTAAAGTTATTAAAGTTTTTCCAAAATAATTTAAGATTAAATTTGATTTATAATGAATTTCGGTGCAAAAACACGACATAGTACGCCACTGAGTAACTACAAAAAATTGATTAATATGATTTGAATTACATTACATTAAAAAGTCACTGCTATTTTGCGTTACTTTTGTTACACCCTGTATATTTTTTAAGAAGTTTGATGGGTAATCGCTCCTTAATCCATTAATTTTTCATTTTTAATGGAAATACCTTTGGTTAAATCGTTCTATTTTTTAGAAGTATGTGCCAGCATTTGTACCAGGGGCGCGCCCAGGTGGGACCGAGGGGGCCTCTTCCCCCTCCCAAAGGAATGTATTTTATTAAGAAATTTTTATTAAAAATGAGAAAATTCTTACTTTAATAATTTAAAAATCCTCATTTTTTTGAGAAAATTCTCGTGCACAAAAATTTTGTAAATTTTGTCGGCCCCCGCCGTCACGATTTTTTGTCTTTCAACTCCAAGGATGTTCGACCCTGGAGAAAATCATACTCAAAAACCCCAGAGCCTTTTAAAATGAGACCAAACTCGATACCCTTCAACTGGAAAAAAGTCCCGAAATACAACAAAATGTGATTTTTATTACCCTGTACATAATATTTACAAATTTAGATTTTTTTGTTCACACGTTCAAAAGTTATAGTGCCGTCCCAAGACTTTTGGGATGAGAGTGTCTGCAAAATACAAGATATTGGACTATATTTTTGGAATTTAAAGAATTACGAGTGGTTCCTGACTGGGAAATTAGTGATACACTAAAGTTTCTTCCTATAAATATTCAGGAAAAACATTCTCTACAATTTGCTATTGTGCAATTTTTGAAGGATTTTCTACTTTTCATTGGAATTACTGCAAAATACAAGAAATTGGGGGGTTTTATTGAAATTAGTGACTAAAAAAGTGATTTATGATTCACTAAAGTTTCCACAGGAATCGTCTTTAATGGCGCGTCCACATTTGAGCACGAACGAGGCAATGCTTTTTCTCATATCTCTTTCTGCGTCGCACCAAACAGATAGGTGAAAAAGCATTGCCTCGCCTTGCCTCAATCACGTATGTACTCAGATGTGGACGCGTCTTTAAGGCCACATCTGAACACGTCGACGAACAAGGCAAGACGAGGCAATGCTTTTTCTCCTATCAATTTATGTATCGCACCAAACAGATGGGAGAAAAAGTATTGCCTCGTTCGTGTACGTCAGTTGTGGACGCGCCATAAGTCTAAAATTGTTTAATTTTAATTTGTGAACATGCAATATTTTAGATTTTGGAAACAATTTTTAGTTTTTGTGTAAGTAAACCATTGTTTTTTTTTAGAACTAAAATAAACCAACTATCAGAGCATCATTAAAGCTTAATTATTGTTGCGTTAATTAAATCTGGAGAAGGTCAAGTAGTATATAAATTATTAAAACTAAAGCCTATGGATAATAGTGTATAAATATTTGATTTTAGAATAGGTAAATATTTACCATCATTAAAAATTCTATCAAAATTAATTAAACCGGATTAGTATTGTTTGATCTAACATTGAAAATGTACAAAAATGTGTAAAAGCCAAAGATTCAAAAACACCTAATTAAGTGGAGTTGTTCGTAGTACTCACGCAGGAAGATCTCCCACGGCAGCTCCACTGTGAAGCAGCAACACAAAAAAATTATTTCTGGCATTCAAAATATGCAGCTTTTTGTTGGAAATTTTCAAAAAAACATTAATTAAAGTTTAGGATATTTAAAGTTTTATTCTCTAAATTAAGTCCTTTCTTGTTTGCAATAAATTTTATCAAATAATGCTAGATTCACGCAACCGAATTCTTTGATAATACTCCCTATTTCAATCGATAACAAACAAGAAAGCGCTGAAATATCATTCTTACCTGTAAATTATTATTTTTATTTCATTTGTCGCTAGTTTTATACTTTATTTTTAGGGAGAAACGCATTGCACATTTAAAGCAACGAACAAAAAGTTTGCCTTGCAAAATTTTCCTCTACTTTTCGGATTTTTAACACACATACAGTCTAATATGCAACTAACACATATTTTTATAATTTTTATTACAAGGATAACTTTTAGTAAAATCAATTTAATGGCATCACACCAATCACTTTAAAACAATCCCACTGCCATTAAATTGACGTTTATTATTTAACATTCAGCTTTATTTATATTTTTTTTTAATATTTACACAATACTTTTAACTGTGTATTTCGTTTATTAAACAAAATTTAGTGTTCTTTTTGAGTGTTAAAAATGTGAAATAAAAAGATGAAGTAATTTTGGGTTTCTGAGATGTCAAACTGAATTATTTTAAATTAGTCAATAGAACTTGAATCGTACTTTATTTACATAAGTTTCGACCCTTCAACTAATGAGCCCACTTTGAACTACATTCAAAAGTGAGGACTCTCTAACACATCTTCGCACTCTTAGCCACTAAATTAAGCCTTTAATTTCCACCTTCGGGAATTAAGAAAAATTAAAATGGTTCACTGATTCCGGTTTTAATTAGCCTCATACTCATTAAAATCCTGTTGATACTCGCCAGAACGTTTAATTAATATCAAGTGTTTTAGTGTGCAGTTTTTTATTTTATTAATTTTAGTTGAGCTGTTTTTAATTTGCGGGAATTATTTTTGTTTAAATTATTTATTATTAATTAAATATCCTAAATTTTTGTTGTTTCCTTTACGAATCAACTGATTTAAGTTTGGGTAATCATTAATCAGGGGTAAAACGAAACATTTACACATTTTTGACAAAGTTATTTTTGTAAAGTGGTTGTATAATGAAAAATACTGACTCAGGTGGGGTTCCCCGTAGTGCGAAGCTTGTAAAGACTACCTCGACCCGCTGGCCCGGACCCGCCAGAAAAGTAAACAGGCACTGCCTTGAGTGACCTCTTGAATTGATCAACTCCGGCGCGTGGAATGTACCATTCAACGGACCTCCTGGACGACTTACAAATGTTTGATCACAATCTAAAACAGAAAAAATAAGATTAATACACGAAAAATGAAAATAACCACAACTTCATCGCTGCAATTAATTATATACGACAAAAGTTACCTAAAATTATTAAAATACGCTCCAATTACTAAGATTTTTAGTAATTTTAAAAAATCCGTTTTGATTCACCCTGTATAATGTTCGCAAGAATTGTAATGCAGCCTGAAGTTAGCTTCAAACGTGTATAGCCGTTCTTCATACGCAAGTTCTATGATCCAAATAATAATGGCCGAACTGTCAAATATAAAATTACAAACTTTTTTTGTGCAATTATTTTACTTTACAAACTTTTAGAGAGTATCATAATTGCATTGTTACTAAATTTTAATTATTTATATTAATTCATTCATTATATAATCATATTAATTAATTTTTAATTGTTTTTTTTCCTAACCCAACTTTTTAATAATTCAAAACAATTACGAATTTATATTAACTTTATACATTTACTAGTGTAACATCTATTTTTACTGTATTTGCACGCAATTTTTCGTAAAATTTCTTATTGTTTGGTTCGGTAATATTTTTAATAGCAAACATGTATACAGGGCGATTCACAAAAAGACTCGATTCATAAAATTTTGATTAATAGAAAATTTAGGCGTTTGGCTACAAGTTTTTATGTGAAAACGAGATTGTGTGGTCTTTTTTTTAATGTAATAAAGATTTAAAGCAAAATTTGGTTTTTAAAATTAAAAATTGCTTGTTTTCAACAAATTTTGCTTGAAAAAGATGATTTTATTTCTTCACTTATTTTAACCGAGTTGAAGTTACATTTAAAAGCATTTTTACATTCATATTATTTTCACATTTTATTTTTTTAAAGGAAAACAAAACAATGTAAGGGCTCAATTTTTTTATATTTTATTACACATACAGTCCTTAGTAAAGCTGCATAAAAAGTTTTTTCAAAATCAGACCAGGAGTCAAGAAATTAAAAAAAACAGTCACTTTTTCAGATTTTATTTTTTTTATCGAAAACAAAAAAATGTAAGGGTTCAATTTTTTTATATTTTGTTAAAGTTACAGTCTTTAGTAAAACTGCATAAAAAGTTTTTTCAAAATTAGACCAGGAGTCACGAATTTAAAAAAAAAATATTAAAAAATAGTCACTTTTTCACATTTTATTTTTTTAATGGAAAACAAAACAATGTATTGGCTCATTTTTTATATTTTGTTAAAAATACAGTCCTTAGTAAAACGCCATAAACAGTTTTTTTCAAATCCGACCAGGAGTCAAGAAATTAAAAAAATAGTCACTTTATCAGATTTTATTTTTTTTATGGAAAACAAAAAAATGTAAGGGCTCAATTTTTTTATATTTTGTTACAGATACAGTCGTTAGTAAAACTGCATAAAAAATTTTTACAAAATCAGACCAGGAGTCACGAATTTAAAAAAAAATATAAAAAATAGTCACTTTTTCAGATTTTATTTTTTTTTAGCGAAAACAAAAAAATGTAAGCGCTCAATTTTTTATATTTTGTTACAGATACAGTCTTTAGCAAAATTACATAAAAAGTTTTTTTTTTAAATCAGACCAGGAGACAAAATATTTAAAAAAGAAAGAAAATAATCAGTCACTTTTTCACATTTTATTTTTTTTATGGAAAACAAAACAATGTAAGGGCTCAAATTTTTTATATTTTGTTACATATACAATCCTTAGTAAAACTGCATAAAAAGTTTTTTCAAAATCACACCAGGAGTCAAGAAATTAAAAAAAAATTAAAAAAATAGTCACTTTTTCAGATTTTATTTTTTTTAACGAAAACAAAAAATTGTAAGGGCTCAATATTTTATATTTTGTTACAGATACAGTCTTTAGTAAAACTGAATAACAAGTCAAGAGTCAAGAAATTAAAAAAAATTAAAAAAATTCACATTTCTACACTGGGGTCGAAAAATTGGAAATTAATTAAAAATAATTTTTTTTGTTTCAAAATTCTATTTACAAAATTAGATATACACTGTTTTATACATAGGGAAATATATTACGTATATGAATATAGGTACATAAAACATTATACATACAGTTCTATATTTATTGTATATACAGGGTGTCCCGTAATTATGTGGAAAGACATTGTAGAACGGGTTTATCACATCAAACTAAGATGACAAGTTCCTCTAAAACTTTGCCCAAAAATGCTTCCCTTCAAAGTTACAAGTTGAAGTTCACTTTTCAAAAAATAAAAACCCACATAACTTTTCTCTCTATGCAGGAAACTCCATAAAAACTGCCATGGAGGGCTATTTTTAAGTTGTTTATAATATGGTATTGTAGTTTTGCTATTTCTCATTTATTTACTACCAGTTAATCTAAACTTAGAATTTAAGTTTTAGCATAACTTTTTTTGATGTCACTTTTTTTGAACTTTCAACTTATTTTCTTATAAGACAAATAGTTTGCTATAAAAAAGGTATACCTGTTGAAAATTGATAAATCAAATAGTTTTAGAGATAATCTTAAATAAAGTTTCATAAATTAAATTAAAATTTATTTTTTCTATTAAATCAAGTAGGCCGATTTTAAAATTTAAAATTTTTAAAGAAATTATAAGGTTTTCTGGATATGATCACATAAAGAGAATCAAGTTTTTATATTGTAGTAAAACTACATAAAAAGTTGTTTCAAAATCAGACCATGAGTCAAAATATTTAAAAAAGAATAAAAATAATCAGTCACTTTTTCACATTTTATTTTTTTAATGGAAAACAAAACAATGTAATGGCTCAATTTTTTTATATTTTGTTAAAAATGCAGTCCTTAGTAAAACGGCATAAAAAGTTTTTTTTTTCAAATCAGACCAGGAGTCAGGAAATTAAAAAAAAATTAAAAAAATAGTCATTTTTCCAGTTTTTATTTTTTTTTATCGAAAACAAAAAAATGTAGGGCTCAATTTTTTTATATTTTGTTACAGATACAGTCTTTAGTAAAACTGCTTAAAAAGTTTTTTCAAAATCAAACCAGGAGCCAAGAAATTAAAAAAATAATTAAAAAAATTGTCACTTTTTCAGTTTTTATTATTTTTTTTATCCAAAACAAAAAAATGTAAGGGCTCAATTTTTTTATATTTCAGTACAGATACAGTCTTTAGTAAAACTGTATAAAAAGTTTTTTCAAATTCAGACCAGGAGTCACGAATTTAAAAAAAATATAAAAAAATAGTCACTTTTTCAGATTTTTTTTTTTTTTAGCGAAAACAAAAAAATAAAAGGGTTCATTTTTTTATATTTTGTTACAGATACAGTCTTTAGTAAAACTGCATAAAAATTTTTTTCAAAATCAGACCAGGAGTTTATTCTTTTTTAAATTTTTTGACTCATGGTCTGATTTTGAAACAACTTTTTATGTAGTTTTACTAAGGACTGTATTTGTAACAAAATATAAATAATTGAGGCCTTACATTTTTTTTTCTAAAAAAAAAATATGAATGTAAAAATGAATGCATTTAAATGTAACTTTAGCCCGGTCTTATTTTAAGGGTATTAATATTAAAATTAAGTCAGTTTTGCCTCGAAAATTGCTCATTTTTAGAGGCAACTGTTCAAAAAAATCAAAATTTGTCAAATATTTCGTTAAGTTTTAACCAACTCGGGATTAAATAATGCTAATTTCGATTTGTGTTTTGTTAGGTCTAAAAAGACGGATTTGGTTGCTAATTTTTGATTCCTAATAATTGAAAATAATTGGTGGTGAATGTAAATGAAATAATTAATAGTCGTTGAAAGGAGGTATAAATTAGTGGTAGGTGATATAGACATACATTGAAAGGAATAAATAATGAGAAATAGTGAAGTAAAATTTAATAAGCCATCATTTCCAATCAAACATTGGTACAATCAATGTTGATTGACCTATAAATTAAACTACAATTACGTTAATGTTAGGTAATTTCTCGTTGATTTATTTATAACGGTGTGTTGTGATAATCCACACAAAGACGATTTGAGGAGTTGAATATTTAATTCACGTTACCAAATCCCCCGAAAGTCCACCGTAAATAAGTTGTAAGCAATTGATTAAATGGGAATAAAATATGCTTCAAAAATAACGAGGTTTTTATTGAAAATTTACGTGACAATAAAAGTGCGCCGTACGCCGTCTCCAGTTTCGCAATTCCACTAACAACCCTCCAGGGCTTTTCTTTTTTTTAATACCTGCATGTTACTTTTATATTTAAATGAAGATTTTTGAATTGTGTTAGAGAATAGTTGAATGTTGATCCTAGCTACGTGCTCTCGCTGCTCGACTCCTATTGAAAAGTCGCAATTTGTGGAAAAATAATTTTCAAGTTGAAGGAATATAAATGTGCTTCGTTACTTTTTAAAAGCACACAGTTGGTAATGTCGTAATTTCTTATTAATCCTCAAGAAAGGTTTTGTAATTACATTTTCATTCCAAGCCACTATTAAAATTAATTGCCAACAACTTCTTATTTAATTTTTCATAATTTTATCTTTATTATTTAAAAGACACTAAATTTTACAAGCAAATTTTACCCAAATTATAATTACATTAAAAACTGTAAGTTGTGATTCACGCTGTATATTTAAAAATTTGTATTACATGAAGTTAGCGTTGAAAACGAAACCGCACTCCGCACTCTTCACGTCTCAGTTCTGTGGTCCACATAATAATGGCCGAACTGTCAAATTTAAAATTATTTAATTATCAATTTTCTCGCTGTTTATATTAATAATTAATTAAATTATTATTAATTTACAATAAATCCGTTTAATTGATTCATATTTTATAGTAGTTATATATCTTACATTTTTATATTGACATAACCTAACTTTTTAATTTGGCAACTTAAGATTAAATTAGGCCGATTATATTATTTAAATTAATCCATTTTATTGATTTTTACTATAAAAACTTTATGACTGGTTGTATTTTTCCAACAAAAGAATTATTAGCAACTTTTAAAAAATATAACTTATACAGGGTGTCCCATTTGACGTTGGACTGTATAGGTATCTTTGTTATTATTGGAAATAGAAAGTCGATTAAATGGACAAAGTAGTAGAGATTTTTTCGAATATTAATAATTCATTTACAAAAAAATTGAATATCGCATCGTTCCAACGCTATCTTAAAAAAACAAGAAAATGCGATTTTTAAAATATGGCTATAACTTCTTTATTTTCTGTGGTACCAAAAAAGTTTTTTGACATAATACAGACAATTTTTTGTGTACAGTGCAGTATAACAAATGAATATTTTTTTTCGCCAACGGATTGACCGGAAATGAACCAAACTTATTTTTTTCTTATGGCAGCCATATTGGTTTTACACATATTCGAAATCAGTATTTTTTTCTGAGTAATTTGGTATACCATATGTCATATTTAAAAAAAAAATAAAATTATTTGATTTTACAAACTAGCATTGGACTTTAAGAGATGTAAATTGTCAATAACATAAATGTAACTATTTAAAATATTAAATGTAAAATAAATCTTAACACATATGTATTGACAGTTTACATCTATTCAAGGCCATTTTTGGTTACTAAAATAAAATTATTTCTATTTTTCTTAAAATATAACATATGACATATCAAATTACTCAAAAAAATACACTAATTCCGAATATGTGTAAATCCAATATGGCTGCCATAAGAAAATAATTAGTTTGGATCATTTCCGGTCAATCCGTTGGGGAAAAAAATATTCATTCGTTTTACTGGATTGTACACAAAAAATTGTCTGTATTATGAGTAGTGAAATTAGTATTCGTTTGAGTTATTTCAAAATAAATTCAGAAACCAAACCCCTTATTATCGCGAAAATTATAAGGGCCTGCTTTTTTCATCGTTTTAATGAATCTAAAAATATTCGTACGAATTTTTAAAGCACGAGACAAAGAAAATCAATAATGGCGTTTTGTTTTCAGAGAAATAATGAAGTTATTTTTGTTTTAAATACGTTTCGTCCTAAAATTTTTGATTCGTAAAAAATTCGTAAAAAATAAAATCTCAAAAAGTGACTATTTTTTTATATTTATTTTAAATTCGTGACTCCTGGTCTGATTTTGAAAAAACTTTTTATGCAGTTTTACTAAAGACTGTATCTGTAACAAAATATAAAAAAATTGAACTCTTACATTTTTTTGTTTTCGATAAAAGAAATAAAATCTGAAAATGTGACTATTTTTTTAATTTCTTGACTCCTGGTCTGATTTGAAAAAAACTTTTTATGCCGTTTTACTAAGGACTGTATTTTTAACAAAATATAAAAAAGTGAGCCATTACATTGTTTTGTTTCCCATTAAAAAATAAAATGTGAAAAAGTGACTGATTATTTTCATTCTTTTTTAAATATTTTGACTCCTGGTCTGATTTAAAAAAAACTTTTTATGCAGTTTTACTAAGGACTGTATCTGTAACAAAATATAAAAAAAATTGAGCCCTTACATTTTTTTGTTTACGATAAAAAAAAATAAAATCTGAAAAAGTGACTATTTTCTTAATTTTTTTTTTTAATTCTTGACTCCTTGTCTGATTTTGAAAAAACTTTTTATGTAGTTTTACTAAGGACTGTATTTGTAACAAAATATAAAAAAATTGAGCTCTTACATTTTTTTTTTTCTAAAAAAAATATGAATGTAAAAATGAATGCATTTAAATGTAACTTCAGCCCGGTCATTCAAAATTTTTATAAAAATAAAATCTCAGACTTTGCAGGTGTATTGTTAAAAGTATTTTGATGTTGAATTAAAAATTTAAAAAATGCAGTTTCTAAAGATGTTCTATACTTATACAGGGTGTTCCATTCGTGGTAAATAAAACTTAAGAAGGTAGAACAAGAAAAAACCAACAATAAAAAAAAAAACGCTTTAACCCCAAAATATAAATGAAATATGTTTTAAATATTCAAAAAAATACGCACATTTTGAAAATTGAAAAAAAAAATGGAAAGAAAAACAAATGAGAAAAAAGCAAAATCAAAATATGCATCGCAATAAATCAAAAAGAGCATATTATTTTTGGTTTTTTATTCATTTGTTTATTTGCCATTTTTTTTTAATTTTCAAAAAATGAGTAGTTTTCTGAATATTGTGATGCTATTTTATCCCAATAAAAAAAATTAAAAATATTGTGACTTTTAAGTTTTATCTACTACGACCTATTTTTTTTAATTTGTAATTTAACCTCAAAATACCTTTGATAAAATTGTAACAATTTAAATAACTTATAAGTGGCCTGTATCAAAAATTTTTTTTTATCATTTTAATGTCTCTGGTAAACACAAAGAAAAATAACAAAAAAATTGGGGTTTTTGATAAATTATTTTTGCTTATAAAAGAACGATTTTATTATTGCAATTTAGTTAAACTTTAAAACTCGAAACCCTGTACTTTGCATTATTATTTTGTATATTTCATTTGGGATTTTCGTAGTTATGAATTTTGAAAAAGTCAGGATTATCATGGCGATTTTAGTGGTTTTTGTGTTGATCTATGTCTCTACAACGCCTCTTCAAAATCCTGGTATTAGAGACCTTGAGGTAGTAGAATGGCTTTATGCTGCACCTGTAAAGTCTGAAATACCCTGACCTATTTAATGGTGTTTGAATATTTTAATCTATACCTGCAAAGTCTGGGATTTGATTTTTATAAAAATTTTGAATCTACCAGCTTTATGCCAGTAAATAAAAATAAAAAACCTGTATTATGATCTCATTAGTTTTCTTGTAAAACAAAAATCCCAAAATGTATGTTAATTTTGGCGAATATCATGAAAAAATTAAATTTTTTGAAAAATACAATAAGCTGCGTTAAAAATACACGTACTCACAAATCAACTAATTCCTAAAATATTTTTTTTCGACCGTATTTTTACTCGAAACCTCGTTGATTACTGAAGGTTATATGGCAATCATGAGAACGTGGTGGCAACTAACCTACTTCTGACGTCATCTCATTAGTTCCGCATTCAGCCGCTGGAGGGAGAGTAGCTTGAAAAATCACAATAATAGCTTGTAACGAATTTAAGTTTTGTTCGAAGAATGGTGAATTCGGTCAAACACGTCAAATTTAAAATTACCTAATCATGGTTTTGTGTATTTTTACCAAAATTTGGCTGGTTTGTTCGTGTAAGTCACTTTCTTCTCTTTTATAAGCCACATTGGAGAAAATCGACATGATTTGTTCGAGTATACAGGGTGGTGATTATTTCGATGCTCACACCATTGGTATCTTTTAAAGTGGAAGAGATACGAGGTTGGTTAAATTAGTTAAAAGTTGTTCATTTTTATGGCCATTAAGAATCTGAAAAAAAATTTAGAATATTTAAACTCGTTGTAAAGTTATGGCAAAAAAAACAAAAAATGTGATTTTGGAAAATAATTTATATTTGCCAAACCATTACTGCTACATCAATAAAATTTGGTACTTTTAAATTGTTGACTATTCTGAGTTAAATGATGTCAAAAAATAATTTTTTGGCCTCCTAGATTCGTAGCCGCGATATTCAACTTTTTTATTTCTTATGGCCGCCATGTTGAATTTTTACATCATCAGATAATAAATAATAATATATTTTCAGATTGCTAATTAACTTTAATATGTTCCTTTAGAAAATGTGTTAAATTTAAAAAAAAAATTTAAAAAACAAATGAAAGCAATGTTTTATGGACAGTATCATAAAAATATCTCCTCAAAATTGCTCTAATAATAAAGAAAATAATAATAGTAAACAAATGACATGCGATAAGAGCATTTTATTTAAATAACCGGTGTCTTTATAATATTAAACAAATAAAATGATTAAAGTATTTTCTTTTTTATTTTTAGAATTTTGATCAAATTTAAAGTTTTATTTGAGGCGATATTTTTATGGTAACCATGGAAACTCTCCAAAAAACATTGATTTCATTTGTTTTTTATACAAATTTTCAAATTTAATACATTTTCTAAGGGAACACATTAATGTTAATTAGCAATCTGGAAATGTATTATTATTTATTATTTGATGAGGTAAAAATCCAATATGGCGGCCATAAGAAATAAAACAGTTGAATATGGCGGTTTCGAATCTAGGAGGCCAAAAAATTATTTTTTGACGTCATTTAACTCAGAATAGTGAACAATTTAAAGGTACCAAATTTCATTGATGTAACGTAACAGTAATGGTTTGGAAAATATAAATTATTTTCTAAAATCACATTTTTTAGATTTTTGGCCACAATTTTGCAGTGAGTTTAAATATCTTAAATTTTCTTTCAGATTTTGAATGGCCATAAAATTTCTTTCATCGTATTTCTTCCACTTTAAAAGATACCAATGGTGAGCATCGAAATAATCACCACCCTGTATAGAAAAATATTTCGTTTTTGTGTAAATTATAAATAAGATTTTTTATTAAATTATTGAATTAGGATGAATGTGTTTTGGGTATTACAGTGAAATCCAGTGAAAAGCCAATTCTGTAGGGAACCAAATATAATGAGAAACAAATAAAAGAATTTCTGCTTGTTTAATCTTATTCATTCGGTTTATAATACTGTTTAAATAAATTAATTCGTGGTTTTATTAATTAATAGGTGGGAAGAGTAAATCCTTGTAAATTTATTTAATAAATAAGGTAGTGAATGAAAAACTAAAATTTACACAACGTTTTTAATTTATTGAGGGTATATTTACATAAATTCATTTCTTATAAATGTATAAAGAGTAGATATAAAATAAAAATTGTAAATTATAATTAAATTTGAATTTTTCGTATACGAATTGAATTCATATACTTCTAATCACAATTACAAGGTTTACAGGCATAGGCCACATTAATTGTTCATTATATATTCTCTAATTAACAAAACATTTATGTACGGATTTATCACGGTAGACACTTTTACTTAATTAACAAATCTAGCACCGAATTAAAACGAGGATGTTTTTATTAAATTATTTATTCATAAATAACTATCATTAATAGTAAAATTAAATTATTGTATTGTCTTGTTTTGGTAGGTATTTTTTGAGTTTATTAAAAAATAATTTGGTGCTACATTTAATAACAATAATATAATAACAATTATCTAATACACAACATACATAATATTAGACTAATTCGAATAAAATATCACATTTCTATTTATGTATAAAATCAATGAATTTCAACCATCAATTTGTAAGTAATAAATTTTAACACCCTGTATATTTATACTACTAAATTTTTTAGCAATGAAAATGGTGAGTTGAATTTGATGGTTGAAATAAAGTGGGGCAACAAAATAGCTCAAAATTAATCATCATAAAAATTTAATTTCTCGGATCGCTTAAATTTTAATACGTTACTCAAAATGGACGCCGTTAAATTTTAGCGTTTGTTTACCTTTAAACGATAAATCTATATTTTATGCGGATGCCAGTTAGTCGTAAAAATGTTTACACAGCGATCTAAATATATATAAAAATATAAACACATTCGTACTTATTAATAAATTAGAATAATTCAACAACAAACAATTTTTTCACCCTTAGTACTTTTTTAAGTTTTATAAAATAGTTTGAGCATAGATTATAAATATTATCGGGTATTTAGCTTTAATTTCGTAGAAAAATGGTCAAATAGTTTTTTTTAGAATTCTTTTAAGGATTTTTTGTGATTTTTTTGAACATTTTTGGCCAAAAATGGTACTTTTAATGATTAATTATACAGGGTGTTTTAAAAATGGTGGTCACGGCTTATACTGGAAGTAAAAATAAGACGAAAAGTCCATATAAACATTTGTCCAAAACTCAACTGTTACCGAGATACAGGGTGTTAAAATTTTTAGTTAATTAATTAATAAATAAAATTTTTAGTTAATTAATTATTTAATAAAATTTTAGAGGTGATTACTTCTCCTGGATAGCCACTTTGGTCTTAATTTATCAATCCAGTGGCGTACAAACGCATCAAGGTGCCCCTTTTTTTAATTTCTTTGGTACGCCAATGCAAAATTTTACAATTTTGTTTGAATTTTTTAAATCGTCATTTAATACACCTGTTAAATTTTGATAGGATTAATGGTATTTCTGAAATTTCCAATTTTATGGACAAGTGAACTTACTAAAATCAAAATAATTTTGAAAATTTTAAACAAATTTAAATTAAACAAACAAAATTTAAATTGATTGCTCTTAGAAAGACTCTTAGTTGGTGTTTTAAATAAATGAACAAGCCAGAAACACTAGTTTAAATTTTATAAAAAAATTAATATTGGTGGCCATTTTGAAAAATTTTCTAACATTTAAAATCGGGAGTTTCTGACATGTTTTATTTTTATTTAAAACAACGACAAAATGTTATACTAAGAGTTTTTAATTTTCCTTATTTGAAGTTAAATTATTTAAAATTTTGAAAAATAAAAAGAAATTTTATCACCCTGTATCTCGGTAAGTACATGAACAACATTTTAGAAACACCCTGTATTTCAATATGTTATGGGTAGAAATTCATGAAAATTTTGATTCTAAAATTGTAAATTTATGTTATTTAAATAATAAATTCATTTTTTTTGATAAATCCGTCGAATTTTTTGAAATTTTATTAAAAGTGTATAGAAAAGTGTACATATTTTTTTTTCAAAAATATTCCCAATTAGGTACTACATCGTTTTGAGTTTGAAAAATTCATATTATAAAGATTTTTCTCACCAAAAATGACGTCAAAAGTAGGTCAATACAAAGCGGTGTAACCTCGTTGACAACTGAAAGTCGTGCGTCAACCACGACAACGTTATATGGCAACTAGCCTACTTTTGACGTCATTTCACTAGTTCCCAATTCGGCCGCAAGAGGGGAGATAATACTAAGCCAGTTAAATTTTTATTAGCGTCAAACAACTCAACCAAATAAATAATCGACAGTCAACTTTTTTGTCATAAAGTCGCCATGTTGGATTTTTAGTTGCGTGGATGTAAATTATTTGGTGTTTTAGAATAGTTTTATTCAAACAACTAAACCGTAAGAAACTGGTTGGATCGCTTTTATGCGCTTGCGCCAACTTTTTACAGCCCAAAGTTGGAACGGTTTTATGTAAGTACATTCGGTGAATATTCACGTGTTGTGGTTGTTAAAATTGGAAAGTTAAATTCAAATTCATTTAGGTTAGGTTTAAGCTAAAGAGTGCGAGACGTTCACAACTGAAGTGCGCATGTCAGTCACGATTCATGAACTGCCCGTTACACACGTCTCCGATGGAACGCATTTTATCTATTGTGCATGATTGTGATTTCTGTCTGTTGGAACAAACCTAATCCGTTGTATTGGCTATTCAAGCTAAGCGATCACCCTCTTACGGACGAATGCGGAACTAATGGAATGACGTCAGAAGTAGGTTAATCAAGATTGCCACTTAACTTTCAATTGTCACCGAGGTTACGCGTAATGCATTGACCCACTTGTGACGTCTTTTGTGGGGAGAAAAATTATATTGAATCGCCTATTGAAATGTTCAGGTTAAAAATGCCCTCTGAAAACAAAAGAAAACTACTGTTCTTTACAATATATTGACATTTTACAATAAATTAATTAACTTTACATAAATAGAAAAATTACAATAAATGTTCCAATGGTGCAAAATAATTTACATGTAAACAAAAGCTTCCAAAATCACAATTTTAAAAAAACAATGTATTGTTTTATTTTCATGGAACTCTTTAAAAACCTGAATATTTTATTGGCGCTTCAAATTAATTTTTTCCACCAAAAAAGACGTCACAAGTAGGTCATTGCAAAGCATACACGTAATCTCGATGACAGTTATGTGGCAGCCTTGACAAAACGTGATAGTAACTAACCTATTTTTGACGTCATCCCTTTAGTTTCACATTCGACCACAAAAATATACAGGGTGTGTCACTTTTTTTTCAGCAAAATTTTTTTAGATAGTAAATGTCATTCTGAACAAAAAAATTCCTATGAACTAATTTTTTTTTCGACTCAAGAAGTTACAGCAATTTTAAAATTTCAAAATACAGTCGAACTTCCATAACTCGAACTTCTATAAGTCGAATTTTTTTTTAATGTTCGTTTTTAGCTTTGCGAAATAATTTCTATATCTCGAATTTTTTTTTAAAGTTCCTTGAAGTCGATTGTTTATTTCATTTTTGGATTCCTCATTAAAAAGTGACCAAGTTAGAAACTGCCGACTAGATTGGTTTTTGAAATTTTTTTGGTTTGGTGGCGTATTTTTAAAAGTGAAAATGACAGACAACATTTCTTTTTAGGTTAATAAAATTTGCATAAAAATACACAACTTGTCCTAATTTAAGCGACTTTAATGGCCGACCTCACCGACACGACTTATAAAAGGCCCATAAGTAGTGCTTAAATTTTGAATTGACAGATTTTGTATTGTTTTTCTGTCAATTAAGACATTAAAGTATAATAGTTCCTATATTTTAAGTCATGTCGGGGAGAACTTTTAGATCCCCATACATAGCCTCAAAAAATGGACACCCTGTAGAAATCCCAGAAAACAGCAGTTTTGAAATTTTGATTTCTATTTTTGAAATGCTCTTCTTGCTTCGTTTAAAATAAAAATGAACTAAAAAAATGAAAGAGGTTTTTACTTAAAACAAAAATTGTTCAAAATTGCTCAAAATATGAAAAATCGGTGTCGGTGAGATTGGCCATAAGGGAACTTTTAAATCCCCATACATAGCCCTAAAAAATGGACACCCTGCAGAAATCACAGAAAACAGTCGTTTTGAAATTTTTGTATCTATTTTTGAAATGCTCTTCTTGCTTCGCTTAAAATAAAAATGAACTAAAAAAATGAAAGAGGTTTTTACTTAAAACAAAAATTGTTCAAAATTGTCCAAAATATGAAAAATCGTTGTTGGTGAAATCGCCCATAAGGAACTTTTAAATACCCATACATAGCCCTAAAAAATGGACACCCTGTAGAAATCACAGAAAACAGTTGTTTTGAAATTTTGGTTTCTATTTTTGAAATGCTCTTCTTGCTTCGTTTAAAATAAAAATGAACTAAAAAAATAAAAGAGTTTTTTACTTTAAACAAAAATTGTTCAAAATTGCCCAAAATATGAAAAATCGGTGTCGGTGAGATCGGCCATGAGGGAACATTTAAATCCCCATAGATAGCCCTAAAAAATGGACACCCTGTAGAAATCAGGGAAAACAGTTGTTTTGAAATTTTGATTCTTTTGGTTTCTATTTTTGAAAAGCTGTTCTTGCTTCGTTTAAAATAAAAATGAACTAAAAAAATGAAAAAGGTAACTTTAACAAAAATTCTTCAAAATAATTGCCCAAAATATGAAAAATTGGTGTCGGTGAGATCCCCATGAATAGCCTCATAAAATGGACACTCTGTAGAAATCACAAAAAACAGTTGTTTTGAAATTTTGGTTCATTTGGTTTTTATTTTTGAAAAGCTGTTGTTGCTTCGTTTAAAATGAAAATTAACTAAAAAATGAAAGAGGTTTTTACTTTGAACAAAAATTGCCCAAAATATGAAAAATATAGTAAAACCACTAAACTAATAATAGCATCGAATTAATTTGGAAACATTTCATATTTTTCTGGTAATTTGCGTTTGGCGATATTTTTAATAGGAAACATGAATACAGGGCGATTCACAAAAAGAGTTGATTAATAAAATATTGATTAATAGAAAATCTGGGCGTTTGGTTAAAGGTTTTTATGCGAAATCGGGATTTTGTGGTCTCTTTTTATAACCTACCAAGGATTTTATGCAAAATTTGGTCATTAAAATAAAAAGTTGCTTATTATTGCAAGAAAATTTTGATCTAAAAAAGATGATTTTTTGTTTATTTTTACTCAAATATTGCTAATTTGAAAAGATCTTTTGCTTATAATTGTAAAAAAAAATTAAAGAAGTTTACTAAAAGCCAACTTTTTTCATTGGCCAAAATACAGGGTAATTTTTATGTATGGAACCAAAACGGTCACGCTCAAATAGCTCAATAAAAACAAAAATTCAACTTTGGTACGATAAGATGGGGCTTTCGTACAAATATTTTAAGATGAAAAAAAAATTTTAATCGCCCGAATTTATGACACGGCAGCCATCTTGAATTTTTTTAATGACAACATATGTCATGCAATACATCATTAGAAATCTAATTTTTGGTACATTACGACAGTCCATAAAGTTATTATTTAAATCATAAAAAATAAACTTTTTGGAATTTTTTATCGCCCGGATTTTTGATACGGCAGCCATCTTGAATTTTTTTAAATGGCAACATATGCCATTGTATACATCATTAGAAAGCTAATTAATTTTTAGTACTTTAAGTTATTATTTAAATCATAAGAAATAAATTTTTTGGACTGTCGTAAATTACAAAAATATTTTTTTTAATTTTTCGTTCAACATAAAAATATTTTAGCTTTCAAAAAAGGGCTAAAACATTGTATTATTTTATTTTATTAGGCTAAAATATTTTTATTTTGAACGGACAATAATCAGAAGGCTATTTTTGTAATTTTCAGTCAAAAAAAGTACAAGTTAGATTACAAACTTTTATCAAAATTTATTTTTTATGGACTGTCGTAAATTTAGTACTTTAGATTTCCAATGATTTATTGAATGACATATGTTGTTCTATTAAAAAAAATCAAGATGGCTGCCTTGTGAAAAATCCGGATGATAAAAAAAATTTTATCTTACAATATTAGTACGATATTTGATTATACACCAAATTTCAATTTTTTTTATCAAGCCATTTGGCCATGACCAATTTGGTTCCAAATATGAAAATCACCCTGTATAAAACATGTAGTAAAAATTATTCTTTAAAAAATTTTAAAGATATCAACGTGTACTATCAAAAAAAAATCAGCCAAATTTTCATGTATTTCGAATTTTAGGGGTTCGAAGGGTGTGAGGTAACTTCAAAATTTTACATAAACAATAACGAAAAGCATCTGAAAATTAAGTATTCAACATTTAAGTAGTTTTATGTAAAAATATAAACCAAAAGAGACATGTGGAGTTTCTATCAGAAACTTTAAAAAACTATTTTCAAAAAAAAAAAAAATTCATACGCCCCTCTTCAATACTTCAATACTTAAAATTCGCCAAAATTTTCAATTGAACAATTATTGAAGTAAAAAATATTATTTTAGAAAATTTGGTTTGACAAGGTGTTTAAAAATCTTATAAATTATGTAGGTGTGCGTGTAACAACCCTTTCAGGATTGTCCCCTCTGTTAACCCGAGGCGCACATAATTTTTAAACAAACGATTTTTAAAAGAAAGCGTTAAAATATAAACGCCAACGCATTTCTTGAAGAAAATGGAGAAAAGCAAATAATGTATGAATATACTACAATAGAACGAGACTCGGTAATAAAAAATAACAAAGATTTTTCATTTCATGCATACTTTTGTACGATTTTCATCGTGAAATTAGAAACAGCTCAAAAAAAAAGTCATTAATTATAAAAATGAACGGAATACATTAATTAATTTATACAGGGTGTTCCGGAATAACTGTGACAATTTTTAGGGGTGATAGAGGAAGTGAAACTAAGCATTTTTGACTTATAAAGTATTGTCCGGAAATGCTTTCTTAAGAAGTTATACCACTTCAAAAATTTAAAAAAAAATAGTTTTTTGTAAATAAAATAAATTATTACAAGCGATATTAATTTGAAATTTTTGCGATAGTTTTTTTACATAAGGATACATATTTACGACCAATAAAAGTTTTAAAAATTAGAAAAAAAAATGTAAGGGCTCAATTTTTTTATATTTTGTTACAAATACAGTCCTTAGTAAAACTACATAAAAAGTTGTTTCAAAATCAGACCATGAGTCAAAAAATTTAAAAAAGAATGAAAATAATCAGTCACTTTTTCACATTTAATTTTTTTAATCGAAAACAAAAAAATGTGAGAGCTCAATTTTTTTATATTTTGTTACAGATACAGTCATTAGTAAAACTGCATAAAAAGTTTTTTCAAAATCAGACCAGGAGTCAAGAAATTAAAAAAAAAATTAAAAAATAGTCACTTTTTCAGATTTTATTTTTTTTTATCGAAAACAAAAAAATGTAAGGGCTCATTTTTTTTATATTTTGTTACAGATACAATCCTTAGTAAAACTACATAAAAAGTTATTTCAAAATCAGACCAGGAGTTAAGAAATTAAAAAAAAATAGTCACTTTTTCAAATTTTATTTTTTTATCGAAAACAAAAAAATGTAATGGCTCAATTTTTTTATATTTTGCTACAGATACAGTCTTTAGTAAAACTACATAAAAAGTTGTTTCAAAATCAGACCAGGAGTCAAGAAATTAAAAAAATAATACAGGGTGATTTTTTTAACCTGGAAAATGGAATTATCTCGAAAAATACGCATCGCACAGAAAAATTTGCCAGGTCGAAACTTTATGATCTAAGAAAACAAATTTTATGGATCAAATACATCTTTAATTTTACTTCCGGTTTATCAGGAAATGGCACCCACTTTCTTATTTTAAATGTAAACCCCTGATTTTTTCTACGTAAAATCAAACAAAGATTAGTTTTAAATATGTTTATGACAAAAAAATATTTTTTTTTAAAACTTTAAGAAAAAATTTTAAATTTTTTTTTGGTAAAAAATTTGAGTAAAAATTAAAAAAAAATAATATCTCAAGAACGACGGATAGTGTTTTATAAATTATAATTTATTTTACGTATTTGTATTATTTAAAAATATTTTTTGTAGGTTTTACTCAAATTTTTTGCCAAAAAAAATTTAAAATTTTTTCTTAAAGTTTTGAAAAAAAATATTTTTTTGTCATAAACATACTTAAAACTAACCAATGTTTGATTTTACGTTGAAAAAATTAGGGGTTTACATTTAAAATAAGAAAGTGGGTGCCATTTCCTGATAAACCGGAAGTAAAATTAAAGATGTATTTGATCCATAAAATTTGTTTTCTTAGACCATAAAGTTTCGACCTGGCAAATTTTTCTGTGCGGTGCGTATTTTTCGAGATAATTCCATTTTCCAGGTTAAAAAAATCACCCTGTATATAAAAAATAGTCACTTTTTCAGATTTTATTTTTTTTATCGAAAACAAAAAAATGTAAGAGCTCAATTTTTTTATATTTTGTTACAGATACAGTCATTCGTAAAATTGCATAAAAAGTTTTTTCAAAATCAGACCAGGAGTCAAGAAATAAAAAAAAAATTTAAGAAAATAGTCACTTTTTCAGATTTTATTTTTTTATCGAACACAAAAAAATGTAAGGGCTCAATTTTTTTATATTTTATTACAGATACAGTCTTTAGTAAAACTGCATAAAATTTTTTTTCTAAATGAGACCAGGAGTCAAGAAATAAAAAAAAAAATAAGAAAATAGAAAAATAAAATCTGAAAAAGTGACTATTTTCTTAATTTTTTTTTAATTTCTTGACTCCTGGTCTGATTTTGAAAAAACTTTTTATGCAGTTTTACTAAAGACTGTATCTGTAACAAAATATAAAAAAATTGAGCCCTTACATTTTTTGTTTTCGATTAAAAAAAAATAAATGTGAAAAGTTACTGATTATTTTCATTCTTTTTTAAATTATTTGACTCCTGGTCTGATTTTAATACAACTTTCTATGTAGTTTTACTAAGGACTGTATCTGTAACAAAATATAAAAAAATTGAGCCGTTACATTTTATTGTTTTCCATAAAAAAAAATAAAATCTGAAAAAGTGACTATTTTCTTAATTTTTTTTTATTTCTTGACTCCTAGTCTGATTTGGAAAAAACTTTTTATGCAGTTTTAGTAAAGACTGTATTTTTAACAAAACATAAAAAAATTGAGTCCTTACAATTTTTTGTTTTCGATTAAAAAAATAAAATGTGAAAAAGTGACTGATTATTTTCATTATTTTTTAAATTTTTTGACTCCTGGTCTGATTTTGAAAACACTTTTTATACAGTTTTACTAAAGATTGTATCTGTAACAAAATATAAAAAAATTGAACCCTTACATTTTTTGTTTTCGATTAAAAAAAATTAAATGTGAAAAAGTGACTGATTATTTTCATTCTTTTTTAAATTATTTGACTCATGGTCTGATTTTAATACAACTTTCTATGTAGTTTGTATGTAGTTGACTGTATCTGTAACAAAATATAAAAAAATTGAGCCCTTGCATTTTTTTGTTTTCGATTAAAAAAAATTAAATGTGAAAAAGTGACTGGTTATTTTCATTCTTTTTTAAATTTGTTGACTCATGGTCTGATTTTGAAACAGTTTTTATGTAGTTTTACTAAGGACTGTATCTGTAACAAAATATAAAAAAAATGAGCCCTAACATATTTTTGTTTTCGGTAAAAAAAATAAAATCTGAAAAAGTGACTATTTTCTTAAATTTTTTTTTTAATTTCTTGACTCCTGGTCTGATTTTGAAAAAACTTTTTATGTAGTTTTACTAAAAACTGTATTTTTAACAAAATATAAAAAAATTGAGCCCTTACATTTTTTTGTTTTCGATTAAAAAAAAAATTAAATGTGAAAAAGTGATTATTTTCATTCTTTTTTAAATTTTTTGACTCATGCTCTGATTTTGAAAGAACTTTTTATGTAGTTTTACTAAGGATTGTATCTGTAACAAAATATAAAAAATTGAGTGCTTCCATTTTTTTGTTTTCGATAAAAAAAATAAAATCTGAAAAAATGACTATTTTCTTATTTTTTTTTAATTTCCTGACTCCTAGTCTGATTTTGCAAAAAAACTTTTTATGTAGTTTTACTAAAGACTGTATTTGTAACAAAATATAAAAAAATTGATCCCTTACATTTTTTTGTTTTCGATAAAAAAAATAAAATCTGAAAAAGTGACTATTTTTTTATATTTTTTTAATTTCTTGACTCCTGGTTTGATTTTGAAAAAACTTTTTATGCAGTTTTACTAAAGACTGAATCTGTAACATAATATAAAAAAATTGAGCCCTTACATTTTTTTGTTTTCGATAAAAAAAAATAAATCTGAAAAAGTGACTATTTTCTTAATTTTTTTTTAATTTCTTGACTCCTGGTCTGATTTTGAAAAAACTTTTTATGCAGTTTTACTAAGGACTGTATCTGTATCAAAATATAAAAAAATTGAGCCCTTATATTTTTTTGTTTTCGATAAAAAAAAATAAATCTGAAAAAGTGACTATTATTTTATATATGTTTTTTAATTTCTTGACTCTGATTTTGAAACAACTTTTTATGCAGTTTTACTAAAGACTGTATCTGTAACAAAATATAAAAAAATTGAGCCCTTACATTATTTTGTTTTCGATAAAAAAATTAAATCTGAAAAAGTGACTATTTTTTTATATATTTTTTTTAATTTCTTGACTCCTGGTCTGATTTTGAAAAAACTTTTTATGCACTTTTACTAAAGACTGTATCTGTAACAAAATACAAAAAAATTGAGCCCTTACATTTTTTTGTTTTCGATAAAAAAAATCTGAAAAAGTGACTATTTTTTTAAATTTTTTTTTAATTTCTTGACTCCTGGTCTGATTTTGAATAAACTTTTTATGCAGTTTTACCAAGGACTGTATGTCTAACAAAATATAAAAAATTTCAGCCCTTACATTGTTTTGTTTTCCATTAAAAAAATAAAAAGTGAAAAAGTGACTGATTATTTTCATTCTTTTTTTAAATATTTTGACTCCTGGTTTAATTTAAAAAAAACTTTTTATGCAGTTTTACTAAAGACTGTATCTGTAACAAAATATAAAAAATTTGAGCCCTTACATTTTTTGTTTTCGATTAAAAAAATTTATATGTGAAAAAGTGACTGATTATTTTCATTCTTTTATAAATTTTTTGACTAATGGTCTGATTTTGAAACAACTTTTTAAATTGTCACAGTTATTCCGGAACACCCTGTATAAAAATTGATTTAAGTTTTTAATTTCCTCTCGATTAAATACAAAAGCTGAACAAATTTATTGATAAATGAATTTAATAGAGCAGAAGAGAGAGCTTTAGGCCGTTACAAATCGATAATATGAAAATTTTTAGAAAATTTAGAAAATTATTGTTTGTTGCTGTTATACATACTAAATAAACACCTCTACGAGTAATATAAATATTATTAAAATATTTTTTGTTCTAAAATTGACAACATTTCTATTTATAAAAAACATTTAAGTACACATATTGGTTTATATATTATTTGGTGATTTCATCTAAAATTTTTATAAAACGAGTGATTTTCCGGTCCTTTGCGGCATCTTATTTATAAAAATTATTTATATTTAAATATTTTATACAAAAAAACACATATCTAGTGAAATGCCTACTAACAGTAATTAATAATTCTATAAAAATAGGTTTGACACTGTTTTTATTACATTTATACTATTCGAATATAGATTTACATAAAAACATGTATTAATATATATTTTAGGCATTTCCCAATTCTGATATAATTAGACATGATTGTGGTAGGTAAAGGTTAAAAGGTTTTCCATGATTATTATTAAAATTTAAGAATTGAGCAATTCCATACAGCTTTTAATCTTATTGCTTGATCAAAATTGTTGCGAAATATAAAAAACACCACAGGTTGAGGTATTTGTTCCGTATTGGTATTTTATCCCAAAATACACATTGGAAGATTTTTTAATCTTAGGAATCGGCACTTTTATTAAAACATTGGCCCTTTGTGTTGATGGATGTGTGACTGTTGAAAGGTGATTGAATCCTTCAGACATGTTGAGTGAACTGGATAACTCACTTTTGGAAATGTTATATTTTTTGATTTTGGATTTAGGCACGTGGTACTTGCATGTTCTGACCAACGACTATGATCAAGACTATAAAGACCGCCAAGAGTATGAGTATACAGCAGATCGCGACCGCCACCATTATGAGCTTTGGTGAGAGTGGGTCGTCTACTGAAAACTGAAAATTCTGAAAGCTCCACTCACGCTGCCGCTTACCGCGCACGGCTGGAATAAATATTGATTTTCAGAGGCCCTCCGAGTTTGTAATTGAGTAGTGTAACTACAGTGAAAAGCTGGGCCAAGTGATTTGGCCCACTTCAATACGAAATGAATATTTTCATCTTGTTCATGCACTAACCCAACAGAGGAAGCGCTGCATTTGCTTAATTGCACTATTGTTCACCCTTTCATCGCGAAAAATGAGAAAAACTTGGAAATATTCATCGAAATTAAAACGAAAATAAAATAAATCCCCTTCCCCTACCTTCTATTGTTTCTTCGAATAATAGCACATCTTTTAGTTTCACCTAGTTTCAAATTTCCCGCTGCTCCCCAGGTGTTACATCATTCATTTATTATCAAAAGCTACTTACTAAAGTTTCGTTTTATTGTCATTTAATAACAGGCGCAATTTTCCAAATACGTCAAACCTCGCCAACACTTTATTATTCAAAAACCTCACCCATTTTTTATATCACAAATTATTCAGACAATATAATAAAAAATAATAATTTCCCACAGGAAAAAAACTTCAACTTCATCAACAATAATTTTCTCAAAACCTACAAAAATTCCAAGAAAAACTGATTTTACAATTCTATATCCCAAAAGAACGAAAACCTATTTTTAAAAAGTAGCATCACTATTTACAAACTTATTTGATTTTTAAATTGGGTATAATGGCGCTAATTTGACATATATTTTTGAAACTTGTAACAAAATGGAGGAAGGCAAGTTAAGCAAAGACTTCTATGTTTTCTATTGTTATACATAGACACGTGTCAATTTTTTGTGTATCATTGGCGGCCATTTTAAAAGTGTCCGTTTTGGCGGTTAATTTGAAATACTGGTTCAAATAACCTATAATACTCATAAAAACTTGTCAAATTCGATTTTCATTTGATCAGAGAATACCAAAAATTAAGAAAATAACCGAGGTGAATATAGCTAATGGACACTTTTAAAATGGCCGCTGTAGTTCATGCTGATACACTTTGGAGGCGCTGGTGTCTATTTTAAAATAGCTGTGTTTTTCTTTAATTTACAAATTACCAGATACAACAAACAACTAATGCGATGGACGATGGATTACGATAACTTCGGTTATTATTGGAATGAATGGTAAAAGTTAAACGTCCAAAGTTAGCTCATTAGCAGGTAAAAGTGACAAATAAAAAACACCTATTTTTTCGAAATGTCAAGCGTGTCCGGTCTATGTATAACAACCAAAGACTTCTATGTTTTCTATTGTTATACATAGACCGGACAACCTGTCATTTTTTTGTGTATCACATTATCTATGTGTATCACTGGCGGCCATTTTAAAGTTGACCTGTGTTTTTCTTTATTTTACAAATTACCAAATACAACATACAACTAATGCGATGGATTATGATACCATCGGTTATTACTTAATTGAATGGTAAAAGTTATAAGTCCAAAGTTAGCTCATTAGCAGATAAAATTTTCAAATAAAATGGCGTATTTTAAGGTTATGTCAAGCGTGTCCGGTCTATGCAAAGACTTCTATGTTTTCTATTGTTATACATAGACCGGACACGTGTCATTTTTTTGTGTATCACTAGCGGCCATTTTAAAAGTATCGTTTTGGCGGTAAATTTGAAATATTGGATCACATAATCTATAATACTCATAAAAACTTGTCAAATTCGATTTTCATTTGATCAAAGAACATCAAAAAATAAGAAAATAACCGAGGTGATTTTAGCTAACGGACACTTTTAAAATGGCCGCCGTAGTTCACGCTGATACACATTGGGGGCGCTGATGTCTATTTTAAAGTAGCTATAGTTTACTTTATTTTACACATTACTAGATACAACAAACTAATGCGATGGATTAAGATAACTTCGGTTATTAATGGATTGAATGGTAAAATTATACGTCAAAAGTTAGCTCATTAGCAGGTAAAAGTGGGAAATAAAAAACAACTATTTTTTAGAAATGTCAAGCGTGTCAGCTCTATGTATAACAACAGAAAACATAGAAGTCTTTGGAGTTAAGGCTTTGCTCTACGTTTTTTTTTTGTTTCAGCAACTACATAGCGTTTATACCATTTTTGGTGACTAAAAAAATTAAAAGTGCTTACCTACGTTTAAATAAACAGGTTTTTGTTTATTACTCCACTACTAGCTTTATTAAATGACCACCAGAGGTCGAATCTTATCATCTCCGAAATTGCGAATAGATGCAAGAGCACACATTTGAGATTTTGTAACAAAATGTCTAGTAAGTTTCTGTACTTGAAATTGATGAAGAATGCAATTTTTTAACCTTCAGAAGAATAAACACTTAAGAGTCACTTCTTAAGAGTCATTTTCCAATAGGCAAAATAGCAGTTTACAGGCAACACTAGATAAACAATATTTTTGTATACTTTTTTTATTTTAGATTCTAGAGTCATTCAACTAAATATGGACAGAGGGAAAAAATATAGGAGAATCTATAAAAAAAATATAATTACCTTAAAGTACCTTAAATTTGCTCGCTTATAATTAATTTTTGATAAACTTGCAACACAAAAGCAGTTGTCCAGTTTTAGTTTAATTAACCTACTTTACAAATCAGAAAAAAATTTGAAAATCTGTTGAAAGAAACTAGAGATATGCTGTTGCCAGTAATGTTCGATTTCATGATTTTTCACAATTTTTTAAACGCAGTAACAAAAAAAACTCATAAGCAACTATCCGGAAACGGAGGTAACTTTGATTTTTTAAATGTCAACATAGGTCGAGTTTGGTATGGTTTGATAGGTCTTTCAAAAACAAATAACTTTTATTAAAATATTTTTTTAATATTTTTCATAGTTTAGAATTTATTCGAAAAACAAAAAAAAATTGTTAAAAAAAATAAATAAAAATTATTGCATATTTTGAAGAATTTTGTTTAAATATGGACAAGTATGATATTCAAAGTTGGTAAAACATTAGAATTTGTAGAAAGAATTTTTAAAATTTCAATTTCAATTTCATTTCCGGTTTTACCGGAAATTACATCAACTTTCTTATTTTAAATGTAACAACCTACTTTTTTGTACTTATTATTAAACATTAGTAAGTTTCAAGTATGTTTGTGACAAAAATTTTGTTTCAGAACTTTCAAAAAAAAAATGTATTCTTTTCTAGTAATTTTATTTAATAAAATCTATTAAAACTACTCTTAAATAACTGAAATAGATAAAATAAATTGTAAATTATAAGATTCATTCTGACGTTTTTGAGAAATTAATATTTATAATTTTTAAAATGCGTTTTTTGCAAATATCTTTATTTTTTCAAATAATTTGAAAGTGGGGCCACGCCTTATTTAGATACAGAATTTTTTCCGATTACAGTAATACCCAAGGTGTAGGTACAATCCTTAAGTTTACTTACTTATTTATAAACAGCTTTTGATAAATTGATAAAATAAAAAGAATAAAAAAATCACTAAAATTTCAAATTTTCATTTTCATAAATAAAGAAACTACAGGGGTGGCCCTAGTTTCGTGGACACCCGGTAGATATTACATATGTTAAAAAATTAAAAAAAAAAATGAATGCTTGAGCTTTTTAGAAAATACTGTCAAACTTCCCTAACTCAAATCTTCAAGGGACTTAAAAAAATTCGAGATATACAGTGCGGACATAAAGTAAATGCCCCCCCCCCCCCCCTGCTAACTTTTGAACGGTTATGTTTTTGATTCTAAAAATTTGTCTATTTCGCATAGTTAATACAAACGAATATTTTTACAAAACATTACAAACAAAATTCGAGTTATGGAAAAATTCGACTCATAGAAGTTCGAGTTATGGAAGTTCGACTGTACATGCATACAGGGTGGCTCAAAAATCTCGCACTAAACGAAATACTGTCAAAACGCGTGGGATTTAACAAATGAAAATTTTCAGGTGTCAATGTAATCAATCTGCCCATATTTTCACAACAGTTTCAATAAAGTTGGTAAAGAAGTTTCCGAGTTGTTTTGGGCCACATATGTTTTTTTAAATGACAACATCGGACATGTTGCAAAGCTAATTTCTTTATGATTACGGTGGTGTTTTACAAAAAAAAAATAAAGAAAAATCAAATGAAACGAAAATGTACATATTTTGTTCGTTTTACATTTTAAGACATTAGAAATAATTATTATCATGATAAATCACAAAAGATGTTCAATAATATTTACGTGACTTTTACCCAGATTCTGGTCAAATCATTTAAGTTTATAGGCCTTTAAATTTCATATATGCGTTGTAATGGACAGTTTCCATGGTTACATTGTTTTTTTCTAAATAGAGATTTTGACTAGAATCTGCAGCTTTATCACGTTAATTTTTATTGTCTCAAACTGCAAAAACATAAAATATTTAATTTTTCTTTTAATTTGATTTTTCTTTATTTTTTTATAATAATACACCGCCGTAATCACAAAAAATATGTTTGCAACGACCCATTTTATCATTTAAAAAAATATATGTGGCGCCACCACTCGGAAACTACTGTTCATAGCTTTTCGAAAATACTGTCAAAATATGGGTAATATTTGATTACATTGACACTTGTAAAGTTTCATTTCTTAAATCTAACTTATTTGGTGCGAGACTTTTGACCCACCCTGCATGCATATTCTTATTTTTTATTTTGAAATTGGTAAAAAAATCAATTCCCAATGTTACCGACTCTTATTTAGAAACACCCTGTATAATTCGAAATAAAATAGTAGCAGTTAAATTTCACGGTTATAATGAGTAAAAATCGCCATCCCTTGATGCTCGTTATAACCGAGTTCGAGTGTATTCACTGCCCAGTGAACACAAAGGTATCAGTTACATAACTGTTTTATCACAACTAAAGAACTTTGTTACATTACAAAAGTTTTGTAACTGTTACAAACCATATACTTCGGTTGTGATGTATCTGTTATATAACTGATGTTACGTAAGTGTTTTATCACAGGTAAAGAACTTTTTGTTATATAACAAAAGTTTTGTAACTATTACAAACGTTTGTGATGCATCTGTTATATAACCAATTTTACATAAATGTTACATAAATATTGGGGAACTGCCAAGTGTTAACCGGAGTAGTTCCACAATGAACTCTGGATGGCGCTGACAAGTTCTACTCAGAGTAATGCACGGAGCTTGCTTTATAAGTAAGCCATCATTCGATTGCAACAACTCAAGTCGTGATTTCTGCTAAATGCAGGTCATAATTAAGAATTAGCAGTATGGTATGCTTATTATGAGTGATAAGTCCTTATGAGGACGAAACACACGTGTCCATATCTCGGCTATGGATACAATGAACGAATAAAGGATTAATTCGTTTTATTTTAACCTCAGCAGTACACATTATTATAAATATTTTATATTGGTTATAATTTATAAATCATAAAAATAAGATATTCCATTACTATTATGTAATTGATTCTTATGTTCTGTAATTGTTATGGACGTATTACTTTTAATTAACGGAACGTGTGTTCTGTTTATGTTACATCATTGTTTCAAATCATTAAAAGAACATGTTAAGTAAATGTTATTTAACTGTTACAACCACCGCGAACCGGACATTTTGAGGTTCCAGTGTGGCACATTTAGAGCACCAAATATGTAACTGTTATATTAAAAAGAATAATGTTTTGTAACTTTTACGAAGACTTTACGCGTTTGTGTTTACTGGGTGTATTTCAAATTTTCTATCAAAACTGCAAATTCAATCGTTAGCTTTTTTGTTTTGGTTAGTTTTTTGTATTTAATCAAAACTATAGTTAAGAGTCAAATGTCATCTGCATTTGAAAACAGTCAAAAGTTTTTCGGAAAAATGTTAAGTTCGGACAAAGCAATAAAATTTATGAAAAAAATTCTACAAACTTGAAAATCCAAAAATAATATACAGATTATTTAGAAATTCTTGGAATGGGAAAACCAAAATATCGCTGATCGCATTGCAATAAAAAAAGTAATAAAATTTAATCAAATACATTTTTTTTTCATTTTTTGTACCAAAAACAGTAAATCAAGGCTTTCATTGTCAAATCAAAAATTGTTTTTTAAATATCTTAAATAAATAATCCAAAAGTACTCGAAATTATTTTGAGTAGAATATACACCCTGTATACAGGGTGTACCAGACCACCCGTACCACACCTTTATTTCAAGAAAGCTTTGTCGTACATTGCTGGGAAAAAGAATTAACAACCAAAGTAAACTTAAAAAATCTTTTGGCTTAATTCGTAGTTTTATTATCATTTCAAGAACCCTTTAAAAAATGATCTATCAATACTATTGATGGGTGAATAATTAATGAACATTATTGCTATTACTTAAAATAGTATATTGTTTTATTAGGAGTAAAAAAAGTATACATTTGATGGTGTGATACACAAAAAGTTCTTTTACTCCAAATAAAACATGCTATTTTTTCTTCAAACGTCTAAATTTTTACAATAGTAATATAATAAATAATTTTAAAATTTTAAATTTAATTTACATACAACACACAATACAATGTTAGTGTATATTGGGTTGCCTAAAATGCATTTCTACTCCGCCTTTCTAATCCTTGTCAATGCAAAGTAGACCCGATTGTAACCGCTTTACTTCGGAAATGCACGAATATGACCATAGAATCAAGGAACATAAAAATGACCTGCCAAGCGTCACATAAGGCTGTACTTTGATGATGATTGAAGAAAAATTATATTAAAAATTGAGATTTAGATAAATAATAAGTTAAAAATGTACGTTCTAGAAAACGCTTTACTTTTCAAATTTTCCTGTTTTTACATATTTTCAATTTTGATTATTAAATTTTAAGAAAAAAAAGAAATGTTATTATTAAGGGTCATTTATGTTAAATACCCAGTTTAAATAAATACTAGCAACAATATACACAGTTTTGCATGATAATAGAAAACTATTATACATATTATTTATGTTTATGAGTTTTTTTTGTTGCTGCGTTTAAAAAATTGTGAAAAATCATGAAATCGAACATTACTGGTAACAACATATCTCTAGTTTCTTTTGACAGATTTTTAAAATTTTTGCTGATTTGAAAACTAGATTAATTAAACTAAAACTGGACAACTGCTTTTGTGTTGCAATTTTATCCAAAATTAATTATAAGCGAGCAAAGTTAAGGTACTTTTGGGTAATTATATTTTTTTATAGATTCTCCATTTTTTTTTCCTTCTGTCCATATTTAGTTGAATGACTCTAGAATCTAAAACAAAAAAAAGTATACAAAAATATTGTTTGCACTAGCATATCCAGTGTTGCCCGTAAACTGCTATTTTTGCCTACTAGAAAATGACTCTTAAATTTTAAGCAAAAGCAATTGCTTATTTTTTTATTCACCTGTGCCACTATTTTGTGTCTTTTTCCCCAGTAATTTTAAATAAACGCCAATCTTCTTTGTCTGCATTAAAAAGCTCCGCAGATAGAAATTTTTGAAATCTTCTCATAGTCATTGGTTTTTTTAAATATTAACCTAAAAGAATGTTTTTTACTAAAAAAAAAATTAAAAAATACTTATTTAAAATTTTGAGTAAAATTTTCCTTTAAAAATTCTACAAATTAAGTGCTTTTTCAAAATTTTAGATTTTCTTGACTCTAAAGACTCCCACAAAAGGTACCTAAATTAGGCCATGGGAATAATGTGTTATATTTAAATTTATTATTTTTATTAAATATCTAAAAAATGTAACACAAAATTAATCTTGTTTAGGAGTGCCTAATTTTTTTGGTCGCCAGATTTGGTCGATAGACTTAATTTACACAAGTTTGGCTTAGTTTTGGTGACTCACTAGCCATTTAAGAGGATTGGGAATCTAATTTTGAGCTTCTTGAATTTATGGAACAAATTTTGAGCCTCAGTACACCCCACCCCACCTGACCAGATTGAAAGTACCAATAAAAATCTTAATTTCTGTTATATTTTACAATTTGTATCTCCTAGACTACGACGGTATTAACTGTTTTTACAATTAAAATGCACGTTCAAAATTTACGAAATATGCCTTGCGTTTTTTTCAAACTACAGCCGTATTTTACAAATAATATTCAGTTTTATAATTGTATGGTTTAAATAACATTTAAGGGCTAGACTAGTAAAGAACGATTTTTTCAAAAAAATAAATTATTAAGTCCAAAAAATAGGTATAAAATAGGCCATATTTTACATATTTCTTATTAATATGGGGAAATTGTGAGAAAGAGAGAGAAATATAGCAACCATGCGTTATTTTATTTTTTTTGCATAGTAACCATTAACAAAACTAAATAAAATTTACATGATTCCCTTCCTTATAAATAACTCTTTGGGTTCCAGCATATTTTTTTTAAATATGTGCCCCTGAAAGAGAGTAGAAGTGAAACTAGCACATTTCCACATTTCATCGTATTTCCACTTCTACGCTTTCCCAGAATTTTATTTAGAAGAAAAATTAGGTAAAACTTAAAGTACTACTTATAATTATAAGGGTCAGATAGTTTTTATTTTTTTAGTATTTTTTATGATTTCTATGTAAAAATATTAAAATAACAAACGGTTGCTGTGTTTACTTCTCTTTTTCACAATTCCCCAGTCTTAAAAAATAAGACTTTTTGCGCCATTTTGGATATAAATTATTAAAAAACTGCCCCAAGTCTCAGGCAGAGTTTCTACTTTTATATGATATTTTTATTTTGTATACAGGGTGAGTTTAAAGTAAGGAATAAAAATATGTTATCTTTTAGAATTTTTAAAAACCGTAAAAGACGTGTCGCATTGTTCTTGAAAACCTTTATTTTGAACTCAACAATATTTTTTTCTCAGTTGACATGACGTCACTATGACGTCATAATTTTTTTTTTAAATTGATTGAAATAGTTTTTATACCATAAAATAATACCTTATTAAGACTGTTTTACAACGGTACCAAAAAGATTATACCAGCGCCATCTTCCGGTTTTTAAAAAAATTATCAAATTTCCCCTTAAACATTAGTTTAAGTGTTCTATCTCTTTATTGCCAAGTTTTTACTTGACCTACTACTTGAAGTCACTCGCGCAGGGTATTTTTCTTATCAACACTGCTCCTAAAGTAAAAGAGATAGAACACTGAATCTTTTTTAAATTGATAGAGTTTACTCTGAAGTTTTACGGAAGTAGAAAAGTGCTATCTTTATACAGCTTATTTCAAAGATATCAGCGAAAATATCAAGAAAAAAAGTGATTTTTCATTATTTTTTTGAAAAAAGATTTTTGTCTATCAAAATAATGTTTTGACGATAATTTTTTTAACTTAAAATCAAAGCGGTATTAATTAGCGTTACTTTACAATTTTTTTCATGTAAATTGACCAAGTAGTTTATGAATTAACGACATTTTCTGTGAGCACAAAATTCCATTAAAAAAACTGGACTGTTCCGACCCTGACTATTTTTCTCTAGTTTCTAGAATTTTCTTCTGATGACTTTTTTTAGGACACCCTGTATACAAAGCTTTTTCTGCTTGCATAAATCATGAATAATTTATCTATGATTTGGGGCTTTTATAATAAAATCGTTATCGTTTTACCAAGGTGATTTCCTTATGGGCCTCAAACCAATAAAGAACGTCATTATGTCAATCAGATTGACACACGTAAAGGTGGTATTATAGTATATGTAACTAGATAAACAGGTTTTTATTTATTACTCCACTAGTAGCTTTATCAAACGACCACCAGAGGTCGAAATCGCGAATAATTTTGATTTTTTTACTGAATAAACTACAAGCGTTACATAAGTTTGGAACTTTTGAAAATCCCAATCCCATTTTTAAAATTGTTAAATTGCACATATAGGTGTTAATCTTCCAGAAAGCTCTGGAGGAAGCTTCGAATTTTGTACAGCAGAAACAAGAATGAAAAAAGACAGAGATTCCAAAATTTTGGAATAATCTACTCTATTTTATTCGCGATCATTTTGGAAAAATCTATGAAATAAGTTCATCAAACCAGAAATTGTTAAACATTTTTTTTTGTACTTACCACTGATGACCTGTTGATAAATAGCTTGAAGGCAGAGAATCGACAGTACAAGACTTCTTCCTGAGGTGTGCCGGTGTGCTGGGGCCATACTGTGTCCTAAAAATTATTAAAAAAAGCAGTGAGAAAAAACAACGATTTCAAAATTTTACAAAATGTTTATTTCTTCTTGAAGGTACTACTCCCTACACTAAAAATCCTGCTTAAAATTTCTTGCAGAAATTGATGTTTCCAACATTTTTGTTTTTACTTAGTGAATTTGTAGCAAAACTTGTTTTTTTCTTAAAAGTGTATATCCGAAGGGTATAATGTTGGCAGGCAACTATCTTAGGATGCTATGGTTTTATCGCGGTACTTTAAAGCACGTCATGGCAATAACTACTTTAATGGCCCTCCATATCCCTACTAAATATTTAAATTTATTATAAAACATTTTGCTATACATAAAGATAGTCTAGTTTACATGATAAAATTGAATTTTCAGATAATGCTCCAAGATTAAATAAAAAAAACTTAACGATATCCCACTTCTTATCAATTTATGAAATTAAGAAATAACGAAAACATGTTTTTACAGAAATTAATGAATTAACAACATTTTGTTGTAGTTTTGTTTTACTTACCATATCGTCTGAGTCAGGGGCAAGGGCTGGAGGTTAACGATATAAGAAACCCTCCTTTAGTACCTGTAAAAAAATATTTTTAAGTAAAAATTGCTTCAAGAAAATCTTGAAGAAGTTGCAAAGATATCCAAGCAATTCCAAAGGAAGTTCAAAAAAATCTGGTGAAATATAAAAAATGAGGAAGAAGCAGAAAGGATTTGTGTAGTTCCATGAGAATCCGAACAAGGACTTTGAAGATAATCCCAAAGGACGTAACAAAAGAAGAATAGATGAAATTCGGACGATGGAGGAATTTGGAGTGACGAAACCATCGAAATAACAGGATAAAGAAAAATCAAGGAATTCCAAAGAAGCTACCACATCTAATCTAATGAAAGGTCAAAAGAAATTAAGGGTGGTTTACTGGAAACAGTTCATTGGGTAATTCAAAGAAGCCACGAAAAAGTTCCTAATATAAAGGAAAAACAAGAAAATCTAAAAGACCTTCTTTAAAAATCAAAGGAAGAGATACGTTCAACAAAGCTTAGAGCAAAAAATTGTGGTAAGGACACCAGAGTTGATTGTAATACCAAAAAAGCTTCTTGTAATGGCAAAAAAATTGTGTCTCCTCACCAGTAAATCCAAAACGGAATTATTCGATTTTTGGATAGTGAAATTTGATGTGAAATGAAAAAGTGTACGCCCTTTAAATCCGAAAATCTTCGCAAGTGAAAAATCCAAATATCGATTTCCGCCTAATGTTTTTAGAGTTATGACCACACTTGAATCGAAGACTCGATAATAACCATTTTAAAATTTAAAACTAGCCACAAAGGAGCTTCAAAAGGAAATAAGAATAAGGAACGAAAATAAAATAGCTTGTTATAAAAGTAACCTTTTTAAAAGGCGTTTCTCAATCTCACTTGATTGGTACAACGCCCCCTTTCAAGAATGTTTGCTTTGTATTTGGTGCAGTTGAATTGGTAATATTTGAAACTCAATTCTTCCTCAAAAATAAAGGAATTACCAAATTTAAACATACTTGTTCCGTTCATGCATTATTAATAAAGAGAAAATTAAGTTGCTTTAGAAATAAATCAATAAATCTGACACGTTTGTTTTCTTTTTTTTATATAAGAATTTTCGATGAGAAAAAGTTAATTGAAGAAAATTTGGTACATTTTTGTATAAACAAATAATAAATAAACAATAACACAAAAAGGAATGTAATTATTAAAAAAATGCTTTTTTTTTAAATTTTGGTTTAACGAAATTTTTTGGTTTAATTTTAGTTTGTGGTGTAATTATTGATGAAGAAGATTAATGATTATTACTTTTGTTTATTAATTTTGATGACCATGTGACCTTATTTGTGTTTGTGATAATTGGGGTGGTAAAATTTAGTTAAAATTTGGTTTAGAATAAAAGGTCTAGTAAATCAAAGCAGCTAGTATAAGAGAAACAGCATTGTCCTAATTTGGACACATCACAGCGCGATTAAAACCACGCCCCTTATCCTAAAGTCTTGAACACACCAAAACCTTTTTTCTTTACCATCTCCAATCAATACAGGAAAAGTCTTCAAAATAAGTGCCAAAAAAGTGGCTTGATTGGATTTGGTGTTGTCCTAGGTGGTCTATTATTAATTATGAGATGGAAAAATCGGGCGTTACTTGAGAGGTGGTGTTTTTGTGGAGAAGTGGGTTTTTGGGTGGTTTTTGGTATATGGTTGTTTGGTGGGATTAAAAGGGTTAGAAGGGAGTGGTGGTGTCTTTCTGAAATCCCAATAAACCTACCCTTGAGCGACGAATACCTTACAGGCAGCCATTTTATCCAGCTGAAAGGAGCAACGCACTGTTCACAAAATTGGTATTTAATTTTGGCGAATTGTTTAATAACCCTAGTCAGTGGTACACTCATCACACAAACGATAGCATAGTCCTGTCAGGACACCCGACGGGTCACGGCCCGCCCCGCCCAATTCCGTAACATCGCTTGACGGCCGCCCGCTCTCGTCCGACATGCAGCCGCCCCAACACGTACTGACAGAATGGGAGCGGCCACAACACTCTCCAGGGTGGTGGCGGCGCGCGCCTTTTCCGCAGGAATAGTGGCGAAGGGGTAGATGGCAGGAACGTCACCTTTTTCAATAATGACCATCAAAAAATCACCAAAAACAAACAATTTTTTCCCAACTTTTTTAGAAAACCACTACTTTTTCCCAAAAACTACTAAACACAGTTTAAGCTTTCAACGAGATTAATGGATAAGTCTGGCAACCCTGGAAAAGCGATTTTTCTTCATTTTCCCTCAAGGCGCGAAACTAAAAAGTAGCAGACTTCACTTTATCTAAAAACAAAAAAGAGCAAAAATGGTGAATGCGCCGGGAACACCCTTTTTTTGAAAGTAAAGTATTCAAAACGTCTTACTCGACCATTTTTGCAATAAAATAATTTCAATTCCATGTTGTTAAATAACAAAATTAATCACTACGATCACTTGTGCACTTCATCCGAAAGCTTCAATAAACTCTTTTTTTTTCCTTCTGGTTTTTGGATTTAAAGAAATAAAACCTAAAAATAAAGCTTTAGGGTTTTTAAAAAATCATAATTAATCCACATTTAACAAAAGTCAAAATACCAAGTAAAGTATTTTGCCCTGATGAAGGGCGGATTAATTTTTTTTTTTTTGTTGGAAGAGGTTAAAAGAAATGAAACACAAAGTTTTGAATGTAATACACATACAACTGTTTATTGAGACATATAAATCAGTCCTCTCATGAATAATTATAACAAATCCAATCGAAGCTCCATATTAGCTCCGCTATAGACTGCCTGTTTTTACATATTGTTATATGAAATTTATAATTAACTACATCACACTAAATAAGAACAAACTTACAGTGAAGAGGGGACGAATATCGGGGAAGCAAAAGCATAAGAATTATAGGTTAATTAATGGATAATTATTTGTGATTAGTTACAATATCATAATATAATATAATTGCAAATGATGAATCTTTTAGCTGTAATATTTTGAATCGGAGCTAGTTAAAGAGTTCTTAATTTAGTAATATTAAAACAGAAGTATGTAAACTCCTTAAATTACTGCTAAAATACATCACAATGCAAAATGCATTTGCAGGAATAAAATATATTATACATATAATAAAAATCACTCGTTTCATGGACAAAAGTAAACAGTTTTGTGCATGAATTGAGTGAACAGTCCCTAGAAGCAAGTTGAGGGAGGTGGTTTTCTGTGGCATTCCAAAAATAAAATTAAAATCCACCTTCCTAACTTGCTCAGTGTCAACCCACCAGCTTCAGTATGACACCAACAGTAAAATTAAAAATTAATGAAAACACAAAACCATACGAGACACTATTATGGTGCAGGTGCAGCGCCCCTGCGATGTAGTCTCCAGAACTAAGGGGCGCAAAAATATTTGAGAAATCAATTAAATTAACAATATTAACAATAAAATTACTAAAAATACAGACAAAAACTCATACAATTACGTTTCTATAAATTTAAGAAAAAACAGTTACAATTTTTTAAAAATTTAGATAAAACAACACTTAAATATAATATACGAGCAAATGAAAAATTAATCAATTTTAACAAATACATAATAACGTTAATGCAGTAAGGTATGGGGACACCATCAGCTGATTTACACATGGGTTCCACTATGTAAAGCTGGGAACGCTTTTAATTCTTCCCTAGCCCGCCCAGACGTAGGGCCACACAAATACAGTCCCACCGTGGGTACACTTTCACAATACTTAACTCCAAGATGAATACGAGTCTTGATACCACTGCTCTCCATTTGCTGCACCCAAAGGCTGCTGGGCCAGGGGCTGGTTGCCCCAATTGCTCTGGTATCTGCGCTTTGTCTCCCCCTGGTTCTGGTGACCCCCGTCAAACTTCCGCTTACCTGCTAAAAGAGAAAACAACATGAACAAACACTATCGTAAATGAAACAAGCAACACAGGGTCAAATCAAATCAAATAAATCACAAAATAAACAATTCCTTAAATTTCAAAATCAAGCCGTTTTGCCAGCAACACCCGTGTTGCTTGCCAAGACTGCAAGTTGAGGTACTAATTAGGATAAGGACGGGACATACATACAGGCAGAGGAACTCCAAAATCAAAATTAAGCGGTCGCTAACAAAACAGCTGAAATGAAATAAAATTTAATAATATGCATTGGAGTATAATATTATACGAATCAACTTAATTAATCGAAGATCGTGACTCACCTGGTATACTTCCCTTGGCGCGGCCCCCCCCACGGGCGGGTTGGCGTGGTGCTCCACGTACCCCTGCTACTCCTCCCCGGCCCGCTCTGTTGGCCACTGCCCCACGGGCTGGGGGCCCACCGGCCCGTCCACGTGCCACCACCCCACGCCCACGGGAAACCTAATTACAAAAAATATTATAAAAAACATCCTCAAACACACTAACAATTGGTTTCATTGCATCGCAACAACTCATTAAAACCAATTATTATTTCCAACTTAAAATCTAACACTTATCGCGTGTATTCTTTGCCTCTCTACCCTTTCTACTGGGATAATTAAGGATTTTATAAAATTTATACACAAGTGAGTATTTTTTTTTATAGAACGAACAGATCATGCGACATTAAAAGCAATTCGAGTTTATATTAAAATCAATCAACTCGTCCTATTAATATTTTTATACAAAATTTGAAGTTACTTCCAAAAATCGCTTACATCAAAACTATAAAAAAACAAAATTTTGTTTCACCCTAAACATTAAGTTTATCAAACTATATCACCCTCAGTAAAGTCTAGTTGCACAAGTCCAAGATTGTTGACCGAAAGTCTGAAAATTGCATGTGGATATGCGGCTTTGTGATACTTACTTTCATGATAATTAGATTTAGCCATTTTCATTGAAATATTTAAAATAAGTAAGAGGTGTGAACCCACTTGCAACTGCAGTCAACACACAGATATTTTTCAATGAACTATTCAAGATACAATCTCATTTTTGAGTTTAATTTTAATTAAAACTGTGCAACCAGGCGTTAGATTAATAATTGTTATACCCAATTTAAACTAGAACAAATACAAATTTCGATAAAATTAATAACCCAATTTTCGTTAGATAAAAGCAAAAATTTCATTTAGCTTGAATTTATCCAATAGAAATAACAAATTTGCTTTTTTTTTGATCTCACAATGATTTAACAATTATAAAAGGAAAGGGTAGAAAGGATTTTTAAGTAAAAAAATTAAACCCCTTGGTTGAAAACAATATCAAGTATTAAAACTTTAATCAGCATTAAATATTACATCATAAAATACTCATGTAATAATTGATTAAAAGATTTTGTGCAACCAGGGGGTAAAAGGTCAATTGAAATAAGCAAATCAAATTATTAATTTAATTTAAACTAAACTCACGTCAAATTTTAACAATTAATAAATTGATTTGATTGATTTCTCAAAAGATTCATTTAAAAAAATATTAAAATTCTTAATTGAAGGTACAATTGCTTGAATTTCCATTGAGAATTTTAAATTAATTAAAATGAATGAAGGGATACTTATGGGGTAGGTTATATTCATGGTCGGTTGGATAAGTAGAAAGGGCTGGAACAAACCTGTGTTCCATTGTTCAATTCGAAGAACACACTTGAAGTATTCAAACTCGTTTCATCCAGCTCCTGAGTGTCAACATAAAATAAGATTAAAATATTTTAAAAACTTTATGAAAACACTAGGCTCTGGTGTTTAAAAAGAGTAACTAAAACCTAAATTGATTTATTGACATCAATTTAGGTTAATAAAATAATTCTGAGATTCTGGAATAAATACTACAATTAAATTATTGCAAGGTAAGCATCTCAAATTTATTTTATTCATTTAAACTAAAAAAAATAAAACAGCAAGTTTTTTATCCAAATGGAATAAAATTGTTGTTTGGATAAAAAACTTGTGTTTGAGTACATTACTATTGATGCGGAAGCTCTAGAAAGGGTTATCCAAAAATAAGGGCTCGGCTACACAGCAAAATAGCTGTCTACGGCCAAGCACAAAGCGTAAGCTAAGCTTCTAAAAGCACGAAAGCATATATAAGCATAGATAAAAGCATGGTTGTTGCCCAAAAGGGTCAGCGTTGGCAGACACGGACGAAAAGCTGCGATCTTCTAAACACTGCAGTTAAGCGGAAATGTTAGTGTCGGCGTGGCGGCGTCGTCCCTCGCCCCACTTTTGGATAACCCTGCAACTAAGAGCACATCATATCTGAGCCGAGCGGCTCAAAGGTCGCAGCTGCTGGCGTCCTGACTCTTCCCGGCAAATTTGAAAAGGGCCGGCAGGCTCAGATATGATATTTGAATGTGGCAAGTGTTTAAATCAGTTAGTGTTGACCATGCAAGCGGTCTGAGCAGTTAAAAACTTTTACAGACATTTAGATGAGGTAAATTAGTCATAGCGGCTGTTAGTGGCAGCTGCCAACACTATGCCACAGTCAAACTACCGCTTATGGGTTTTTTTAAAAAGGCCACCCACCGGTTGTGGCTGTCTGCCTCTCCCTCGAGCTTGCGGTGGTGCCGGCTGATAATCATAATAGTAATCTTCATATCGGTAAAAGTCATCATAATAGGGGTCACTGTAGCCGCCTCGATAATCCCCGTAACCGTAATAGTCGTAATCATAATCTATAAAACACACAATAATAGACCCAATTTAGCGACTGTAATTTAAATGCCTCCATACTACTAGCATGCCGGGAAAAGAGTCAAGTAACGATTCTCGCCAGGTGATATCCCTACTAATATAGTTTTACAAAATATAAATTTACCTAATATTAATAATTCCCACACCACAGCAGAGTACTTACCCGCTCCTGCAAGCAACAACAAAGAAAAACAAAGACACATGCAGTTAAAAGTTTGGAGCGCGTGCATTGCTTTGGTACGATGCCTTTGGTGGCGGTGCCCCAGGCAGCCGCATGCTATACTACTCATATAAATCATTCACATTATAAATCACACAAACGCACATCTTTCACACTAAAAATATTTAAAACAAGAAAGACACGTGTTGATTTATTAGTGTTTGGGTTAACTGCCATTAGTTTCTTAAGACCTGCAATGAACTGGATGATTAAAAAGCATTATTTTATGGGATAAAGTTTACAATTAACATTTAATTATATTAGTTTGTATGATTATACTAGCTTTAATTTTAAGAAATGCATTATTATAATAGTCGACCTACACAGGAATAAATGCGCATTTATTTGCTGTAAACACTTTTGCGTTTTAAATCTACATCCTAAAACCCAACCTACAAAAAAAAGCGTAGTGCGAGTTGTTATAGCATCTGATTGAATTCCCCAATTGCCTGACACCTTCAAATTAAATAGCGTTTTATATTTACACTTATTATTATAATGCATTCTTCTTTATTTGATGGTTAATTTTTATTAAGGAATACAGAATAGTTACTTGACTTTCGTTTAGCCAAAAACTTGCTAGTATATTAATTATTCTTTCAAAATTAGTGCTTCTCCTCAAATTCTTACCATAGTCTCCTCTACCCATTGGTCCCCGCATCCCACCTGTTCCGCTTCTTGGTCCTTGACCTGGTGGTCCCCTCATCGGCATGCTGCTAGGCACCATACTAAACCAATTTTTTATTTAAAAAAGAAATTTAAAAACAATTCAAACAAATAACCCAACTGGCATTAAAAAATTCCAATTCAATTTGTTTAAACTTGTTTAAATTCAATGACTTACCCTCCTCTAACTTGCATCATCTGCATCATTCTTCTTTCTCTTGCACGTAAAATTTCTTCTTTCTTCTTTTTATCGGACGGAGGTTTGGCTAGAGAAACTTCAATATTAGAACCACCCATTTCTTTTCCATCTAGATCGTCCATTGCCTAAATGATGAATATATGAATGATTTTCTTGTTGGTGTTGAGTTGTAAGAATTTACCTTAACTGCATTGTCCCGGTCTTCAAAATGTATAAAAGCGTAATCCTTAATTTTCTTAACACGTTCTACTTTTCCAAAGGCCTCGAATGATTCCTTCAATTTTTCTTCTGATATATCTTGTGTCAAATTGCGAACATATAAAACTTTAACTTTAGACATTGTGGTTGCGTCTGGTTCTTCTTGTGGGTCAGCCCAATCGACGATGATATCACATCCCCAGACTTTGATCCTTCCTGTTCCTAATCTTCTTTTAGCTAACGACGCTGCTTTGTGAGATTCGTATTCCAAAAAGCAAAAACCTCGATTTTTCTTCTTGTCATCGGGAGAACTGTATATGATTACTTCCATAAGGCCAGCTATATGTAAAGTATGAATGTTTTAGAATATGAAGTTTATGGATTTTGAGGTGGAGAGGCACCAAAGTCCACTGCTCTAGTTTACAAAGGACTATTTTTTAAGCGCTACACGCACTGGACCTTGCTACCCTTCCCATGCTCGTAGCGGCCCTGCCCTACCCATTGCTCAGGCGCAGACTATCGCATTCCAGGGATTTAAAGGGTGGTATCTCAACTTACGTGCATGTTTGGAAAATTCTTCGAAGAGATCATCTCTATCCCGGTTCTTTGGAATATATCCGACAAATAATCGGTGATTGTTATAAGATATGGTAACGCCAAGCTTTTTGCCTTTCCGTATCTCATAATCATTGAGCTGCAAGAACAGTGGAAGGGTAGCCAATTTATGCCTGGGGCAAATGGGAGGACAAGGGTAGGATATAAAATTTAAGGACTGAGCCCGGCAGCCGGCCGCCACTAGCTACTGTTACACTTTACCTGTTAATTTACCAAACTCGTCCAGTATCTCCTCTTTGCCTTTAGACTTTGGTATGTTGCCAACAAATAGCCGAAGATTTGGAACACTAACGTTAATTTTCAGATTCTTGCCGGGTTTGATTTCATGATTATCGAGCTGTGGGTCAAGAACAAACATGCCAGAATTTGGTAAAGCCACAATATAAAATTTTAACTTAATTATATTAATTTTATATTAAATTTAGTTTGTCTAATCAACAATTTTGCTGCTTCAATCTACTGAACGGGCATGCTCACTAATTTAACAACCCGTCACACGCTGCAACCGCCTGCAACTCGGACGGCACTACATACCCAACACCTGCTATCAAAAGATTAATTTAGAAACTGCTCTTTTAAGTGGTTCACAATTTTGCCCCTTTGTATACGCAAAGAGGAGACCTGCAAAAAATATTTTCAACAACCAATAAACAAAAACATCAAGTTAAGAGCCAATTGTGACACTACTAATCGGTGTCAGGAACTTCAATTTGGTCACACTATCAGGGCTCTCGTCAAGGACAACTAAAGGGAAAGATATGCTCCGTGGTCAGAGCCGCTGCAACAAAAGGCAACTTTCAATTGCCGGCTATGACTACAGTAGACACACATCACTATAATAGAGAATATGCCAATTAAATATTCACCAATGGGATACATTTAAAATACAAATTAAATTCTTGATTACTTAACAACAAACTTTTTCTCACTTTCGGACTCAACAAATTTTTTGCAGTTTACTTTTTTATCATCATTTTAAAACAACCACTTCACCCACAGAAAATTGTCGTAACAATGATTAAACAAATTCCCTACTTAAATCAATTAATAATAAATACCCAAAACCAAACAATTTTGATTATTTAAGTAATCAAACATTTAAAATAATCTAAAAATAATTTCATAAAATTTAGTTTTCCATCAGTCATGTTTGTCTTTTAATGAGACAGTTCAAATTATGTAGCTGTACCTTGAATTTTTATCATTGTACAAACAGGACTTGAAAGAAAAGTTCTGGAAAAATTTTAGTAAAAACAAATGAATTATAAACTACCACACCCATGACAAAAATAAAACAAAGAACTACTTTATTAGTACTACACATTTTAAAATTCAATTTTAATCAAAAAAAAAAACATAAAATTCTAACAACTGACCTCATTTGTATCACAAAATTTATTCACCTCAAAATTCTAAATTAATGTAAAGTTTAGCATTATTTGTTGGTTAGAAAAAATGATACTGATGAGGTCAAAATTTAATTTTAAATTTATAATCACAATGGACAAAATTATTTAAATTTATTTTTTTTTTAATTTGTACATACCTGTATTAATTTTATTTTTTAAAAAATTATACCATAATTTCAATTAATTAAAAATATCCTTAAATTGCTAGAGAAAAAATAATTTTTGATATTTTTAAATAAATTATTACAATTATTTTCTACGAAACACACAACACTAATTAAAAAGTTCTATGTTTTGTTTTTGGGCACAACTAATTGCTTACCCCTTGATTTAAGGTGACCATTAGACAGTTCACTTACCTTCTGTACGGCTACTTGAGCGGCTTCTCGGTTTGTAAATGTAACAAAGGCGTATCCGCGATTCGTCCCTGTCATCGGATCCATCATAAGTCTCAAATCCCATATTGTGCCACATTCTTCAAATAATGGTATTAATTCATCTTCATACATATCTTTTGGAATTTTGCCACAAAATACTTCACATCCCGAACCCGGGGTCGATCCGTCCCACCCAGGAGGAGGCCCACCATATTTTCTTTGTCCTATAACAAACAAACAAAATTATTACCTACTATTAAAAAACACAAAAAATGTGTGGTCTAAAATTTATTAATTTAAATTGAAATAAATTTGGTTAAATATTAATTTACCAGACATCACTCAGTCTTGAAATTTTAACCAAAAATAGAGCTAAATTGGAAATAAAGTCTTTTGTTTTAAAAACTAAGCCAACTTAAAAAATAATAAATATTTAGCTGCTTTCAATTTGCAATTAGAGAAGTAAATGTCAAAAAAGTCACCAGAAAAATCCCCAAACAGCTTTTGATAGAAATTTTATATTATTTTATCTTTTTTATGACCAAATATGTAAACAACATGGTTCATATTAAATGCAAATACATTTCTAATTTAAATATGTATGATGGTAGTTATTTTTATTTCGAGGTTATATGTCAAATTTTCTACTAAGTTCAAAAATATTCAGAGATAATAGGACAGACAATAGGCTCAATCGATGGTCCAATAGTATTTTAAAATTAATTATTTGCAAATCTATTGTATATTATACACTTGCAAGGGCTCAATGCAAAATTTACGTTTAAATTTTAGAATTGCACTGATAAAAAAGCTATTTTATTACATGTATGAGCGAAAATCAAAATAATTAACTTATCTTTAAATTAAAAATATGAGTAAAGTTTTTACTGAATTTGATCAGCACAGTGTGTTTAACTCTCAAAATTTCTATTCAGTTTCTAATTTCTAATCAACTTTGATATTGCTTGTGGAGAATTTATGCAAATTGCATCAAATCACATTTCAAAATTAATGATAAAATAGTTATTTTTTTTAAAGGAAAATAATTTTAAAAAAATGCCCACTGTGCCACGCTCTCCCCTACTCATTGCAGTGTTAATATCAATGAACTAGAAATGTTGAAAGGAGTGACACCCGACAGATTCTGAAGATGAGCTGCTATGACACTTTACCCACCTTTAGTTTTCTTAACATATTAAAGCAAATTATTTTATAAATAAGTTTTGGTTAAAATCAAACTTAAATAAAAACATGACATTTAAACCTTAGTTTTCTAAGACATCGAATGACAGAGGAAATATTCTCCTTCTATCTATATTAGTTATATGGTTAACACAACGAACAAGAACTCGCGATACTTGAAAAAATAGATAAAAAATCTCCTCCTTGAACAATTAGCTGACATAATATGAAGACTAAGTTGAGAATTCAACTTCTTTATTATCATGAATTTGGAAAATTTGTTTGTTTTCACATAAAGTTAGGATTCCTTTTATTTGTTTATTAAAAGCATTTACGCTCGTTCTACAAACTTTCATATGCGTGCCATAAACATGCATTTTTAACACTTACATCATAAATAACTATTATAAACTTTACAATTTATTTAAAAAAAGAAGCATCGATAGAAAGAAATGCAAGGTTATTTACAATAAACAAATAAGGAGAGGAAATTCTTTAGGACACCCTGTATACTTTGACATCTTTAGATATTTGAAATAATTCATTTTTCTACTAATTGAAATTTAAACCTGTAACTGCTGTCAGCCTTTTTTTAGGTGCGTACTTACTGCGACTGGTCAAATTTTTCTTAAAATATTGGGAATTTTAACTACGTATAGAGGGCGCTATAAATGGAGGATATTCGGTACTTGTCAGTGTCAAAAATTGTTTTTAAAATGCATTATAGTAGTTTATAACTACATATTCAACAAAACACAAATAGATTTATTATTTAAAGCTTCAGTAAAGCTCAAAAACCATGTACCAATGCGTTATTAAATTGAAAAAGTAAGTTCCGAATGGGGAAGTTCATATTTTTGTGTACTATTTATTAAAGCAAATGTAAAACTGTTACAAAAACAAAATAAAGATATAAAGAATAAAACAATTTATATGAATATGTGTTGAACATTGAAAAAGACATTTTTGACAATTTATGTAGTTCTTTTTTTGTTCTTAGAGAGGCATAAATTGGCCGGTTGCAATTTTTTCAAGTTAAATAGCACAACTAGAACCAAACAACCCTACAAAATTTCTACCATTTAACAGGCCTTACTGGGTTCTAAAATATAGTGCTGGAAAAATTTGTAACTACAGGGTGTCCCACTTTTTTCCAGTAATTTTTTTTTAAGATAGTAAATGTCATTCTGAACAAAAAATTTCCAATGAACTTATAAAGTTACAGCAATTTTAAAATTTCAAAAATTTAATGATTTTTGTGGGACGCCCTGTATAAATTTCATTTAATTTAAATTTTTTTATTTAAAACAATTATTTGGATTTGGTATATCTTTAAGCCAATAAGATGCTAAATTTTACCAAGGGAAATTTACCCTCCTCGATCACTTATTTTAAATACAACCAATAATGTTAAAAAAACCAATTTGGCAAAGAAAAAATCCAAATAATTGATTTAAATAAAAAAAATATTATACAGGGTGTTCCATAAAAATTATGAAAATTGCTGTAAATTTTTACAGAGCCAAAAACATTTAATATCTAAAAAAAATTTGCTGGAAAAAAAGTGGGACACCCTGTATAAAATGAAGGGGGTAAATCTTAATTCTGATAGTAGTAAGGTCAAATTGACTGGGTAACAGCAGTTACAGATTATGGCTAGGAAATGCACAACTTCGTGCAATTTTATCCCAGCTTTCTTTATTTAAGAAGATTTTTAAAAATACAATTAATGCTAACAACAAAGAATATTCTTTGACATACCATGTTTAATTTCTTTTTATATTATGGATGATTTTTTTCTAAAAATTCTTTATCATGGTAAAGTTTTTATAGAAGTTTAAGGTCATTATCACACACTTTGAACCAATCAGAAAGCTGCATTTACTATTTTCAGGCTCTTTTTAGTTCACCCTATAATAAAGAGGTGGCGCTGCATAGTCGTGTTAATTTAAAATTTAAACTAACACCTGTCAATTATGAAATAAATCATAAACAGTATATTAGTGCTCAAAATTTATCTAAACTGACTTTAAACATTCACAATTTAAGGGCATTATTTAATTTAAAATATTTTTTTGAGGTTAAAGCTCGCTTGAAATTTAAGGAACACTTAATTCAAAATTTAAGTACTACTTCAGTCCCTTAGATCCCACTTAAGCTTAAGGCAACACTTAAACTAAAAAATTGACAAATTTTCCAATGTACTTCTGTCAATTTTTTAATTTAAGTACCACTTGAAGCTTAAGTAAAAGTTGTGCAATTGGGTCTAATCGTTTTTTAAGGGTTCATAATGCAAACAACCCTTAGGGTCGATTGCATCACTCACCTTAAACCCCAAAGTGACACTTAAATATTTTAAGTTACAAATTTTCCCTTGTATTCCTGTCAATTTTTGATTTTAACCATCCTCCAAAATACATTAGTTTAAGAAGATAGTCGTCAAATGTGAGCGCTTGATTTTGAAATTTAGATGATATTTGCGGTTTTGCTCATAATTTTTTTTCCAGTGGAGCTTTTTTAAAATTCCTTTTTTTGGTAAACACAAGAATATTGTGGCTACCAATTTCTTCTTTTATTTTAGTAAGTCAAACCAAATAGTCATATGGCAGCAGTAAAAAGGCTCTTTGCAAAAAATTGAAATAATATTGGTCCAAATTATGCATTTTACTTGTCATTTTATATTATTATTAAGCAATACCAACTTTGAAAAAATAAATTTTACCATGTAAAGCAATGAAAACTGTGCTTTACTGAATATTATTGGGAATTTTGATTACCAAGAGATGGCGCTGTTTGGCCCTCTATGTCATTTTTTGAACTAAAAGATACAGTAATTGTCGAATTTTATCAGATTATGATTGGTTAGGATTACTGTATGTTTTAGTTCAAAATTAAAATCGCCAATACCACAGTTTTCAGTTCTTTATCAGTCATAAAAACCAAGTAAATTAAAAACAATAATATTAAAATACTGTGGTGTGAATAAAAATAGGTGTATGAAAAATTTCGTGCTTAAATTAAAAAAAAAATAACATAATACAAATATTTTCAATTCTATGTAAACCAACAAAAACGATCGCCGTTTTGAAAAATATTGTTTTATATTACCTTCTTATGTAGCAAATTCAGTTTTATAGGAGATTTGTGAAATATTGGTGTGAAAAAAATAGGTGTGTTACATATTTTCGTCAAGGAAAAACTATATATAATGGTTTTTTTTATTATAGATTGGTTTATAAGTTGTATTATAAATCATTATTTGGTAGCATGTCCATGATTTTTCAGTACAACTGCACAACGACGAGGCATTGAGTCGATTAGGCGCTGACATCGCTCAACTGGAATTGCCTTCCATGCTTCTTCAACCGCTTTCCACAAATCATCCTGATTTTTAATTTTTTTTGTTTGCAATTGTCAGCTTAATATCACACCACAAATTTTCAATAGTGTTGAGATCAGGTGATTGTGCTGGCCATTCCATAACCCTAATTGTTTTGTTTTCAAACCATTTTTTTGCTAACTTAGATGTGTGTTTAGGATCATTATCCTGCTAAAACACCCATCTAATAGCCAATTCCTCTTCCACATATGGTAGGATTATTGTAGATAAAACATGAACATAGCTTGGAGCATTCATAATGTCTTTAATCCAGAAATTAGGACCCACACCATTATACGAAACACATGCCCATATGACAATCAACCACCTCCATTTTTCACAGTTTTTACAATAAATTTTGGGATCAACTCTTGGTTTTGAAACCGTCTAGTATATTGTTTACCTCGATCAGAACCAAATAAATATACTTGGGACTCATCCGTCCATAAAATGTTCCTCCTTGTTACAGGCCAATTCAAATGCTCATGCACAAATTTTAAACGGCTTTGTATGTCTCCCTGGGAAAAAAGAGGTACCTTTCTAGGACTACGAGCTGGCAATTTATTTTTAATTAATACTTTTCTGATAGCTATTGTTGTAACTTCTAAATTTAAATTCTTTTTTAGAGCAGTCGTTGTTATAAATGGATTTTTTTAGAAGATTTACAATCCTACGTTCCATTTTTCTCTTCCGTCCTCTATTTTCTTTTCGTAGGTGAGGTTTTAATGCGTTTTTCACCAGCATATTTTGAGAGCAGCTCATGATACCACTCATTTTTTTGTTAGTCTTACCAATTACTCATAGTTTTCGAATCAATCGACGTTCCTCCAGTTTACAATGTTCTCCACCCATTTTGACAAAAAAATCTTAAAATCATGCATATGTTTTGCGACAAATGATAAACCTAACTTTCAAATAACTAGCTTACTATTCAATTAATTTACTTATGAGGTTGAAATTACAAATTACTTTATTCTTTAATCAAATAATGTTTGTTGCACCTATTTTTTTTCAAACCTAGTTAAAATTTATTTTCATAAATCTTAATGTATTGATACTATGTTGTATACAAAATAAATAAAACTTGAAAGCCAACATTATTTAGTTTGGCATTTCAATGCACACCACATTTTATATTCTTTTATCATTCTATTTGCCGGTTTTTAGCAACTTAATAAGAAAAATTTCATACACCTATTTTAATTCACACCACTGTATAATGCCTGAAATCCTATAAGTATTATTCACCGGCTCTCTAGGTTCATACTTTTTCCAACAGAGGGCGTGTGGAATTATAAAATTCCAAATGAAAATAATTTATACTGCAGCGATACATGAGGCTTATTCGTTTCAGCAAAATTCGCGATTTTGATTACCTGTAGGGGGCGCTGTTTTGAGAGGTAAAAATTTATTTATTTTGTTTATATTTTACATAAAACCCCATGATTTAATGATTTTAGCTCACGAAACTAATAAAACTGGTAATTTTCGCTTTTTATAAGCGTTAATGTACAGGGCTTTCATTAATGACTGTTCATCAACCTTAACATACTACATACTACAGTAACTTTTTCAATAATAATTTTGTTTTTAATAATAGTAACAAAATATTTATTAAAAAATAATAAGCTGAAAAAATAATTCATTTTCAATAAACAATAGTTATTTGTAAAATTTAATTATACAGGGTGTCTCGAAATTAAGCGGCCAAACTTTAGGAAGCGATTCTACAACTAATTTTAAGAAAAAAACTTCCTATAAACATGTGTCCGATTTCGCTTCCTAAGAGAGCTACAGCCCTTTAAATATTGTGACTAAAACTAGGTTTTTTGTCATTTATTTGAAAACGGTTTGTAATAAAGATTTGAAATTTGGTGTGAAGACTAATACGTTTAAGATATAATTTTTTAATTTTTTTCAGATTTTTTCAGTTTTCAAAAAATTTCAGAGCTTTCAAAAAATCTGAAAAAAATTGAGAGATTATATCTTAAACGTATTAGTCTTCACACCAAATTTCAAATCTTTATTACCAACCGTTATCAAAAAAATTACAAAAAACCTAGTTTTAGTCACAATAGTTAAAGGGCTGTAGCTCCCTTAGGAAGCGAAATCGGACACATGTTTATAGGAAGTTTTTTTCTTAAAAGTAGTTGTAGAATCGCCTCCTAAAGTTTGGCCGCTTAATTTTGGGACACCCTGTATAATTAAATTATAACCTAAAACTACTTTGAAGGTTAGAAATTACTGTTACTTTTAGTTTCAAGAAAATGAGAAATAATTTGAATTTAACGCAAAACCCGGAGGAAACTTGTAAGGGAATAACTAAAATTGGTAGCATCGTATACTTGGTTGCCTAGATTCTTTACCTTGACCGAACAGTAATTAATGAAAGCCTTGTATAATTTAAACGTAAGTTTTCTTTTTGACATCACCTCACTTCAGTAGTTTAAAAAATTTCACCAGAGGGCGAGCGGAATTCCGAAACAGCGAATATTATGTGAATCGTGGTACGAGGGTTAGTGTTTTTTGACATCATCTCACTTACCATTCCCACTTAATATATATGGAGCATGGTTAGTGGTTTGACATACCACCACATACCACGTCAAGCGAAAATGAATTAGATGATACATCTAGGTGCACTAAGTGCAATTCCCCCAACTTATAAGTTGATGTTTGTATTAAATTTTCAATTTTTAAATGTGGTAATAGTGTAACTAATACAGCAACCAAGAAAAATTGTCTGATTTCTTGGTTGGACTATGTTATTTTTCATCGAATTTTTTTTTGAAAGCATGCCAAGTGTTATTATTAAATTTTGTGATATTAGTTATTTAATTAATAAAATTTCGAGTACTAACCTGTAGTAACATCTAAAGTATATCCGGTCCTATCTAAAATAAGTTTAATCTTTTCTTCGTCGGGTCCTTTAACGGGTACTGGAGCAGGTGTAGCGCTTCCTTGACTTGAACCGGCCCTGCTCTTCTGCCGGTAAGTCTTCATCACTCCGCATAAATAAGCTGATTTATTGGAAACATGTTCTAAATTAGAATCGAGAAATTGGCCTAGGACATTGAGAGCACCGTCCACGGGAAATTCCTTCAACGCATCTAAAGCTCGTTCATCCAAATCAACATGTGCTAATTTTCCAGTCTTGTAAATCTCATCCAACTTAGCTGCTACTTTTTCATCAAGGCCATATTCGATTAATTTCTGATAGTCTTCAGTTCGTTCCGAATCTAATTCAATCTTCATTGGTTCATCTACTGATAATTCACCATTACCTTCTGCCATAGCTATTACAACAAAAAATTACAATTAAAAATTTGCAAAGCTGTCATGATTGTGATGATGAGTAATGGTCTTTGTTATAAGTTGCCGCCATATTTGTGTTGTGTGTAAAATTTAAGAACGCCGGTTTTATTTATTGCGGAATTTAAGCTTTAATTGAGGAAAGCGTCGTGGGATTTAAGTTTATTAAGTAATTAACGCTTCGTTAATTATTCTTATACCGCATTCGGTTGTTTAGCGAAGCAATTGTTTGGATTTAGCGTAAGACGCTCAAGACGCATTTAACGTCGCGTCTTTTGTTTTTGGTTATGCTATTTCGCACACACCAGTATATTACGTTTGGAATTAATTTTAAAATATGAATAATGGAGTGATTAGATTAGTTTTGCTAGTATTTTCGGATATTTTGACGTACCTGTTGAAAAATAAATTATTTTACTACGGCATTAAAAATGGCGGAACAAGAAGCGAACAAACGAATGTCAACGTGAACGTGACCGCTTTTAGGGGTCTACAAACCGGCGCGCAAGGCTAGCGCATTTACCGGCAAAACATTTGCAAAAAAAACAAACCATTGCATTGCATGAATAATTTATTTTTGGACGCCGTGCATATTATTTGCCAAATACAATTTTGAATCAACAAGGTGATAAATTTAACAAAAAAACGGTTAAAAATACGTACCAATAAATGATTTTTAGTCCTTAAGTTCACTATTTCACTCAAAACCATAGATACACAACAAACATAGTTATTTTAGTTACATTCGTGTTGTTTAAAATGACTTAATTAACAAAAATGATGTAATTAATAATAAAAAACGTAGTTAAAAAATTAATGAAAACACAAACTTAACGTTTTACAAATTTCAAACTAAAATGTAAAATTTGTGGTTGTATAAATAGAAACTTAACGGATAAATTTTGAATATAAAGTGGATGTAATACCGACTCCCGCGGCTGCAATGCAATGTGCACTTAGAAATCGGTTGTTTTGCAAGCCGTCTGCTCCTAGCAGACGCGACGCTTGCATTCAGGTTGCCCCCAACGGACATGCGCCCTCTTTTCGCAAACCAGTTACCAGCCTTCGTCTGCCAATTCATTCCGTGCATTCTTTTCAACGTAGCCACACAAGTCATACTTTTAACGACCATTTTTTTTTAATAATTTATCTATAAATCCACAACATCCCCAAAAAACTCGCAAAAACATCACTTAAACATTACTTACATATTAGCAACACTCATTACCTTGTATTAATTAATTGTAATTATTATTTTATAAATAAAAAATAATTAAAAAGAACTGTCATTTATTTTTCTTTTGACACTTCACACCAATGCAATTCTACAAATTGTTATTTCTATAACAAACGTCAAATTTAAAATAATTATATTGTTTTATTTTAATTTATTTAAACATCCACAATTATTAATTCACTATTTTATTTGCATCGCTTAAAATTTAACTAATATTTCAATTATTATAAACAAAATATTGCAAATATTTAATTTGACGTACTTTACAAATTTTTCCGTGCGCATGCGCACTATTTTTTTTAATTTTTTTTTAAATACAGGGTGTTCACGAAACGCCAATAAATCATTAATAATTGGTGATGATTAAGTATTACGATTTTATTAGAATAAATTGCTAATTATTGTAAAGCTTGATCCAATAAAATGATGTAATTCTATAAAATGGCTTCAATTTCTTGAAAACTAATGTTTATATAAATGTTTTATGGTTTTAGCCATCAAATGTATGAAATTAACGTTTTATTTATAGCGAAATCAAGAGGTTTCATGTGGACGGTAAAAGGGAAGTGATATTTTCAAGCTGCATGAAGTAAACTGATAAAAATCAAAAACAAGAAACCGTTGTATAATAGTGTAGTATTTATGATAAAATCAGGTTTTATTTATGTTTGCTTAAAATAAATGTGTTTAGAGATAAGAAAATGATTGTAATACTTGGCAGTAAAAATTGGTGTAGTTAAAGGATGACGTAATGTTAGAAAAGGGGGATTTTTTGCAAGTGTATGAAATGGCTACTGTGTTGGTATAATTTTGCGAAATATGTGCAGTGGTGTTCCCGCCAAATAGTAAACAGGTTATTCGAGGTTTATTCCCTGGATTAAAAATGCTCAATTTCCAAGGGGCGGAGGCGGTTACAAATCTCCTAAACTGGTTTCTCATATGAGAGCGGACTGAGAGGTTAAAGGAGACGAGCACATCCCATTTTTATATACCTTTCGACACGAATTGATCCCATGTAAAGAATAGCCTTGTGAAAATATGCATCATTTTAAAATAAGACAAAACTTAATCCAACCGCATTTATAATTAAATAACAAAAACAAACACCCACAGAATATGCAGACGAGATGCCAAGTTGCACTTATTTAAGGTTTCCTATTTTTAAACTATCAATTGTCTCTTCCAACTCAACTCTACTATTACTAATGGATTTATAATTCAACTCACTTAAAAAGAAATTTTCATTTTTTCCCTCATCATTATTACTGAATCTTGCAACCAATTAATTTTCATTCAAATCACATTAAACATTAATCAATTTTTGGTAAAAATTTTAATTTCGATAAATTAAAAAATAAAACGTGCCAAAACTTTCTGGGCACAAGAAAACTTGAACCAAAAATTTAAATATTGGGTATCAGGTTGAAAAAAATGAAGTACTAAAAGGGTTTATTTTTTTTTAATCCTTTGAGATTTTTAATTACTGATATTAATAAAAATCTATTTAAACTTGTAAACGGTATTATAATAAAGCAAACAATCCGGTATTTAAGAAAAAAGGATATCCGGTGATCGAACAATGCCGAGAGCAGAGCTGCTTGCTGCTTCCACATTTCATAACGTGTATTAATGAAATTTAAATCCAATGGAGGTGCAGGTAAATAACCTTTCACAGAGACAACCCCGGCTGGCGTCTGAAAAGATCGAGACTCAACACGTCTCGCTCTCGTCTCAGAGCATTACACAATCACGATGCTAAAATATTCGCTAAATTTAAATAAATATTCATTACATTAATTTTATCATTATTCCACGAAAATACTCCTCTAAATACCATAAATTTATTATAATATAATCGAATCGATAATAAACCACGTGGTTTTATTTTTTTTCTCATTTTTGATACACCCTGTAAATTATTTTTGATTGCCAAGTTCACACCAAGGTCATTAACACAACTAATTCTATAAATTATTACTTCTGTGATTTATTACAAAATTACGTCATATTAATTATTGGTTTATTTCAATTTAATTATACATCCAGAAATAGTTATTTGCTTTTTTTGCATCTTTTAGAAGCTAAGTATTGTTTAATTGATTTTTAATTGTTTTTTTTTTAGCTAACTCATGATTCTATAATTCTTTAGTTTTGAAAGAACGAACCCATTTTTTCCAAAGATTTATAATCTACACGCGGGATTTCATTTTTATGCATATTTTAAAAATTAAGTAATGTTTTAATTATTTTAAATAAAAAATTGTAAAGATTTTAATTTAATTTGACGTATGTCAAAAAAAATTACTGCGCATGCGCGTTTTTTTCTATTTCATTATACAGGGTGTTCCAGAAGTACAATTTAATTGGTAATGATATTTCCAGAAAAATTGAATAAATTACTCCGCATTGCTAATTTTGGGAGGATGGATATGCGTTTGATAAAGGAATTTGTTCAAAAAAATTTAGCAGTTTCTATGATTTTGCTTTAGTTAACGAAAATCTAACCGATGTATTATGCTTGGAATATCATGATACTTAAGGCCTATTTATGCAGAGAGATTTGAAAATTAAGATTTAGGACTTAAGATTTAAGACTTATAATTTAAGAGATAAAGTACTTGGTTTAAATGAGACCGTTTATACACCAGATTTAAGAACTATGAACTAAGACTTAAGATTTAATAGTTAGTTAATTTGATATATCATATGTGCTAACCAAAAATGGCCTTGAATAGATGTAAACTGTCAATACATATGTGTTAAGATTTTTATTTTACATTTAATATTTTAAATAGTTAGATTTATGTTATTGACAATTTACATCTCTTAAAGTCCAATGTTAGTTTGTAAAATCAAATAATTTTTTTTTAAATGTGACAAATGGTATACCAAATTACTCACAAAAAATACTGATTCCGAATATGTGTAAATCCAATATGGCTGCCATAAGAAAAAATAAGTTTGGTTCATTTCTCGTCAATCCGTTAGCGAAAAAAATATTCATTTGTTTTACTGCATTGTACACAAAAAATTATCTGTATTATGTCAAAAAACTTTTTTGGTACCACAGAAAATAAAGAAGTTATAGCCATATTTTAAAAATCGCATTTCCTTGTTTTTTTTTAAGATAGCGTTGGAACGATGCTATATTCAAATTTTTTTTAAATGAATTATTAATATTCGAAAAAATCTTTACTATTTTGTCCCTTTAACCGACTTTTTATCTCCAATAATAACAAAGATACCCATACAGTCCAAAGTCAATTGGGACACCCTGTATACCGCGTTGTTTTAAAAAAATGTAAATATTGAAGCAGCCTATAGTTTATTTTTTCATAAAATTGTATACAGGATCGTGGTTCACCAGGTTCACCAAATGTCAGAGTTAGAAACTATTTTCTTTTAGTTTTGAAACAACAGCGTCTTGAATTTTAGGTCAACGATTTTTGTCAAAATTGCTGATAATAATTTAACCAATCTGAGAAGAGACTTTAAAAATTATCACTAGAAAGCTCAGAACATCCATTTTCAATTGGTTACATTATTAATTTAGAAAGTGTTCTTTAAAATAAAGCACAATAAGATTGTTTTTTTAAGTTTTCTAAAACTTCTTCATATTCTCAACAAACCAAAGAAAATTTTGAAACCGTAGCTCTTTTCCTTAACTTACTGACTCACTATACAGTCCTATGCTTGGAACTAATTCTATTAGAAGTAATTTCAGAAGACTTTAGCAAGTGAAGAAAAAAATAGCAATGCCGGTTTCAAAATTTTCCCTGGTTTGTTGAGAATATGAAGAAGTTTCAGTAATGAAATGCAAAGAGTTCTAACATTTTCTCAAAGTTTCAGTAACTTAAGAAAACCTAACCTTAATAAGTCCTACCTTGGAAAAAAGTTTCATAAATTGAATAATAAAAAATTTTTAAATTTTTTTCTATGCGATTTTTTTTTACAAAAGTTTATCAACGATTTTTGTATTTCTGTTATTATCAATTAAAAGAAGATGGTTTAAGCTTTCTAGTGATAATTTTTTAACTCTCTTCGCTTATTGATTAAGTTATTATTACCGATTTTATGATTTTTGACAAAAACCCTGACGTTTTTGGTAAACCACGAACACCCTGTATATTTTTAAAAAATTAAACGCATTTTGTCCACGTACGAGATTTTTTTTACTATCTAAACATGAGAGGTTTTGCCGAATCGAAGAAATTTGATAACAAACTCCAACCCTAGTTTAGTGTCCTCGCCAGCGTTCTGATTGGTTCATTTGCCGTGGATAACCGTGATTATACCACGGATTTATCTCCGCAAGTCTTCTGATTGTGATTGGTCCATTAGCCGTTGGATTATCGTGGTATTAGCCAAATTATCAAGTCACACGTTTTGACGTTCACATGACATTTCTATAAATTTCAAATTTGACATTTGATTTAAAGACTGACGTTAAAAGTTACAAACCAGCTTTGTATTTTGCAGAAATAAGGCTTGAAATAATCTAACCAAATACAATTCGTAGGTTGAAATCACTTCTGTCGTATTATTGAGAATTCAATTGTGTTGCTTTTTTAAGTCCGTAGGACTAGTGGTGTTTCTAAGCAACATGCACACTTTCATGTATCAATAGTATCAATAAATTGACAGAATTATCGCGGATTTCAACCTACTCATAGTATTACTACTGATTATTTCTTGCCTTGACCTGACGAGCGTTCTGATTGGTTCATTTGCCGTGGATTACCGTGATTATTCCACGGATTTGTCCCATCAAGCGTTCTGATTTGTCCATTTGCCGTTGGATTATCGTGGTAATTTGGATCCTACCACCTAAATTATCAAGTCACTCGTTTTAATATTCACATGACATTTCTTTAAATTTCAAATTTGACATTTGATGTAAAGACTGACGTTAAAGTTTACAAACCAGCTTTGTATTTTGAGGAAATAAGGCTTGAAATAATCTAACCAATTCGTAGGTTGAAATCACTAATAATTCTGTTGCTTTATTGACAATTCAATTGTGTTTCTAAGCCACACAACATTTGTCAATAAATTGACAGAATTATCGTGGTATTACTAATGATTATTTCAAGCCTTCATCCTGACAAGCGTTCTGATTGGTCCATTTGTCATTGGGTTATCGTGATAATTAGGGTCCTACCTGAATTATCAAGTCAAACATTTTGACGTTTACATGACATGTGTTTAAATTTAAAATTTGACATTTGAAGTAAAGACTGACGTTAAAATTTACATTTTTTTGCATTTTGCAGAAATAAGGCTTGAAATAATCTATCCAAATACAATTCGAAGGTTAAAATCACTATAATGATTCTGTCGCTTTATTGCCAATTCAATTGAGTTGCTTTTTAGAAACACAATTTCATTTGTCAATAAATTCACAGAATTATTGCGGATTTCAACCTACTCATGGTATTACAACGGTATTACAATTGAGAATACAATTAATAATAATAAAAAAACCTTACTGGCAATACCACACGCCGATAATACCACGGTGAAAATACTACACTGACAATACCACGCTCAGAAAATCTTAGAAAAATGCAACTTGTGCTACGCATTTCTAAAAAACTTTCGATAATATTCTTACAACTTGGTAATTAAGTTCATATTATCAACTTGTAGTTTCTGGCCATCATTTTTAGCTCTTTGCAATTGGATATTTCTTGATTTTCCAATTAATTTGAAGCAGTTTCATATGATTACATTGCTATTTGAGGTTTTTTTTTCGTTTCCAAAAATTAGCAAATAATTTTTTTTCATCATTTTAATTTCCAGCGTCTGTTCAATCTTTTTTAAACTTCTTTTTAGACCTTTACAATTGCAAATTTCTTAATTTTGCAATTAGTAAAACTTTATTTGATTAAATGAACGTAATTTAAAAAAAAACTGAAGCTATTTTATAGGATCACATATTTTTTAGGTGATCAAACTCATTTTCCCAGGTTTACACAATTTGTAAAGCAGACTCATCGTTTAACTCTCACTGTAAGGGTTGAAAATCGTGTTATAAAATGCAAAAATGATAAATTATATCGAAACAAATTCTGAAGAATACGTCTGCACTGGAACACAGAAGCATAGAAGCCCAGGACATACAGGACAGGGAACTAATATAGGGTTGTTGGTCTTAGGGGGATAGTGATGATCGTCTTGGGGATGAGAGAAAGCCTCGTATTTTATTCAAGTATAATTTTTTTTGCAAAAGATGTTCTAAAAATTTATCCCACACTTTTCAGTTGTTCTTTAAAATAGTCCCATGTTAAATTATTTTAAATACTTTTCTTTCATTCACTCTAATTTTTCAAAATAATTGATCACCTGTGGATTCTCAAAATTAATACCAAAATTGATCAAAAATCTAGTTTTATTTGGATTTTTAAAAATGGTATTAATTTGCTCAAAAATCTTGAAAAAAGGTTCATACAAGCTGTTCAAAATTGAAACGCAGGTTGGAATTTTTACTAAATTAGTTGAGGTATCTAATTTTGATGTTCAAAATTATCAAATTTTCTTGGGCTATGAATAATACCCAGTAGAGCATAATCATAATAGTGTTGATCAAAAATAGAAAATTGTGGGTAATTCAATGTAATGTAATTGAAGAAAGGGCTTGGTGATATAAAATGGTGTTGAGAGTACAATGACGTCGCGTATGGGGTATGTAGAATTTTTTCAAGTTAGGGGTACGTGAACTCGATGTAAATTTTTGCATATTGCAGTGCAAGTAATATTGTTTGCACATGAAGTGTCGCGTCTGTGTTCATGTTCTGCTGTTCTGCTCATTCTGCTATCCGGCAAAGTACAGTACAGTCACAGCTGTCTCGCAAATCTCCCCTCGATTCACGGCACTTGCCAAATGTGATGAGGTTCCAGAACAAAGGGCAGGCGTTGCAAGCAGTGCATTTTCTTAAGAACGTTAGTAACGGCCGCAAGGGAAACTTTCATTCATGCAACTGGTTCTTACTCACTTGTTTACTTTATAATGGAATAAGAGCCATATAGATTTTTTAGATTCTCCCCAGAAAGAGAAAGGAAATTTTCATTTCAACAGTTGGATGTTGCAATCAATTATCTCTCCTTTATATCACAAAGGAATTATTAATCAATTTTTAAATAAAAAAACTACCAAACCCAACCTTCATTTACAATCTGCTACTCCACGTGTATAACCGACATTATTTTTTACTTTTATTACTAAATTTCACTAAATTTTTCATTACTTTAAACTAATTTAAGTAAAATAACTTAATTACAAAAGTTTATAATGAGCTAAACAACTTTTTAATAAAAATTAATTAAAATTAGTAGTTATTTCTACGAAATATAAACAATTTGTTAGTAAATTACACTCATTAACCTTCATTTTATAGATTTGCCGCGCTTTTTAATAAAATAATGGCTGTTGGCGCCATGTGCTGCCATCTGTTTAAAAAAATTAAAAAGTTTAATATTTTAATTTAATTAATTTACTGAATTTTAATTATAAAATTATAAAAACATTAAAAAATATAAGGAATAATCATTTATTTATACCAAAAAATCATGTAATTGGCTGAAAAATTAACATAACCTAAATTAATGGATGAATAAAAACAATACGACGTGTTTTTACTTACGAATCATCTTATACAACATAAAAGTAAATAATTTTTGAAAAATTAACAAATTTGAATCACCCTGTATAGATAAAAATCATAGAACGTCAATTTTAATAATAATTAAATACAGAGTGATAAATTTATATTGCAGCGCCATCTATTGCACATTTTAAGAAAAAACGTTTAAATTTCGATTTTTTAAATAAAATTGCAGCCTAAAAACCGTAAACTAAATTTAAAATAATTTTAGTATGTAGTATTATTAAAAATATAGTGCTTTTTTTGAAAAAAATTAATTAAAGTGTAAATTAAGTTGTCTAATTTTTTTGTTTGATCACCAAGCCAAGCCCACTTGTTGCGTGAGTAATACAATAATAAGCCAAGTAGCACTTAATTAATAACAGGTGAATTAATGTGTTGATTAGTGATAACAAAAGAATTTTTATATAACGAAATGTTGGTAATAATATAATAATTTGATATAATATTTAGTAATTATGGAACAAAAGACACTAATTGCAATTTTTACATTTATCTTGGGCGTTTACGCTCAGTATGAGTGGCAATCAAGGGATGCATTTGATGAGATTCGGCATAAAATGGATAGGGTTAATATGGATAATTGCCCGATTACACATACGAGTGATTTGAAGCTTCCGATCGATGCAGTATCTCATCGGCCGGATATAAAAGATGTAAATGTAAACCCTGTATTTCCGAATAGAACTGCTTTACTGCATCTCCATAATTTAGCTTTAAGTAGGTCGTATTTTTGGAGTTATATTTTGCAAAGTCGATTCATTCGTCCAGCTATTAACGATACATACGATCCTGGAATGATGTATTATATTTTATCAACGGTGGCTGATGTATCAAGTAATCCACATATTAACGCTTCAGCTATTTATTTTGCACCAAATATGTCGTTTTCACCTTCGTATCTAGGATTTTTCAATAAGACTTTTCCACGTTTTGCGCCTAGAACGTTCCGTGCTGATGATTTTAATGATCCTATACATTTGGAGAGGATTTCTACGTTAAATACTTTCACCGTGCAGGATTTAGGGTCGATTAAACCTAACACAAGTAATGATTATACTTCGGATTATTATCGAATTAATGATTGGTATAAAGCGTGGTTGCCAGATTTCGTGGATGGAAGACACGATACTAAAACCACTTATCAGGTTGAGATTCGTTACGCAAATAATACTAATGAAACTTTCACGTTTCATGGTCCACCTGGGGCTGATGAAGAGCCTGGACCTGTTAGGTGGATACCACCGTATTACGATTGCGCACGCTCTAATCGCTGGTTGTTCTCTGCAGCTGTACCAATCGCTGATATTTATCCTCGACATACCGGGTTTCGACATATAGAATATCCTAAGTAAGTTAACATGATAGAAAATAATTTAATTATAATTAATATCGATTGGTTTTAGGTACGTAGCTGTAGCTGTCATGGAAATGGACTTTGAAAGGATCGATATTAATCAATGTCCGAAAGGTCAAGGCAATAATTTACCTAATCATTTTGCAGATACGGCTAGATGTAAGAAGGAAACTACAGAGGTAAGAATTTTGGAAAAATCGAGACATTTTTACACTAATTGTGTTACCAAAATTTTCATTGGAAAGGCCCTTTATCCTTAGAAAAAATGTTTTCTTATCAATTATTTGATTATGGACAAAAATGTATAAAAAGAACCACTTATAACCAAAATTATGGCAAAAAATTACGTTTTTTTTTAGAAAATGATCAATTTCTTGTACACTAATTGAGGTGCGAAAATTTTTAGGGCCTCAAAATTTGTGGAATTGCCTAATTTATCCGTTACACTTATAACTGTTTTTCAAAGTTGAACATTAAAGCCGCTAGAGCCGTAATTGTGCCTAAATTTCGGCTTTAATTTCTCCAATTTTAAAGTTTTTTTTGTGGAAATCAAAAAACTCATCATTGGAAAGGTCCTTTATCCTTATAAAAAACGTTTTCTTATCAATTATTTGATTATGGATAAAAATGTATAAAAAGAACCACTTATAACCAAAATGATGGCCAAAAATTACGTTTTTTTTAGAAAATGATCAATTTCTTGTACACTAATTGAGGTGCTAAAATTTTTAGGATCTCAAAATTTATGGAATTGCCTAATTTATCAGATAATCTTAAAAATGTTTTTCAAAAGAGGAAATTAAAGCCGCTAGTGCCGTATTTGTACCTAAATTTCGGCTTTAATTTTTCCAATTTTAAAGTTTTTTTTGTGGAAATCAAAAAACTCATCATTGGAAAGGTCCTTTATTCTTAGAAAAAATATTTTCTTATCAATTATTTAATTATGGACAAAAATGTATAAAAAGAACCACTTATAACCAAAATGATGGCCAAAAATTACGTTTTTTTTAGAAAATGATCAATTTCTTGTACACTAATTGAGGTGCTAAAATTTTTAGGATCTCAAAATTTATGGAATTGCCTAATTTATCAGATAATCTTAAAAATGTTTTTCAAAAGGGGAAATTAAAGCTGCTAGTGCCGTATTTGTGCATAAATTTCGGCTTTAATTTCTCCAATTTTAAATTTTTTTTTGTAGAAATCAAAAAACTCATCATTGGAAAGGTCCTTTATCCTTAGAAAAAATATTTTCTTATTAATTATTTGATTATGGACAAAAATGTATAAAAAGAACCACTTATAACCAAAATTATGGCCAAAATTTACGTTTTTTGTTAGAAAATAATCAATTTCTTGTACACTAATTGAGGTGCCAAAATTTTTAGGGGCTCAAAATTTGAGGAATTGCCTAATTTATGAGATAACCTGAAAACTCTTTTTCAAAGGTGAAAATTAAAGCCGCTAGAGCCGTATTTGTGCCTAAATTTCGGCTTTAATTTCTCCAATTTTAAAGTTTTTTTTGTGGAAATCTAAAAACTCATCATTGGAAAGGCCCTTTGTCCTTTGAAAAAATATTTTCTTATCAATTATTTGATTATGGACAAAAATGTATAAAAAGAACCACTTATAACCAAAATTATGACCAAAAATTACGTTTTTTTTTAGAAAATGATGAATTTCTTGTACACTAATTGAGGTGCCAAAATTTTTAGGATCTCAAAATTTGTGGAATTGTCTAATTTATCAGATGATCTTAAAACTGTTTTTCAAAGTTGAAAATTAAAACCGCTAGGGCCGTATTTGTGCCTAAATTCGGCTTTAAGTTCTACAATTTTACAGTTTTTTTTGTGGAAATCAACAAACTCATCATTGGAAAGGTCCTTTATCCTTAGAAAAAATATTTTCTTATCAATTATTTGATTATGGACAAAAATGTATAAAAAGAACCACTTATAACCAAAATTATGACCAAAAATTACGTTTTTTTTAGAAAATGATCAATTTCTTGTACACTAATTGAGGTGCCAAAATTTTTAGGATCTCAAAATTTGTGGAATTGCCTAATTTATCAGATAATCTTAAAAGTGTTTTTCAAAAGGGGAAATTAAAGCCGCTAGTGCCATATTTGTGCCTAAATTTCGGCTTTAATTTCTCCAATTTTAAATTTTTGTTCGTGGAAATCAAAAAACTCATCATTGGAAAGTCCCTTTATCCTTAGAAAAAATATTTTCTTATCAATTATTTGATTATGGACAATAATATATAAAAAGAACCACTTATAACCAAAATTATGGCCAAAAATTACGTTTTTTTTTAAAGAAAATTATCAATTTCTTGTACACTAATTGAGGTGCCAAAATTTTTAGGGGCTCAAAATTTGAGGTATTGCCTAATTTATCAGATAATCTTAAAAATGTTTTTCAAAAGGGGAAATTGAAGCCGCTAGTGCCGTATTTTTGCCTAAATTTTAGCTTTAATTTCTCCAATTTTAAAGTTTTTTTTGTGGAAATCAAAAAACTCATCATTGGAAAGGTCCTTTATCCTTAGAAAATATATTTTCTTATCAATTATTTGATTATGGGCAAAAATGTATAAAAAGAACCACTTATCGCCAAAAAATTACGTTTTTTTTTTTAGAAAATGATAAATTTCTTGTACACTAATTAAGGTGCCAAAATTTTTAGGATCTCAAAATTTGTGCAATTGCCTAATTTATCAGATAATCTTAAATATGTTTTTCAAAAGGGGAAATTGAAGCCGCTAGTGACATATTTGTGCCTAAATTTCGGCTTTAATTTCTCCAATTTTAAAGTTTTTTTTTGTGGAAATCAAAAAAGTCATCATTGGAAAGGACCTTTATCCTTATAAAAAACGTTTTCTTATCAATTATTTGATTATGGATAAAAATGTATAAAAAGAACTACTTATGGCCAAAAAATTATGTTTTTTTTAGAAAATGATAAATTTCTTGTACACTAATTAAGGTGCCAAAATTTTTAGGATCTCAATACTTGTGGAATCGCCTAATTTATCAGATAATCTTAAAAATGTTTTTCAAAAGGGGAAATTGAAGCCGCCAGTGCCGTATTTGTGCGTAAATTTCGGCTTTAATTTCTCCAATTTTAAAGTTTTTTTTGTGGAAATCAAAAAACTCATCGTTGGAAAGGTCCTTTATCCTTAGAAAAAATTTTTTCTTATCAATTATTTGATTATGGACAAAAATGTATAAAAAGAACCACTTATATCCAAAATTATGGCCAAAAATTACGTTTTTTTTTATAAAATGATCAATTTCTTGTGTACTAATTGAGGTGCCAAAATTTTTAGGGGCTCAAAATTTGAGGAATTGCCTAATTTATCCAATAAACTTAAAACTGTTTTTCTAAATTGAAAATTAAAACCGATAGGGCCGTATTTGTGCCCAAATTTCTCCAATTGTAAAGTTTTTTTTTGTAAAAATCAAAAAAGTCAACATTAAAAAGTTCTATTTTCTTAAAAAATTTATAATTAAGTACAAAAATGTCCAAAAAAACCATTTTTAACCAGAATTTCATCCAAAAATTTACAATTTTTTGAGAAAAAAAAATAATTTCTAGTGAAGTAATTGAGCTGCTTAAACGTTTTGGGGCTCAAAAGTCAATGAAATTTAAAAACAAGTTCTGCATTTGAGTGAAAAATTAATAATCGCAACACTGATTAAAAATTGTTAATTTTTAGTGTGAACCTATACACGGTTGGGGATTTAGAAGAGGCGGTTATCAATGCAGGTGTAAACCGGGCAACAGGTTACCATTTTATGTCCGAAGACCTTTCCTGGGCGAAATTTTGGAAAGAGCCACATCAGAGCAATACTATAACGGTTTTGATTGTGCAAAAATTGGATGTAAGTCGTATTTAGTGTCACATTAATAAACGATTTGATTTTGTAAATATTTCTACACGAAAATAAAAATTTTGATTTGTAGTTTCACGACTATTAACATTGTTTTATTTCTAGGGATTCAAAAATTGCCGGTTCAATGGGAAAGAGCATCACCTTTAGATCGAGAACATTACTTAGCGAAACACCTTGAATACAAGTACCCTGTTTCAGGTCCTGAAGCGTTAACCCAAAAACGAATCAACGTCCATAAAGTACTCGATTTCATTCTTGGCATGAATAAACACAACTGCCGCAATTACAAACCTGACCAATTAATTCTCCGCGGCGACATAAATTACGGCGCTAAAGAATTTTTCGAAAACGAAGCTAAAATGGCAGTTCGATTAGCTAATTTTATAAGCGCATTTTTACAAATTTCTGACCCGAAAGAGGTTTTCTCAGGAAAAAGAGTTGCTGATAAGCCACTCACTGAAGATCAAATGATGGGTGAAACTTTGGCTTTAGTTTTGGGTGATAGTAGGATTTGGTCAGCGGGAACTTACTGGGATAGAAATAAATTCACAAATCGCACATTATTCGCACCATACGCCTACAAACGTGATGTAAACACTCGTAAATTCAATTTAGAAGATTTAGCACGCTTGAATAAACCTGAAGAAGTTTACACTAATAAAGAATGGTTCCAATTTTTAAAACAACGATGGTCGACTAATTTTGATAGCCTTGAAAAGTATTATATGAAGATTAAAATTAGGTTTAACGAAACGGGGGAGAATACTAGGAAGTTTGAGCATTATCCTAATTTTTATCATGCCGCTAAGCTTGATCATGGTCACTGGACTTCGCCGTATTACGATTGCTTCGGGAAAGAACCTCGGTGGAAAATTAAATATGCTGTACCTTTCTTCGGATGGGATAGCTTGAAGGTTAAGCTCGAATTTAAGTAAGTTTTTTGTCACTCAAAAAATATTTTAATATTAATAAATTTTATAGGGGAGTTGTAGCAATTACTGTTGATTTATTGTATCTTGATGTAAACCAATGTCCTGATAAATATTACGTCCCTAATGCTTTTAAAGACACGCATAAATGTGATGAAAAAACTTCCTATGTAAGTAAAAATAAATGTAGGTTGTGCAAAAATTAATAAAATTTATTTTAATTTAGTGTGTTCCGATTTTGGGAAGAGGTTTTGAAAGTGGTGGTTATAAATGTGAGTGCAGACAAGGCTACGAGTATCCGTTTGAAGATTTGATCACCTACTATGATGGGCAATTAGTTGAAGCTGAATTTAAGAATCTCGTCGATAATAATGAAACACGTTATGATATGTTCAAGTGTCGTTTGGCTGGAGCCGCAGGTGTTCAAACTAATTTTTTTTTAATTAGCACCCTGTTAATCTTAACCATTTACAGATTTCTATTTTAAGTTTTTAACACGTTTTAAAAACAGTACAAATTTTATGATATTAATTAATCATGACCATACAAATTTTGCTTTACAAGCTTTTTGTAATTAAAAATTTTAAAGTATATCCGTCCTTTAAGTGCAATTAATGAAAATAATCAAAATTTACAAAAAAAAGCACTGCTTTTATTAGTATTTTTAGAAATTTTAAGAAATTATTCGAATTTTTAGGTTTTAAAAAATAGTGACTTCCAATTTGTGATCGTTGTATTGTTTTGTAAATGTTAAAGTGCGTCTTAAATATTTTAAGCAATAAATGTAAATAATAAATTGATGTTTTTATATGTAAAAACTCGATACACATTTAAACAAGTAACAAGTAGAAAATTTTATTTAAAAGTATACTTTAATGTATTATATTTTATCAACGAAATTAATTTGATTTATGATTTATTCTACATTTTTTTAAATAATTGCGCACATAAAACTTATGTCAAAACTCGTACAAAATAATTATCTCGATAAAACAGGTATTTTAATTAGGTTTTATAATTATAAGTTTTATCAACATGTATTTGTTTGTATCCGTCCATTTTATTTAAATAATTGTGATTCTTGGCGCAAATAATTGAACTTAAATATTTTTTTATATAAACGTTTTAAATAATTTTACGAATTTTCTTACATTTGTATTATATTTTATCCAAAAATAAATTTTAAAAAAATATTTTGTGTTTTTTAGGTATTTTTTATGGTGAAGATAACAAAGTTGGCTGATATTGCGAGTGTCATAAATTTTGTAATAAATTTTTTTAGATTTTTGTGGTGGATTAAGTTTTTAGAAATAAAAGAAGCACTTACCATAACCAACCATCTCGGGAGATATTAAAACTTTTCTTCAAATCAAATCTTTCTCAATGGATTTAGAATTTTAGATCCTCCTAACACTGCAAGTCAATTTAAACAAACAAGTACTCACGTGTAACAAATATTTATTAGCAATTGTTTTATTTCATGTTGACAAACTACTTTGATTTTTTTACATTTTATTTTTTACAAACGTCAATCATTATAATAAGTCATTCAACCGTCTTCTAATTATTAAAAGAGCTTCTATGTACACGAGGCACAGGACCACATAAACAGATGTAAAAACCACCAGGAAAACTAAAATTCTACCCATTTGGTCAAGGTACAAAGTTTTATTTTTTACAATTTTGTTACGTCATTTTTCTGCAAATTTTAGGTTTAAATGCGGCATTTCTGTCACACCAAATATCGTGACACTACAGGTGAGTTTGAAAATGGTAAAAAATATGACCAAACGGTAATTTTTACCCCGAAATCGTACGTTTCTTGCGCGGAGCCACGAAAAGGGTAGGTTATTTCATCAGATTTGAAAAATTTCGGTTGCATCGTGAAGAGGGACATAGATTCTTAGTGGGGTTCGAATTTTAAATTTTTCCAAGCAGTCTAACACTCTGAAAAAAATTCTCGAAAATGGTCGATTTATCTAGCCTTTATTCTGGTTTTCGTCGGCTTTGAAAAATTGCAGCCCCGTCCGGTTTTAAAGGGGAGCAACGAAATTTGGCCCCCTTTATTCTCACATCCTGGGGATGGACCGTGGCCATTTTTGAGTGTCCAGGCGCAACGGTGTGGCGTCACGGCGCTGGCACGCTAAGTGTACACATTTTTGAAATTACTGCTTTTTCGACGCCGACTTCGTAACTTTTGATTTAGACCTCCTAGAGACGCCGAATATTTTTTATTTGCCTCCCCACTTTGTTCTTTATAACCAAGAAAAATCGGCATGTTTCAATTTTACCCCTGAACTTTGAAAAAAAATCGGGAGTAAAATGTTCAAAAAATGGGGCTAAACGCGGTAAGTTGTTTGTACCACTTTTGGCCCCCAGTTTCCAAAAATGACTACATTTTTCTACACTGCCTTATAAAAGAATAATTTCTACATCCGGTAGCGCGTAGGGATTTTTTATTTTCCAAGGGGTTCGGAAGTTATGCTTAAATTAAGTCGAAATTTTGAATTTAGGGGTTAGCGGCTCCAGTCGGGCTATTTTTTATCCGATTTGCTATTTTAAAAGCTCATTTGAATGTACATCTCGATTTGAAACCGCCTACGTATAGGGTTTTTTGAATTTAGATAAAATAACGAAAAAATATTTTTTTTAAGATCGCATTTAAAAATGTTACAAAATTATTGACGCGTTTCGGTCTAATCAACCCCTCAAAATCTATTTCACCCCCACGTTATATACCTTCTCTGAAAGCTTTCAATGTCCACTTTACGACAAAAAAATAATAACTTCGCTATCTCTTTCCGTTTTCGAGTTATCACCAAAAATGTAGCTAAAATAACCAAAATCTTCGTTTGGAGCCAATATTTCGGTCTGAAATTTTTCACTTTTCACAAAATAATTAATATCTTCGAAACTATTAGCACCACCAAAACGATTAATAGCTTAAAATTTGCACCGTCCCCTCCCCCACCAAATTGCTTCAAAATTTTAATTTTCGGTTAAAAAATGCGCCGTCCAGAGCCGTATTTGTACCTAAATTTTGCGAAAAGTTTGTGAATTTTTTCAAAAAAAACTATTCAACCGATTTTAACCAAATATTTTTTAAAACGCGTCTATCCACGGTATTTACTATTGGTAAAAATTTGAAACCGGTAACTTTTATAGTTTTGGAGAAAAAAATAAAAACCGATTTCCATGAAAAATTTCAAGCCCGTAGCCTTAAAAATATCTCAAATTTTTTTTCAAAATCGACCCCACAAATGAAAGATTATAAAAAATGGATGAAATATAGGTGGTCACTTGCCCTGTACACCGCCCCAAAAAAAATTTTACTTCCAAAAAACAAAAAAATCAATTTTTTTTTAGGTAATTCACCTTAATGTCATAACTTTTGAACAAAATGTCGTAGAGCCTTGAATTTTTTAAATTTTTATACTACAACCGAAAATTATTAACTTTCAAAGTTTTTATATTTGAATTATTGTGCTGCAACTGTTGAGGAATTTCTAATTTTAAAGAAAAATCATAGATGTCACTTTACTGTTTACTACAACAAATAACTGGCGTAATAAAATTTTTATCCTAAATAATTTAATCTTTTAAATAACTAGCTTACAATTTCAAAACCGTAATCTATTTTTATTCGTTTATTACTTAAGTAGGGTTTAAAAATTTGACCCCAAATTCTCTAAAATATCCAATCACGAGTGACTTCCTTCTGCTTCCTTCCCCCACCACTATAATTATAACAACACGCAACACAAAAGTGTGTTATAGAACATGATAGAACGCAACACGTTCAATTCAAAGTAAATAATAAATTCTTGTTGATTTTGTGATAAATGCTGCTATAAAATTTAACCAACATTTCGTTCCTATTTTCACGTGAATTATATTTAATCTAGAATTTTATTAGTACAAAAAAATGGCACAAATGGGTAGAAAATTGTTCGAACAATTGAAGAGTAAAGAATTTCGCTCATATTTGGCAAGGTTAGTTATTATAAAACAGCACTATTTAATTATACAATCAAACATTACTATTTTTTTATTGCAGCACACATTTTTGGGGCCCCGTTGCCAATTGGGGGATTCCAATCGCTGCACTTTCCGATATCAAAAAAGACCCCAAATACATCAGTGGTAACATGACTTTCGGTAAGATATTTACTATAATTTTTAGTTATATTAATAAAAATCAAGCAACAAATTTATTAATGGAATAATTATTTAAATCTCGAGGTTAACAAGTATTGCTTCAATTTTTATCATTTTTGCCTTGATTTGTTGTAACGTATTACACATACGATAATGATTTGTTTATTTTTTTTAGCTTTGTGCATGTATTCCGCAATTTTTATGAGATTTGCTTTGAAAGTCCAGCCAAAAAATATGCTACTTTTTGCCTGCCATGTTACTAACGAAACAGCTCAATTAATACAACTAGGAAGATTTATTAATTATAATTATATACAGAAAGAAAAAACGCAACAAAGTTAAAAATTATATGGTGTAATCATTTATTTGATTTATAGAAGTCGCTGATATCCAGTAATTGTTGTTATCTGTAACATTTTTTTATTTTATTTATATTTACACGTCGGGTACCTAAAATTTAGGTAAATACATAAATCTGTGGCACATTTTTACAACAATCAAAAATTATATTTTATTCTTTGATACTATGATATGTACAGTTATTAAATTTGTTATAAATTTTATAAAAAGTTTGATAAATAAAATATATTCTTAAAAACTTTAGTTTTTTTTTTAATTTTTTTCAAAATTAATATCGACTTAATATAAATCTACCAAAGTGGTGGAAGTCACAATCAATAAAATTGTAGTTTCTTGACCTTGGAAGTCATAAAAAGTCCATTCGATGTCATTACAGTTAATAATTGTGGTTTAAAATTTACTACTGACTAAAGTACTGATATATTGTTATGACTTCTTCATTTTAGCTTTTTTAAAAGCTGGTACTAGAGTGACTTAAAATTAATCAAGCTGACTCCCAAAATGGTGGAAGTCAAAATCGATAAAATTATAGTTTCTCGACCTTGGAAGTCATAAAAAGTCAATTCGATGTCATTACAATTAACGATCGTGATTTAAAATTGACTAGAACTGAATTAAAGTGCTGATATTTTGTTATGACTTCTTCATTTTAGCTTTTAAAAAAGCTGATATGAGTATACTAGAAAGACTTAAAATTAATCAAACTGACTCCCAAAGTGGTGGAAGTCAAAATCAATAAAATTGTAGTTTCTCGACCTTGGAAGTCATAACAAGTCAATTCGATGTCATTACAATTAACGATCGTGATTTAAAATTGACTAGAACTGACTTAAAAAGTACTGATATTTTGTTGACTTCTTCATTTTAGCTTTTCAAAAAGCTGATATTAGTACTAAAGTGACTTAAACTTAATCAAACTGACTCCCAAAGTGGTGGAAGTCAAAATCAATAAAATTGTAGTTTCTCGACCTTAGAAGTCATAAAAAGTCAATTCAATGTCATTACAGTTAACAATCGTGGTTTAAAATTTACTACTGACTTAAAGTACTGATATTTTGCTATGACTTCTTCATTTTAGCTTTTTTAAAAGCTGGTACTAGAGTGACTTAAAATTAATCAAGCTGACTCCCAAAATGGTGGAAGTCAAAATCGATAAAATTATAGTTTCTCGACCTTGGAAGTCATAAAAAGTCAATTCGATGTCATTACAATTAACGATCGTGATTTAAAATTGACTAGAACTGACTTAAAGTACTGATATTTTGTTATGACTTCTTCATTTTAGGTTTTTAAAAAGCTGATATGAGTACTAAAGTGACTTAAAATGAATCAAACTGACTCCCAAAGTGGTGGAAGTCAAAATCAATAAAATTGTAGTTTCTCGACCTTGGAAGTCATAACAAGTCAATTCGATGTCATTACAATTAACGATCGTGATTTAAAATTGACTAGAACTGACTTAAAAAGTACTGATATTTTGTTGACTTCTTCATTTTAGCTTTTCAAAAAGCTGATATTAGTACTAAAGTGACTTAAACTTAATCAAACTGACTCCCAAAGTGGTGGAAGTCAAAATCAATAAAATTGTAGTTTCTCGACCTTAGAAGTCATAAAAAGTCAATTCAATGTCATTACAGTTAACAATCGTGGTTTAAAATTTACTACTGACTTAAAGTACTGATATTTTGCTATGACTTCTTCATTTTAGCTTTTTTAAAAGCTGGTACTAGAGTGACTTAAAATTAATCAAGCTGACTCCCAAAATGGTGGAAGTCAAAATCGATAAAATTATAGTTTCTCGACCTTGGAAGTCATAAAAAGTCAATTCGATGTCATTACAATTAACGATCGTGATTTAAAATTGACTAGAACTGACTTAAAGTACTGATATTTTGTTATGACTTCTTCATTTTAGGTTTTTAAAAAGCTGATATGAGTACTAAAGTGACTTAAAATGAATCAAACTGACTCCCAAAGTGGTGGAAGTCAAAATCAATAAAATTGTAGTTTCTCGACCTTGGAAGTCATAAAAAGTCCATTCGATGTCATTACAGTTAACAATCGTGGTTTAAAATTTACTACTGACTTAAAGTACTGATATTTTGCTATGACTTCTTCATTTTAGCTTTTTTAAAAGCTGGTACTAGAGTGACTTAAAATTAATCAAGATGACTCCCAAAATGGTGGAAGTCAAAATCGATAAAATTATAGTTTCTCGACCTTGGAAGTCATAAAAAGTCAATTCGATGTCATTACAATTAACGATCGTGATTTAAAATTGACTAGAACTGAATTAAAGTGCTGATATTTTGTTATGACTTCTTCATTTTAGCTTTTAAAAAAGCTGATATGAGTATACTAGAAAGACTTAAAATTAATCAAACCGACTCCCAAAGTGGTGGAAGTCAAAATCTATAAAATTGTAGTTTCACGACCTTGAAAGTCATAAAAAGTCAATTTGATGAGATTACAATTAACAATCCTGATTTAAAATTTACTAGAATTGACTTAAAGTACTGATATCTTGTTATGACTTCTTCATTTTAGCTTTTTAAAAAGCTGATATGAGTATACTAGAAAGACTTAAAATTAATCAAACTGACTCCCAAAGTGGTGGAAGTCAAAATCTATAAAATTGTAGTTTCACGACCTTGAAAGTCATAAAAAGTCAATTTGATGAGATTACAATTAACAATCCTGATTTAAAATTTACTAGAATTTACTTAAAGTACTGATATCTTGTTATGACTTCTTCATTTTAGCTTTTTAAAAAGCTGATATGAGTATACTAGAAAGACTTAAAATTAATCAAACTGACTCCCAAAGCGGTGGAAGTCAAAATCAATAAAATTATAGTTTCTCGACCTTGGAAGTCATAAAGTCATTCGATGTAATTACAATTAAAAATCGTGATTTAAAATTTACTAGAACTGACTTAAAGTGCTGATATTTTGTTATGACTTGTTCATTTTAGCTTTTTAAAAAGCTGATATGAGTACTAGAGTGACTTAAAATTAATCGAACTGACTCCCAAAGTGCTAACACTAGTTTATGACTTAAAGGAATTCACAAAAGTCATCGAATATAGATAATCAAAATGAAAAAATTGTGTTTCTCGGTTTTAAAGTCATAAAAAGTCAATTTGGTGACAGACTTAAAGTACTGATAACTTGTTATGACTTCTTCATTTTAATTTTTTTAAATGCTGATATTAGTACAATTTGACTTAAAATTAATCAAACTGACTCCCAAAGTGGTGGTAGTCAAAATCAATAAAATTGGAAGTCATAAAAAGTCAATTCGATGTCATTACAAAATGAACAATCGTGATTTAAAATTGCCTAGAACTGACTTAAATCACTGATATTTTTTTATGACTTCTTCATTTTAGTTTTTTAAAAAGCTCAACAAAAAAATTAATCAGAAAATCATTTAGAGTAAATTTTATAGCGTTAGAAACGATAATTGTGACTTAAAATCGATTAGAACTGACTGAAAACACCGAAAACCAGGTATAACTTTTAGTTTCTGGCTTTTTATAAAGCTCTAAATGAAAAATTAACAAAAATCAGTTTGTTGATTGAAAAATTTCAAGTTTTTACATTGTTAAAGTTATAAATACTGACTTAAAATTAAGCAATTCTTAACGTTTATGACTTAAATTACTCATAAAAGTCCATGAATCAATGGTTTTAGATTTTTGATAATAAAAAATCAATTAAAAATTGTATTTTTAATCTTTTAAAATTATTGAAATTAAGTTTTATGACTTCACTTTTTGGTTTTTTTAGAAAATTACTATAAAATAATTTTTTCTTCAGACGTCATTAAAGTACAGTATTCTGTGACGTTTGACAGGCTTTAAAATGTCACTTTTTATGTTCGTTGATTCTATGATCACTTTGTACTGCCTAGGATTAGAAATTATTACTTTGCACTGACAAGGAATAAAAGGGCGGAGTAGAAATGAATTTTAGGCAACCCAATATACACTAACATTGTATTGCGTGTTGCTTGTAAATTAAATTTGATGAAAATAAAAGAAAACACATTAATAACATCAAATTTATTAAAAATTTAGTGCGTTCATAAATAAAATACGAGTTTATCACATTTTTATTGTTAGCCCTTATAAAATTAAAAATTCCTGTATTGTTTTGTGCTTCCTTTTATACATAACAAATATCACATTTATTTAAAAAAAAAATAAATTTAGGAAATGTAATTATTAAAAATAATTGTATCTCTCTTAATTATTGTTTATTACAACAATATTCTATTTACAAACACCCTGTACTCTATACAAAATCATATAGTGTATGGTAAATTGTAGTGATTCCAAATTTTAAAAATTTTTGTAGTGTTAAATCTATCGATAAACATTTAAAGCTTCATTAATAACTTCCAAAAATTTCGTATATAAAAAGCAGTTCCTTCCTGAAGGTTTACAAATTTCGCGGTGGTCCAATGGAATTCCAACTCGAAACCCAATTCCAGGATCTAAAAAAAATTTATTTTAAAACTAAAAACTTTTATTTTTTTTTAATTTACCCACCTGCTGAATCTAACGTCACTATTTTTAAATAAATAAAACTCATGAAAGTTAAAGAGGTTTCTATAAAACTAAAAACTTTTGGGTTAAACCCTTCATCATCGAAGATTTTTAGAAAGTTTTCATGTAAATTCAAAACACTTCGACAATCTGCAAAAAATAATGATTAGTGTTTTTCTCGTTGGGTTTTTAATAAAAATTACTTCTTTGTATTTCTAGGAGCTCGATACTTCGAGTGAAGAATGGTAAGGCTACATCTGCCAAATATGAACCTCTATGAGGGACACTGTAAAATAAAATTGCTTCGGTTTTAAGGTATAAATTTTCCACCATTTGATTCTTATTATTATTCCATGCTGAAATAAATCGTTAAAAGTTATTAATAACTTGTATTGGTTTTTTAAGGTAAGCGATCTTCCCTCTTGCGGGCGAATGTGGAACTAAGAAGGAGCTCTTGACCCAGTGGCGGAACTAAAATAAAATTCTAGGCGGGGCGATGAGCAATTATACAGGGTGTCCCATTTTTTCAGCACTTGTTTTAAATAGTAAATGTCATTCACAAAAATTTTTATTTTATTTTAATTTAAATGTTAAATAAAAATTTTTGAAAAAAAAATGTTTTCTTTTATATTTTTTTCTATAATACTTATTTATGAAAAGTGGGAGCAAATAAGGTTTTTTTTTTAATCATGATTGATAAATTAAGTTAAATTATTTAAAATAGTTTTTTTGATAAAAACATTACAGGACTTTGAACGCCCAAAAATGACCTTTCCACTGAAGTTAGACTTACAAAATTAGTTTCATTAACAAATCTAGAAAATTTCCTAAAAGTAGACTTATTTAAGTGATATTTTTCTCATCGGAACTTTTTTGAAAATTTATTATAAAAATACTCATTTTTGGTGAATAAAAAAATTCTAAAAATTTGATTAAAAACTGATAGTTTCGATAAAATTATAACAAAATTTTTGAGTTTAAATTAAAGATTAGGGTATAATCTAAAATACGAAAGTCTAAAATCAATCATGGGCCAAAAAATAAATTTAATAAAACTAACTGAAGTTAAAGTTATTTTTTTGGGAAATTTTTAATCGTACTTTATTGACCTAAAAAGGGTATTTATAGTCAAGATATGATTATAAAATAAGTTTAATTATAAAATTTGGTTAATTTTTTATAAAATGGACCATTTAAAAAATAAAATTCGCAATGGGGCCTTTTTTGAAATCCCATTTAAAAATTTTTTAACGCTTTTATTTAAACTGACGTTTTTTATAAAAATTTCTATGCACTTTGATCGCCAAAAATTGACATTTCCACTGAAGCTAGACTTACAAAATTAGTTTCATTATGAAATTTTGACAATTTCCTATAAAATAGGCTTATTTAAATATTTTTTTCTTCATAGGAATTTTTTTAAAAATTGATTATAAAAATACTAATTTTTGGTGTATAAAAAAATTCTAAAAACTTCATTAAAACTGCTAGTTTCGGTAACACTATAACAAAATTTTTGAGTTTAAATTAAAGATTAGGGTATAATTTATCACGAGAAAATCGAAAATCAATCATGGGCCAAAAAATAACTTTAATATAACCAAATGAAGTTAAAGTTATTTTTTTGGGAAAATTTTAATCGTACTTTAATGATCTAAAAAGGGCATTTATAGTCAAGATATGATTATAAAATAAGTTTAATTATAAAATTTGGTTATTTTTTTATAAAATTGACCATTTAAAAAATAAAATTCGCAATGGAAACTTTTTTGAAATCCCATTTAAATTTTTTTTAACGCTTTTATTTAAACTGACGTTTTTGATGAAAACTTTGTATGAACTTCGAACACCGAAAAATGATATTTCCACTGAAGCTAGACTTACAAAATTAGTTCCATTATAAAATTTAGACAATTTCCAATAAAATAGGCTTATTTAAGTATTTTTACCTTATAGGAATTTTTTTAAAAATTGATTATAAAAATACTCATTTTTTGTGTATAAAAAAATTCTAAAAACTTCATTAAAAACTGCTAGTTTAGATAAAATTATAACAAAATTTTTGAGTTTAAATTAAAGATTAGGGTATAATCTGTGAAAGAAAGTCAAAAATCAATCATGGGCCAAAAAATAACTTTAATATAACCAATTGAAGTTAAAGGTATTTTGTGGGGAAAATTTTAATCGTACTTTAATGGCCTAAAAAGGGTATTTATAGTCAAGATATGATTATAAAATAAGTTTTATTATAAAATTTGGTTAATTTTTTATAAAATGAACCATTTAAAAAATAAAATTCGTAATGGTGCCTTTTTTGAAATCCCATTTAAAAATTTTAAAACGCTTTTATTTAAACTGATGTTTTTAATAAAGACTTTGTATGCACTTTGAACGCCAAAAAATATTTCCACTGAAGCTAGACTTACAAAATCAGTTCCATTATGAAATTTAGACAATTTTCTATAAAATAGGCTTATTTTTTTAAAAATTAATTATAAAAATACTCATTTTTTGTGTATAAAAAAATTCTAAAATCTTGATTAAAAACTGCTAGTTTCGATAACACTATAACAAAATTTTTGAGTTTAAATTAAAGATTTGGATTTAATCTAACACACGAAAGTTTAAAATCAATCATGGGCCAAAAAAATAATTTAATATAACCGACTGAAGTTAAAGTTAATTTTTGGGGAAATTTTTAATCGTACTTTAATGACCTAAAAAGGGTATTTATAGTCAAGATATGATTATAAAATAAGTTTTATTATAAAATTTGGTTAATTTTTTATAAAATGGACCATTTAAAAGATAAAATTCGCAATGGGGCCTTTTTTGAAATCCCATTTAAAAGATTTTTAACGCTTTTATTTAAACTGACGTTTTTGGTAAAAACTTTGTATCCACTTTGAACGCCGAAAAATGACATTTCCACTGAAGCTAGACTTACAAAATTAGTTCCATTATAAATTTTAGACAATTTTCTATAAAATATAATACGAAAGTCTAAAATCAATCATGGGCCATAAAAATAAATTTAATAAAACCAACTGAAGTTAAAGTTTTTTTTTTGGGAAATTTTTAATCGTACTTTAATGACCTAAAAAGGGTATTTATAGTCAAGTTATGATTAGAAAATAAATTTTATTATAAAATTTGGTTAATTTTTTATAAAATGGACCATTTTAAAAATAAAATTCGCAATGGTAACTTTTTTGAAATCCCATTTAAAATTTTTTTAACGCTTTTATTTAAACTGACGTTTTTGATGAAAACTTTGTATGCACTTCGAACGCCGAAAAATGATATTTCCACTAAAGGTAGACTTACAAAATTAGTTCCATTATAAAATTTAGACAATTTACTATAAAATAAGCTTATTTAAATATTTTTTTCCTTATAGGAATTTTTTTAAAAATTAATTATAAAAATACTCATTTTTTGTGTATAAAAAAATTCTAAAATCTTGATTAAAAACTGCTAGTTTCGATAACACTATAACAAAATTTTTGAATTTAAATTAAAGATTAGGGTATAATTTATCATGCGAAAGTCTAAAATCAATAATGAGCCAAAAAATAACTTTAATATAACCAATTGAAGTTAAAGTTATTTTTTTGGGAAAATTTCAATCGTAATTTAATGACCTAAAAAGGGTATTTATAGTCAAGATATGATTATAAAATAAGTTTTATTATAAAATTTGGTTAATTTTTTATAAAATGGACCATTTAAAAAATAAAATTCGCAATGGGGCCTTTTTTGAAATCCCATTTAAAAATTTGTTAACGCTTTTATTTAAATTGACGTTTTTGGTAAAAACTTTGTATGCACTTTAAACGCCGAAAAATGACATTTCCACTGAAGCTAGACTAACAAAATTAGTTCTATTATAAAATTTAGACAATTTCCTATAAAATATGTTTAATTAAATATTTTTTCCTCATGCGAACTTTTTGAAAATTTATTATAAAAAATACTAATCTTTTTTTAAGTTTAAAAATCGCCCCCTCTCTGTATTCGCCACTGTCCTGACCTACTTCTGACGTCATTTTTGCTGGGAAAAATTAATTGACTAAAAAAAATTTATAATTACAATCAACGAGGATTTGTTTAACATAAAGCCCTCCTTTCGAATGTCCAACCCAAATAATCGGACGACTTCCTACTTCTAATTTTATTAAATTCTCAATCATTTCTTGACTTCTTTCATCCATTGGAGACCTGTATTCTTTTTTGGCCCAAACTGGTCTCCAAAGATGTGGATCTGTTGTGTAGTTAACTGCTATGACTCTAACGTTAGGGCAATCTTCAGGAATCCATTCTTTAGGCCAACAATTTGACATTTCTTCGTTTACAAAATTTTTATTGGTGTCACAAATATGGGAATTTTCTTGCGCGAAATTTTTTGATAGATTGTTTAAATATCCTGTACTCCATAATCGAACACTTTCTAAAATCAACTCGTTTTATAAATTATTAAAAAAATTATATTATTACATACCTTGTTTATAAATTTTGTGATTTTTATGTCTCCATTCGCCTTGCCTCCAGGTTTTGTTTAAAGATCCATGTAATCCATGGATAAAAATTAGATCGGCTTGTATAGGACCTTCAGGTTCGTTAAGTACAATGCATTCTACAAATTTCGGTTTGGTATTATCATCATCAGTGGCTTCATCGAAGTGATTTGTAATTTGAACCACATTTTGCGATGTTGTAAACGGTTTTGAAGCGTAGTGGGTTAAAAAAGTGAAAATACAAGGGATTAATTGGTGGCAATAATTTTCAAAAATGTAATTTTTGTGTTTTATATACGCGTAGAATATATTTATTATAGTTGGTATCACTGCTTTCGCTAATAAATTTACGATAATTCGCACTTTTCTGGAAAAAAATAAAAAATGGTAATTATTTGTGAGTCAATTTTGGTTTTATAAATACAATATTGTGGTTTTAAACTTTGGAAATGTTAAAAAAACTAATGACTTCTCTTTAAACATTAATATCATCATTTAGGTGTGTTTATTTTAAGCTTCAAATGAGTTTTAAATTTATCTTTATTTATACTTAAAATCCAATTCCAATTGTTGATTTAATAATAAGTTTTATCTCTTTAAGTTATTATTTATAAAATGATTTTTTCACATTGAAATAACCTTTAAATAATATCAATAAAAAATAGAATATTCGAGACTATAGATTATTATAATTTACTAAAATTTAATTCCAACTTCTGGTTATTAGTATGACTTAAGTCATAAAACTAATTTTCAATAAATTTGTTAAAAGAAAATTGATAAAATTTTTATGCGATAAAAAATGATGATTTTTTTGACTTATCGTGGTTTAAACTTTGTACAAAAAATATGATTTTTTTGCTGTAAAATGATAGTCATTCTAAAAACTCATTAATCTTTATCTTGTCCATTTTTATTACTTTTAATAATTACAATTTTTTAAACGCGTTGGTTAAAAAAATGAACCCGTTCGATTATCACTTTCATTTATTGAGCAACTGGTCCCAAATAAAGCTTAATTAAGCTAGTTAGTTATGTAACAAATTCCCCCACCAAAGCAAAGAAATTTAATGCTGATAAATTCAATGAAACAAATCGTCTCGGATTAGTACTTTAAAGTCAACTCAACCTTCAAGTGAAAATCGAAGAAAATTGGTGAAAATGGGACGTTTAAGACTAGGCGATACAATTCCCAATTTTTCGGCCAACTCCACCCAAGGGCCTATGAAATTTTATGATTTTCAACAAAATTCGTAAGTGTTATTATTTAATAAATAAGACGCATTTATATCAGTTTTATCTTTAATAACATTTATTCAAGGTTAAATAATATGTAATAATTCCAGTGCAGCTTATTTAAATATTTTTAACACTTTTATTATTTATTTTATAATAAAAAATAACAAATTTTCTTAAAAATTCAGTAATAACTCAAACATAATTTTTCTAATATTTTGGCTTTAAAGACTTTATTCTACAATCGTGCAAAAAGTAGGCATTTATATGATCAGTTGTCAGTGCATAAAGTCAAGGTTTCTTGCACGAGTGCACAAAAGTGTGACTTACTGCAAAAATCATGACTTAAGTTCTTTAGTAACGCTTTTCTGCACTAGTGCAAAAAAGACTGACAACTATCTTAAATGACAAATTTAGAATTAACATTAATTTCATGATTTTCACTTTTTGCACTTGTTGCATAAATAACTATTTATGATTTTAATTTGAAATTTTTAGATGGGTGATGCTTTTTTCTCATCCTGCTGATTTTACTCCGGTTTGCACTACTGAGTTGGGAAGAATTGCAGTGCATCAACCGTATTTCGTTAAAAGAAATGTGAAATTGTTGGCGCATTCTTGCGATAAATTGCAGAGTCATGTGGATTGGGTTAATGATATTAAGTCATACTGCAGGGATATTCCTGGAGATTTTCCTTATCCAATTATTTCTGATGAATCACGCGAATTGGCTGTTATGTTGGATATGATTGATCAGAATAATAAAGATTCTGAAGATCATGCTTTAACCGTCAGAGCTTTGTATATCATTGATCCTAATCATAAGCTTAGGTTGTCCATGCATTATCCTGCTTCCACAGGAAGAAATGTCGAGTAAGTAAAAAAATATATACCGAGTGGTGCACAAAAAAGATGTAGCTTCGTTATTTCTTATCTGATTTTAATAAGTGATATGTCAAATTAAATGATTTGAAGAATACTACTATCAGATGGTAAAAGATTAATTTTATTTTTGAAAACGTCAGAGGAGGAGGAGGCAACTTTTCTTTTTCAAATGGCAACATATTTTTTTTCGATTGAAAATAATCTAAAATCTAGACCAATTATACCAATAATTTTTTTTTAAATTTATATTTTTTTCTTATTTTTTCTTATTTTTTTTTAATTTTTTTAAAATTTTTTTTCTTATTTTTTTTTTAATTTTTTTAGTATTAATTTTTTTTTTAATTTAATTCAATTGTTTTTTTTGTTTTTGAGTTTTGAGTAATAAATTAAAAAACAAAACTTAAAAAAAATAAAAAACTGAAAACTCAAAAACAAAAAAAAAACAATTGAATTCAATTAAAAAAAATTAAAAAAAAAATTAAATATATTAATTTAAAAAAATGAAATAATTGGATTAGATTATTTTATGTAATGATTTTTCTCAATCGAAAAAAATATGTTGCCATTTGAAAAAGAAAAGTTGCCCCTTCCTTCTCTGTTTTTAAAAATAAAATTAATCTTTTATTATTATTATTATAATTATTAGTATTCTCCATACCATTAAATTTGACATATCACTTATTAAAATCGGATAAGAAATAACGAAGCTATTGCACAAGTTGCACTTAAAATTTAAGTGACATTTACCTTCAAAAAATGATTAGTATCCGATTGCACCACTTTCATTTAAAATTTAACTGATACTTAAATTCAAAAATGACAAGAATACAATTTATCGCTGAAAGAGAAGTGGTGCAATTGGCCTTTAGTAATTTATAAACTTAAGACCGATTGCACCACTTTCAATTAAAATTCAAAAATTGATAAATTTTTTAAGTGACAAATTTTCTATTATACTTCGCACAACTTTGAATTTAAATGTCACTTAAGGGTTTAAGAAAAAATGGTTCAACTGGCTCTTAGTAATTTAATGCCGATTGCACCACTTTCACTTAAACTTTAACTGATACTTAAATTCAAAAAATGACAAGAATAGAATTTATCGCTGAAAGAGAAGTGGTGCAACTGGCCTTTTGCCAAAATTTAAGTGACACTAAAAATCAAAAAATGATTTAAATACAATCGATGACTTAAAGAGAAGTGGTGCACTTGGTCCTTAATATAATTTATAAACCTAAGGTCGATTGCACCACTTGCACTAAAAAATTAAGTGACACTAAAATTCAAAAACTGATAAAAAAGAGAAAATAGAATCCATCGCTTAAATAGAAGTGGTGCAACTGACCTTTAGCAACAGGCCCTTAATAATTTATAAACTTAAGACCGATTGCACCACTTTCACTTAAAATTCCAAAATTGATAAAAATACAATCCATCGCTTAAATTAAAGCAACTGGTCCTTAGTAATTTTTAAACTGAATGCCGATTGCACTTAAAATTTAAGAGACACTAAAATTAAAAAAAAATGATAAAAATATAATTCATCACTTAAAAAGAAGTGGAGCAACTGGCCCTTAGTAATTTATAAACTTAAAAGACCGATTGCACCACTTTTCAAAATTTTAGTGATACTTAAATTCAGATATTGATAAAAATACAATCCATCGCTTAAAGAGAAGTGGTGCAACTGGCCTTTAGCAAAAATTTAAGTCATACTAAATTTCAAAAATTTATTTAAATAAAATCGATGACTTAAAGAGTAGTGGTGCAGTGGTACTTAATATAATTTATAAACCTAAGATCGATTGCACCACTTGCACTAAAAATTTATGTGACACTAAAATTCAAAAACTGATAAAAAAGAGAAAATAGAATCCATCGCTTAAATAGACGTGGTGCAACTGACCTTTAGCAACTGGCCCTTAATAATTTATAAACTTAAGACCGATTGCACCACTTTAACTTAAAATTCCAAAATTGATAAAAATACAATCCATCACTTAAATTAAAGCAACTGGTCCTTAGTAATTTTTAAACTGAATGCCGATTGCACTTAAAATTTAAGAGACACTAAAATTAAAAAAAAATGATAAAAATATAATTCATCACTTAAAAAGAAGTGGAGCAACTGGCCCTTAGTAATTTATAAACTTAAAAGACCGATTGCACCACTTTTCAAAATTTTAGTGATACTTAAATTCAGATATTGATAAAAATACAATCCATCGCTTAAAGAGAAGTGGTGCAACTGGCCTTTAGCAAAAATTTAAGTGACACTATATTTCAAAAATTTATTTAAATACAATCGATGACTTAAAGAGAAGTGGTGCAGTGGTCCTTAATATAATTTATAAACCTAAGGTCGATTGCACCACTTGCACTAAACATTTAAGTGACACTAAAATTCAAAAACTGATAAAAAGGAGAAAATAGAATCCATCGCTTAAATAGAAGTGGTGCAACTGACCTTTAGTAATTATAAACAAGCCTTTAATAATTTATAAACTATAGACCGATTGCACCACATACATTTAAAATTTTAGTGACACTTAATTACTTAAATTAAAAAATCAATTAATCTGATTGCTCCAAAATTAAAGCGATAATTAAAAAAAAATACATAAATACTAAGCAAAATATGTGACTTTTGAAAAACATAAGTATTACTTAGGGCCAGTTGTTCAGGTTCCACCTAAACTTCAATTAAACTTAAATCTAAAAAAAATGTAGATGGAAAATTTGTAATTTTTTTTTAGTTTAAGTGGTGCTTGAAGTTTGAGTGGCAAGTGCGCAACTGGCCATGATTAAGTATTATAGTATGTCACCTATTCAATGTAAGTAACACTTAAGGCCGTTTGCACCACTAATCCTTAAGCCTAATTAAGGAATTCTTAGATTTTTCATTGTGTTGTTGTCAAATTTTTAATTAAAGCGTTCCTTAAATTTTAAGGCCCGGTTGCACAGTTCAAGCTTAAGCTTCAAGTGACACTTAAACTAAAAATATGATAGAATACAATAGTAAATCTGTCAATTTTTTAGTTTAAGTTTCGCTTCAAGCTTAAGCTTCAACTGTGCAACCGGCCCTAAGTGGCAATGGTTGCACAGGTTCCACTTAACCTTCAAATAAACTTAAACTAAAAAAATCTAGATGTACAATAGAAAATGTTCATTTTTTTAGTTTAGGTGGCTCTTGAAGTTTGAGTGGAAAGTGTACAACTGGCCATTGGGTGTTTAATGGCCGTTTACACCACTAAGCCTTAAGGAACACTTAGGTCCGGTTGCACCTAAGCTTCAAGCGACACATAACTAAAAAATATACAGATTTCCCATTGTATTTCTGTCATATTTTAAGTGTCACTTGAAGGTTAAGCTACAACTGTGCAACTGGGCCTTCGAATTTTTAAGTGTCAGATTTTTCGTTGTGTTTCTGTCAAACTTTGAATTAAAGTGTTCCTTAAATTTTAAGTGGCAATGGTGCAATCGGCTCTAAGTATAAGTAGTGGTGCAATTTTAAAAATTCAAATAAACTAACTTTGTTTTTGTGATAATATAATTTGTTTTTTAAATAAATTGTATTCAAAAACAAGACGACGTCAGTATCATTTATTTGATTATACATCTTTAAACTTTGTTTTTCTTTTAGTGAAATTTTGAGAGTGATTGATTCTTTGCAATTGGTTGATAGAATTCCACAAATTGCTACACCAGCAAACTGGGTTGTAAGTTAAATTTTAATTTTTTTAAATATTCAAAAAAAAAAATAAAAAAATTTATATAAAATTTTATAAAACTACCTTTGAGTTTATATGCAAAAAATTATGATTGTAAAATTTGATTTTTTAGAGAAACTATAATAATTGTGTGTGTTTTTTTAATTTTTTTTGTAGCCTGGAGAAAAAGTTATGATTTTGCCTACGGTGAGTGATCAAGAAATCGAAAAATTATTCCCAGGAGGTGTGGATAGAGTAGCTATGCCCTCAGGAGTATCCTACGTTCGCACAACAACAAATTATAAATAAATAAATAATAAACATCAATTTTAAACGCAAAAAAATTATATATTCAAAAATAAAGGAAATAAAAATATTATAAAATAAAAGTGTATCCAATAAAATTGTGTTTTACATTCATATTTTTTTTATAATTTTTTAAACTTATTTGAATAGGTACAATCAAAAAATATATATAAAAAACAAAAAAATATAAAAAACAGAAAAAAAAATAAATAACTAAAAATTAAAAAAATATTCTTTTATATACAGGGTGACTCACTCTTTTACCAGCTATTTTTTTTTGATAAGTAGTAAATGTCATTCTAAACAAAAAATTTCCTATGAACTAATATTTTTTTTGGACTTCTTAAGAAGTTACAGCAATTTTAAAATTTCAACAAGTGCTAAATCCGTCCCTGGGCAGAATTCTCAAATAAATGTTTAAATCGACCACAATATTAATTCTAGCTCACTTGGTTATTTTTTTAAAAATTTTTAAATATCACTTTACAGCTTCAAAAAGTAAAATAGTGCAATTTTAATAAAATCTCAATTTTTTTAATGTTCTCCTTGGAATTTTTTAACAAACTCGGATTTATTTTTTTGCAGAATTCTCTAATTTATTCAAATCGGCCGCACAACTAATTCTAGCTCACTTGGTTAATTTAAAAAAAAAATTAAAATCACTTTACAGCTTCAAAAACTAAAAGAGTGCAGTTTTACAAAATCTCAATTTTTTTAAAGTTCTCCTTGAAATTTCTTAACAAACTCGGGTTTATTTCTTGCAGAATTCTCTAATTTTTTCAAATTAATTCTAGCTCAATTTGTTATTTTTTTATAAATTTTTAAAAATCATCTACAGCTTCAACAAGTAAAATAGTGCAATTCTTACAAAATCTCATTTTTTTTAATGTTCTCCTTGGAATTTTTTAACAAACTCGGGTTTTTTTTCCAGAATTTTGTAATACCTGTATTCAAATCGACCGCAAAATTAATTCTAGCTCACTTGGTTATTTCTTTATAAATTTTTAAAAATTACTTTACAGCTTCAAAAAGTAAAATAGTGCAATTTTTACAGTCTCAATTTTTAAAGTTCTTCTTGGAATTTTTTTAACAAATTCGGGTTTATTTTTTGCAGAATACTCTAGCCTATTCGAATCGACCACAAAATTAATTCTAGCTCACTTAATTATTTTTTTAGAAATTTTTAAATATCAGTTTACAGCCTCAAAAAGTAAAATAGTGCAATTTTAATAAAATCTCAATTTTTTTAATGTTCTCCTTGGAATTTTTTAACAAATTTGGATTAATTTTTTGTAGAATTCTCTGATTTACTCGAATTAATCTTAAAATTAATTATAGCTTGCTTGATAAATTTTTAAAAAACATTTTACAGCTTCAACAAGTAAAACAGAGCAATTTTTACAAAATCTCAATTTTTTTAATATTCTTCTTAGAATTTTTTAACAAACTCGGATTTAATTTTTACAGAATTCTCTAATTTATTTAAATCAACCGTAAAATTAATATTAGCTCACTCGGTTGTTTTTTAATTAATTTTTGAAAATCATCTTACAGCTTCAGCTTGAAAAAGTAAAATAGTGCAATTTTTACAAAATCTCAATTTTTTTAATATTCTCGTTGGAATTTTTCAACAAACTCGGGTTTATTTTTTGCATAATTCTCTAATTTACTCAAATCGACCACAAAATTAATAGCTCACTTGGATATTTTTTTATAAATTTTTAAATATCATCAACAGCTTCAACAAGTAAAATAGTGCAATTTTTACAAAATCTCAATTTTTTAAATGTTCTCCTGGGTATTTTCAACAAACTATGCTTTATTTTTTGCAGAATTCTCTAATTCATTCAAATCAATCACAAAATTAATTTTAGCTTGCTTATTTATTTTTTTATAATTTTTTAAAAATCATTTTACAGCTTCAGCAAGTAAAATAGTGCAATTTTTATAAATATCAGTTTTTTAATATTCTTCTTGGAATTTTTTTAACAAATTCTGGTTTAGTTTTTGCAGAATTCTCTAGTTTATTCAAATCGACAGCAAAATTAATAATAGCTCACTTTGTTATTTTTTTATAAATTTAAAAAAATTATTTTTCAGCTTCAAAAAGTAAAATAGTGCAATTTTTACAAAATCTTAATTTTTTTTAATGTTCTCCTTGGAATTATTTAACAAACTCAGGTTTATTTTTTGCAGAATTCTCTAATTTATTCAAATCAACCGCAAAACTAATTCTAGCTGACTTGGTTATTTTTTTTTTAAATTTAAAAATCACCTTACAGCTTCAAAAAGTAAAACACTGCAAGTTGTTCAAAATCTCAATTTTTTTAATGTTCTCCTTGGATTTTTTTTAACAAACTCGGGCTTATTTTTTGCAGAATTCTCTAGTTTATTCAAATCAACCGCAAAATTAATTATATCTCACTTGGTTTTTTTTTTATAAATTTTTAAAAATTACTTAACAGCTTCAAAATGTAAAATATTGCAATTTTTACAAAATCTCAATATTTTTTAATGTTCTCTTTGGATTTTTTAACAAACTCGAGTTTATTTTTTGCAGAATTTTATAATTTATTCAAATCGACTGCAAAATTAATTCCAGCTCACTTGGTTATTTTTTAGAAATTTTTAAAAATCACTTTACAGCTTCAAAAATTAAAATATTGCAATTTTTACAAAATCTCAATTTTTTTAATGTTCTTCTTGGAATTTTTTAACAAATTCCGGTTTATTTTTTGCAGAACTCTTTAATTTATGCAAATCAACTGCAAAATGAATTCCAGCTCGCTTATTTATTTTTTTATAATTTTTTAAAAATCATTTTACAGCTTCAATAAGTAAAATTGTGCAATTTTTACAAAATCTCAACATTTTTAATTTTCTCCTAGGACACACTATGCTTTATTTTTTGCAGAATTCTCTAATTTATACAAATCAATCACAAACTTAATTTTAGCTTGCTTATTTATTTTTTATAAATTTTTAAAAATCATTTTACAGCTTCAGCAAGTAAAATAGTGCAATTTTTATAAATATCAGTTTTTTAATATTCTTCTTGGATTTTTTTAACAAATTCTGGTTTATTTTTTGCAGATTTCTCTAGTTTATTCAAATCGACCGCAAAATTAATTATACCTCACTTATTTAATTTTTTATAAATTTTTAAAAAGTAAAATAGTGCAATTTTTACAAAATCTTAATTTTTTTAATGTTCTCCTTGGAATTTTTTAACATACTTAGGTTTATTTTTTTGCAGAATTTTCTAATTTATTCAAATCAACCGCAAAACTAATTCTAGCTGACTTGGTTATTTAAAAAAAAATTAAAAATCACCTTACAGCTTCAAAAAGTAAAACACTGCAAGTTTTACAAAACCTCAATTTTTTTAATGTTCTTCTTGGAATTTTTTAACAAACTCAGGTTTATTTTTTGCAGAACTCTTTAATTTATTCAAATTAATTGCAAAATTAATTCCAGCTCGCTTAGTTATTTTTTTATAATTTTTTTAAAAATCATTTTACAGCTTCAATAAGTAAAATTGTGCAATTTTTACAAAATCTCAACTTTTTTAATGTTCTTCTTGGAATTTTTTTAACAAATTCGGGTTTATTTTTTGCAGAATTCTCTAGTTTATTCAAATCGAACGCAAACTTAATTATAGCTCACTTGGTTATTTTTTTATAAATTTTTAAAAATTACTTTACCGCTTCAAAAAGTAAAATAGTGCAATTTTTATAAAATCTTAATTTTTTTAATGTTCTTCTTGAAATTTTTTAACAAACTAGGGTTTATTTTTTTCAAAATTCTCTAATTTATTTAAATCAACCGCAAAATGAATTCTATCTCACTCGGTTATTTTTTTATAAATTTCTAAAAATCATTTTACTGTTTCAACAAGTAAAATATTGTAATTTTTACAAAATCCTATTTATTTTTATTTTTCCCCTGGATGTTTTCAACAAACTCGAGTTTATTTTTTGCAGAATCCTCTGAAGGACTTCTTAAGAAGTTTTGGGACACTATAATTTTCATTTATTATTATAATTTTTTATTTAAATTAATCATGGTTTCCATTTTGCCATTCCCAACTTGCCTTTTTGAAGATTATTGACAGTTTTTAAACAGTTGACCCTTTTAAAATTTCTGTCAATAAAATTAACAAATCAAATAATGATAAAATCCATACTAGATTTAAATTTAAAAAATTGGAACAAAATGAAATTTATGCAGGGTGTATATTTTTTATATTTTACTAAAGTCATCTTTAGATTATTTTAAGTAGGTTTATTCAGACAGTTCGAAATCCCAAAATTTTGACTTTTTAAAACAGTTGTCACAAACCAAAAATTAGAATTTTTAAAACATATTTTCAAAAAAGTCCCCCAGAGGAAAATATCATTTAAATAAGCCTATAGGAAATTGTCTGAATTTTATAATGGAACTAATTTTTTAAACCTAGTTCAGTGGAAACGTCATTTTTTGGCGTTCAAAGTGCATACAAAAATTTAAAAAAAAGCGTTATAAAAATTTTAAGTGGAATTTACTTTAATTTTTTAAATGGTCCATTTTATAAAAAATTAACCAAATTTTGTAATAAAACTTACTTTATAATCATATCTTTACTATAAATACTCTTTTTACTACGATTAAAATTTTTCCCAAAAAATAATTTTAACTTCAATTGGTTATATTAAATTTATTTTTTGACCCATGATTGATTTTAGACTTTCGTATTATAGATTATACCCAAATTTTTAATTTAAACTCAAAAATGTTGTTATCATTTTATAGAAACCAGCAGTTTTTAATCAAGTTTTTAGAATTTTTTGGTCAGCAAAAATGTGTATTTTTTATAATCAATTTTCAAAAATGGTCCTATGAGAAAAATATTATTTTAATAAGTCTATTTTATAGAAAATTGTCTAAATTTTGTAATGAAACTAATTTTGTAAGTCTAACTTCAGTGGAAATGTCATTTTTGAGCGTTCAAAGTGCTATAATGTTTTTTAAAAAAAAATAAGATTTTTTTTAATGACATTTACTATTTAAAACAAGTTCTAAAAAAAAGTGGGACACCCTGTATAATTGCTCTTCGCCCCCCCCCCCCTACCTAACCTGACTAACCAATATAATATGGTCGGTTAAAATAAGGCGCAAGCGCATAGATTACTTCGTGACGGTCACATAACTCGTTGTTGGAACATAGCTAATATTTTCGAATACTAAAATTTATGCAAACCACTTTGACTATAAGCTTCGTTGCGTAATTGAGCACATTTTGTTCAACAAATTTTTTAAAAATACCAATTTTATTATTTGAAATTTATTAAATTTAATTACTGGAAAATTTTGGCGTTCAGAAAAGTCTTTAATTAATCAATTTTATGAGTATTATTAAATATTTTTTGGAATTTAAAGAAATTAGATTTAATGTGAGTGTTTGGCGAGCACGCAACATCCGACAGAATAATTGTAGTGCAAAACTAAACCAACCTGTGATTACCACAATTAAATTGACCTAGAAACTTTTTCTCTTTAAAATAAATTTAAATTAAATGAATGAAGGCATTAAAATAATATGAAAAATTTCTTTATGAATTATACTTAAAACGTCATTGTAATCTTTGATCTTGAACTTTTCTAATATAAAATGTAATATTTAAATTTATTTTAATTTTTTGTGAATTTTATTTTAATAAATTTTGCATAACTTAAAAAATTTTAAATAATAACACTTTACACTTTATTTTTATAGTCTAGACTTCCGTAAATATTTTTCTGGAAAAATTTTGCTGATAAAATAAATTTAATAAAAAATATAAAAAAATATATATAATACATATAAAAGTATCAAAGGCTTGAAACTACAATTTCTACTTTTTATTTTGTTTTTAAGAAAAAAAAAGACAGATTTTTTAAAAATTTTAAGTTTTTTTTTAAATAAAATACTTACGTTGTGGGGATTGTTAATGTTGAAAAATATTTTCCAGCGCCTAATTCTGTTGAAATTATAACTTGGTCACACATTATGTCTTCGACTTCATAATTTTGAGGTGTTTTCATTTCTGGTTGGACAAACTGGAAAAAAAAATCAATTTAAAAAAAATTAAACCAAAAAAAAACTTTTTAAGTTTTTTTTTGCTGAACATATTTTAGAAATAATAAAACGTGATACTGGTCAATTTAATAACGTAAGTAATTTATTATTGTATAAAAACCTTGCGTGTTATGTAGGGTTTCGTGAATTATAAAAATATATTTTGTTGTAATAAAATTTAAACCTTAAATACGTATAATTTTACATCACTATAAATGCTTATCAAATTACATTCAAGTTATATTACCTACATGGATTGGAATTTAATACTTATGTAAAATAAAATTAATGAACCAACATAATCAATTTTTTAAATCTAATTTTAGAGAATTTGATATAATACTAATTTTATTTTCAAATTTTTAGTTAAAAACCTTTAATTTCACTATATGGGAATTTTAAATTAAAAATATGTAATCATAAAAATCGTGACTAAAGTTCTATGCTAACACACGTTTAGTGGTATGTGTCATTGGTAGATAATCCTTAACCAGTTTTTAGAATGAGTTAAGCTGATTACATTGTTCATGCTTTCTTGTGTCTCAATTATTTAATTTTTTTGGAGCGATAAAATGATTATTTTTAACGAATTAAAATGTTTAATAATGTGACTAGTAACACTCTAGACTAAACATGACACTTTATCAACACTTTCAGGCCAGATATATTTTATTTAAAACCAAAAAATCCTTCAATGAACTAAATAAATAAAAATAATCACTAAAGTTGTACACTTAGGAGTGTTTTTACAATATTTTTATATACTCATTGTACTAAATTTGTAGAAGAGGAAATCAAAATTCAGAAAAAAAAATATATAATAACCTAAAACTCCCTGAAGTTTGTGCCCTTATAATTAATCCTACATTAAATAGCAAGACACTAGTAACTGTGTAATTGCAGTTTAATTAATCTAGTTTATAAATCAGAAAGAAATTTGAAAATCCGACAAGAAAAACTTGAGATACAGTGGCACACGTAATGGTTGATTTCATTATTTTTCACTATTTTTCTTGCTTAGCTCACGCGTGCTCTAGCGGTCCGCTTAAATTATCACCGATAATTTGAAAAGAAGGATTTCCAGCGCGTTTAGAAAAAATATTTCTTTAGTTGTTTTATGGTCAAAATTTACCTTAAAAATGAAAAATCTTTAATGGAACCATTCAATTTAATAAAACTATAATAATTTCAATTTTTGTGACTCGACTCAAAAATTTTTAAATTATTAAGTGTTACCCCCAGATAATCAACAGATATTTAATTTTAAATGAGGTTTAATTTGACATATGGTGGAAATGAAAACAGGGTCACCTCAATAACTTTTTTATTTATGAATAAAAAAATTTGAAATTTAACTATGTTCTATGGTTCAAAAAAAAAATTTTATGTGCATTTTTTATTTTCAAAATCACTTCCAATTTCACCGGAAACACCATGAACTTTGTTTTTTTAAATGTAACATCCCATATTTTTATTCATGGCTTAAAATACTTTTAAAAAAGAAGTATTTTTGAGATATTAGTTTTTATTTTTTTTGTAAAAAAATTTTTTTTCAAAAAAAGAAAAAAGGTTTTCGAAGTCGGTGAAAAGTACCAAAACTAATTCTAAATAATTCAAATACCTAAATAAAATTGTCATTTAAAAAAAAATTTAAGTGGTTTTTGAACTATTAATTTTTAAACTTAGTTAATGAAGATTTTATCAAATATCTCACTTTTTTTAAACGCAATGATGCCGGGTCATTCGACTTTTTAAAAAGAGGATTTTATAACGATTATTTTGGTACCCCATATGTAGGGGTATTATTTTGCATGTGCCTGTAATAAAGATACTTATTAGCTATTATTTGCCAACTTAAGAAATAAATAATTTTACTAGTTCAATTAGGCACATGCAAAATAATACCCCTACATATGGGGTACCAAAATAATCGTTATAAAATCCTCTTTTTAAAAAGTCGAATGACCCGGCATCATTGCATTTGAAAAAAGTGAGATATTTGATAAAATCTTCATTAACTAAGTTTAAAAATTAATAGTTCAAAAACCACTTAATTTTTTTTTCAAATTACAATTTTATTTAGGTATTTGAATTATTTAGAATTAGTTTTGGTACTTTTCACCGACTTCGAAAACGTTTTTGTTTTTTTGAAAAAAAATTTTTTTACAAAAAAAATAAAAACTATGGGATGTTACATTTAAAAAAACAAAGTTCATGGCGTTTCCGGTGAAACCGGAAGTGATTTCGAAAATAAAAAATGCACATAAAATTTTTTTTTTTGAACCATAGAACATAGCCAAATTTCAAATTTTTCTATTCATAAATAAAAAAGTTATAGAGGTGACCCGGTTTTCATTTCCACCCGGTATAGTCTATTTTTCAGCTAAATGTCATTTAAACTATATTCAAACTTCATAAAAATACCATATATGTCAAATTAAACCTCATTTAAAATTAAATGTCTGTTGATAATACTGGGGGTTAGTGCTTCATTTTTAAATAAAATTCAATTTATGTCCAAGAAATAAAAAATTAACTATAATTTTAAGTGCAAAATTACCAAAGATATGAAATATCTTCACCTCAAACTTTTCTGTTTGGAAATTAAACCAGTTTAAAAAATAAATGTTAAAATTTCGGGATGACACCAGTTTTGAAGTATCCCGGGTCCCCCATAGTAATTTTTGACCCCAAATGCTAAATCCTGGGCAGAATTCTAAAATATAATTAAATCGAACCCAAAATTATTTCTATTTTTTTATAAATTTTTTGAATATCACCTTACAGTAAAATAAAATAGTGCAATTTTTACAAAATATCAATTTTCTTAATGTTCTCTTTGGAATTTTTTAACAAACTCGGATTTATTTTTTGCAGAAGTCTCTAATTTTAGCTCACCTGGTTGTTTTTTTTATAAATTTTTAAAAATCACTTTACACCTTCAAAAAGTAAAATAGTGCAATTTTTACAAAATCTCATTTTTTTTGATGTGTTTCTTGGAATTTTTTAACAAATTCGGGTTTATTGTTTGCAGAATTCTCTGATTTACTTAAATCAATCACAAAATTAATTATAGCCCATTTGGTTATTTTTTTATAAATTTTTAAAAAACATTTCACAGTTTAAACAAGTAAAATAGTGCAATTTTTACAAAATCTCATTTTTTTAATGTTCTCCTTGGAATTTTTTAACAAACTCGGGTTTATTTTTTGCAGAATTCTCTAATTTATTCAAATCGACTACAAAATTAATTCTAACTCACTTGGTTATTTTTTTAAAAAATTTTAAAACTCACTTTACCGCTTCAAAAAGTAAAATTCTGCAATTTTTACAAAATCTCAATTTTCTTAAATGTTCTCCTTGAAATTTTTTAACAAACTCGGATTTATTTCTTGCAGAATTCTCTAATTTATTCAAATCGGCCGCAAAACTAATTTTAGCTCACTTGGTTAATTTTAAAAAAAAATTTAAAAATCACTTTACAGCTTCAAAAAGTAAAAGAGTGCAGTTTCACAAAATCTCAATTTTTTCTCCTTGGAATTTCTTAACAAACTCTAATTTTTTCAAATGGACCACAATATTAATTCTAGCTCACTTGGTTATTTTTTTAGAAATTTTTAAATATCACTTTACAGCTTCAAAAAGTAAAATAATGCAATTTTTACAAAATCTCAATTTTTTTAATGTTCTTCTTGGTTTTTTTTAAAAACTCGGGTTTATTTGTTGCAGAATTCTCTATTTTTTCAAATCGACTGCAAAATTATTTCCAGCTTACTTGGCTACTTTTTTAAAATTTTTAAATATCAATGTTACTTTTCAGCTTCAAAAAGTAAAATAGTGCAATTTTTACAAAATCTCATTTTTTAATGTTCTCCCTGGAATTTTTTTAACAAACTCGGGTTTATTTTTTGCAGAATTCTCTAATTTATTCAAATCGACTGCAAAATTAATTATAGCTCACTTGTTTATTTTTTTATAAATTTTTAAAAAAACATTTCACAGCTTCAAGAAGTAAAACAGTGCAATTTTTACAAAATCTCGATTTTTTTAATGTTCTTCTTGGAATTTTTTAACAAACTCGCGATAATTTTTTGCAGAATTCTCTGGTATACGTAAATCAACCACAAAATTAATTATAGCTCACTTGTTTATTTGTTTATAAATTTTTAAAAAACATTTCACACCTTCAACAAGTAAAACAGTGCAATTTTTACAAAATCTCAATTTTTTAAATGTTTTTCTTGAAATTTTTTAACAAACTCGAATTTATTTTTTACAAAATTCTCTAATTTATTCAAATCTACCCCAAAATTAATTCTAGCTCAGTCGGTTATTTTTTTATAAATTTTTAAAAAACATTTCACAACTTCAACAAGGAAAACAGTGCAATATTTATAAAATCTTAATTTTTTTAATGTTCTTCTTGGAATTTTTTAACAAACTCGCATTTATTTTTTGCAGAATTCTCTGATATACTTAAATCAACCACAAAATTAATTATAACTTACTTGGTTATTTCTTTATAAATTTTTAAAAAACATTTCACACCTTTAACAAGTAAAAGAGTGCAATTTTTACAAAATCTCAATTTTTTAAATGTTTTTCTTGAAATTTTTTAACAAACTCGAATTTATTTTTTACAGAATTCTCTAATTTATTCAAATCTACCCCAAAATTATTTCTTGATCAGTCGGTTATTTTTTTATAAATTTTTAAAAAACATTTCACAACTTCAACAAGTAAAACAGTGCAATTTTTACAAAATCTCAATTTTTTTAATGTTCCACTTGGAACTTTTTAACAAACTCGAATTTATTTTTTGCAGAATTCTCTAATTTATTCAAATCGACCGCAAAATTAATTCAAGCTTACTTGGTTAATTTTTTATAAATTTTTCAAAATCAGCTTCAAAAAGTTAACTAGTGCAATTTTTACAAAATCTTAATTTTTTTAATTTTCTTCTTGGATTTTTTTAACAAATTCGGGTTTATTTTTTGCAGAATTCTCTAGTTTATTTAAATCGACTGCAAAATTAATTCTAGGTCACTTGGTTATTTTTTTATAAATTTTTAAAAATTACTTTACAGCTTCAAAAAGTAAAATCCTGAAATTTTTACAAAATCTCAATTTTTTTAATGTTCTCCTTGGATTTTTTTAACAAACTTGGATTTATGTTTTACAGAATTCTCTAATTTATTCAAATCTACCCCAAAATTATTTCCAGCTCAGTCGGTTATTTTTTTATAAATTTTTAAAAAACATTTCACAGCTTCCAGAACTAAAACAGTGCAATTATTACAAAATCTCAATTTTTTTAATGTTCTTGTTGGAATTTTTTAACAAACTCGGGTTTATTTTTTGCAAAATTCTCTAATTTACTTAAATCAACCCCAAAATTAATTATAGCTCGCTTGGTTATTTCTTTTATTCATTTTTGAAAACATTTCACAGCTTCAACAAGTAAAACAGTGCAATATTTATAAAATCTCAATTTTTTTAATGTTCTTCTTGGAATTTTTTAACAAACTCGCGTTAATTTTTTGCAGAATTCTCTAATTTATTTAAATCAACCACAAAATTAATTATAGCTCACTTGCTTATTTCTTAATAAATTTTTAAAAAAACATTTTACACCTTCAACAAGTAAAACAGTGCAATTTTTACACAATCTCAATTTTTTTAATGTTCATCTTGAAATTTTTTAACAAACTCGGATTTATTTTTTACGTAATTCTCTAATTTATTCAAATCTGCCCCAAAATTATTTCTAGCTCAGTCGGTTATTTTTTTATAAATTTTTAAAAAACATTTCACAACTCCGACAAGTAAAACAGTGCAATTTTTACAAAATCTTAATTTTTTTAATGTTCTCCTTGGAATTTTTTTAACAAATTCAAGTTTATTTTTTGCAGAATTCTCTAATGTATTTAAATCAACCGCAAAATTAATTATAGCTCACTTGGTTATTTTTTTAGAAATTTTTAAAAAACATTTCACAGCTTCCAGAAGTAAAACAGTGCAATTTTTACAAAATCTCAATTTTTTTAATCTTCTTCTTGGAATTTTTTAACAAAGTCGGATTAATTTTTTGCAGAATGCTCTAATTTGTTTAAATGAACCTCAAAATTAATTATAGCTCACTTGGTTATTTTTTTATAAATTTTTAAAAAACATTTCACACCTTCAAGAAGTAAAACAGGGCAATTTTTTTAAAATCTCAATTTTTTAATGTTCTTCTTAGAATTTTTTAACAAACTCGGATTTAGTTTTTACAGAATTCTCTAATTTATTTAAATCAACCGTAAAATTAATTTTAACTCACTCGGTTATTTTTTAATTAATTTTTGAAAATCATCTTACAGCTTCAGCAAGTAAAACAGTGCTATTTTACAAAATCTCATTTTTTTTAATGTTCTTCTTGGATTTTTTTAACAAACTCGGGTTTATTTTTTGCAGAATTCTCTGATTTACTCAAATCAACCACAAAATTAATTATAGCTTACGTGGTTATTTTTTTACAAATTTTTGAAAGTCATCTTACAACTTCAACAAGTAAAATAGTGCGATTTTTACAAAATCCTAATTTTTAAAGTTCCCCTTGGAATTTTTCATTGAACTCGGATTTATTTCTGGCAAAACAGGGACGGATTTATAGACGGTCTAACCAGCCCTCTCTTTTTCGGGACCTCAAAATTTTAAAAAAAATTAAAGTGCTAATATTTTGGGATAAGACCAAATTTGTAGTACCCCATAGCAATTTTTGCCCAGGGCCTCTAAGTGGTTGAACGAAATAATTTGAGAGAAAAAATGATGAGGTAATTATTATGTCATGAAAACTGACATTCATAAAAATTGCAATAATTATGCATATAAAAATGATGAGGTTGTTTATATTTTTAGATTATTATTTTTAGAAAATTCCATTTTTACACCTACTCCATTTTATTAGGTGTCAGTTAAAATTTTAGATTGCACCACAAATCTACAAATTTTTTTGGTATAAATTTTTGATGAAATTAAAATTGTGGTAGCGGATTCCGCACTTTGTTACGAAATTATTTTAGTTATTGTAATCATTAATCAATTTTTGACCGTGACCTATGGACCTTTTATAATTTACGAACTTTGCGTAGTTTTCAAAAAAACCAAAAGATTAAAACAGTAACGAATAGTTTTTCTTTTCTGATAAATTTAATTGAGAAAGTGCGTTATTTAGTTCATATCACATCAAAATTAATTGGAAGTAAAATATTGGTTTTATTTTAGATAACGAAAAGTTTGCAGAATATACAGGGTGACCCAAAAAAATTAATATTACAAAATTAAAATAACCACTTAAAATTCAAATATTTACAAAAATCTGTAGGTTAAAAAAAAACATAACCAGAATTTTCCTAAAAATTTCAAAAAGCTCCTATAAAATTATATATTTAAATGAGTGGAATAATTTATGTTAAATTTTTTGTAATAATTATGGGTGTGGTAAAAGTAAATATTTTGACATGTTTGTTGAAATTAATGAAAATATTAAGCCTTATACAATTTTAAGGTCAAATTATTATAGCTTAGATTCAGTGAAAGCACCAAAATTACGTTTTAATAAGTATTTTGGTAATAAATTAAAACTATAGCAATATTTTGACATTTTTTTTTAATTTACAAAAAATGAACTACTTATTTTTGCCAATTATTATTAAAACAAAAATTACAAAAATTTTTTTCTTCAAGTTTTATAATAAGAATCAAATTTTTATGTACAACCCAATTTTTTTGAAATAATTTTTGATTAAGCAATTTGTTGGTTTTAAATTGATGAACTGTAATTTTTTTTTATAAAGTCCACCTAGTTTCCTATAATTATTACCTTTTTGATTTGTTTTTCTTTGTTATATCCGTTTAAAGCTCACGAAACTTTAGTGACACACATTTTTATTTGAGAGCGTTGGTTTAAAATTGGTTATATCTTATGCAACGCTTAAAACATTAAATTTAGAGATTGGTCAACGCTAAATTAGTAACGAACAAAAACGAATGGCTCACTGAACCTCTCTATTAACCACGTCGTTGCTGAATGTTTATTATTTGTTGTTGCTTGTTCCTAGTTCTCCCACCAGAAATTACTATTACTATTATTTATCGCTACGTCGAAATTAGGTAATCATTAATCTTTTTAAATGATAAATTATTCGTTTATTTAAGAGTATCAAGTTGGTTTTATAATATAACGAGTTAGGAGCTTAATTGATTCATCCTCTTCGTATCTTTAATTACATGCATTTTTAAAGAGATAAACACAAATGATAACAATTATTTGTAAAGAGATAATACATTTAGATAATAGATGTGGTGATTCATTAAAACGCCACTAATAATGTTCTGTACTAAGTTGATCAAATTATCGTTCCGACATTAAAATGGTCGTTCGATTAAATGTTGTTCAACTAAATGGTCGTGTTCGACTAAATGGTCGTGTTCGAGTAAATGGTCGTTCGACTAAATGGTCGTTCGACTAAATGGTCGTTCGATTAAATGTCGTTCGACTGAATGGTCGTTCGATTAAATGTCGTTCGACTAAATGGTCGTTCGATTAAATGTCGTTCGACTGAATGGTCGTTCGATTAGATGTCGTTCGACTAAATGGTCGTTCGATTAAATGTCGTTCGACTGAATGGTCGTTCGATTAAATGTCGTTCGACTAAATGGTCGTTCGATTAAATGTCGTTCGACTGAATGGTCGTTCGATTAGATGTCGTTCGACTAAATGGTCGTTCGATTAAATGTCGTTCGACTGAATGGTCGTTCGATTAAATGTCGTTCGACTAAATGGTCGTTCGATTAAATGTCGTTCGACTGAATGGTCGTTCGATTAGATGTCGTTCGACTAAATGGTCGTTCGATTAAATGTCGTTCGACTGAATGGTCGTTCGATTAGATGTCGTTCGACTACATATCGATCAAATGGTCGCTTCGGCGAGTTGTATTTTATTAGTCATATTCGAGCATAAGGTCATATCGACGAAAAAAATAAAATCGAAGGGTATTTTGACGAAAAGTATTGTCTACATGAATGGTGAATGAATACCAGTGATATAATAGCGCCGATTTAACCTAAAATTCGATTGAAAGACCACTTCGATTAAAAACATCTGTAAACTGTAAATTGTAGATCAAGGTTCATTTTATAAAAAAAAGGTAGCAACCGTAAGACTGTGATTTCAATTACACTACCATTTCGGTGAAACAGAAGTGTCGACCAAAGGTATAATTCGACTTCGACAAAAGAACTTTGAAGAAAGGTGTTGTGGCCATAATGAAAAGAGGTGATAAATGGTTGCTTTGACGAAAAAAGGCATCATATTCGAATATAAGGTCATATCGACGAAAGGGTCTTGGCGATAATATCGATGTAATGTCTATAAATTCTATAAAAAGGTATGATTTCGACCATCCTGCCATTTCGGTGAAGTCGATCAAAGTATAAGGTATTATAATTTAATCACTTCGACAAAAACCAAAACTGTTTAAGGTCGATCATTAGATCATTTGTCATTTCGACGAAAGGTAATTGTCGATATGAATGATCCATACATGCATTTCGGTGAAGTAAAGTGCCGATTTAAGCTAAAATTCAATCGAAAAACCACTTCGACTAAAAAACATACCAAAACTATAAATCAAGATTCAATAAGGTCGGTCATTCTTTAAAAATGTAGCAACCGTAAGACAGTGATTTGAATCATATACTGCCATTTCGGTGAAATAGAAGAGTTGATCAAAGTTGTAATTCGATCAAATGGCACATGTCATATAGTATCATATATCATTTGGTCACTTTGACGAAAGGTATTCTTGTCATAATGGTAGAGCTGCTAAAATCGAAGTAAAATCTATAAATTCTGTAAAAAAAGTTAGCAATATTGTAATTTCGATCATGTCATTTTGGTGAATTTGAAGTGCCGATCGAAAAGGTATAAATCGATCAAAAGGCACTTCGATAAAAATGAAGTGGCAATAAAATAGGTAAATGTTGTCGAGTCGACATAATCGATGTAATGTCGATAAATGCTATTAAAAGGTAGCAAAACTAATTGTAAGACATTACGACTTCATTCATACTCCTATTTCGGTGAAGTTGAAGTGTCAATTAAATGTATAATTCGATCAAATGGCCGCTTCGTCGAAAATAACTTAACTTTCAAAAAATCCGTAGAGTATTAGATTGACATTTTATGGAGTAAATGATAGATCTGAGGCAAAATGTCTACCAATTTTATAAAAAGATAGCAATCAACAGACCGTAATTTCGATCATAGTGTCATTTCGATCAAAGAAATATGAAATACGATTCAATTAAATGACTTCTACAAAAAAAAACTGATAATATTAATAGGACAATGTAATGGAGGGGATAAAATCGAAGTAATATCCATTGTATCTATGAATTCCAGAACATAGTAGCAAACGCAACACTGTCATTTTGGTATTTTACTGTCATTTCAGTGAAATTGAACTGTCGACCAAAGGTACAATTCGATCAAATACCCATTTTCGACAGAAAACAACTGTTTATAATTCGATTAAATGACCACTTCAACAAAAAAAACTAATAATAATAGGACAACATTGATCTAATATATGATATGGGCACTTCGTCGGAAGGGATTGTCGACATAATGGAATGGAGGGTATAAAATCGAAGTAATATCCACGAATTTCGAAAAATAGTAGCAAGTAGCAAACGCAACAGTGTCATTTCGATATTTTACTGCCCTTTCAGTGAAATTGAACTGTCGACCAAACAGAAAACAACTCTTAATAATTCGATTAAATGACCACTTCAACAAAAAAAACTGATAATAATAGGACAAGATTGATCTAATATATGATATGGGCACTTCGTCGGAAGGTATTGTCGACATAATGGAATGGAGGGGATAAAATCGAAGTAATATCCATGAATTCCGAAAAATAGTAGCAAGTAGCAAACGCAACAGTGTCATTTCGATATTTTACTGCCCTTTCAGTGAAATTGAACTGTCGACCCAACAGAAAACAACTCTTTATAATTTGATTAAATGACCACTTCAACAAAATAACTGATAATAATAGGACAAGATTGATCTAATATATCATATGGGCACTTTGTCGAAAGGTATTGTCGACATAATGGAATGGAAGGGATAACATCGAAGTAACATCCACGAATTCCGAAAAATAGAAACAAGTAGCAAACGCATCACTGTCTTTGTGTCATTTCGATATTTTACTGCCATTTCAGTGAAATAGAACTGTCGATCAAAAGTACAATTCGATCAAATACCCATTTTCGACAGAAAACAACAGTTTATAGTAGGTCAAGATCGACAATAAGATCATTTCGATGAAGGGTATTGTCGATATAATGGGATAGGCGATAAAATCGAAATAATATCCATGAATTCCGTATAAGGTAGTAACCGCAACACTGTTATTCCGATATTATACTGCCATTTCGGTGAAATAGAAGGGTCGATCAAAAGTACAATTCGCTCAATAAAAAAAGAACTGTAAATAATAAGTCAAGGTATTATCGATATAATATAGAAAAGGCGATAAAACCGATATAATGTCAATGAATTGCATAAATTCAAGGCAACCGTAAAACTGATGGCGTGCTACCACTTCATCGACAGTGCTCTTTCATCGACAATAACGGTTTCAATGACATAACCTTTACATCGATACCACCATTTCATCGACGCGACCAATCATCGACACAGACGTTTCATCGGCATTACCTTTTCATCGAGAACCATTTCATCGACACTCCCTTTTCATCGACAAACCTTCTCATCGACAAACCTTTTCATCATCTAGGTTGGAGGGGGTGCTACCACTGCATCGATAGTCTATTTCATGGACAGTGCTATTTCATCGACAATACCTTTACATCGACACGACTGTTTCATCGTCAAGGACGTTTCATCGATACAAACGTTTCACCGACAAATCTTTTCTTAAACAAGCCCCTTTCATCGAAATTACTTTTTTATCGACACAGACGTTCATCTACATTGCCTTTTCATCGGCAATACCTTTTCATCGACAAATAAGTTCATAGATTTTACCAATTCTTCGACAATGTCGTTTCATCGACTCAGCTTTTTTATCGACCAGACCGCTTCATCGACAAAGACATGTTTCATCGTCAAAGCTTTTCATCGAAAACAGTTTCATCGACAAATGTTATCTTCAACAAGCACCTTTCATCGAAATTACTTTTTTATCGACACAGACGTTCATCTACATTGACTTTTCATCGGCAATACCTTTTCATCGACAAATAAGTTCATAGATTTTACCAATTCTTCGACAATGTCGTTTCATCGACTCAGCTTTTTTATCGACCAGACCGCTTCATCGACAAAGACATGTTTCATCGTCAAAGCTTTTCATCGAAAACAGTTTCATCGACAAATGTTATCTTCAACAAGCACCTTTCATCGAAATTACTTTTTTATCGACACAGACGTTCATCGACATTGCCTTTTCATCGGCAATACCTTTTCATCGAAAAAACAAGTTCATAGATTTTACCAATTCTTCGACAATGTCGTTTCATCGACTCAGCTTTTTTATCGACCAGACCGCTTCATCGACAAAGACATGTTTCATCGTCAAAGCTTTTCATCGATAACAGTTTCATCGACAAATATTTTCTTCAACAAGCACCTTTCATCGAAATTACTTTTTTATCGACACAGACGTTCATCGACAAACAAGTTCATAGATTTTACCAATTCTTCGACAATGTCGTTTCATCGACTCAGCTTTTTTATCGACCAGACCGCTTCATCGACAAAGACATGTTTCATCGTCAAAGATTTTCATGGTCAATATCATTTTAAGGCACAAACATTTAAAATATTTTAGAATGTTCGGGAAAATGTAAATACGTATTTTTTTAAATTACTAAGAAGAAAAGAGTTCGTCGTTTTCATATTCATGTTTTCCCAAATTTACTAAAGAGTTCTGCCGAAATTTTTTATACGATTATTGTGTCGATACAAAAATGACTATCGTTGAAAAGGTAGTATCTATAAAAAGGTAAAATCGATGAAACGCCTGTGTCGATAAATTGACCATGTCGATGTCGTGTCGATGAAACGAACTGCATTCGATGAAAAGGCTATGTCGATGAAACTGAATACAACCAACACTGATATTACGATCATATACGCCAATTTTAGTAGGCAACAGTGTCGACCAAAAGTATAATTCGATCAAATGGTCACTTCGACAAATATCTGAGTAATGTCGATATAAACGTATAGTTGATGAAATCTAGGTGATATCAGTGAATTGTACTATTCGTTAAAATATGCTGTGGTTACACAGCGAAATAAATTGTCATTTAAAGTCGATCAAAAGGTCATTTTGACGAAAAATCGAGATAATGTAGAAACTATAGAAGGCTAATTTTCATAAATCGGTCATAGGATAATGATATCTCGATATCTGACTGCTGATTCGAAGAAATAGCTATTTCTTCGAATCAGCTACTAGTAGTGTTAAACTCCGCAAAACATTTATTTCGATTAAAAAATCATCAGTCTAATTTGAAATATCGATGTAAAAAACAATTAGAAAAATCGTTATATGGATCAAACATTGGACTAGTGCCTAGTCGAAGAACCAATCGATAAAAATATGTTGCACCGCCGTTTCGATGAAATGGTCGTGTAAAAATGTTGAGATAACGATTAAAAGTAATTGATGGAGGAGATAGAGCGATCAAAAGTAATTATTACCATCATTTGGTCACTTTCGAAAATTAGAAGAGATGTCAATTTCGATCGAAATGGTTACTTTAATATCGTAAATAGGTCTACCCCAAAAGGCCGAATCCCTAAAGGCCGAAAGGGACAAAAGTTCGACATGGACAAAAAGCTGACATGGACAAAAGACCGAATGGGAGAAAAGGCCGACTAGGACAAAACCCCGAAGGAGAAAAGGCCGAATGGCAAAAGGCCGACATTGACAAAAGGCCGAATGTAAAAAGCCCGAATGACAAAAGGCCGACGTGGACTAAAGGCCAAAGGAGAAATGGCCGAATTAAACAAATGGCCGACGCTGACAAAAAGCCGGAAGAAAAATGGCCGACAAAAAGAAAAGGCTGACAGATGTTTATGCGCACATTTTATTTCGTCCGGGTCTTTTGCTACGTTAACAGCTAAGTATCTGTTTGTTTAGTTTATAAATATAAAATTAATAACAAACATGAAATTAATTAAGAAATTATTTGTCTTATTCGCCTTATACCATTCTTGTTCAAAGACTTATATACAAAATATTTTTCCAAATGACTTAGTACATTCAGTTTTTTACATCCCGTCGAAAAAAGTATCAACTTAAAAATCACCCTGTACAAGGAGAAGGTGAGTCACACAACCTGAAAGAAACTAGGGATTTTATGAAAAAATGTTTACATTTGTTTTCAAAGGAGAAACAGAATAAATATATTTTTTTAATTTTATGCACATTAACTTTTATTATCAGACTTTTGTCCTTGTCGGCCTTTTATCGTTCGGTTTTTTGTCCATGTCGGCCTATTGTCCACGTCGGCCTTTTATCCAAGTTGGCTTTTTTTCTTTCGGCCTTTTGTTCACGTCGGCCTTTTGGCCATATCGGCCTTTTATCGTTCGGTCTTTTCTCCTTCGGCCTTTTGTCTAAGTCGGCCTTTTACCGTTCAGCCTTTTCTCCTTTGGCCTTTTTTCTTTCGGTCTTTTGTCTATGACGGCCTTTTGTTCCGCTCCCATCGTAAATATAACATAATAGTGGATGAAAAAACATGAAACTGAGGCATGTTGATGATTTGCCCGATTTTGTCAATGAAACGGGAAAAATCGATGAGGAGGTATTGGCTTTTCAAGTTGAGCAATCCTCCCTCTTGCGGCCGAATGCGGAACTAATGGGATGACGTCAAAGGTAGGTTAGTAGCCATCACGTTGACATGGTTACGCCGCTTCCCACCGACCTACTTTTGACGTAATTTTTGGCGGGAAAAATTAATTTGAGTCGCAAATGGTCTATGGTCGTGTTCAAAATATTCATTTCGGTATAATGACCAAATTAAACAAAATTTAATTAAAATCAATGTCTTTTCTTGCCTAAAAATTCTTGTCGTTCAATTACTATTCCAAAATCTTTTTAAGTGGTTGAGGTTTTATAATAAAAGTGCTTGTATAAAATTATATTTTGGTAATTATAATGAAATCACAGTTTTTAACAAATATTTGTAAAATAATAGTATGTACTAATCTACATCGAAAACTTAAAAACGTAACTAATTTTACCATTGCTTAAAACAAAATATAAAACGAATCACATACAAATTTAAAAATAAACATCACGTTTAAAAAAGTAATTTCAACTGTAAAACCAAAATCGCTCGAAAGATGAAAAAAAAAATGCTTCTACTTATCACAATGATAACAATTCATCTCTATTATTCTTAAAAAAAAAGAAACATCGAGTTATTATATTTTACAAATTTACAATCATGGTTTTTTAACCGAGTTGTTTGATAGTGTAATAGTCGTGTTGTTTTCTTGTTGGAGCTGGAACGGATGTGAAATCCTCAACTGTTGTGCCATGAGTTGGGCGTAATACTTCATGTGATCTTGTGATGGCATCATAGGTGGGTTTAGTGGCATTTGTTGGCCGTAGATGTTTTGTAGAGCCTGGTAATACATTGATGGGTCGATCATTTGAAGGTAGTTAGGGAATGATTGTGGTGGTGGTGGGATAAAAGGGTATTTCACACCATTATTCATCCCAGGATAGTTAATTCTATCGTTATAATTAGCTTCCACGTGATTTCTGTTATGACTGTTAACGCTTCGGTTATTAGAGGGTAAAATGCTTCGGTTATTATCATGGTTATTTCGATTGTTATCATGGTGATTCATTCTCATGTTGTCATGATGTCGATTACTGTCATGAAGGTTATTCCTGCTATTATCGTGGTGGATAAGTCGATTATCGTGGATTAAATTTTTATCATGTTTTCTGTGATCATGTGGGACTCGATTATCGTGTTGAATGATTCTGTTGTGATGGTTTCTGTTAATATCATGATGATTTCGTATATTATAATTTTCCGCGAGGTTTTTAATTTTAATTTGTTGACTTCGCTTATTATCATCTCTCTTGAAAGCTTTATTAGTGGTTGCAGCTTCATGGATGTTACGTTTAGGAGCTTTATTAGGGGTTGATACTTTCGTTTCTTTAGCCTTATCAACTCCAACCATAGTAATTTGTAGGCTACCGTTTAGTATTCGACTATCGAACATCGGTGGGAAAGGTGGCGGTAAAGCTTCTTTAGCGTAATCTAATTTTTCAACAACTGGAGTTAAATCGAGATCAGGATTACTACCTATTCGTAAATCTAAAAGTTGTGGTGTGAAACTCGAATCGCTTAATTGTTTTTGGTTTTTAAGAAGCTTTTCGGGGTCGTCGTAAATGGTTTTTTTGGAAGGTGAGTAGATTGATTTTGATTGGACAACTTTGGGTGGTGGAATACCGTTGAAATAATACGAGGTTTGCGTGTTGAGTTTTAGTGGTTTTGAAATGTTAAGCGATGGGACTTTTTTTATTTGAACAGTGCTTTTTGGTGGAAGGGTTTTGGTAGGTGGTTTGGAGAATAGTGGTGGTTTTTCGAGTTTTTCTTCTTCTTTTATCGGGGATGGTTTTTTTACAGGTGTCACTTCCAAACCGCCTTCTTTTAGTATATCCAATTTTCCCTTTTTAATATCAAATACTGGAGGAGATTTTTTTTGTAGGTTATTGTTGACGACTACGTCGACGTTGTTGTTTAAATATTTATTGGTTTTTATTTCGATTTCGGGGAGGATGGATTTTAGGGGGATTTCTTCCGGTTTTTCTTCTGGAACGGTTTGATTTTCCGCGATGGTTGTGTTGCATATCGGGATGTTTTCTTTGCCTTCATCAGTTGATGATGGTTTTTCAATTTGGGGTGAAACTGCTGGTGTAGGTGGCGCAATTTCTTTTTCCACCACGTTTGGTTTTTCTTCAACGTCCACTTTTATTGTTTCTACCACAATTTCTGGTTCAACAGGTTGGTTTGTGGAATCTTTCGGAACATCAGGCTCTTTTTGACGGGTTCTTACAGGTTTTACGCGGACGCTTCTTAATGAAGATGGTTTTGGTTCAGATTTTTCTTCTTTGGCTTCGATAGGAACCTTTAAATAAATCGATTTAAGTGACGCTAATATAAATGATGATTAAGCCTTACCTTTTCTGGGGTTACTGATGAATCCTTTTCAAAATTAAAAGGTTGATTCTGCGAAGCTTGAATGGCTGGTGTGGTACTACCACTTGATGTTCCTATACTCTCAGCATCACTTACACTGTTGCTACTATCAGCACGACTCTTTAAACGCCTGCGTTCTGATACCGGTAACGGTTTGTGCTCTTCGCCTTTTTCCGAGCGTTCATAAGGCAATAAAAATCTGCAAAACTCAAATTAAATCACAAATTTTAAAATCACAAATAATCACCTTTCATAATGGCGACGAATTACAGTAGCTGCGCTTGTGCTGCTTTGATTATCACTTATTTCACTGAAAACAGAATTCCATAATCGGTTTGCAGTAACCGCATCATAGCCTCCCAACATTTGGACTTTATTGTAGAATAACGCCAAGTCCACTGAAATAAAAAAAAAACATTCCTTACTTTTTTACAAACTTCAGTAACCAAAATTGTATTGAATTTTCTTAAAATACAAACTAAACATACATGGTTTAAATCCGACAGACGGTATTTTCCCAATAGGAGTTTTGTGTTCCTTCATAAATGCATAAAGTTTCTTCAGGAAGTCTTTACTCTCTGATGTAACTGTGCTAGTGACAGTTGTGGAACGGCGTGTACTTCTACTACTACTAGTTGATACTTCGGCATCCAAAAAGTCCCTTTGACCCCTCGAAATATTTTTCATCTGAAACAATACATTTATTCTTATTTCCACCTCTCGTGGTACAATCATGTCTATAGGCACATACAGTACGAGCCTTTAAGTGAGATTTGGAAAGCCTCTCTAATATGCCGTAGTTACGCTCAGGTGATAAAAAGAGCGCAAACGTGATGTGTCCTGACGAGAAAGTCTTTTAAATTCAAGACGATACTAGTATTTTCTTGCTATACCAGAAGACCATCCTCATTATTGTCTCATCAAAATATTGTTATAGTGGGGACACGTCGCAATTGCCCTCGTGCGATAAAAAGAGCGCAAACGTGATGTGTACTGACTAGAAAGTCTTTTGAATTGAATACAATAGTCAAATTAGCGTTTAACCTCGGAATGAGAGATAATAAGCTGGAAATTCCTATACACCTTCATTTTGGTGTTCTAAAAGCTATCTCAAAAGTCTCATAAAATCTCGTGTCTGCGTCGTCAGTTATTCAAGGTCAAAAGTCACAAAAATCGGTTTTTTGCGATTATCTAGGTTTCTATAGCTCCAATGAGGTTAACATCTATTATAAAAATTGTAGAGCATAAAATTTGTTTGTTTAAAACATTTTTTCATGCGCGCAACCGTTTTTGAGATAGCGGGCGGAGAGGAAATTGCATGCTCACTCACTCACAAGGAACTAGGATGTTTTATCTCTCTTTTTCATAAGCGTAACGTATCTGTTCGATCAATTGTGCAGCCGCCTTAAATGAAGATTCACAGTTTACCTAGCATTAAGGGCATTTTTTGCCAGAGCAGAGGTGCCAGAGATTGTTAGAGGCTTGTAAACCCAAGACAAAGTGACTGCGAGAGTGAGAAAGGGCATCTGGCATAGTGCTTTTCCTCACTCTGGCAGTCACATTGTCATGGGTTTACACACCTCTGACACATCTCTAGCAGCTCTGTTGCCAGAGCTCTGGCAAAAAAACTCTAGGGTGTCCCAAACCCTTTACAGTATCTATGGCTGAGCGCTACGCGCTCTTCGCCCTCTATCTCCGAAACGGTTGAGCACATCAAAAAATGTTTGGAACAAAATTTGTCACAAATTTTATGCTCTACAATTTTTATAATAAATATTAACATGATTGGAGCTGTAGAAACCTAGATAATCGCGAAAAACCGATTTTTGTGGCCTTCAACCTTGAATAACTGACAACGCAGACACGAGATTTTATGAGACTTTTGAGACAACTTGTACAACGCCAAAATGAAGGTGTATACGAGTTTCCAGCTTATTATCCGAGGTTGACCCCATTAAATTAATTTAATTTAATTGACTGGGCTAGTAGTATTTTCTTACAATAATACTAGAAGACTACCCTCATAATTGTGTTATAAAAATATTGTAATAGTGGGGACACGTCGCAGTTACGCTCGGGTAATAAAACGGGCGCAAAGATGACGTGACCTGACGAGAAAGTCTTTTGAATTGAAGACGATACTAGTATTTTCTTGCTACGACAGAAGACCATCCTCGTTATTGTCTCATCAAAATATTGTTATAGTGGGGATATGTCGAAATTGCGCTCGGGCGATAAAAGAGCGAAAACGTGATGTGTCCTGGCTAGAAAGTCTTTTGAATTTAATACAATACTATTATTTTCTTACTATACTAGAAGACTACCCTCATTATTCTGTTATAAAAATATTGTAATAGTGGGGACACGTCGTAGTTACGGACGGATGATAAAAAGAGCGCAAACATGTTGCTTCCTGACTAGAAAGTCTTTTGAATTGAAGACGATACTAGTACTTTCTTACTGTATCAGAAGACCATCCTCATTATTGACTTATCAAAATATTGTAATACTGGGGACACGTCGTAGTTGCGCTCTGGCGATAAAAAAAAGCGCAAACGTGATGTGTCCTGACTAGAAAGTCTTTTGAATTGAATACGATACTAGTATTTTCTTGCTACGCCAGAAGACCATCCTCGTTATTATCTCATCAAAATATTGTTATAGTAGGGACACGTCGCAATTGCGCTCGGGCGATAAGAAGAGCGAAAACGTGATGTGTCCTGGCTAGAAAGTCTTATGAATTTAATACAATATTAGTATTTTCTTACTATACTAGAAGACTACCCTCATTATTCTGTTATAAAAATATTGTAATAGTGGGGACACGTCGTAGTTACGCTCGGATGATAAAACAAGCGCAAACATGTTGCGTCCTGACTAGAAAGTCTTTTGAATTGAAGACGATACTAGTACTTTCTTACTGTATCGGAAGACCGTCCTCATTATTGACGTATCAAAATATTGTAATAGTGGGGACACGTCGTAGTTACGCTCGGGCGATAAAAAGAGCGCAAACGTGATGTGTCCTGACCTGAAAGTATTTTGAATTAAAGACGATACTAGTATTTTCTTACTGTATCAGAAGACCATCCTCATTATTGACTTATCAAAATATTGTAATAGAGGGGACACGTCGTAGTTGCTCTCGGGCGATAAAGCGAGCTCAAACGTGATGTGTCCTAACTAGAAAGTCTTTTGAATTGACTACAATACTAGTCCATAATACTAAATCCTTTTTTCTTCTTAGAGAGTTGAAATTCTGTAGGTGTAAGGAGGAGAAAATTTTAAGAAAAAAGTTTAAATGTCCCTTTTCGATCGGACCACCCTGAAAAAAGTTATTCCACCCCGAACGAAAAATCGAGTTCATCCCCCAAGTGTCCGAAATTCACCCCGAATCGCACGCAAATTTTAGTATGTTATGGGGGACCGTATTCTGAAGACGGCGGTTTTGACCCGGATTTATCTATTAAGGGGGCGGAGATACGACCCCTTTCGTATTTTTATCCCAAATTCGGACGTTTTTTGCGAAGAACGGCCGAAAGGGTGGTTTTTTCGTTCGATTTTAAGAATTCCGGTTCCGATGTAAAGAGGGATGTTGATTCCAAGTGTGGTTCGAATTTTAAATTTTTTGGACCTCCCCGACACTTTGAAAAAAAATTCCGAAAATGGTCGATTTTTCTCGCTTTTTTTCGGGTTTTCGGCGGCGTTAACTTTGAAAAATCGCAACTCCGTCGGATTTCAAAGGGAAGCAACGAAATTTGGCCCCTTTTATTCTAACATCCTGGAGATTACCGTGACCGATTTTTAAGCCTCCCGGCGCAAAGGTGTGACGTCACGGCCCCGACACGCAAACTGTACAATTCTACCGTTTTTTCGAACGACAAAAGTACCAAAACTTTTTGGCTTCGATTAGAAGTTCGGCAGGAGGAAAAAAATCGCGGTTGCTTTATTCTTCATCTAAAAACCATAAAACAGGAGTTTTTTTTTCATGCGTTTACTCTATATGCCATTTTGGTGCCCCCAAAGAGACGCTTTGTTTTTCGCGCTATTTTGACGCGGACTTTGAAAATTCGTAACTTTTCATCGGAACAACCTGTAATACTCGAATATTTTTTATTTTACTTATTTGGTATTTAATTATGAGAGAAAAAATCGGCACCTTGAAATTTTTACCCTGGACCTTGAAAAAAAAATCGAACGAAAAATGTTCAAAAAATCGGGTAAAACGCGGTCCAATCTGGGCCCATTTGGCACCCGCAGTTTTCAAAATATTTGCAATTTTCTTTGGCAACTTTAAAAAGGAATATTTTTTACAGTGTATAGGCTACTCATATTTTTTATATTTGGTAGGGTTGGGAAATTACGTACAAATACACTCGAAATTTTGATTTTAGGGGTGAGTGGCTCCCGCCGGGTCACTTTTTAACGGATTTTCAATTTTAAAAGCACCTTAGAATCTACTCTTTGAACCGAAAGCACCCACGCATAGGGTATTTTAAATTTCAAAAAAATAACGAAAAAAAAAACAATTTTTTTATATCGCATTTTTTAAAGTCGTACTTATGGGTCAAATTCACCCTTCAAATTACATTTCAACCCTACTTTATGCCCTTCCCTAAAAGCTCTTTAAGTCCACTTTACGTCAAAAAAAGAATCACTTCGCTATCTCTTTCCGTTTTCGAGTTATCACCGAAAATGTAGCTAAAATAAGCAAAATCTCCGTTTGGAGCCAAAATTTCGGTCTGAAATTTTTCACTTTTCACAAAATAATTAATATCTTCGAAACTATTAGCACCACCGAAACGTTTAATAGCTTAAAATTCGCACAGTCACTTCCTCCACCAAATTCCGTGAAAGTTTTAATTTTCGATTTAAAATTTTTTCCAAAAAAACTATTTAACCGATTTTAACCAAATATTTTTTAAAACACGTCTATCCACGGTGTTTACTATTGGTAAAAATTTGAAACCGGTAACTTTTATAGTTTTCGAGAAAAAAAAAATAAAAAGCGAGTTCCAGGAAAAATCAACCACGCAAATGAAAGATAAATGAAAATGGATAAAATGTAGTTGTCTCTACACCCCCCAAAAAAATTTTTACACCCCAAAAATCTCAAAAAAATCAATTTTTTTTTAGGTAATGTACCATAAAAAATAATATTGTTATAGTGCGGACACGTCGCAGTTGCGCTCGGGTGATAAAAAGAGCGCAAACGTGATGTGTCCTGAGTAAAAAAATTTTTGAAATGAAGAAATACTAGTATTTTCTTGCTATACCAGAAAATCATCCTCATCTTATCAAAATATTGTAATAGTGGGGTCACGTCGTAGTTGCGCTCGGGTGATAAAATGAGCGCAAACGTGATGTGTCTTGACCAGAAAAACTTTTGAATTGAAGACCAGGCTCATTATTGTCTTATCAATATGTTTTTATAAATAAAACTTTAGTAGTTAAAACTTAAACAATTTAAAAGTTATATTATTTATATAAATAAAACAGCTATTTGCGATAATAATTAATTAGCTAGATAAACGAATTAGAATTTTTAAAAGCTTTTAATTTAGAATGTAGTATGACCTCTTATCAGTGACATTATTTTTCTAGCTAAAGTCTTATTAACACAAATTGTTGAAGGTTTGAAACTATTATAATTAAAATTCCTGGCATTATTTTAGCCGGTAACAGGCGGGAATTTATGGCAAAGATAAGAGTTAAAAAATTAAGTCAAAACTAAAAGACTGGAATTATCTCGTCAAATTTATTTTTATTGATCAAAGCTTGCTTTAACGGAAATAAAAGCGGCTTTCTTTTTAATCAATAGTAATTATCAACAAATGGAAACTATTTTATGTTAATAATTAGTTATTACTATTTAATTATTTAATGTAATTGCACAATTTAGTATAAATTACTTAATATTGATTCAAATTTTGTTTGTATTTCCATTTAATTTTTGAGTAGGAAAAAATTAAAAAAAATACCTTTCCAGAAAAAAATAGGTTGGATACTGAGCATTCGGACTCGTTACTTTCTGATTCTGGGGAAGCACTTCGGACTTTTCGCTTTCCCCGAGGTCTTCCTTTTAGCTTCGGGGCAAGATGATTGCAGAGTAATTCATGTCCTTCCAGTTCTGGGTAATCAAATGTGTCCTTGCAGAAGAGTATCCTAGTTTGTCTGGATTTAACTCGGACACCACCAAGTGCATAGACCACTGATTTTCGTAAATATTCGTCTTCCACTCCTTCAATTCGCTTCATCACTGCTCTGTAGCGGCAGTATTTTGGGTAGCTTAGTATCAGAACTGCTGGGTTGTCTGTGAATTTATCGCAGTCTGAAAAAAAACAGGATAAATTAATTATAGTAGTCTAATTTTTTTAATTATTGCAACTTTTAATTATTTCTGATAAAATCATGAGAGCTATAAAGTGCAAATATTGCATGATGATTCAAAATTATCTTCTTATGTAATATTAAGGATATAAGTGGTACTTCATAAGAGCAGACTTAATTACAGACAAAATTTATATTTTTTTAATACGTAATTTTCTGAAGTACTCTAAAAAGTTCAGTTCTATAATCGTTTTTTTGATAACCAGAAAAAGCTGATTTTGTTGTATTATGATTTTCTAAATTTCCCTTTTCAACCTTAATTCAAATCATCATTAAATTATTTTTTGCTTACCCAAAAAATACAAAATTAATGCACGAATTTATTAAAACGAGTTTCAAAAATTCATCAAAAATCAATTTTTAGTCCTAAAATTTAAAAAAATATCTCAAATTGTAGCTACAAGTAGCTAGTGTATAAAAAAAGAATTTTTAAAAAATCTTAAAAGATAAAAAAATGGCGGGCATTTTTCTTTCACCATGATTTTTTACCAAATCAAAATTTTCTGAATTTTGCTTATAACTTTTTTGTTTTTCAACCAATTTTGATCAATCAAATTTTAGAGGCATTTTTATAGTCCCCTTCATTAATTTTTTACGTATTTTAACCCAAAAAATCCACAAATTTATTAAAGCAAGTTTCAAAAATTCACCATAAATCAATTTTTAGTCCTAAAATTTAAAAATATATCTCAAATTGTAGCTACAAGTAATAGCTAGTGAATAAAAAAAGAATTTTTAAAAAATTTCAAAAAATAAAAAATTGGCAGCCAATTTTCTTCCATCATGATTTTTTTACGAAATGTAATTTATTGGATTTTCCAAATTGCATGTAACTTTTTTGTTTTTCAACCAATTTTGATCAAAGAAACTTTAGATGCATTTTTATATTCCTCATCATTAGTTCAAACCATAATTATTTTTTTGCGTATTTTAACCCAAAAAATGCACGAATTTATTAAAACGAGTTTCAAAAATTCATCAAAAATCAATTTTTAGTCTTAAAATTTAAAAAAAATGTCTCAAATTGTGGCTACAAATAATAACCAGTGTTAAAAAAAAGAATTATTAAAAAATCTAAAAAAAATAAAAAATTGGAGGGAA